>CM076584.1:173598775-174302303 GCA_034641835.2 Pinus albicaulis
CTTCAAGCAAGGCTTATGCAATTCGGAAAAAAATACACACCTTTTACTTGCTTTTGAGGAGCTCGATATTGAAATTGACTTCTCTATACTTGTAGATCCTCAATATCTGAAATTCAGCCCTGTAGTAGTCCTCTGAAGCTTCTTTCAGATGCCACAGGTCTAACCTAATTTGGATTCTTCAAGACAAAGTTATGCCCAATCTCCCACAATGACCATATTATGGACTGGTTTAGTAGAGTGAACTTGTATGGAATTCCACGTGTCATTGTTGGCTCCTTTGGCTATGAAATTTACAGATAGGAAACTATAGTCTGTGTACTTCCAACCATTTTTTACATAATTCAAATCTGATGCTCAGAGAGATAGTTAGGAATATTTTCCCACGATCACCTCTTTGAGATGAAATTCGGGAGCCTGAAAAAGACGTAACTTCCACAGATCATATCTCCAAAAATATTGAGAACCAAGCTCTGAAATTTTGCGAAGGTGTTCCTCAGGATTTTGATTTCATGCTCTACAAATTTCAGCTTCTGAAACTTCGTAGAAAACAAGTTATAGTGACAATTCTGCGATGACTTGTTTAGGTTAAATTCAGGAGCCTGCAAAAAGACCTAACTTCCATAGATCATATCTCCACAAATATTGTGAACCAAGCTCTGAAATTTTGCAACGATGTTCCTCAGGATTTTAGTCTCGTGCCCTAAAAATTTCAGCTTATGAACCTTCGTAGACAAACAGTTATAGCGAAAATTCCACGATGACCTGTTTGGAGCAGCAAAACCCTAGAATCCAAAGCTCTGATACCAATGTTGTGAAACCAGTTCCAAAAATAGAAGAAAAGAGATATCAACACCTTATAAATAAGCCACTTCGAGGGGGCAACCTCCAATACATTACATGAATGAACAATTCTTGGATGATACAAATTACAAAACCTCCTTTCTATATATAGGAGTCCATGGGGCTACAATGTTATCCTAGTGGGGCCACAATGTAATCCTAGCCAACCTAACAATAATAATTTAAGGGCACAATAATAACAATATGGGGGTTACAGGGTTACAATAATAACAATAAGTGGGTTACACTAACAACAATAAGGGACTATACTAGTAATATAGGGACCTAACATTTCGAAAAGTTATAAAATGCCAAAAATGGTAAAAAATAATTACTTTTCACTTTTACCTCTTGTAGAGCAATAGTTACCCATTTTAGATTGTGATTTTGCGGTGACGATAGTGGGTGATCCAGCAGATCAATCTCGAATCCGTCAGTTCCAGGTAAGAGCCGACATCCTTCCCTGCATTTTAATTCCTCTTTCATTACCTGCAACCCCAAATTTGGAATCCTATGGGGGAATATGTAAAAAACAGGGCATGACAGTTGGTGCGAGTATCAGGCACAGACTCGCGCTAATCGCCCAAATTTTTGAACTGGGCCGCGCCCATTGGCGCGACTGTTTCCCGAACAGTCGCGCCAATCGTGCAAACCTTTTTAAGCTGACAATGCAAGCAAGTAGGCCCAATTTTCTCAAATTCAAAGCTTTTAATTTGGCTAATGAGGCTCATATGAACATGTTTGCAGGTGTGAAGCAGAAAAATGGATATCGAATGGAAAGATGGGAACACAATGAAGAAGACGAGCTTGCCATGGAAAATGAAAGATGCATGGAAGCTCTCAGAGACTGTGGACTGAAAAAATTCTTCATGATACCGTGCCTCAGAGCTCAACTGGAGCTGCTGCAATACTTGATCAGTATCTGGGATGAGGATCAGGAAAAATTCATTCTTCGTGATCAGGAACTCGAAATTGATGTTTAAGACATTTATTTCATAATAGGACTATCGCGGAGGGGGGAAACACCAGTCCTGACTGGCACTCGGCCCACCATGGAGAACATGAGCATGGTGATCGACAGGGTATGATCAGGAAGCGGGAAAGTGGATATCCAGACTATCCTGGACTTAGCACTAAAGGTAGTGCTACACTCCATCACACGAGCTGTGAGATCGTAAGCACCACATGAAGCAACAAAGGCACAACTACTTCTTGCAGTAGAATGTCTAACACTGACCCTCTATAACTGGGTAGAGGCAGTGACGATCAATATGAAACGTCAACTGACGAAATGCAAGAAGACCAAACTAAAGCAATTCGGATATGGATCCATCTTGGTATCATTCTTCCTAGAACGAATACCAATATTTCAGTGACAGGAAGTGATAGTGCCGACACCACCAGCATAGGAGCCATGGATGGCCCGTTGGGTAGCTCTGATGCCAAGGTCAGGGGGCGGTCAACAGATGTCCCGGGGACCGGAGTTCTTCAATTGGCTCCGCTGACAACTGATTGTCATGGAGGACTAGCCCTACTCTGGCACAGATTTCACTAGTGACTCAGACCTCCCACTCCCATAAGGAGAGGATTGGGATGAAGCACTTGGTAAGACTCATTTTTTAATTTTCACAAGTATTATGATTTTTCTGTTATGTATGTTCTGATATTAAATCCATGTGTTTGCAGATGTTGGCCCAGAAAGACCCACAGACATGTCTCCGATAGTGAGGTGAATCTTTCGCAACTCTGATATTGCCCCTCATGGTGAGGGAGGTGAGGAGGAGGAAATCATGCGCAACCTGGAGGGAATCTCTCGCGGGGTCCCAGAATATGCGCGATTCAACGATGTTCCTCGTGCATACCAGAGACACACTGTAGGGGTGTCAAACTGAGTTCGCCGCTTGCTGAGGCAGCTTGTACGGGCACTGACATGCTATCATGAGCAGCACGCCGACTAGACACCTAGGGTTTATTTCTACATATTTTGGAGATACATGATGTCTTAGGATGTAACAGAAACACACATATTTTTTTAACTTATGATGCACACTGATGCAAACATTAGATATATATATATATATATATATATATATATATATATATATATATATATATATATATATATATATCTATTTTCCTATATGGATCTTTTTCATGTGATGATTTTACAGATTACGCAAATGTCTATCTAATACAATGTTAGCCACTACATCAGTTAATGCATTCATTCGCCTAGGAATACGTTGTTATGTGATATAATCAAAATGTCTTTCCAGCAAATGAACACGTAAATACAACCTTAAAATATGAGGGTTTCTAACTGAATAATGTCCATTAAGTTGAAGAGCAACAATTTGTGAGTCCAGATTTACAAGAAATGCACGAATGCTGAGGGTAATCACCTCGGTTAATAGTTCAATGATAGCACTATACTCAGCGACATTTTTTGTAGTTCATCCTAGAAAAATACCTTGAAGATCTATCAACTCGCCAGCATGATCATAAATCACCCAGGCTACCGAAGATAGGTTCTGGGTACTACGGGAAGCACCATCTGTGAAACCGACATAAGGGGTAATAGACATCTGCACAATAAGTAGGAAAACACTCGCAAAGCACACCAAGCCAAAAATTTACAAAATGAAAAGAACACCTATGTACACAAAACATGCACGAATGACTCATGCATAATATTTTTTGAGATTCAACACATTTCTGGGCTGATCCAAAGGATGACCTTCGTAATCAATGAGCTCATAGGCTCCATTCTGCAAGACACGATTAACAATGTAGGGCCCATGCCACATGGGTTGAAATTTTCCTGCCCCCAGCTTATCATGAGATTGGTCGTATAGGAGGATGAGGTCTCCTTCTATGAAGGAATGAGGGGAAACCAACTGGTCAAAATGAGCTTTGACCCGCTTCTTCTGTGCCTCGATGACCAAAGAAGAAATCAGTGAGTTTCATCCAGCCTTTCTAAGTAGAGAATACACTCTTCTTTTGGTGAAGTATTCGACAACAATTCAACAACCAACTCGAGCGAAGGTATTTCACACTCAATAGGAAGGGTAGGTTCTAGATCGTAAACAAGTTGAAATGGAGTGAATCCAGTATTATCCTTAACTGAGGTTCGGTATGCCAAAAGAGCTAAAAATAACATGAGATGCCAATTGGATTTGTGCATCCTAGTCGCATGTTGAAGCATGGTGACTAGAACTTTATTCACGGCTTCAACCTGGCCATTGGCCTGAGGATAGTACAGTGTTGAGTTGTCGTGAGGCAAGCCCAACTTGGAAGTCAACTCTGCCACCATATAATGCCGAAAATGGGAACCATGATCGGTAACGATGGCTTGAGGGACACCAAACCTAGAAATGAGGTGATTGAATATGAGCTGAGCTGATGTCTTACCGTCAGTGGAAAGTGTAGGCATTGCTTCGGCCCATTTGGTGAAGTAGTCAACGACTACGATGATATAAGCATGCCCCCCGGCCGAGTGAGGGTTATAAATCATAAAATAGATGTGCCACTTCATAAAGGGACCAACGGTAATGACACGGTGGAGATGTGATGGCGGTGTGCGCATCTTGTGCTGATAAATCTGGAAATCATGACATTTATTGACAACAACAATGCAGTCCTTGAAGATTAAGGGCCAGAAATACCGAACATGAAGAATATTATGTGCAATGGCATAACCAAACATGTGACCGCCACATGCACCACTATGAGAATCATTAAGGGCTTTCTCAAGCTCCTTGAGAGTCAAACACCGACAGAGAATGGAATCTACTCCGATGTGGTAGAGTGTATCTCCGACTATACGATAAGGTTGCGATTGATGATGGATGCATCGACGAGCATCCTTCGTCAACTCAGATCTAAAATTAGAAGTTTGAAGATATACAATGATATCGTCGTACCAAGGATCGAGGGTGCTAATTAGAAAAAGCGAATCATCCGAAATGCATTCCTCAAAACCAGACGGAGCAGAGTCAGAGGGGAGGGAGCAGATCAGATCGGTAAAGACTAGTGATTTCTTCGACTTGGCCGTAGTAAATTTTAAATCAAACTCTTGGAGGATGATAATCCATTTCGAGTACTTGCCCCCCAGAAATTGTCGAGACAATATATAGGTCATAGGGTTGCAGTCAAAAATCATAGTCACTGTACGCAACAAAATGTAATGACGAAAACTTGAACTGCTTGAACCGTAGATAACGCTAACTTCTCAACATGAGCATAGCACGTTTCGATATCGAGAAGGTTACGAGAGAGATAATAAATAACATGCTCATCATCGTCATCATCGTCTTGTACCAAAACCATGGCAATCGTGCTGAAAGCAGCGACTAAATAGAGGGAAAAATCACGATGATAGTTTGGTGGATGCAATAGAGGAGCGTTGACAAGCAACGTCTTCAAAGCATCAAAAGACTTCTGGGCGATCTCATCCCAAAGGAATGGGACACCCTGCTTTAGTAATCACGTGAATCCTTTAGCCACTTCAACATAGTTAGGTATAAAACGACGTAAACAATTAGGCTTCCCCTGCAGACTCTGCAACTGATGTAATGAGGATGGAGAGGGGAGATTAATGATAGCTTCCACTTTAAGCGGATTGAGGTGAATACTGTCTTTGGAAACGATAAACCCCAAGAGTCTAGCATAATTGATGCAGAAGACACATTTATGCGGATTTAACCGGATGTTATAGCGTCGACAATGAAGAAATATCTGACGAAGATGGTTAGGGTGGTCCTTACGTTTAGTTAAATGAGTCGGAAGGTCATCCAGATAAGCCTAAATGATGTGATTAATATCATGAAAAGCATATGACATCACCCACTGAAATTTTGCCCCAACATTCTTCAAGCCAAAAGGGAGCTTCTTATATGCGAAATTACCCCAAGGGAATTGGATAGATAAAACTGGCATTGAGAAGTTTTTTAACTTCACCCTTAATGGCAAAAACCTTTCTAGGGTGCACAGGACGAAGGCGCTAACGAACAGGCTTCGAACCACGGTAGGTAGGAATCTCATGCACCACTAGACTAGGATCGATGCCGAGCATCTCTTCGTAAGACCATGCAAAGATGTCGCGAAACTCGCGGAAAAGGCTAGTATAAACCTGTACTTCATTGGAAGAGCATGTGACCCCAATATGGATGTTCTTGACGATTCCCGATTTCACAGAACTGTCAATAAGCATCGTTTGTGTGATTTTACTCAAGTTACCCTCCGTAAAAACTTCATGTGTCAAAATAGGCATTTGAAGCAGAGGAGAAGGAACCTGAGATGCAAACCTCTCAAGACACGTAGACATGGCCCCGAGACCAGGCAAGAACGAGTAAAAATGATGACTATCATCCCACGAAAGATCCTCGAGAGCCATAGTTTCCACGATGGCTTCATCGGAGGGAAATATCTCCTTCAAGGGATTGGGCAAATCCAAATCGCCGAGACAAGGGGATTGAGAATAAGTGTCAAGATATATGCTCAAAGGAGCATGATCAGAAGGCAGAGGCTCCGAAGCCGAAAAAAGTTCACAATAGTCTATCTTGATTGGACTTAATGGCATCAAATCTTTGAAATAATCGATCTGTTGAGGGGAAGGGATGATCCATGGGTCGTTAGACCGAGAGATCATATTAATCTGAACAGTGTTGGGTGGAGGAAGAGGAAAAATACCCATGAGGGCAGGATCTTTGAAGAGACCCGACCCTACGCTCTCGTAGGGAGTAGGAATTTGATCCACATACGGAACGTTGTTCTTGGAAGAAGAAGTGAAGAACAACAACTGATCAACAGTGACAATCTTTCGTTTGTGCGGGAATTTCAAAACACGAAAGAGAGTGGATGGAATGCACAACATGGCATGATTCCAACTACGACCGAGGAGAAGATTGTAATTGAGCTTGGGGTCAACTACTTCAACGTCAACATTGACTGTCTTCCCTTCTAATGTAATCGGTAAACTAGCGGAACACCAAGAGGTTTAGATTCTCTTCCATCAAATGCTTGAAGGGAATTTGTTGATGAATTAAGAGTTGGAGAACCAATGGATTTCCAGCAAGCAGATGACATGACGCACGTAGACGCACCCTCGTCCACAACCCCCTGATGGATATTCATACCATTAATACCAACTTGTATGATGAGTGCAATTTGGTGCGAGATTCGTGGGAAAAAATTATCTAAGTCGAAAGCGAGAAGGCTAGAATCAGCAGGATCAACTCTGCTAATTGCAGATAACAAAGCCTTGCATTGAGATGAACAAATCTGAAGTACTTCTAATGCAAACATTGCAGATGGCACCTGAGCGAGATCCTCAAAAATACTGTAATGTTGAGCAACACGGGCGTTGGGATTGTAAGAAGACTTATGGAGTACACCTTTGGAAGATGACCGTACAACAAGCTCAGTACTGGGCCTTTCAATCTAAAGAGGGCCAGAAGCAGGCAGAGGAGGAGGACCATCAGCGATCTCTTTCCCCACTGCCTAACGTGATATAGTATAATATTTTGACTGAGTAGCGATAGAAACGGATGCAGAACTGTTCATCATGAAAACCTAAGAGCCAAATGGGGCAGAGGGCTGAGGTTGCTCTACCATCTGGGTCTGCTATGATGGAAAAGGTTCTTTGAGAACAATCATAGTTCCTTGGGTGCCTTTGAGAAATCTACTTACTTCGGCCCGTCGAGGACAATCCTTGGTGTAGTGCTCTTCGTCACAAATCAAACAAGGGTAATTCGGCTTACGCTGTGAACCATCATTAGCACGAGGTTTAGACTAATATGGTTTCGGGTATTGGATTTTGCCTTACCTTTACCCTTATTTTTTCCCTTGGAAGTCTTATCCATTGGATTGGCCTAAACGACGTTGACTTCCGTGGTTTTACCAGGATTCGGGGTAGACTGAGAAGCAATATCATTGGAAGGGTTAGAATTTTTCTTTCCAGGATTTGAAGGAGAAGACTTTCGAGAATTCTGAGACACAGAACCGATGATACCGTCGATGGATGGCGTTGCCGATGCCTTGGAAGTTCCAGGTCAAGGAGCATCAGGCAAGATATCATACAACGTGCCAGACTGAGAGTACACGAGATCGAGGTATTGGGCATGAGAAATGGCTTGTTCTTCGGTTACACATGCCCCCATAGCTATGTCTTTAGTGATTTGATTGACAAACAAGGCAGTGAATCAATCATTAAGAAGCTGATTAGGAATATCAAACTTGACCAAGCGATGACGATGCCTCCATTCATGAATATGATCCGAGATATGAGTAGCTCGGTCCTGTTTCAAGGATGTGAGGAGGTGCATCCCGGTCTCATAACGAATAGGTAACTAAAAATACGTAAGAAACGACATGGCTAAAGAGTTAAAATCCTGAAAAATGCCATGAGATAATTCAATGTACCACTTTGCAATGACACCAGTAAGAGTCTGTTGGAAAAGACAGAGTCAGATGAAATCGTCAACCCAAGAGTTAGAGGAACACAAAAAGTGGTAGGGCATAACATGTGCTTGGGGCTCTTCTTCGAACTTTTCCTCAAACTTGGGATAATCACCAGGAATCTTGGTTGGAACTGGAGGCCAATATGGGTTATGAAGAATCAGATCATTCGTTAATTTTGACACATCTAGCAGTTCCAACGTAGCGAGAAATGGTAATTGAGGATTAAAAGGCATTAGAGGCCTTTGATAAGGACCCGTGTTAGCATTCCACCCAGTCTTGGAGACATTCTGCCCCCATATGTTTTGTCCCAGAGGATTTTGACCATAGGGGTTATAAGCCTGATAGTTCTGCCCATACTAGGGTTGAGGACCAGGATACTGGTTTTGAGAATACCATTGAGGTCCTTCCTGAGCAACGTATGGATTTTGTTGCAGAATGTAAGCATTGCCTTGAGGTGGATTATACACCATCTAGGATTGATTTTGAGGGTAATAAGTGAAACCTTGGGGCACACTATATATCACTTGATATTTACCTTGAGGAGGGTAAGTAGCGCCTTGAGGTTGAGCAGGTGGACCCTGTTGAGCAGGTTGAACGGGTTGCTGAGCTGGTTGAACAGGTTGAACTGGTTGTTAAGTTGGTTGAATAGGTTGAACCGACTACTGAACGGGTTGAGCAGGTTGAACCGGATGTTGAGGCTGGGCAGACTGCCCCTACTAAGCAGGTTGGCTTGGATACTGAGGGCCACCGGGTTGCCCTTGTGGAAGGGGCTGACCCGATGGTTGCAATGGACCAGGTTGGCCCTGATAACTAGGTTGACCCGTAGCAGGACTGTAGGGTTGTCCTTGTTGCACAAAGTTATGGCCTTGTTAAACGTAAGGCTATTGCTGTTGCACAAGATATTGTCCCTGTGGTGGATACATTTTCCCCCCAGGAACGTAAGACGCTCCTAGTTGATATGGATATTGAGGTTGATCGGAAGGACCGTAGGGTTACTAGATTGAAGGTTGACACTGTAAGGGTTGTCCTTGCAAGGTTTTTCCTTGTAGACTCAAGGGTTGTCCTTGTATTACTGGCCCTCGATGAGGGACGGTCCGATAAGGATCAACCAGAGGCAGATAAATAACCTGATTTTGATCAATAGGAGGCAAATAGATGAGGTTACCATAGATATCATAATGATGCAGAGGATTGACAGGAGCTTAGGGCTGCTGAGAACCCTGAGATTTCTGTTGCTGAAAAACCAACAGATACTCTTCAAAAGTAAGGCCGCAAGGAATAACAGAGGAAGTCATAGCCACACTAGAAGCAGGCGTGGCCTCCGCAGCATGGGGTTGTGATTTTCCCGAGCCGGGATTGACAGGCCATGTGCGATTAAGAAAGATAGACCTGCGAGTGTGAAAAGATCCTGAAAACTAATGTGTAACAACTGATGTAGACTAAGCCACACAAATGATAGGTTGGAATGGGACAGATGTAACAACGAATGACGAACTAGGTGTCGAAGATGACAGTCCTAATGAAGGAAGGATCAGACTCCTTGGAGGATTCTATGTACTGGAGTGTGCTATGGACGCAACACCAGAAATAATCTGACTAAAAGTCTGATAATTGGGTGGAAGTGACACCGATGGAGGGGAATATTGATTAGATGCACGTGGGTGATATTCAAGGAAAAGCTGATATTCCCTTGTGGACAAAGTCATTTATTCATTGCTGACAGGACTCGAAGAATCCATGTCTGACGAAGCTGTAAGATCTTCGAAAAGACAACAAGGACTAGGAGGTATAGCAACAGATATAAATGGTGATCTCAAAGTAAGAGGAGGGAATTGTTCCTCACTCCCAAAACCAGAGCAAGCACCCTAAGGAGGCCAATTGAACTCAATTGAATCTTTAGGAGGAGATCAGGTAGCGAGAGGTTGAACACTCGGGAGAATAGGCTGTGCAAGCTCGATAAACCCAGTTGACTGAGGGGTTTCGAAAGAAACGTCAAGAAAAGAACTACCACTAGGAGGCAATGAAGAAGACGACGAAACTGGTGGTTCCGCCATTGTGACAATATTTCAAAACAGGAAGTAAAATGAGATAGCCAATTCAAGGCTTCAAGACCAAACTCTAAGGAATGAAAAAAAAAGCCAAGTAAAGAAATTTTAACGGGCATGTAATCGTGGGTAATTAATTTTACAACATTGGAACAAAACTTTGTTGTTTCATGTTTTGAGAGTCGAGAAACAGACAAAAGATGACTCTAGTCACTTTCAATTTTAAACGAGCGTGAAAGGACAAGTGCTCGATGATCTCTTCTCTTTTTAAGGAGTCACGGAAATATTGAAATGACTACTTAGGTAATCTAAGTAAGAGGGCATACCAAGTTTCCATGAACTTCCATATACACCTTGGTGATCAAATGAAAGAGAAATGACCAAGGACTTAACATACGTGCAGGTAGTCTCCCCGAATGCTGTGTTTGGTGTATCACAGTTATAGGGCGGAAGACTCAACTTCCTATGGATAAAAGATTTGAACCTATGAGGGTCTCCATTTATATACGCAATGGTATGGGGAGCACAAGTCTGTACTAGTGCTGTCTAAAGCCAGGTGGCAAACAAAAACTACTAGGTTTAACAACGCCATAACACGTCACTAGCCTAGACCTCTAAAAGTGTTTGCGTTAGGTTCCAATGCTTCCTTAGGTTAATTGATTAAATTTTACAGTTGATCTTGAATTAATGTTTCAGTTTCAAGGTCCTACCGAATTTGATCTCAGATTTCCTAAATGCAAGCTACATGCAATAGAACACCATTTTCCATTCGATGAATGCTAACTATAAGAGAAGGATAGAGATCTTTCAGAAAGCATAAAACAATGAAAACATACGAAGAAGTCCCCTAATGCATCTAATACAATCGAAATAGGAAACAAAAAACTCTTTCCTAGTTCAAGCGCTAGTTATGTAAAATAACTTTTCATTCTCGATGCAACCGAAAGAATGCAATTTTTTGTTTTTTTGAATGAATGAAGAACACAATGCCCTAATCACATTAAAAATGAAATCAAACACTAGTTTAGAGCACTATGAATGTAGAGATCTCAAAACGAACAATCCGAAAGAAATACAGACATAAAAATATACTCAAACCAATGACGCACTCTTTCAAACAAAGTGAAAGCTTTCAAAATGACCCATACGAGAAATGTGATCTATGCTCGAAAACGAAGATATGGAGAGTCAAACAAACACAAAAGTAATCATTCAACAAACCAAAATCTCAAAGGATCAAGAAATAATCAAGCAACCTATCAGGGAATCGAACTCACAAGAACAAAAAGACTCAAATTCAATCAGAAGGCTTAGTGAGCGTAAGACACCTCGAACCCTAGGGCTATGAACTGCACTGATAAGAAAATGGATAAAAAGCTAAGAAGAGCAAGCCTAAAGCAATCAAAACAACTCCAAAAAGGTCAATTGAAAATCAAGAAACAAGCTAGAGTCAAGCACAACTGACCAAAAACTCAGCAAAAGGGTCAAACCAAATCCTACAAGATTCAGTGCGACTGTGAGGTGGTAATCCGAGCCAAACAAGGGCTGGTGCTACTGCAACAAAATCAACCAGTGCCAATTGGCGCGAATGTTCAAACAAAAATCTTGCCAAGCCAGATAACTATGGGAGGAGGGAAGAACCAGTGAGGAGAGGTCAATCTTGACACTCTGGAGCTGAACGAGAGGATTCCAGACAATCAAACAAGCCAAAAAATATAGACAAGCAAGCAAATGACCGAAGTCGACTTAACAAGGAAATTTCCTAAAAGGCAATGAAATGACAAACTCACATTGGTCCCCAACGGAGTCGCCAATTTGTTGGGAAGGTAAATCCTCTCTGCGTACAGAGACGATCCCTCTAGCCCTAGAGTGGGTCTAGAAAAAAAGGGACAAGCTAAAGTGTAGGTTCCTAATTAATTAATGAAAAGGACAGGGTAGATCGACCTACCTGGAGTCCAACATTGTCGTCGATGTAGTGGTGGTGGCCTCTTGATCTCTATCTCGATGGGTCACAATCCTTCTGCACCAGTGCTCAGATATCTGCTTGAAGATCAGCAAACAAGAGTAGCATACAAAAAATAAATCTTTCATAATCAACTAATCAGTCAAGGAAGGTTAAGCATATTGCATCAAATAAAACACATTAATGCAAGATGGGAACCAGACAATAGTCATGTATATATATAAATAGAAGAAAGAGTTACAACCAGAGCCTTAACGTCACAACCTCCTCTAGCAGGGTTCAGTCGAGGCACGTCTCGAAGGATCGTCGGGGAAATCAGATGAGGTGAGGACACAAGCCTAAGCTCTCTCGATAAAGGTCTCTTTCTGTTTTATCTTTCTAGCGAAATGTTCAGGAATTCTCTTCAGCCTTTCAGCTAAATTATGTTCAGCTTAGCTAGTGTATCAATGGGAGATATCTTTATTTATAGAGGGAGAGGAGGAGGTTGGGATCCCTTCAATGGTGGAAGGGAGGCCTTATCCCTTGTGAGGTTTCCCCAAAAGGTGGAAACAATAGGCCAAAGGAGGAGGGCCATGGTTATTCAGTTGAACCACTCTAGATGACTCGCCCACGAAGTTGTTAGGATAGAAACTTTGCCTCTATATTTAAAAAACATTCCATAAATAGGTTGGCATAGGTAGCTCACTGGGACAGAGCGCCAATGGGCACGGGGCCCAGTGTTAATCTTCCTCATCGGCGTGAGGGCATAAAGATTTACTAGCGCCAAGGCAAAAACATGTGTTTCTGATGGTCTGCTTAGGAAATTGTCAATTTAAGGAATGTTTTCCTCATGGCAAGGGATGTGATGTTGGTCTGTGCAAGGCATGACACTTCTTATTAGTCGCAGACTTGATCCTCCAATGTGCGAGATGGGGATTGCAGGGACAATGACCAAATGATGTGTAACAAGGGGGATCTTCTCTCAGAAAGAAAAAAGGACCCGGGGTGGTGCTAGTTGATTTCAAATGACTCCTCAACGAGAGACTAAGTAGCAAGAGGTTGAATGCTTGGGATGACGACACTTTAAAGGTCCACGGTCCCAACAGACTGAGGTGTCTCAAAAGAGACTCTTCACCACGAGGTAATGAAGAGGAGGACAAAATAGGTGGTTCTGCCATGATGACTTTGTCGTAAAAGAAGAGGAGAAAAGAGATGGTAAATTCGAGGCTTTAACAACAGTCATTAAGGAATTACTCATGAACCGACCAAGAAGATAGCTTAATGAGCATGTGATGTAATCATGGGAAATTAAATTCATAACATTAAAACAAGCATTTGCATTTTCATGTTTTAAGAGTCGAGAAAAGGAAAAAAGGTGACTCTAGTCACTTTCAGTTTGAATGAGCTTGAAACGACAAGTGCTCGATGATCTTTTCAATTTTAAGAGTCACGAAAAGATCAAAATGACTACTCAGGAACTCTAGGAAAATGGGTGTACCAAGCTCTCGTGAACTACAATATACACCTTGGTGATCAAATGAAAGAGAAATAACCAAGGCCTTAACGTATGTGTAGGCAGTATCCCCGAATGCTATGTTTGGTGTATCACAGTTACAGGGTGGCAGACTCGGCTTCCTATGGATAAAGGATTGCAACCTAAAAGGGTTTCCTTTTATATATGCGGTGGTACGGGGAGCACAAGTCCGTACTAGCGCTGTCTAATGCAATATTGCGAGCGATAGCTGCTAGGTTTAATGACGCCGAAACACGTCACTAGCCTAGACCTCTAAGTGTGAGCGTTAAGTTCCAATGCTTCCTTAGGTTGATTGAGTTAATTTTATGGTTTATCTTGAAATTATGTTTCAGTTTCAAGGCCCTACCGAATGTTATCTCCAATATCTAATGCACAACTATATGAGAGAAAGAATACCGTTTCATTCGATGAAAAGCTATCTAAGTGAAGGATAGAGGTTTGCAACAAGGCAACAATCAAACAAATGCAAGAATGACACTTTCCTTTATGAAACTAACATAACCAAAGAAGAAAATGAAAACTCTTGTTTTGTCTTTCACTTTCCAATGAAAAAGAAAGCCACTAACGCAAAAGAGCACTTTTCATTTTCAAAAGAGAAGGAAGAACGAAATTTTTTTGTTCTTTTGTATAAGTGAGAAGCAACAATGCAATGCTACACTAAAAAGACAAAAAAATTACTAGCTTCGAGTAGCTTTGAATGAGATCATCAAAACATGAAGAGATAAACTCCAAGCAAATGCAAACCCATACCCAAAACTAGACATGAATTTCCTTATGCAAAATAAAGGGCTTTTAAGTCGACTCAATGAGCAATGTGATCTATGCTTGGGACGATGGAAGGAAAATCAAATATACACAGAATGAAAGCTCGAAAACCCTAATTCACATACAATTAAATGAAAAGACCAAGCAACCACATAAAAGGCTAAAAAATAATCAACCAAACTGACTCATAAACAGATCAGACACCCAATGAACATGCGACCAAATGAATGGTTCAAAACACCCAGAAACCCTAGGATGGACAAGTCACACTATTCAAATGAGAGATAACACAAACTGAAACGAATGAGACAACCAAGTTAGTAAAAAAAATCCAGATGGATCAATCCAAGGGGAAAAAACCAATCTAAAGGACAAGACACACTGGAAACTCAGTGGGAAAGCCCAAAATCCAACCCTACAAGATCAGTGCGATTGTTCAGCTATATCTAGCGCCGAGCAAGAAAACTCGCATCTGTGTAAAAGACAACGCGCGCTTATGGGCGCGAATGTTAGGAAATATGTAGTGCCAAGCTAGGAAAGGAAGGAAAAAATAAAGGGTTTTCTGAGAAAAAAAAGGCTTATCACTCTAGGAAAAGGCTAAATGGCCAGAAGCAATCAAACAAGCCAAAAACAACAGAGAAAGGACAATTCGGCCAAATTTGGATAGACAATCAAAAATTCAAAACAAACAATAAGAGACAATAGGCATTGATTTCCCCAGTATGGTCACCAACTTGTTGTGAAGGCAAATCCCCTCTGTAGATAAAGGTGATCTCCCTAGCCCTAGAGTGGGTCTAGCAACAAGGGAACATGCTGGTTTCTAAATTCCTAGTTTATAAACGAAATGTGGATTGGAATAGATGTCCTACCTCAACCTTGTAGTGATCCTCGATCTTCGTTCTTCGAGCCTTGCGCTCCATTGGTAGCAACATTCATACACCTGCACAAAGATCAAGAAAACAATAAAATCATACGAGTATACATATTCATTTACAACTATCCAACTAGTCAAGGAGAGTCAAAAAATTTAATCATTAATATAGACAAAGATGGAACTAGAAATCAATCATGTCATATTGATATATAAAAAGGGAGTTTACAACCTGCGCCTTGACGCATTAGACCTCCATTGATGGGTTCAGTCGGGCATGTCTCAAAGCATTCATTCGTCAATTCATCTCGAAGAGGTGAAAGGTTCAAAACTCTCTCTCACAACTTTGGACTATTCTCTGTTATCAGCTCCTGGTCTGTTCTAGCTATGTCTGGCTAGCTGATTCAATGGAATAAAGAGGGATTTATAGGAGAGGAGGATGAGCTTTAGGATCCACATATGGTGGGAGAAAGGTCTATCCCTTTGGGAAGTTGCATTTTTGTAGGAACTAGAAGGCCAAAGGGAGAAAATCGACCTCATCCAGTCGAACAAACATCCATGAATCCGCTCACGAAGTTGTTATATATTAGAAGATTCGTTTCCATATTAAAAAACCTTCCAAAAGTAGCTCAGTGTGAGTGCTCTTCAGAGATAGATCGACCATGGTGCGGGGACCAGTGTAAATCTGGCCATTGGCGCGAGGCCATAACTACATAACCGCATCGACCCAAAAGTATATGTTTTAAAGGGTCAGCTTCAGGAATGGTCAACAGAGATTGTGTTCCTGACATGTTAAGAGATGCGATGACATTCATCATGATGTGTGATAGTACACAGGGGTCACTATGATGGTCTGCCAATATTCTGAATAGGGAATGCAGGGACGGTGAAAAAATACTGTGTAACACCGAAACATAAACATTTACGTTAATTAGTAGAAAATTTTCTTGTCTATTGCTCTCCATTAGACGCTAGATGGAAGGTGAAAATGAGAGCTTTCCCATTTCCCAACACCAAAAATTTGATGTCATGCCATTTGTCTCCATGACATGTCGCATTCCCCGTGGTGCCATCTGTCATCCATGTCATCTATCTCCACATCACCTGTCTCATTTTATTCTTGCTAATGTCACCCTGCCAAGTGGTATCCTCTAATGGTGCCATGTTTCATTTAAAAATTTTCTCTTTAGCCATCAATAAGGCTGATTCTACCTGCCACATGTCAATCCACGTAGGTGCCACATTAATGTAAATCCACATCACCTGCCTCTGTGGCATCCACACGACCCTACTCAGCTTAAGTGGCACTTGCCACCTCAACATGCGCTAGGGTGGTCCCATAGGGTCAAAGCCTTTGTGAAAAAGATGTGATTCCTTTTACGTATATATTACTGTCCCGCCATAGCTCCAAGATATAGTTAAGACTCATGGCAACTAGGGTGGCACAACAATAATAATCTTGTCAAGTGACGTAGGGGGGAACTCTATCCTAAGCCCTCCATCAACAATGCCCATTCCATTGTATATTACTTGCGTGGGGGGGGGGGGGGGGTGGTGAGGCGTCACGACGTGAGTTTTCATGTTAGGTAACGAAAATAATTCTTTCTTGTGCTGTCAGAAATAGAGCCAACACTTAAATGACCAAGCATACCGCTTTGGTGAGCGAGGTGCGGTGCAATGTGAAACTTTACATTAGATAATGAGGATACTCCTGTCCCACGCACTTCGTCTACAATGCCATTTTCAAAGCTCTATGATATAAAATTATTCTAAGGTTTATTCAGTCGAATGGAGGCTTGTAGCTCACAATACACAAACATAGAATCTCCATGGGTTTTTAGACAAAATTTTTCATTGGAAACCCGCTGCCTTGCCCATTCTATAGAGTTAAGGGTGTAACCATTCACATCAATTTAACTCAGATATCTATAAATATTGCAAGGTTCTTATACAAAATACAATTCATATCCATCTTGTGCATAACATTATTAAGAAATAAAAATGAACCTTTCAATTCATAAGCATTCCAATCATCAAAGAACTGATATTATTAGTTATCTACATGTATTCATGTAACCAATCATAATTGCATATATAACCAATAACATTCATATCACCCTCACAAAGCTAGTATTCTAACCTAGCTAACAAATAATACATGGAAGTTTCCCATCAAGGACATGAAAAAATTTTCAATGACCATTCATGAATAACACAAGGCCATACACTATTCATTAACATATCAGTCATGGTAATCAATCTCATTCAAGTATACACAACCCATGGCACTTATTTGAATGGCTAGAGATGTCTGGAAACTGTAGGTGGGACTTCAACTTTCCAACCAACAATAGGCCATCTACAACAAAATATTTCTTACTGTTGTCCATCCTTGAGCCAATTCCCTGATTCGAGTGATTTATTTGTCAAGGAATCTAACTGTGTTTAGTTGGGTTATTGCTCAGTTTTCCAGGAGTATGAGTTTACTTTATAGGTGGTTTATCAACTGTGTTTTGAAAGAAATCACTATAGGAACCTGTAGCTCATGGTCTAGGTGGTTTATTAGATTACTTGGTAAACATTGACTGGTTTATCAACCTCTTCAACAAGAAATTATTGGTTTATCAACCCTTTTCAAAAAGCACCCCAGTGGATTGTTACTTTTCTTAGTGGTTTATCATCCTACTTGGAAAGCACTAAGTGGTTTACCGACCTTCTCAGAAAGAAATTAGTGTTTTATCAATCCTACAACAAGTACCTGAGTGGTTTTTTAACTTACTTTGAAAGCATTAAGTGGTTTATCAACCCTTTTCATTGATCACTCATAACCCAATTCCTCCTTTGAGCCTCTCACAAACCTTCCATGCATTGACACCACAATCCAACAACTTATGCACATTGATTACATGGAATCACATCCCATCAATTAGAGAAGACTTTCTCAGGTGTGCAACACCTTGCTCCTGTGCTCAACCTTTTCTTTTCTCTAGAGTTGTCGCACTCTTTCTATCCAACATTCTGCTCCTACTCCAATCTTCTATCTACTGCTATTCTCCCCTTACATTTTTCTTACATCCGTTCCTTTTCTTTAGGCTCTTTGTGCCCCTCAAACAAGACTGTTCATTTTCCATCCCCTTCACATCATGGAAGTAAGGAAATGTGGTCATATCCTCTTCCTATTCATTTCTTTCAAACAATTTTGTGGTTTGCATTTAGCTATGCCAACTAACACCACTGATAACTCTCCCTCAAATCGTGGATCCATTTTTCCCACTCTTTAGGCCAACCAAATATAAAATTTATTTATAATTAAATTCATCATTTATCATTACAATATTAGAGGCTAACACAAGCGGTGTTACAAACCCCACACCCTTGAAGGAACATCATCCTCGACGCTTTATATAGCTAGAAAGAGAAAGGAAAAAAATTGAGCTTTATATAACAACTCTTACATCTGCTAATTCATCAAAAAAAAATTGGTATTGTTAGGGTCCTATAATTTATAGGATCAAATGGTGATTGAACATTGTCTTCCAGTCATTTCAAATTGTAAATTATATTTCATTCTTCAAATGATTTCCAAAAAAAATATATAAATAAAAAATAAAAATAAAAAGAGGGTATATAAAGAAAAAATAGAACAAAAGAATGAAAATAAAAAATGATGAAAAGGACCTCATCAAAAGAAAAACAAGTGTAAAAGTGAGCAAATTCAAATGCCACTAGAAACAAGTTCAATTTTTACATTGAAAATAAATTTGTGTTTGTGTGCAACTTGTTTAAAATGACACAATCATAGATCTATGTTTGAATCATACAATATAATTATGGTCAAACACATTTTAATTTCTATTATTAGGCTAGAGAATAATCTAGCCAAATTGTTTAAACTTGGCTAAAATTAGCTAGGAAGTTGAAGAAATTAATCCAATTGTTTAAGATAGATTAATGAGTTAAATTGGTAGGTTAGAATATAGATTATATAATTTCCCCTTCAAAGAAAAATAATGAGGGTCTGCACGCTTAAATGCACGCTTAGTTGGGTGAAAAATAAGCCTTAGTTTAGGAAAAACAGGATATAAAGGCTTGAAAATATGTTAGTTTCTTTTTTAGATAATATGTTTTTTATCCTAAGTATTGGCGCTTATATATGAAGTTGTGCGGTGGATAACCGATGTGCATGATCCAATCGGCGATGAACTTCCTCACCCAAATCAACGACTCCAAATGCATTTCGGCCCCCCTTACCCTTCATACCTTTATCAACGAAGGGGGGGGGGTCCAAAAAGTCCCCCCCCCCCCCTCCGGCCCTGCATAACGTGTCACTATCTCCCTCTTTCACACCCTCACCTCTGAAAACCACATACTGCTCAACCCCCCCCCCCAAAAAAAAAAAAAAAAAAAAAAAACTACCCAACTACTCCTCTTTCCTGCCAACGTTCCCCATGCCCACACCTATCCCTCCACGACACCTGTCCAATAAATACCCTTTCTGTTACGCATTCAATTCCCCCCCATTTACCATTCAATCCTTCTAACAGTCCCGCGTCTCGAACATATGTTTTCCTAACCATAAGAGCGTCATAATCTATTCCTGTTGCACCATTTTCTGCATTTCACCCACTGAAATTATCTCTGCTGTTTCTAAATTTTCCTCGCAAAGTAAAAAAATTCGTTTAAAAAAAATAAAAATAAAAAACCCTACCAAGCTACTCCTCTTTCCTGCCAACGTTCCCCATGCCCACACCTATCCCTCTGCGACACCTGTCCAATAAATACCCTTTCTGTTACGCATTCAATTCCCCCCCATTTAACATTCAATCCTTCTAACAGTCCCGCGTCTCGAACATATGTTTTCCTAACCATAAGAGCATCATAATCTGTTATTGTTGCACCATTTTCTGCATTTCACCCACTGAAATTATCTCTGCTGTTTCTAAATTTTCCTCGCAAAGTAAAAAAATTCGTGATGCTGAACAAAGAAACCAGAGCACAACTGTGTAAGAGTCATCTTCATCACCAACCATCCACTGCCAAAAATTTACAGGTAAATACACCACTGTTAGCCCTGTTTCTACTGTTTAAATTCTTAAAAATGACTCCAAAGAGAAATATTAACAATAATTCCTATAATCCGATGATCCCTCCTACAATTGAACTTGATGAGATCCCTTTCACTGATAAATATTATAAAGTTGCAGAGCTGAAGTGCGAATTCAATTTATTAGAATTGCACTGCTGTCTCAGAGATAATTTCCATGACTAGAGCGATGATATTGGACTTTGGGAATCCAATCTACCTCTGTACATTTTTCCCCAAACCCCATATTTCCCCGAATTTGTCCTAAAATTCCAATCTGGATATTTACCAAGTCAGAGAGCCATTGTAGCCCACAGTGGTGAAGTCCTGTTTACAATTACCCCTCAAACAATTGACCAAATGTTGCAGATCCCTCAGAATGAATCCACCACTCCTTTCTCTGTCGAAGCCTTATATGAATTATAGCAGAAGCTAACCTTTTCCCAAAGATCCAAGATTTTTGAAATCTTCCTACCCGAAGATGCCCAACTACCAAAGAAAAATCCACCATATCCTTCCTCCATTTTTCCAGACAAGGCTAAGAAAATCATTTCCCTGCTATCATGTTTACTAGGATACTATTCAGATGAATTGGTAGATGAACCTATTCTAGGTTTTCTGTCCATTTTCTCCACTGAAGAAAAGCCCTCAGTAATTTTCAAATTTAGCTAGTTTCTTGCTGACAACATTCCTGAACAATTCCGTAAGTTTCAAACTGAAGGAATGTTAAAATATGCCTCCTTTTTAGTTTATATGTTTCTATTTTATTAAGCAAACATGTTTCCATTTTCAGTACAGAAACTAAATGAACATGGAAATCCACACTCAGTTATTTTTTGGACTTCCTTGGTGAGAAGGAATTCAGAGGAATACAATTTTCAAGATTTCATTAATCAGTTTATCCATCCAGCTACATGTTTGTTGAGCAATAATATAGAACCCAGGGTCAGTGTTGAAATTCAAAAGGTTTTACACCTCAGTGAATAGGTCAAGACAAGAGACTGGTACTTGTACCAGAATTATATTGAAATAGGAGTATATGCGTATGATTTGACACTCTATAGGCTGCCTAAATATGTTCTAATGAGGATTTTCGCATTTTAGTACATCAAGAAAATAATAAACTTAAATGAAGTCCATTTTGTCTCGGCCAAGAAGAAATAAAAATTCAAGATGAAGACTCAAATATGACCTTTTATTGGCAACAATAGGATAGCAGGTAAGGAGGCAGATACCCTCATGAAGTAGATGAAATTCCCATTGAGTTTCACATGGTCATATGATCCATTTGGTATGATTTCCAAATTAAGAGTGGAATAGAAACCCACTCCATATGTTCACACTCACAGGCCTTAAATTGAAAAGTACATGAACCAAGATGAATGGGAACAAAATACTTTACAAGAAGCAGAGGAGCAACTTCTGTCTACATCAACTTCAGAGACTCCTTCCCCTCAGGAAAAAGTTGAGAAAAGGCCAGGGGATGAAGACTCTCCTTCAGTCACAGAGCTTTCAACCAAATAATTCAAGATTTATAGGAAGAAAGCAAAGTCTGATCCTAAAACAAACTTTGTAAATGAGGAGGAAGAGAGAACTACTATAATACTAAAGGATCCATACTCTTCAGCAAAGTCAGAGAGCTTCTTTACAGGATATCCAACATCTTCAGTTTCACAAGGTAATCCAGATACAACTCAAACATCAGGATTGATTCAAGGACCAACAAAGACAAGTATCTTTGATAAGTATAAGGAGATAAAGCAAAAAAATTAGATTCTCAAAGTTAGCACTTATGCTCAGTTATGGAAACAAACTACCAAAACCAAAAATAGGCTCTTTTCGGGCTTCGACACCGAGAAAGGAATAATTCGGATGGAATTATTGTAGGCATAGGTTCCCCATCCTAAATCTATAGTTGATTACAAGAAGACTACATTTGAAGACATCCATCCTATTGATCAGATGGATATGCACAGGCAGACAGGGGAAATGATATGTTCTACATTGACAAACACTACAATGAATGCTTCAAAATTGCAAGTATCCCTCACCAATATCCAGTCCCAGTTGAAAATTGAGAAAATTTCTTCTTTAGAAAAGGATAATAAAATAAAATCCCTAGAAGACTTGGTCATAAAAATTGGATATCACCCAAGTAATTTTAAGGCAACAACATAAATAATAAAAAAGAAGAATGCTGATAGAAACACTCAGAAAAAAATTGAAATTGTCATCAACTGAGGATCCACAAACTAAAGAAATGGGGGAGACAAAAAGGAAAAAAGAATATATGCTCAGGTTAATTTCAAAATTTCCAGTTGAGAGGTCGATATCTTGAGAGACCTAAAATTCTAGAAAACTAAAAGAACACGAAACACACCAGTGATCATAATCAGTGGTTAGAGGTAAAGAAGTTTTGTCCGACCCTGTACCTGGGGGAAGTAGAGGGAAATATAGGAAATTGACATGGTGCTCAAAGTGAGCAAGCCAAGTCTCCAAATTTTCAACCTTTTCTATCAGCAAATTTTTCCCACGCTAGACCACTACCACCCTTTTGTGAACATGGCACTAGAAGTATTGAAGTTGTTCAAGTTTGGCCATGATCTCCTCATGATCCTCCCTGCGAACGTGATTAAGGGTGTCCAGTCGAGCAGAGACATTTTGCACAAGTGCAGGGACTGCCAAGGAGAATCTTGGCCTTTTGGAAGGTGCCCGACCCGCAAACCCATATTGTCCCTAACTGTTGCATCCCCAAGGCGCTGTAGCATGGCTACGTGCTTGCCCATGAAAACCTTCGCCTGCACCACGACCACATTGCATAGCCAACCTGTGGCGACTGCCTGCTGTTAGGGTCCTATAATAATAGGGTTCATAATTTTTGAATTGACTTTGATAGTCTTGTAAATATGTACATACCTTGATTTCTACAAGTTGTTTTCCCATATTTGAAAAAAAAAAAAAAAAAAAATGAAAAGATTGTAAAGTTCCTAAAATAAATATCAAAGGACTTAGAAAAAAATAGACGCCAAAATAAAAAAGAGATAAAAATAAGACCTGAAAGTGAGCAAGTCAAAATGCCACTACTATTTACTTTTACTGTAAGAATAATGATTATTTGCAGATTTTCCAAAATGCCATAATCCATGATCAGTTAAATATCTTAATCTTAACTTTTCATGCTTTGAATTTCATGTTTTAGAGAATAAATATATGTAAAACAGTTTAAAATTGAAAAATTATTAGATAGTTAGAGAATAAATGAGGAGCTCAACAGTTTAATTTGAGCCCTCGGATGAAATAAGGTTAGATTTAGATAGTTTTTATGTTTTAGAAGAAAAATGGATTTAGGGTTGCAAGCTTAAATGCACCCATACAAATGAAGTAAAAAATGTTAGAATAAATATGGGTAGGTAGAACGCAGTTGTGCAAGACATGTAATAAAGCATCATTGGGCAAATTACTAATTTCCCCTCCCCCACAATGATCCAATATTCTAAACCTTCAGTTAAAGAGGCTCAGAGCATTTCTCTGACTTCTGTTGGGACCGGACCTAAGGCCAAATAACCGATTGGTTAAAAATATTGGATTCCCTACATGAAAACCCATTTCATCAGCAAATTCACCCTTTTTCAAAAGTACAAACCCTTTTTCTAAATAAAACACCTCTTTACTTAGAAAAAGTAAAATCCCTACTTAATTAATTTCATTTTCAACCAAAAACACTCAAAAAACCTAAAAAATACATTTCATCCTAAGTTTATGTGTAAAAATCAAAATGGGATAATTTTATGTTAAAATGCTTATTTACACTTTACTTAGTTTAAATTCTATGTATTTTGATTCATTTCATCTCATGTCATATTAATTTCTAACCTAAAGTATTAAATCCCTTATAATACCCATCCCGTATATATTAACTAATTTCTTTATATAAATATCCCCCAAAAAAAAAACCCATTTTTTAATGTTAACCTATGGTTTATATATCCCATGTGCCGAAAAATAAATCCCTGCCCTTTTCCCATAGGTTAAAAACTAAAACATATAATATATCCCGTGCCATTAGTTATAAAACACTTTTTAATGTTTTATATGTTATGTTATTATATACCACGCCAATCAAATAAAACGTTGTTTTTTACGTTATAAACATATATTTTTAACGTTTAAAACCAAACCTACCATATACCAAGCCTGGGACCCACGTCCCACTGCCGAGAAACTCCAAAACTCAATCGTAGCCGTTCGCATCCTGATCCCCAGATCCGACGACCACAAATCCATATCGCATTTTAAACTGCGTGATGATAACCCATTTCAACATTTGCGAAATGGGTGGTTTTCCACCCTTATCTCTCCCCCACGCGGCGGCAGCCTATTGGATCGCATTCGATCCAACCAAAACAACTTATCACCCATTTCCCGTGCGATAACCACCTACGGTTTTCTGTCTTTGAAGACCAAAACCGCCCTCTGTTTCGACAAGACCGCCATTAAATGCATAACTATTTTGACCTAAAAATCTTATAAACCTTCATAATGCGCTATAAAATCCCTTCTTTGCATTGTCTGCATGCATTCATCCTTTCTACTGAGAAACGAAGACCCTGTACACTGGTTTTACACCCAGAGAACCTGCAAAAGGCACCATAGTTGCTGTCAAAGACTGCTGGAAGCTACAGTCCGACTTCTAGAAACCTTCAAAGCTATCAGAAGCCTGTTTTACGCCTTGAAAACTAGTTAAAGACCTAATACCTACACAAATAGGTATTTTTCGAAGAAAACAAACCTGTTTTTCATTATAAAAGGAACTTCTGAAAGAATTAAGCCCGGTAAAGCCTATTTTACCCAAAGAAAAACCTTGTAATTACCCAAAAAGAATGAATTAACTGTAAAGTCTTTGGTAAACCCCTATTTCAATACTGCAAACTGGTTTTTAAGGAAAAATTGATTTTTTTTTAGCCTTTGCAGACCTTATAAGACTCTGAATTTACCCAGAAATCCTTTGTAGGTAAACCCAACCCTTCTGCACTCAATTTTAACTAGTTTCAGTCCAAAATTATCCAAAAAATCAGATAAAACCCCTGTTTTATCATTTTCTAAACCTATGAAAGTTTGAAGAACAGTTGAAAGCCAAATTTAAAGGTTGAAATTCAAAAGAAAACCAAGTTGTGCCTATTTTCATCCAAGAACCTCTGTTAAAGTAAAAAACACTTCTGTAAACCATTTAATCTTACAGAAGAATCCAGAAAGCCTAAATACAGAGTTTCAGTTATCCAGAAAGCCTAAAAATGTCAAAATCAAATCCAGCCATGTCCTCCAAGACTGCAATTATTGTGAATCCTCTACAACCTCCTGTTGTAGATATTGAACATACACCTTTAGCAGATGTGGATTATAAAATAGTAGATCCAGTTGTTGAATTTAATTTGTTAGACCTCCACTGCTGGAGTTATGAAAAGTCATTGGATCAAGTTGAAGAAGTCCAAATTTGGGAGTCAAACCTACCCAAATATGTTGTCCCACTTACCCATCAATGTCCAGAGGTTATTAGGTTATGTCAGACCCATTATTCTCCTGAACATAAAGCAATTGTAAATGCAAACAAAGAAGTACTTTTCACAATTACTGCTGAGTCAATAAACCAGATGCTACAACTTAAACCTGATCCCAAAGTTTTTCCTTTGTCAATAGAAGCACTCACAAAGTTGTACATTGGCCTGAACTTTACCAAAAGGTTTCAGATTTTCCAAATGTTCATTCCATTACATGTTGAAATTCCATAAATCAACCCTCCATATTCTACTTCAAAATTTCCAGAAGGGTCAAGGCATGTCATCTCCATGCTGTCATTTATCCTAGGGTATTTTACAGATGAACATATAGATGATTCAATCCTAGGTTTCCTATCTACCTTTGCCCCAGGACAACCTCCTTCTGTCATTTTCAATTATGCTGAGTATATAGCTGATAATATCCATGATCAACTTGTCAAACTGCCAACTGAGGGAGTATTTAGGTATACATCCTTCCTTTTCCATATGTTCTTATATTTCCAAGCAGACAAGTTCCCAATTACACTTCAGAAGCATGATATTGAATAAAATCCACTTTCAGTCATATTTGGACTTCTTTGATCAGAAAAGAGTCCACAGAGTTCAGTTATGCAGAATTTACAGATTAATTTATTCTTCCATTAATAAACATGTTGACCAACACATAACAACCAAGAATCAGTGATGAAATGAAGAAATTTCTATAGCTATCAGAGCACACTAGAATTGGAGATTGGTACTTATATAAAAAATATACAGAAATCAGAGTTTTTGGGTCCAATCTGCTACCCTATAAAATTCCTAAGTATGTGCCAATGAGAATTTTTTCCTTGGAGTATATCAGACAAATCTTAAATTCTAATTCTATCAACTTCCTAGCAGCCAAAAAGAAGACCCAATTTAAGTTGAAGAATCAGGTGGGACCATTTATTTGTAATCACAGAGATGCAGAACAAGAAGTAGCAAAACGATTACTTTAGTACAGATTTGAAAAAAGCTTCTCATGGAATTATGATCCACAAGGAATATTAAGCAAAATGAGGGTGAAGTACAAACTAACACCTTATATTCATGAGAAAAAACCAAAGATTTAACAATATGTCAATGAAATAGAGTGGCTAGAAAATACCTTGGTAGATTTAGTTAAATAGGGTGATACTAGTCACACCTTGCAAACTGCAAATCAAGGAGAAAAAGCTACTAAGAGAGTCAGAGAAGAAGGTACATACACTGCTAAGACAACAACTAAGACAAGGTTTAAAATTAGATACAATAAAAAGCATAAAGTCAATTCAGTTGATAAAGGAAAAGTGACCATAGAAGTAGAAGACACATATGTTCCAGTGACAAATATAGATGCTGCTACAGTCATTACAAATGAACCAGTCACAGATATTTTAAATGAGGGAAATCCTGATAATTCAAACACTCAGGTCATAGAGAAACAACAGAATATGGAGGCATCCTCCTCACAAACAATAGAAGAAAAATATCTTGATATCAGAGAAAAATATAAGCAGATAAAGACAAAGAATGAAGAAATAAAAAATGAGATTTATTCTCAGTATTTGAAGCAAACACCAGGTATCCAGAACAAACTTTTATCAGCTTTTGATTATTCAAATAAGAAGTTGATTATGTCAGTGCTTCAACCAACAGTTAAGACTCCCAAGACAATGGCAGATTACAAGAAAGTTGATCTTGAAGTACCAATAGAAAGCATTCATGCACTAGATGAAATTGAATTTCATAGGCAAACTTCTAAGATGTTATATTCTACCATCACTACAAAGGCTATGAGTGTCAATAAGCTCCAGAATACAACAATAAACATGAGAGATTAAATGAAAGTTGACAAGGCTTCTTCATATGCTAAAGATCTTAGGATTAAGTCTTTAGAAGAGTTGGTTATTCAAGTAGGATATGATCCTGCCAATGTCAAAGTTGCAGAAGAGTTAGTGAAGAAAAAGAATTCTAATATTGTAGCATTGAGGAAACAACTCAAGCTTCCATCAATTGAACATCCACAAGCCAAAGAAATAATTCAAGAGGAAAACTAGAAAGATAATATGATGAACTTGATTCTACAATTAACAGGACAGATAAAATAAATGGAGATCTAAATGGACAAACTTGTCCATGAAAAAGAAATTACAAAATCACAGGAAACTCCTACAGTAATTCCCATGGTTACTACAGCTGTGCCTTCAACTCTGGTAGAGGCACAAAAAGTATCACTGGCTACTACAGTACCAGTGACCTCATCCACTACTTTAGCTAGAGAGTCATCTACATCAACAGTGCAACCAACAGATGAAGCTAGTAAACTAGTTAAAGCCATGGAGGAAATGTCACTTCCAACCAATGAGATCAACAGATTGAAGAAAGTGATTGATAATCTTGAAGATACTAAAAAGCTAGGCCAAATCAATGCCAAAACTCATGAACAAAGGGCTAACAGGTTAAATGTGGAATTGAAGAATATACAAAAGGATTTAACCTTGAAAGAGCCAATTTCTTATGTGAAAAATCAGTTATGGGGTAAAATCATTGAAGCCATCAATGATGTTTGGCCATCAATCCAGTTAATATATGATCAGAGGGATTTACTAAAGGCAGCACAAACATAGATTCAGAAAACAAAAGATGAGCTAGGTGACAAACCTGAGCAAGCCATAGAATTAATCAAATTTCTCAACAACAAGAAAAAGAAAGAACTTAAAGAGATAGAAATTACTGATAGAACATAGACAATCCTTGAAATAAGGAAAGTCATTTCAAAAAATAATTTAATGAAGCAGTTAGAAGAAAAATGTGAAAACAGGAACATAGCCATAACCAAGTTTATGGTTAAGTTTGAAAATTGGAGGCAAAAGGGTTTGCCTAACATTTTGGTCATTAATGATAAACTCATGCCATAGGAAGACTACAACAAAGAGATTAGAGATTATGCCAAAGATCAAGTTAACAAAATAGAAGGGAAAGGAATTCCTACAGGGAAGGTTTCACATAGAAGTTTTGAAGACTTGTTTTATCTTTAGCATGAGATAAAACATCTTTTTGTTATAAAACCAACATTTTCCAAATACACTGAGGCAGATGAGAACTTTAGGAAGCTGAAAAAGATACAAATTCCTGATGATGAAGCTTGGATATCACTCACTGACTTACTGTAGAAGTCAAATTGTAGATAAAAGGATAAAACAATTGACTAATTTTTTCTCAGTAAAACCAGAATTTTTTACAGCAGTAAGGCAGTTTTGAGAGAGTTTAAAGAGTATCAGAGGTAAAGAGTATAAGATGAAATAGGATAAGATAAAGAAGATAATATTTCAAAACAGATTTGAAATATCTGTGCCAGCAAAGAGGACAACAAGGCAGCCAGTTACACCCATTCCAAAACAATTTTCTATTTTATTTGGATAAATAGGACAGCTTGCTAATTTGTTAAGCAACTGTCACTATTTTGTTGTAACAGATATTTATTTTTCCTTAGATAATTCCTAGAAGCATTCTAGGATATTTTGTAAACATTTTTGTATATATACTTCATCTTTTTAAGTATTAGTGTGGAATAAATTGCTGAAGATTTCTATAGTCATTTTTGTTGTACTTGAAGACTTTTTGTTGCAAAGTTCGAGTAGTAGACTGGATCAAATCATCTAGCATCATATTTCAGGATTCATGTGATGAGCTATTGAAGTGAAGCAATTTCTACTTGTCATTGTTTATCTTCTCATGTTTTCATGCATCTATTATGTATTCTAAATTTGAATGATAAAACAGGAGTATTATTTCAGGATTTGTTAAAAGCACCATGTCTTTACTGTTTATCATTTCTATGTTTTCTGCTGATTCCCAGAGTAGGGAACCCTTAATTTCTCCCTCTTTCAAATGACCTCTGAATACTCCTTCCTTATCCGGATTAAATAATCCTTCATTTCTCTTTATCCCGATCAAACCACTTCACCAAATCAGCCTTCCAAGATCTTCAATGACTTGTCTATCTTGCCTTGAAAACATTTGACTTTTTGACCTTGATCCTAGTCCTGTCTGCTTGAATTTTGACTCCTTAGCCCAATGGACAAACAAATCTCCCACTATAATATCCATCTCATTAAGTGATTTTCGCCACCAAACCAAACCAAATCAAAACCAATTTGCACAATCATAACTAGCCTAATATCTTATAATCAAAACAAAGTTAAATCTTAAAGAGAGAGCCCTCTTTGAACCCTAGGAAGGCTAGATCCTAGAGTTTAAAAGTTGGTCTGTGATTACCTCTAATGTTCTTAGACTATAAATTAAAAAATCTCGCAAATTTAGAATTATTAGAGTGATAACACCTGCCATGGAAGCTTCCAAAGAACTGGGACCCCCACGTCCAATGCCTCTTGAAGGACTCGCTCCACACCTCAAGCTCCCTCCAAACACAGTTACAACACCACCTCGAGACCCAGTGAAGGCGATAGAGCCTTTAGAATTTTTCGGAGCCAAGATACATGAAGAACGAGGGTTGGGATTCATGTTGTAACTCAGAAGGAAGTCGACGAGCTGAAATGATGAGACACCCAAAACGATACCATCTTCCACTCAGAACCAAACAAACCTCACCAAAGATTAGAGAGGGGAGGTTAACCAGCACAAAAATTCCCACCATCGAGAATTCACCACCCAATTAGAGATGAGATGGAACAAAGTGGGTGATAGAGACCTGAGAGGAAAGGACCAGATAGAAAATAGGAAACACCCGAGATGAAAGAACCAAATAGAAAATTGGAAACACCCAAGATGAAATTGAAAGGCAGGGTCTCGAAATCAATACCGATACCAGATTTGTAGCAAGGCACGAGAGGGTGGATTGGGATCCATGGCCCTAAAAAGGAAGAGAAAGGATGCGAGAATACCTGGAGTCTAGTGCCACCCTTGAATCAATACCTCCACTTTGAGGGCTACAACAGCACCCACAGATCCCAGACCAAGAAAACAAGAAACATAAGTCTAATACAAACCACTCCAGAAGCATCCATCAAGAGGCAAAGGTGAGAGACCCCGAGAGCATAAGACAATTAAACCCAAAGCCAACTAGTACCGAAGAAGACGTGCCCTCCGGAGAAGAGCTAAGAGGGAAAGTTTCTTAATTAGCAGAAGAAAGCGAGAGAATGTATCTTAAGGCATGCCTAAGGTACATAGGATGAACCACCATCCTAGACAAAGAGCTAGAAAAGATGAAAGCAGAGAGGGATGCACATGACACTGAGAGCCATAAAATCCTAAATCACATCGAAGCGATTGAACACAAGTGAAGATGAATGATTCAAAAAAGTGAGCACAATGATAATATCTATTCTATGGTGGAGGGAATGATGTCCTGCCCTCCCCACATTAAACATTGTCCATCTGTCATCCATCTGGTGATAGGTGGCTTCCACAACCCGACAACCCCATCGGGGAATATCCATATTTAACTTTAATTAAGAAAATAACAACTTAATATTGTAGTATCTACAATAAACTCTTTATTTTTTTCCTAACTAACACACACACATAAAGCAAATTTAAATTAAGAAATAAAAAATATGTCCAAGAACATTTATATTTATATATATTATTAGGGCTTTAAAAAAAAAAAAAAAAAAAAAAAATAATACACACACACACACACACACACACATAAATATAGATGTGAAATTTATATAAATATAAATAATATTGTTAATAATCAATATAGATTTATCTTAACTCTAGATCTACTAAGTGCAGAGAGGAATTAAATATCTTGATGAAAACCTTTCCTTCAGTTTTGCACTCAATGGTTCCTTGGTAGATCCACAATTAGATGAATCTATGTTGGTTTAATTTATAATTGCTTAAATTTTTAGTAGGAGGAAGATGTGTAATTAATTATGTGTTAAATTGATATGTGATATTTGAAAAATATACAATAATAACATTTTGTTTTCTTTTAATAAATTATAAATAAAATATGTCAATGCCTTATTAATTAATATAATTTTATATGAACTTTATATAGAGAAGGATAAAGTAATTGAAATAAAATTTTTTCTTGTATTTTCACTTTCCATTATAAGAGAGATAGTGTTATTTATTAAATTATTAATGTGACATACATACATATATATATTTTCAATATGTATGTTAATTAAAATATTTTAAATATATCTCGCTCACATGCATACACACATATAGAGAGATTTCTTGATGATGATGATGATGATGATGGTGGTGGTGGTGGTTAACGTCCACTGAGACCAATCTTTGGTCTAATGGACCTAAAGAAAATAGTTATTTAGTTTGATTTAAGATTTTATTCCTATGCTCAAAAAGCTTGTAGAGAAGCCTCCCGAGCTCACTATAATTTTGACATCTTAAAAGGCTAGGAAGGTCAGTATTGCAACAAAGATTATGAAATTGAGATCTAATGTGGTTGTACGTGGGGCACTCTAAGAGGAAGCGATTTTCATCCTCGATGTTCATATTCTCACAGAGATGGCAGATCCTTTCCATCCATGGTGTTTTAGGAACTGTCCAACGACCTGTTTCACTATGGAGCTCATGAGAGTTCGTTATAATCTTGGCTATATTAATTTTCTTCTTTGAGCTAGTTAAAACAGATAGATACTTTTGATATTCTAGGGTGGGGTTGAAGACCTCCTTATAATATCTTAAGTTTCTTTTAGCTGCTAGATCTTTCTCACACCACATTTTTCTTTGAACTTAGAAGTAACAATTTTTTTAATGTTATTAATGTTTTGCAATGCAACATTCTCGTCGATCTTCCAATGGTTTAACCAGGCCCTGGTGTCTTTATACCAACCTTGTTTAAGCCTTAGGTGGTTTTGGCTGGAATTTAAAGCTAGCTTAGGAAGTCTATGATTTCCTATGCTATTGAGCTTGTGCTTGTACAACAGAATCCTAGTCATAGCTAGGCTCTCTATAGGGGAAAGACCCACTTCTATAAGGAGAAAAGGATAGGGTGTATTGTTTTTAATTTTAAGGTTATAAGTTATAAAACGCTTCTGGATTTGCTCAATATTTCTCCAGGATTCTCTAGAGATGCTGCAACCCCAAACCTCACATCCATATAAGATAACATGAGTGACTAAAGTTTCAAAGAGGAACTTCTTTCTATCCCACATTATGAGGTTTTCCATTTTACAATTATTTTCAAGACCAAAATAAGCTTTCCACCCCCCATTAATCCTTTTTTGAATGCTATAGTTCCAGTTGAGCTTGTGATGAATATCAATTCCTAGGTACTTGTAAGAAGACACTTCCTCCAAGTTACTATTTTCATACATAAAATTAGCGTAAGTGCCCTTCTTAGATTTGATAATCATAACTTTTGTTTTGTCAGTGTTAACAGACATACCCATGGTAGAGCAAAAATCCTTAAGAAGTCTAAGTTGCTTATCAAGATCAAATGGGCACCTTGCAAGAAGAACAATATCGTCAGCATAGAGAAGAAGGATGATGACTATCCCAGCTAAGATCGTGCCATCACATCCTGCTTCTTCTAAACAACCTTCTAGCTTGTCGATGTAAATTCCAAATAGGGTAGGGGAGAGAGGGAAACCTTGTTTAACTCCGATATTACACTTAATATCTTTCGACCACCCCTCATTGCTCTTTAACTTGGAAATTACATTCTAGTATAACCTTATAGCGGTCGCTCTTAGTTCGAAAGGAACATTTAGCTCTTCTAATCTATTCCATAGGTTGTTTCTAGGAACCGTATCGAAATCATTTCTAAAGTCCACAAGGCAACATAAGAGATTGGATTTATCATTGCGGCATTCCTTCAAAATGATCCTAAGCGTAATGAGGTGGTCCGTTGTTGAGTGCTACCTTCTAAAACCCGCTTGGCCTTTAGCCCGCTTACCTTCACTTTCAAGCCAAATGCTCAACTTCTTTTCCAAAATAATACCATATAACTTGGCTAAGAGAGGGCTGATCATAATTGTCTGATAATTAGAGGGGTTATTTGTATCCCCACATTTAAAAATAGGGATAATGAGGCTCTGAGTCCAAGGTTAGGGAACCCTTGCTTGACCGCTTGGTTGAAAAGCTTGTGGATGTGGGGGATGAGGACAAGACCTCCAATTTTTAAGATTTCCGCCTGGTAACCTTCAATGTATGTAGCTTTCCCATTTTCCAGGCGTTTAACCCCAAAATCAATGTCTTCTAATGAGAAAAATTCTTTCGTTGTGAGCAGGGTTTCAAAATCCCCGGCATTTGGAGATTCATAAAGCTTTTTAAGATAGGAATTCCAGTCGTGTAAAGCAATTTTATTATTATCTTTAGTTTTCCTAGTTAGAATCTGCCTCCAGAATTTCTTTGGAGCCACCTTAGAGAGGTGTAAGAGATTTTCTTGTCTTTTACAAATATATTGCCTTTTTTTCCTTTTAGTTAGGGATTTTTAGATTTTTATCTTGTCAATTTTGAGAGATTCATCAGCAACTTCCTTAATTTCTCTGCTCGCACTTTTACAATAATTGTCATACCATGGGTTGGTTTTGCTATTTCTTTTATTACTTGAGACTTCAATTGAGAACTTGTTAATAGAATATGAGAGGGTTGTAGTAAAATTATGATAGAGGTCATCTATGTTGTCTATACTAGATAAATGAAGCAAATTAGTTTTTAATTCATTTAGAAAGAGATCATTTTTATTTCTATCAAAGATTAAGTTCTTTTGACTATAAGGATTATATTCTATGGGATCTCTATGCATCACAAAATTGAGAGTTATGAGTAAAGGCCTATGATCAGAGTCAGGCTCGTGGTCTTCTAAGATGTCAAAACTTATTATTTTGTTGTATAAAGTGAGATCAGAAATAACATAGTCTACCACGCTACTTCCAAGCCCGTGGATGCAAGTCATCTAGCTAGAATTGGGCCACTTCTTTAGACCGTTGCAAATTATGAGATCCTGAGCACTACAGAGCTTGACTAGCTCTGACCCAAACAAATTATCCTCGAGGTCTTCAGAGCTCCTTTTGTACCGGCTAGCCAGAGTGAGGTCTTCGTCTAACCAAAGAGGATTGGGGTTGGAATGATTGATTTGAAGAATAACATGGTTGCTTGAAGTTCGAGCATTAAATTCACCCACTAAAAGGATATTACCTTCATTCTTTAGGCTAGAAATATCATTCTCTAAACCATTGTAAGGACTATTTTTATCTAGATTATTTTTCTTATAGAAGTTAGAATTAATGGGAGGAAAATAACAGATTTCTATGTAGGTATTTTTATCATTAATGTCAGTAATCTCAATCCAAATATATTGGTTGTAAGGGTCATTTTGATAAATCCTAGCATGGGGGGAGATGTTCTTCTTAATGTAGCAAGCTATGCCCCCAATGCCTCTACCGGAGGATTGTTTGTTCTAGGTAGACCATAGTGTAAAGCCATCTATGTTAAGGACCTTAGATTTTTCGTGCTCCCAAGTTTCAACAAGCAATATAATATCAACATCATTTGAGATCCAACTTAGTTTGGGGCCTTTGTTCTATGGAAAGCCCCGACAGTTCCAAGAAATAATTCGGAGCATGTTGAATTGCTATTTATTACTATCTTTTTGGTTTCTATCTCGAATAACGACTTTTCTATTTTTTATTATTGCCCATTTTCCTTCCTTCCTAGCTTATTTTACCTTTTGAACCTCTTTTCTTGATTTTGCTTGATCTTCTAGAATGGGATCTTCGTTTATAAATATTCCCGTTCCTTTTAGACTTGAGGTTTTACTAAGTATGTCATATTTATGGTCAGTAGAGCTCAAGTTTATTCGGATCAACCTTCCTTTATTCTCAGTTAATTTCCCTAACCTTGTTGCTTCTGTGAGACACATGGTTTCAATTTGTAATCTATTATGTAATTCTGTCTGGGCTATGGCTAAAGTATCCTTGTCTACCTCCTCTTTCAAACCAAAGATTATAAGGTTCAAGGCCCTTTTGTTACGCTCATGGTCTAATTCGATCAATTTTTTCATTTCATCTTTAATTGGTTTGATATCTAATTTACCTACCCCACTATTCAGGGTGAGACTGTTGTTAACTTTTTCTTCTAGTTCTTTAATCATGTCCTTCATTTTAAGACTCTCTATATTATCAGCATCTCCTTGCTGGGATGTTTGGCTCGTATCTTGGTTTTTTTTCTATGACCTGCAACCTAGTCGCCATTGCCTCCATTTTATTCTCTAATAGTTCTATATTATTTTCTATTTGTTTTTGGATCTTGTCTTCAAGAGATGTGAATTTTTTTTCTAGCATGGCTTCTAACTGGGTTTGTAGCTTGACTTCTCTTTCTTTTCTACGTTTCTCTAAAGAACCTATATACTCATAAAGGCTCTGTAGAGTAACTGTGATAGGTCTACCTTTGGTAATATTTGGTAGCTGTGGTGAATTATTCATACTTGAGAATATATGAGCAAACATGTATTAGAAAAATATAAGGAATGTGTGCACATGAATAACAGCCAACCGGACAGCTGACCTTTAATAAAGAAAATTCACCGCAAAATTTTCACCACAGAATTTTATCGCAAAATTTTCATTGTAGAATTTCACCACAGACCCAAGTATTAATGGAGAAAATTCACCGCGGACCCAAGTATTAATGGAGAAAATTCACCGCGGACCCAAGTATTAATGGAGAAAATTCATCGCAGACCCAAGTATTAATGTAGAAAATTTTCACCGCGGAATTTTCACCATAGAATTCAGACCCAAGTATTAATGGAGAAAATTCACCACAAAATTTTAACTGCATAATTTCACCACAGACCCAAGTATTAATGTAGAAAATTTTCACCGCAGCCCCAAGTATGGAGTTAGAGTGTGTTTAAATATGGAGTTAACATGTAATATTTTAATATATATATATTAATAACAAAAATAGATATATGCTTTCTAATTCTAATTCCACGAGGATATGTATCTTTTGAAGTCCATAATGTTTGTCATCAAAAATAAAAAATTTCAATGAACATGTTGAGCTAATAATCAAAACATAAATTTTTTATGGTTAAAACATTTTATTAGCATTGTCAAGATGAAGGAGATGCGTTGTCAAGTCCCACTAGAACAATCAGTTGAGGATGAGCTTCTTTAGCAAGGTGACCTAGGATCAAATCTCACGGAGGGTGGTTGTGTCACATGCTAGGGGGAGGAGACATGCTAAAAAATATAGTTAGCTTTGGGCTAGTGTGACTCAGGCCGAATGCAATCCCCAGGTGAGTTTGACGAATTAAAATTTCCTCAGTTGTGACTCCACTCTTAATTTTTTTTTTTCCGATTCCCATAAAAAATTTAAGAGATATAATGTTAACCTAAATTAAAATCGATAATATTCATGAAATGAGACATTTAATTTAATTTCATTTAATTTATATTTTATAACTTAGTTATATAATATTATATATTTATTTTACCACTGTAAGTAATATATATATATATATATATATATATATATATATATATATATATATAAAACTTAGTTTTATAATATTATATATTTATTTTATTTAATATATAATTAGGTATTAAGATATATTTTATTTTGCTTTACCTCATGGAAAAAAATACCAAATTTTATTTTCATTCGAGGGCGATTTTTCTATCGAGAAAAGATATATGAAAACTTCACTAATAAAGATAATTTATTTCTTTAAAACAATAAATATATTATAACTTTAAAATAAAAAAATAATAGTGAAACGTTATTTAGATAATTATAATTAAAATTTATATTAAATAACTAGTCAAATCATAAATTAAATAGTTGGTAAAATATTAATCTATAATAAACATGTTTCATGATTTATATATCATATTTTTACAATTTAAAAAATTATAAAGATTAACTAAATTGTAATTTTATTTTAAATTATTATTATTTAATATATGGTTAAGTTTTTATGGTAAAAGCACCTTTATTGTTGAGAGGTTACCTAGTTAATTCTCAGGGTTAAGCTCAGTGGTTTAACTGTCATTATGCGATCCCTTAGGGTGGATATGCTTGGTACAAATCTTTAGTGGAATTAGTGGTCACCAATATTTCGGGTTAGTGAACCACATAAAAAAATTAAAGAATAATAAAAATGAAAAATAAATAAATTAATATATGAATTATACATATATGCAATTTAAAAAAAAAGTTGTAACAAGATTTTTAACCATGGAGATTCAACCCACTTTACCATGGATATTTTCAACCTTTAAATAGGTTTTGTTACAATACCATGGACCAATATCATGGCTTATCTATACCATATGCCGAAAAAACCATAACTCGTTTGATTTAGAATTTGTTCATATGACATTTCTTTAAATTAATTAATGTAATTAGAAGGATAAAAAAATCATAACTACTTTTGAGATAAACCTCAACCTTTAATTTGTGACTATAAATAAGAATATTCTAGAATATTACTTGGAGCTTAAATCCCTACTATACACCTTATAAATAGCACAATGATATATATTATATGGTTGAGAAACACCCATAGGAATCAAAAAACTTTCCTCATGATACATTTCATGTTGTCAAGATCGGAAAAATCATAAAAAAAATCAAATTATAAGTTTATTTTAAATTATTGTTATTACTATGATAACTACTACTATTATTTTTTTTATCATGTAACTTCTATTAATTCTTCAAAAGCTATACAAAATATTTGCATGTGATTCACTTCTCTCTCAGCCTCACTCTGACCAGATTTGTTGGCCAGGAGAGAGATACAAAAGTTGATAGCAAAATACCAAAATCTACACTGTGTCCAGAAACAAAATGCATAAAGCATCCAAAATACAAAGAGAATACATATACAACTCACCACCATGAAGGATTGTGAGGGTGTGCCGGTGCCTGCCCAACATTAAAAAGGTCTTGGGGTCTATGGTCCCTGTGTACATGAAATCTATGTGGTCAATCCTGCCCTTAATTTGATTTAGATGCTCATGAATTTGTCTTTGGTTCTGTCTAAGAAAAGCCACCTTGTCCAACATTTCCCATTAATTATGTTGTAAGTCGTTCATCAACGTTATCACCTCATTCTGATCATTATGCCTTTGTTTCCCTAGCTCCACCAGGAGTGCAGTAACACTCTATATTTTCCTATCTAGATATTCGAAATATGGAGGTGTGTTTTCATGGCCAGGAGATGGAACATTTTCATGATCCACTCCACCCTCAGAAATAACCTCAAAGCCCCCTTCACCCTCCACTTCTCCCACTCCTGTACTAATACCCCCACCTTACCGAGCACACCCCTTTTGTATAAGCATCCCTCCAAATAAGTCAAGCCAACAAGAACAATTTAATTCCACCACCTAGGTTCCATGGCTCGAAAATGAGGTCCCTATTCAAAACTTGGCAAGATAATAACTATCAGCCACTAAAAATTCTTCCACCAATGTCACCAGACATGCACCCCTAGGATTCCAGAGATGCCTCTTGGCCACAATACCCCAAGAAACCAAAGGATTGATCATTCATGGGAAGACATAGAGAGCCTAAAACCTACAATACCCCCGCTTCATCCCAAGACAAACTAATGACATGGACGCACAACATAAACCATAGGAGACTACAAGAACCCCGATAAATTCCACAAAAAACATAGATGAAGAAACCTAGAAAGGACTGCCTTCTACCACACCCAAATATCCAATTGTAGAGAAGTTCCTAGGGCCTAGAGGTAGACTCATATTAATTACTAGACCAACATGTGAATGAATCCACACCCTTTGAGCTTCTGTAGCAAGACAATGTACTAGAATTATTATCCTCAACATGTCTGAATAGTCACAAGAGGACTCACCACTTTATGACTCTCACTACTACATTTGGGTGGAAATTCCGATGGAAAAATTCGACGGAAATAAATTGGAAAAAGTGTCGAAAGTTAAATGTATTTTTTTGTTTTTTATTCTAAAATCCTGACACCTATCGAATATTCAATGAGAGTTCTTTAACCGTCAAATATTATACAAATTGTCCTATCCCGTTGATTATCCAATGATTACCTATAATCCCTCATGTCGTCGCATATCCGACGTTATATCCAATATGAAAATGTGTTGTCCAATTTCCAACAAATGGAAAATAACCGTTGCTTAAAGTTCAATTCCACCATTAATGGTTTTTTTCGCTCACAACGTCTAATATGGGACCACTTTACATTGACTAGTTTAACTAATTAAAATAAATATAACATTGATATTATAATAAAATATAATATTATTAATATTAATATCTATAATATATTATTATTAATAATGTATATATATATATATATATATATATATATATATATATATATATATATATATATATATATATATATATATATATATATATATATATATGCCCTAACATCATATAAATTTGACATAGTTTCTATATATATTAGTTGTTATTGTTTTGAAAGGTTGTAGGCTTATTTTGAGGTTAATTTTTTAATAAAATAATCACTGAAAGTTCTGTGACAAGAAATTTCACATAACATTTGTTATGATGAATTTACGATTGCAGACAGAATTATGTTCCCTAAACCTAGTGGATTGGTCTAGAAAAATAAAAAGAAAAGACTATAAAGTTCTCCTTAGAGAAATTAGAGAATGGAAATATGCTTACTTGTGATCCATCACAAGATCTTGTCTCCTCTTGGTTTGTAAGCTCTAAATGTAGCTTAAATCTATATAATTAGAATCTACACAAATAATCAAAAAAATCCAAAGATATACGACATCTATGTAGCATTATCCAATCACAGTATTCAATGGATCGACAAAACATTAAAATATTGATTGTAAACATAACATAACACATATAGTGAAATGATATACTCTTTATATTAATATGAAAGGAGAGAGTTTACAACCAAAAGTGGAAGTTTAGTTTGTATAGATCTCCCCAAGTTGACTTGTCCTTCCTTTCCACAATGTACACCTCAAAGTCACCCTATCGCATGGGAATTATAAATATTTTATGATCAAAGCAAAAACAGAAGGGTATGATTATTCTCCAAAATCCACCCCCTAGCTTGTGGATGGAAGTAAATATATAGGAGATGATGGTAGTTTATGAATTCTTATCCATTTACTAATCTAGGCTTGATATCCAGTCTTGATGGGAGGATGAGCTCAAGGGATAAGATGTGAAATATCCAAGGTAGGATGAGATAATATTCAAAGTTCTTATCTACGGTAAATGGTTGCAACAACTCCTGTAAGCTTCTAGAAGATGAAGTTTTAGGATTATTTTTATTTTTCCTAAATTTCTAGAATCAACGCACCCCCAACAAGGGACAACCTGCTTTTATCAAAGCAGGTGAAAAACTAAGAAATTTTTTGCTGAATGCAAGTCCCTAAATGGCCATGGTGCATTGGGCCTTAAAAGTACTATAATGAAGCAATAAAGGTCAGGAATTTAGGAATTTGGGAGAGTCATGCTTAGGGATTTTGTAGGGATGATGAAAAGGTGTTCATGAATGTTTATTTATCTAGTTTTTGGGCCTATTGACCAGATGTGACAAAATGGCTTATAACAGATTCCCCCCTAAAGCGCAAAGTTAGTTATGACAACTGATGACTGAAATGATTTACCTTGTGAAAAGTTTGGATCAACAAAAACTGGTCAGATCATCATCTGTTACAATACATTTTCATCATGATATCTTTGCTGAGGGAGGAATACCCATGCTCAATAGATAAGCTAACATTACATGTACAATGATCAAGAAGTCATGTCCACTGCTGACAAAATGTGGATCCATGGTTGGATGACTGTATTACCATAGCCATCATGCTTTTTAATCTTGCATTAATCCTGAAATCACAACTCGAATGGATGGAACTAGATGATACAAGATATTCTATCTCATTCACTCGATCGTCCAATGTATGCGTCTAACCATGCGAATAAAGGAGCTGAAGTTGAACATGGTAGACACCATTTGATTATCGGACAATGATGTAAGCCGTTAAAAAACACAAGAGAAACCGTCGATGATGTTAATGGCTCTCAAGGTACAACAATACAATCTGTATGGTGTGAATGAATGAGTTGAAGTCGAAAACCATATATTATCTATTGGTTGAAGACCAATGATATAAAAATGTACTCGAGAGCGAGGAAACTTGTAAACTTCTTGGATAATGAGCTAAAGTCGACAGGAAGTGACCTGTCGCACTAGGGCCTTGATGTATCCCCCATCAACGACACAAAATAGGTATCATGATTTGAGACAAAATGATATTGATGTGGAACTGGTTTAAGAACGAAAATCATGGAATGAAGGCTTAAGAGGATCATAGCAGATATCAACTGAATTAATTCTCTTAAACATATCGATGAAAATGAATGGAGTCGAAAACATTGACCCAAAATTTAAAGAAGAGGCTTTGATATGGTATGATAAACCAAAAGACAGGTATATTTCCCAACCCAACAACCTTGGAGATGAAGTGGAAGAGTTTCGTGTTCAAGAGAGACTCGCTGACATTAATTGGTGGAATAGCCCATTGTCCCAATTTCCCCAACTAGTTTTGGTCAGTACCTCTTTATTTTTAACAGGCTTGAGGATGATAACATATGCTTGATCTATAAGTTCATCCTTCAAATGAATCTCTCCAAATATTTTTAACGAACCCTAAGAAGGAGTGGTTTGGTCCTATCATGTTTAATGAGTCCATAATTATTTGATGCTTTTACGAGTCCAATGAAGGTGTAATTCAATTGATTTTTCATGTTTAGAGAGTTTGAAAAAGATGCAAAAAAGAAAATTCCAAAGGTTCCTTTTTGTAGATAGTCTCTTGAGTCTAAAAAGGAAAAAAATGATACTCAGGAGAACCTCTTAGCCATGTTTGACTAAGGTATTCCTTTTTCGTAATTAGTTTATCTTATTCCAGAAAATTTTTAAACTCATACTGAGTAGACGTCTTTTCATTCACTTTAACGAGTTCGAAAAGGCATGTGCTCAACAATATTTTCATGTTTTGGGAGTCTGAAAAGAGATGAAAGAGGAATCTTCCTAGAGGAACAAAAGGTAAAAAGGGTAGCAACTAGTTCTGGCCACAGTGCAACTGCTCAAAAAAATTAGAGGTCAAGTGGATAGATAATAAGAGCACTCATCCCAGCGATTCCTCAGGAAAGGGTAAAATAACCATGTGAAAGCGTATGATTGGCCAAGAAAATGGTGATAATGGAAATAGAAAACCAAGGCTCATATGGCATAAACAGGCTGATAAAAATAAAAATCACAAAGGATAGGATGAGAATGGTTTCATTTTTACACAAGATTGAAAAAAGGAAAAAATATTCTTGAGAGTAACTGAAAGTAGTCTCGTTTTTACACAACGTTGAAACAAGGAAAAAATATGCTTGAGAGTACTTGAAAGTAGTCTCATTTTTACACAAGCTTGAAACAAGGAAAAAATATGCTTGAGAGTGGTTTCTTTTTTACAAAAGCTTTAAACAAAGAAAAACTATGCTTGAAATAAGTTTGCATGCCCCCAAGATAATGACTCAATTCTAAGCACATGCCCTCCAAACATCATTTCTTTCACCTAAGTAGACAACTAGTTACCAACATGTCGATGGAATGAAGGTTCATATACAAGATCAAGTCAAAGAATCGATTGGGAATATACGAGATCCAGTGAAATACATGAATTGGAAGGGGATATATTTCATTTTTTAACGAGCTTAACAGAGGAAAATAACTATGTTTATGGGACCTTGTTTCATTTTTTAATGAGCTTGAAAAAAGAAAATGAAACTCTGCTCAAGATTGTTTCATGTTTATGCAAGCTTGAAATGTAGATTAAGCTATGCTCATAGGAACCTATTTCATTTTTTAATGAGGTTGAAATATTAAAAGAACTATCCCCATAAGAGCTTGTTTCATTTTTAACGAGCTTGACACAAGAAAAGGAACTCTGCCCTGTTTTCCTTGATCATGAACCGTAGAAGGCCATGGCTTCCAAGAGGTTCTTTTCAGATGGGTGAACAACAGTCTGAAGGTATGAAAGGATACACTAGAAGTATTAAACTCCAGTGCCCCCAGTAAATGATGCACTACATCACCTACAAGATCATCAATAGATGCGGGCATGGAACAGGTTGCCACATAATTAATATGTAGTGGGGGAGATACCACTTGCATATAAGGACCATTTATGGATTCTTTTTGATTGGGAGTCAAATTAGGATCAATGAATGAAAGCTGATCAATTTTCACGATTCTTCCTTCATGCAGGAAACACATCACGCGAAAGAGTGAAGAGATAAAAGCTCCCATGTTGTAAACATAGTCATGCCCAAGGAGTAAGTTAAAATCCAAAGGGCCTTGGACTGACATCACATTGATATAGAAAATATTTCCTCCGATAGTAATAGGAAATTAAGGTAGGATCCCTAACAGTTGATTCATTCCTCTGTTAAAATCCAACAAATTATGGGTAACAAGAAAACGTGGCAGAGAACCTAAAGCTTTCCAAGTAGTTGAGGAAATAATATGCCTTCTTCTATTATTTTTCTAGGTATGGGTATATTATAAGCCTGTACTATGATTTGGAAGGGAACGTAAGGAGGAAGACGATATCCTGCAAGTCGACTCCAATCAAAGGAAGTGACAAAAATACTTGGAGGGGGTGGCTTGGGAATGGGAGAACTACCCCCTTGTGCAATGGGAATGGGAGACCTACTCCCCTATGCTATGGGAATGGGGGAACTATCCCCTTGTGCCATGGGAATGGGAGGATTACCCCCCAGTTCATTGGAATTTAAAGAAACAAGAAGAACTTGAGCCATATGAAGTTCAATCTCTATAGAAAAGGTACAATCAAATTAAGGTGGAATTGAGTCAACAATTTTGTAAACCAATGTTTGGTGAGGAAAAGAATGATGGGATTCACGTTTACAGAGAGTGGGATTTATTGGATTCAAATTCTGATCAATCACTTCATTAATTAGTGGAGGATTGGGAGAAAGCTTTCGATAACTAGCTGGAAGATGAGGTTGAGAAGCTGTAAGGTTTTCCAAAACTTTTGAGGCTTCATCCATATAAGGAAAAATGTGAATATGATGATTCCCTTCACATAACCTATATGGAAACTTAACTTTCCCCTTCTTCCCATGGAAATTACCATCATTAGGTGATGGTTTATCACTAGCATGATCTTCAGAGGCTGATGACAAGGGATGATGTGAGCATGTATGCCACACTTATAATATATTTAGAATACTAAGAAAATATCTAAGAAGGTGGTCGCCCTTAGATAACATGCAAGGGAATTCAACTTTTCGGGGTTGATCAGAAGTTTTCTCCATACTAGTTTCATGAGTAGAAATGGTTTCTTGGTTCCCCCCCTGCTTACTTCTTGTTCTTCGTCCTTGTCTTCTTCTTATTATCTTCCTGGTTACTAGAGTCAATAATTTCACCAGGAGAGGAGGAATAAAGGGATGAAGAAAACACGGGCGAAGAAGGAGAAGGCTCAACTTTAAGATCAACTTGAGGTTAATGTTTTTTAGGTGGAGGACTACTTGGATGAGAAGAAATTTGGCCATTCGGAACCAAAGAGGCTGAAGATAACCAAATTGATAAAGAAATGGTAAATCAAGGAAGGGACAACAATTCCATATAAGGAGCACCAATATTTCCAAAAGGAGGAAAAGGAATAGGATTCCTATCTGAGGGGTTTCCTTGATTGGTATACTTCGGAACTGTCACCACTAGTCTCAACCAAAGATCCACTAATGAGATATTCCATGGTGGGGATGTTGTTCCACAGTCAATTAATTGATTTTATAAATTAAAGACATAAATAAAACAAAGGGGTAACTAGGAAGATAAGGATTAGTAAGTCACTGTGAACTGCAATATACCACCTTGGCAAACCAAGGATTTATGTACGAGCAAGAAATCTACCCGAGTGCTATGTTTGGTGTGTTATCCATGAAAACCATTAGGTTTGTATAGGTTTGGCTTAGGTAAGTTAGGTTAGGTCTTAGTTGGTTCTAAGGTCATAAAATAAAATAAAAATAATAAAAGTAAAATATTTCAAAGAGTTTAGGAAGTTTTAATAACCCTTAGTCATGGAATAAAAGATCATATCATGATGGATGTTAAAAAACTGATTGCGTAGGTGATTTGAAGAAAATTTATGAAACTTAGCACTCTTTCTCCAGTCTGCAGCGAATTCAATGAAAAATAGTCCCATTTCGCTGTAGAAGTGCCTAACAATTCCATAGCGAAATTACCCTCTGCATCATAGAAAATGCTAGGAAAACTGTTTTCTTACTAACGGTGGGAGAAAATGAATTTTGTCTTGCTGCTAGTGGTAATTCCACATCTAGTCATGAGAGTTTGGGTCTGATTATTTTTCATTATCTATCACATGCATTCTTGATCACCATTACCCCTCACATCACCACATTTTCTCACTCGTTTCTTTTTCACAAATTTGGTTTGGTCTAATGTCTAATTCGAACAACCACAACTTACCTGCATATTATTAATCCTTGTGAGTTGCTTCAACACCTTTTCCAATAGTATTTTCTTTAATGTTATCCTGTAGGTGTCCTAGGCATAGGAATCCTTATGTCACAGAAGCAGCTTCTTGTCTCAAAGAAAATTTTACAGGTGTCAAAACAAAAGTTGACCAATGCTAGTATTTGAAGGCATGGCTTCCCATAAAAAGCCTAACAAGGGTGAAATCATAGTAATGTATGAGCACATGTATATGAGGCTAATTTCAGAAGACCTCGACCTTCACCAATGCTGGCTGCATGCATTTTTTCCAGAAGATACAAAGGGATTTTTGTGTTTTTTGACTGTTTGAGCAGTCAACGTCAAGAGAATTTTTTGGGTAAACAGAGATGAATTTTGAAGCATTGAGAGAGGTTATTTTCAAACACAGATGAAAGAAAATTAACCTCTTTCACTTTTCTCACAGGAATTACAAATTGGGATATTCAAAGATGTCTTTGAGCTCTATTTTCAGAGTTCGTTTTTTTTCCTGTTTTAGACACGTTTTTCAAATGCAGATTCTGGACATCTGGAGATGGTTTTCAAAAAAAAAAGAGAGATTTTTATTCAGAGCATGATAATTTACAAAAATATCCTCCCATTTTGCAAAAAATATCAAGGATCGGTAGATAGGATCTCATTTATGACCCCTAATTTTCAGAAAGAATAGGTCCATTTTTAATGGTAGATGAACTTGTTGAAGGTGAAATTGTTGCTTCTTTAGAAGGGAAAGATGTATTTTGAACCAATTTTGCCTTATCATCATGCTTCATATCATCATTTAACACATATTTGGTCAAGTTTGGGAGGTGAAAAGGAAATTTTTTAAAATATGTAGCTATCAGGAAAGTTTGTAGTGTATTCCAGGGTTAAAGCCATGTTTTCGCTACGAACTCACTGAAGATGATTTTTTGCTATAAAATTCAATTTTTGTCGTAAAAGGAGCGGGTAAAGGCATATATTTAAGTATTTTATCTTATTGGACACCTTCAAATCAGAAAGAAGTCAATCAGGTTGCAGAAAAGATCAAAACAAGACTGCTACGAACTTCTCGCTACGAACTTGGCTAAAATACTCTGTTTTTGCAGCAAAAATAAATTCCTAAGTTTCTCAAGAATTTATTAAAGTTTTGAAGCACAAAAAACAACTGGAGCAGTCAAAGAGTATCAATGAAGACTTTTGTGGGTAGAACACTCTACAAAGAGGGTTATTAGGCTTCCATCTCATCAACCCCAAACAAATCATCAACTAGGAAAATACATTTCCAAAATTCGAGGAGCAGACCCTTAAAGTCAATTGGTTGTTATTTGGTTTGGTTATGGACAGTGCCACCTCACTCAAAGTGGTTATGTTCGATAATGTCATCATGAATACATTATGTAAATGATGTTAGAGTAATAAATAGAGTTTGAGCCCTAATAGGGTTTGGACTCCTAGAAACAAAAATAACACTAGATTCCCTCCTTGAAATAGGTTTCATGTTTAGATAAGGTTTCTTTGAGAGTATTTGAAGGTCTAGCTAGTTGGTAGACCTCATGTAAAGATATTTAGTTCTATAAATAGGCAACTAGAAGGTTGAAATAGGGTTGATTGATGTTTTTACCACATACTACTATTGTAAAACCTTTTATTAGTAATATACTGTGGCAACTTACTTCTCTTTACTTGAGATTCATTGATATTATTATGAGTATTTGTCTTTTATATTATGAAATTCTATATTCAGTATCCTAGTGTTTGATTACTTAGAATTCATGGCTTACATGCTCTAACTTCCTTCAAACACTTAGTATGCTGTAAATGTTATGTTTTCATTTGAATATATATGCCTCAACTTCCATGAGAGGAGTTTTACATGTCACTGAGTTGTTTATGCTGACTCCATATGCCCAATGGTGGTAATTTGTATACATCTTTCACCTGCACAAAAACACTTTTAAAACCAAATTTTAGAGTTAGCCGTCTGTTGAGCTTTGTTTACATAATATCACATTTATCCTTGAGAGAGCCCTCTCAGGCTGGAAAGGCTAAGTTTCAGTTAAAAGTAGGTTTGAAATAGTTACTCTAGGTTGAATGTTGAAGAAACCCGTCAACTTCAATTTTGTGATAACATTTTGGAGCATCTGCCGGGAGTCTAAAGACACATTTTCCCGAAATTTTGTGCTAAAAAAGAAAGAATGAACTCTTGAAGGTAGCAGGAGATTAGAAAATTTGAAGGCTTTTCTTCTACCTTGGCGACTCCATTCTTGAAGAATTCAGAGATTCATAGCTTCATGGTAACACTACTGGGAAATGAGAGACTTAGATACAACTACAATTTCTTCAAGGTATGAATGTGTGGAATTTTTAAAAATTTATGGGTTTCCAAATCCTTTTCCCAAGGATGCATATTTTTTAAGGAATGGTACAAAATTTAATGGAGAAGATTTGAGTTTTACCTTGAAGCATATATCAAATTTTCGTGACTTTACCGAGCTTCTTAGAGTTAGACATGAAGATCTTTTCATCAGATTGTTCTATGATTCATTTCAAGGGAAATGTAGACAATGGATTGAAAGTTTGTCTGTCAGATATATTAAGTCATTATTTTTGGCTTATATTTTTGGAAACATGGATGGAAAAAATAGAGTTTGTGGCTGACTCTCTTTCCATTCAAGGTTTCAAGAAATGGAATGATGAGCACACTAATGAGGAAGTGGATGGAAATTTTTCTTTGGCCTTGTATTCTTATTTAAAGTCATTTGAGTGCAAGTCAGAAGGTAAGATTCAATTTTTGGAGGAATTTGCTAAGAATATTAATAAAGACATTGAAGTTTTAGAAGATCAAATTCAGTCCTATAGTATTCATTGTCAAGATTAGTCTTTTGAAAGTTTTTTCATGCCAAAATACAAAGAGAAGGTGGTGCTACATTTTTCTTTTGAGATTTAGGAGGAATGTCTTGTTTTTGAAACTGAGTTTGATAGAACACAACTAAAACCTTATGTTGCTAAAGAAAGTATATGTGAGTTTTCCAAAACTGAAGAATGTCTTGAAAATCACCAAATAAACTATGTCTTCTATGATCCCATAGCTGACTACATGGAAGAGTTCTACAATTCAACTTTCAATTATGTTTTCACTGTGAAACTCAGACCCATTTTCTGTTGCCTTTGTCATTACAATATTCAGTTTGCATTTGGTTTAAGCATAATCAAAGAGTTGAGGTATCACATCATCTCATTGAATGAATTAATTGGAGGTTTCATGTCGCTTGAATCGAGCATGAAGATTGCAAAAGATTAGAGTACCTTTGTACGTAAATAAATCGTCTAAATCAGAATTTCAGTTTTCAACATGATAAGTTTACAGGTTTGGGATCAGCGCAATGGATAAGGCACTAGAGCTACTAGTTCTTTTCTACACCATAGGGGCGCAACATCCCCATTGGTGCCACTGTTATCCATGATAACCATTAGGTTTGTATAGTTTTGGCTTAGGTAAGTTAGGTTAGGTCTTGGTTGGTTCTAAGGTCATAAAATAAATAATAATAATAATAATAAAAAAATTCAAAATGAGTAGAGAGTAAAAGAAGTTTTAATAGCCCTTAGTCATGGAATAAAAGATCATCTCATGATAAATGCTAAAAGACTGACTGCGTAGTTGATTTGAAGAAAAGTTATGACACTTGGAACTTTTTCTTGAGTCCCTAGCGAATTCAATGAAAATAGTCCCATTTCGGTATGAAAGTGCCTAACAATTCCGTAGCAAAATTACCCTCTACAACAGAGAAAATGCTACGAAAACTGTTTTTCTTACTAACGGTGGGAGAAAATGCCTTTTGTCTTGCTTCCAGTGGTAATTCTGCATCTGTTCATGAGATTTTGGGTCTAATTATTTGTCATTATCTGTCACATGCATGCTTGATCACCATTACCCCTCAAATCACCATGTTTTCTCACTCTTTTCTTTTTCACAAATTTGGTTTGGTCTGATGTCTATTTCGAAAAACCACAAAGTTACCTGCATATTCTTCATCCTTGTGAGCTGCTTCAACAAATTTTCCATAAGTATTTTCTTTAGTGTTATCCTGTAGGTGTCCTAGGCCTAGGAATCCTTATGTCACAGAAGCAACTTGTTGTCTCAAAGCAAATTTTACAAGTGTCAAAACAAAAGTTAACCAGTGCTGGTATTTGAAGGCATGGCTTCCTATAAAAAGCCTAACAATGGTGACAACATAATTAGGTATGATCCCATGGATATGAGGCTAATTTCAGAAGACCCATCCTTCACCAATGTTGGCTGCATGCATTTCTGCCAGAAGATACAAAGGGATTTCTGTGTTTTTTGACTGTTTAAGAAGTCAACTTCAAGATACTTTCTGGGTAAATGAAGATGAATTCTGAAAAAAATTAGAGAGGTTATTGTCAAAAATAGATAAAAGAACATTTAAATCTTTCACATTTCTCATAGGATTTATAAATTGGGTGATTCGAAGATTTCTTTGAGATCTATTTTCAGAGTTCGTTTTTTTCCTATTTTAGACATGTTTTTCAAATGCAGATTCTGGACATTTGGAGATGGTTTTAAAAAACAAAAGAGATTTTTTTCTTTAGAACAAGCCCGTTTACAAAACCTCCTCTCGTTTTTCAAAAACTATCAAGGATCTAGAGATAGGAGCTCATTTCCGACCCCTAATTTTCAGAAAAACAGGTCCTTTTTTAATGGTAGATGAACCCACTGAAGGTGAAATTGTTTCTTTGTTGAGAAGGGTAAGATGTATTTTGAACCAATTTTCCATTATCATTCTTCATATCATCATTTCACACAAGTTTGGTAAATTTTTGTGAGGTGAAAGGAAAAAATTTCAAAATTTGTAGCTATCAGGAAAGTTCATAGCATACTCCAGGCTTAAAGCCGAGTTTTCGCTACGAACTCACTAAAGATGATTTTTTGCTATAAAATTAAATTTTTGCTTAAAAGGAGTGGGTAAAGGCATTTAAGCATTTTATCTTATTGGACACCTTCAAATCAGAAAAGAAGTCAATTAGGTTGCAAAAAAGGTAAAAACAAGACTGCTACGAACTTCTTGCTATGAACTTGCCTAGAATACTCTTCTTTTGCAGCAAAATAAAATTCCTAAGTTTTTCAAGAATTTATTAAAGTTTTGAAGCACAAAAAATGCCTGGATTAGTCAAAGAGTATCAATGAATATTTTTATGGGCAGAACACTCAGCAAAAAGGGTGATTATGCTACCAACTCATCACACCTGGACACATCATCAACTAGGCCAACACATTTCCAAAATTCGAGGAGCAGACCGTTAATGTTAGTTGGTTGTTATTTGGTTTGGTTATGGAAAGTGCCACCTCACTCAAAGTGGTTATGTTCGATAATGTCATCATGAATACATTATGTAAAGGATGTTAGTGTAATAAATAGAGTTTGAGTCCTAATAGGTTTTGGACTCCTAGAAACAGAAATAACAATAGATTCCCGCCTTGAAATAGTTTTCATATTTAGATAAGGTGTCTTTGAGAGTATTTGAAGGTCTAGTCAGCTGGTATATCTCATGTAAAGACATTTAATTCGATAAATAGGTAGCTAGAAGGTTGAAAGAGGGTTGATTGATGTTTTTACCACATACTACTATTGTAAAACCTTTTATCAATAATATACAGTGGAAAATTACTTCTCTTTACCTGAGATTTATTGATATTCTTATGAGTATTTTTCTTTTATTTTCTACAATTCTATCTTCAGTATCCTAGCGTTTGATTACTTAGAATTAATGGCTTACATGCTCTAACTTCCTTCAAACACCTAGTCTGATGTAAATGTTATGTTTTCATTTGAATATATATGCCTCAACTTCCATGAGAGGAGTTTTACATGTCACTGAGTTGTTTATGCTGACTCCATATGCCCAATGGTGGTAATTTGTCTACATCTTTCACCTGCAAAAAAACACTTTTAAAACCCAATTTCAGAGTTAGCCATATGTTGAGCTTCATTTACATAATATCATCTTTATCCTTGAGAGAGCCCTCTTAGGCTAGAAAGGCTAATTTTTAGCTAAAATTAGGTTTGAAATAGTTACTCTAGGTTGAATGTTGAAGCAACCCATCATATTCAATTTAGTGATAACATGATGTATCACAGTGTACAAGGCGATTCACTCAGTTACCTATGGTGAGGATAAAAACCTAGGGTGGATGTCCAAAATATACTTGGAGGTACGTGGAAGTGTAGCCTGCAATAGTATTGTCTAATGCGTAACCATTCGATGAGAGTGTCCCATATACTTATCATGTGTGGAGCGCTATCTTATATACCCGAAGGTACGTGGAGAATGGTCTGATACAGTTACTTACATGGAACGAGATATCACCTCCGGAATGCAATGCTAGCAAAAAATGACAACTCCTATGTTTATAGACGTCAAGACACGTCTCTAGCCTAAACCTCTAGATGTTTACGTTAATGTTACAACTTATCTTTAGGTTGAATCAATAAATTTTAAACATGATCTTGAGTTAAGTTTCAGTGTTCTAGGCTCACCATGAACTTCACCTAAATATATTAAAATGAAAAATAGCATGATAAAATGAAAATTTTCTTTTCAATGAAAATCTATATATGGGAGGGAAGAGAACAAAGAATATGCAACATAGAAGATGCAACAAACAGGATCGTTAAGAAATTCCCCTAGTGCAACTGTTTCTAATTACCATTTCCCTTACAAAAACCTAGATGCAATGCATGATGCATAAGATTTTTTTTTTCTTTTTCAATTCCACTTAATTTTCAGACGAAAACTAAGATATTCTCATAATCACTGAAAAAAAAACACTTTTCATAACGATGACTGAAAGACCAATTCCTTCAAGCAATCCAATGATCAAGAAATCCATTTTCTAATGACCTAATCGACATGAACAAAGAAAAATCTAAAAAAGTTCTTATCAAAAGCTTATGAGAGACCAAGACACACTTAGGGACACAAGGAGGAACAACTGGAACAAAGTTAATTAGAGGTAAAATCATGAAAATGATTTTTTTTGTATGAAACAGGGGTCAGCGCAGGTGCAAATAGGCTACCAGTGCTTTGAAATGCAGGTACAGAGAAGGCCAAGGTGCTTTGCAACGCTCTGTTAGCAGACTAGGGGGTGCAATGATCAAGGAAAAAGGAGTTTCTGACACATAAAAACAAATGTGGCTCAATGAAAGGTCTTCCTAGGGTCAATTCAAATAGAGTGAGGTACTGGAGGTTTGTTCATGAGGTGTAACAAGGGATAAAGTCAAGGACACCACTAAGGGAATGAATCGATCCCTAATGGAGTCACCAATTTTTTATGTGATATTTATGACTGTGGACATAAGTATCTTCCTTAGACCTAGTGACCTGGTCTAGAACAAAAAGAAGAAAAGAATATAAAGTTCTACTTAGAGAAATTGGAGAATGGAAAGTTGTTTGCTTGTGATTTGTCACAAGCTCCCCTCCTCTTGGCTTGTAACCTCCAACTGTAGCTCCAATTGCTATAATTAGAACCTGCACAAACAATTTACACTAGCTAAATATCTATGACATCTATCTAGCATTATCCAATCACTCTATTCAATGAATCAACATAACATTGAAATATATGAATGTGAACATAACATAACATAACACATATATGAAAATGGTATACTATTTTATGAAAGAGAGAGTTTAAAACCAAATGTGGGAGTTGATCTTGTAGATATCTCCCCAAGTTGAATTGTCCTTCCTTTCCACAATGTACACCTCAAAGTCACCGTAATGCATGGAAATGATAAATCTATTATGGTCAAAACAATAACATAAGGCTATGATTAGTCTCAAAAATCCAACCCCTAGCTTGTGGATGACAATAAATATATAGGAGAGGATGGTAGTTTAGGAATTCTTATCAACTTACCAATATAGGCTTGAGCTCCACTCTTAATGCAAGGATGAGCTCAAGGGATAAGAGCTGAAATTGCCAAGGTAGGATGATATAGGATTCAAAGTTCGTATCCAATGTAAATGATTGTAACAACTCCTGGAAGCTTCTGGAAGAGGAAGTTTCATTATTATTTTTGTTTTTCCCAAATTTATAGAATCAATGCACCCCCAACAAGGTACAACCTGCATTGCTCAGAGCAGATGCATAACTAAGAAAACTGTTGCTGAATGCAGTTCCTTAAAGGGCTAAGGTGCATTGGCCCTTAAAAGTACTATAATGAAGCAATCAAGGTAAAAAATTCAGGGATTTGGGAGAGTCATGCTTAGGGCTTTGTGTAGGGATGATGACAAGGTGTTCATGGATGTTGATTGATCTAGTTTGTAGGCCTATTGATCAAGTGCGACAAAATGGCCTATAAAAAAATTCCTCAAAGAGACTAAGGATATAAACAGGGATGTTATGATACCAACTCACAAAATAGAATAAAATATAGATCAAAAACTTAGAAATCAGCCTCTTCGAAGGGGAAATCTCATTTATATTACATAAATGAACAATTATTGGATGATGCAAATGACAAAACCTACCTTCTAGATATAGGAGTCTAGGGGGTCACAGTATAACAATATGAGGACCACATGGGCACAAAAATAAAAATAATGGGGCTACATCTATGGGGCACAATAACAACAATATGGGGACTACATGGGCACAAAAATAGCAATAATGAGGCTACACTAACAATAAAATAAGGGGCTACACTAGTATTATAGGGACCTAACCTTCCCTTCTCCTTCAAACAAGTGTTGTCCTCAATGCTTGAGTAGTTCTGGATGATTTTGTATAAAATTATCATCCTCCCATGTGGAATATTCAGCCGTTAAGTTCTTCCACTTACTGAGATACTCTGAAATTGATTGATTCCGTAGTTGTTAAGTTCTTGTTTTCGTGACTACTTCAGGTTCCAATAAGATTTTTCCTTCCTCGTCAAGTTCTGGAAATATTGTTTGAACTGGGAGTTTTTCACCTATAATATTATTTAAAAGCATGAAACATGGAAAAATGGGTGCACTTGAGAATATGCAGGAAGCTCCATTGCAACACCTTGTAAATACCATATTACTTTGGAGATAATTTATTATCCTTCTTATCTTGCTTGAGAGACATTTGTTTTTATGGTTGTAGCCGTAAAAATACCCAATCGCCTACATCAAAAATTGTTTTGCTACGATGTTGATCTGCTTGTTGTTTCATTTGGTTCTGCACCAAAGTTAGGTTATCCTTTAAGAGTTGGAGAACTTATTTTTGATGTTCGATATGATATTCCATTGCTTGAACCTTAGAATTTTATCTTAAACATGGTTTCGATGTTTGAAACTCTAGTGAGCATAATTGTAAAATTATGCCTCGTTGTTATTTATTTAAAATATTTTTCATGCCATTACAACTGATTATCTTTCCTGGTTTCCCTGTGATACCCCTTAATTCAAGGTCCTTTCCTTCCCAAAAAAAAATCAGGAAAATTTCTTGAAAATTAAAATATATCGTACCCAAAGATTGTAACCATTGAACTCCTAGTACAACGTCAACACCGCCCATTGGAATGGAAAGAATTGGGATATTCAATACATATTCCCCCATGGTTAGCTCGATATTATGGCACTTTATAGAGAAATTTATAGTTCCTCCATTTTCAACCATCACTTGACACTCTGGTGCTGTATATAGGAAGAAATTCAATTCCTTGACTATCTTACAATGAATCATAAATTATGGGTACTATTCAAATCAATCAACAATATTAACTTTTTCTTATTGATTGTCCTTCTATCTTGAGAATTTGAGGAGTGGTAATCATGCCAATGCATTACAATATATGGTCAGATTCATATCTTATTTATCTAAGGTCAGATCCTGGTGTATATCCTCTTCTTTTGAAATTTCTTATTCCTTTTCTTCCTCCTCTTCACAATCTATGTAAAATAATTTCTTCTCAACACAATTATGACCTTTAGTATATCTGCTATCACAACTGTAACAAAGTACTTTTGCTATTTTTTCTTCAAATTGTTGTGGTGTCAACCTTGTAGGTTGTAGAAGGCTAGGAGTGGCAACACTTTCATATTTATAGTTGTGAGTGGTAGGCTTCCTTGTCACCATAATTTTACTTTCAATTTTTCTTCCCAACCTGAATTCATTCTCCAATGTATCAAGTTCCCAAAGGTGAAAATCATGTTGAATGTTATCCTTTAAATTCCCTATGAAGACATCAATCCTATGTTCCTCTGGAATATCATTTCCCCTTATATTTAATTTTTGGAAGTCCTCAATGTGCTCCATCATTGAACCCTTTTGTTTGAGATTTATCAATTGACTAAAGAAGGTGTTTCTATTTGTATCCTCATAATGTGATATCATTTCCTCCATAAAAATTGACCAAGTGACAAGTGGTTTATGAGAATAAAGCCATTGATATTATACAAATTTAGTTTCTTCTGAATATGAAGTTGCAATGCGTACCTTTTGTGTGTGTTTCACATTATGGAGATCAAATTATTGCTCTATTTGTAGTATTCATGTTATCAGATCCTTGCCATCAAACCTCCTCATATCGATCTTTGGAATATGGTGGGTCTTCAATCCAACACTAGAGGCCATGAAATCATGATTAACATTTTTTTTGTTCTCATCATGAAATTCATATAATACCTTTTTTCCATTAGGAAGAATTTCTTGTAGTAACTTTGTCAAATATGATTTTAAACCATTCTTCAAATATTCCATCTTTCCTTTCATTTTTTCTTCTATACCATCCATATTAGCTTTCATGTCATCCTTCAAACCATCCATCTTAGCTTCCATCTCTGATTTTAAACCATCTATGTCATCTTTGGTTGCTCTTTGTGAGATCGAAATTTGTTGCACTTGGTCCCATAATTTTTATATATTATTCTGCAATTATTCCTCTTCATGCGTCATAATAGAGTTTTCTGAGGGCTTAATGGGCGTAGAATTATTTTTTTGGAGGAATTTTAGAACTAAATATGAATAACTGTGCTCCAATATGCCTTTGTAATCACTTCAAACTGTTTTTTCAAACAAAAGCTTTGAATTTTTTTTTTAAATACACAAATTTTTCTTTCTTTTAGAAGCTTGATCTTGATACAGTTGTAACACTGTAATTTCAGATGTCCAAGATATGAACTTTGGTCTTGTAGTAGCCCTCTGAGTTTTCTTTCCAATTCCATAGGTAAGACCTAATTTGGATTCTTGAAGAAATTATTCCCAATCTCCCACAATGGCCTAATTATGGATTGGTTCATTAGAGCGAACTTGTATGACGCGCCATGTGTCATTGTTTTGACCTTCGACCTTGAAATTGATACACAAGAAACCAAAGTATGTGCACTTTCAGCCACATCTTGCAGAATTCAAATCCAATGTCTGAAACGAAAGTTATGAATATTTTCCCTAGGTCGCCTATTTGAGGTGAAATTCTGGAGCCTACAAAAAAACCTAACGTCCTTAGATCATATCTCCGAAAATATAGAAAACCAAGATCTAAAATGTTGACATGAAATTCCTAAATATTTCAGCTTCTCGTTGTAAAATTTTCAACTTCTGAAGCTTCATAGAAAAAAAGTTATAGCAAAAATTCCAGGAATACCTATTGCAGCAACGAAACCCTAGAGTCCAAAGCTCTGATACCAAAGGTTATGATACCAACTCAAAAAATAAAATAAAAGATAGATCAACGACTTAGAAATCAGCCTCTTTGAGGGAGAAATCTCCTTTACATTACACAAATGAACAATTATTGGATGATACAAATAAAAAAACCTACCTTCTATATATAAGAGTCTAAGGGGTCACAATATAACAATATGGGGACCACATGGGAACATCAATAACAATAATGAGGATACATATGAGGCACAATAATAACAATATGGGGACTACATGGGCACACCAATAACAATAATGGGGCTACACTAACAATACAAATAAGGGGCTACACTAGTATTATAGGAACCTAACAAGGGATCAACATCAAGGGCTTCTAGTGAGGATTGAAAATGTTATTTCCCTTGTAGAAAGTGCAAGGACTTGAGGCCAATAAAAATTATAATAAAATCAGCTAAAAATCATTGTAGAGACTATGGACACGTTGAAGGCAAACATGAATATCATCCATTTGTAAGTTATTATCATATGTATTTTTATTGTAGATTGTTTTTGCAAATGTTTATATGTATATTGTATTTTAGACTGTATGTCATTGTATTATCTTTCCATTGTAAATGTATTTTATAATATTATTTTGGGAGGTGTTTGAACTATTTTATCATCTTGATGTGGGCTATAAATATTATTTGATTATTTTCGTTAGGGTCGATTAAGGGGATACGTTGAGTTAGGGGTTAATTACTTCATGGGCTTAGGGACAAGGGATTATAAATGTTTAAGGGTTTATGGGTTAGGATTTAAGGGGTTAGGGTTTAAAGGATTAGGGGAATGGTGTTAAGGTGTTAGGGGGTTAATGTATGTTTAGGAGGTTAATTTGGACCTAGAGGATTTAGAGGCTAATCGTGGGTTTTTGTGGAGAATTATTAATAAGTTTTTAAAGTATATTATGCAAAATATGAAATTAAGGAAGAATATGACATTATAATGATGAATGCAACACAAGATAAATATGTTTTTTATTATGGTTGTGACTATATATCTTAGAAAGTGTCTCACTTCCTACATGTCAATAAAAGTAACATATTTCTTAGATTTTTTCAGCATATTCTTTCTAAATATATTCAGAAATTTCACAAGCAACATCATTGATTTCTTGTCTTTGTTTCTTGGTCTCACATAATTAGTTTTCTTTCTCTTTTCCTTTGTTGTCTTTGTTTTCCTTATATATTATATTTTTAAACTATTGTTACATCGACATTTCAATATTTTCTATATATACTAATATTACTTTATTGCTTGTAATTGTATAGTATCAAAAACCTAGGCCATTTCTCAATGAGTAAGATGTGGTTGTAGTACATGCACATGTTCAAGAACATGGAGCAATTAATATTGAGAATCAAGATAATGATCCTATGGAAGCAGATAATGATGTTGATAACATAGTTGAAGAACATGGGACAAATAGATTGATCCAATAGACATTTAATAATGTTCGAATGGATGATGATGACAACTAGTATGGGGACTGTGCTTTGGATTTACCTGTACTTGAGATGACGATTAAAGCTCTTTATGAAGGCTCAAAAACATATCCTCTCTGCTATATTATTTCTGGTAAAATTAAGGGTGGTGAATGGTTTTTCAAACACGTGTGATACAACTCCTAAGGTATGTAATATATTTTATGGCATTTACTACTATATACATGATAAAGAAATAATATTTTCCATTGTTTTTAATGTTAGTACGTTCATTTGCATCATTTAATTATTTTGTAACATTTGGATGCAACATGTATTACTAATATTGTTTAGTACATTAACCAATAAATTTATTTATTTATTTTTAATTTTATTTTGTAGATTATTAGGTGAATTTTTGTTACCATCATCAAATGTTTTACCTCGTATGTACCGAGATTTACATTTCGTTATGAAATATTTGAAATGGAGTATCAATATATTCAGGCGAGTTGGGTGACGAGTGAACAAGGAAAGTTGGGTGAGAGGTGAACCAGACGGCACGATGGTCGGGCAGACATGCAAAGTAAGGATGACCCATGAAATACAAAGATACATCCTAACAAATGATAATATTTTGTTTTCATTGATGAGATAATCATTTTTTTTATTATTGATTTTCACAACAGGGAAAACACCCATGCCCTATAAGCACCCGCACGAAGGCGAAGGGCTTGGGCGCCCCTAGGGGCATCGCGAGATGGGAAAGCTAGGACGTCCACTCGGTAGGGGCACCCGTGAGACGAATTGGTGGGTCAACCTAACTTGGCAAGGGGCACCACATAAAAGAAGCAAGGTCAACCCATGACTACCCATGAACAAAGTTCACACCAAGGGGTTTTATAACGATTCTTAGAAAATTGACTAAAGTTATGTTTGGGTGTTAAAAGTCGGTTTATAATTAATTGTTTATGCAACATGGTACTAAAAAATTATAATATTTTGTTGTCATTGATGAGATAATCATTTGTGTTCACTAATTTGCACAACAGGGAAAACTCATGCACCATGGGCGCGCCTGCAAAAAATAAGTAATGTTTATCCATGAATATCCATGAATAGAGTTCCCACAAGGGGCTATCATAATGATTTTTAGAAAATTAACTAAATTAATGTTTATGTGTTAAAAGTTAGTTTATAATTGATTGATCATGCAACATGGAAATAACAAATGATGATATTTTTTTGTCATTGATGAGTTAACGATTTGTGTTCACTAATTTTCATCGCAGGGCGAATGCCTACTGTTACATAGTAATTTTTCACCATGCTCACTTCCCATACCTGATCCTGAAGTGCCCCATGACAGAACTTGTGCAATGTTTCCACCATGAAGAAATATGTAAAGACGTCCCCTGAAGACTCAAAGAAAATTGCCTTGGAAGATTAATGAAGGAACCTGGTGAAAACCCTAGTTTCCTGGGTCAGCGTGTTTCCTAGTTTCATGCTTGCGCTAATTTCAGATTGATAGTTTTGGCTTAGCGCTGCCAATGCCCTTATTTATTGGAAAACCACGCTGATCCATTTCTGGTAGTGTTTCCTCAAATAGAGGAGAAGCTTCAACCTATATAAATTCTAGGGAGGCTAGTTGGTTGTTAAACAGTGGTGATAGAGTCAAGCTCTCCGATTTTAGAGATTTGATCTCATCCATGGGGTTTTATCTCTTAGAAAGTGGACCTTCCTCTTTCTTTCATGGGCTCCCAACCTCTTCTCCCTTCCTATACATTGGTCCCCATCCTTCCACTACTGGTTGGTCATTGTTGGGCTGGTTTGAACTCTCATTCCCTTTACATTCTTGCACTGTGATAACACCTAAGTTGTTATGGAGAAGGAATGCTTTAGAGCTTCGGTGAAGGACTCAAATTTTCACCAAAGGGAGGCCTCCAACATCAAGGCCTGGGTTATAAGCTCTTCCCTTCATATTAATCAATAAAACATATGATGTTTTCTTTCTATATTTGTCTAATCTCTCATGAAAATATTATGGTACTCCTTGATCTACTAGACAGATAACTTTTAATGATTATTATGTATTGGATTACGTTTTCTGTTGCCTCTTGATCATATGCAGTTATTCATGTGCCACTAGTAGCAAGGAGCGAGCCTAAAAGGATAATGGATCAAGATCATCATCAATGGGTTTGAACATAACATTAGGAAAATGCACCTCTAGCTATTTCCTTGTTTCATTTTGAATATTAGCTAAGAAATATTTGCATTAGAAAGTATCTTATGTTGCTAGACCCACTCTAGGGATAGAGAGATCGCCTCTATCTGCAGAGAGGATTTATCTTGACAACAGAATTGGCGACTCCTCTGTCATTAATTGTTTATGTTACAATCGGGGGATGATATCCCATCCCACATATGGAAGTATATTGATGTATGATAAGTATATTTGGGCTGTTCTCATCGAACGGTTACGCATCAGACATCACTACTACAGACTAGAATCCCACGTACCGTCGCGTATATTTGGGGAGACACCATTGGGTTGCAAGCCTACCATAGGTAACTGAGTCAACCACCTTGTAAACATGATAAACCAAACACAACATTCAGGGAGATCAGCTGTAGTACGTCAATTCCTTGGTCATTTTTTCTATCATTTATCACCAAGGTGTATATTACAGTTCACGAATTCTTGGTAAACCTTATGCCTAGTACACCCTTTTTTATTTCTTTTTTGTTTAATTATAAAAGTAACTGCCCACAAAAACATCTTACCTGTGTAGTTCTCCAGCCTCATCATTGCTTGGTAAATTATGGATTTTGATATTTTCACCTCTTCCTCCCTTGATCTTGTCTTGAAAGGTCATCGTGTCTGAATTATCGGATTCATGCCGTCCCTCCTCTGAAGGATCTCAAGAACCTCCTCCTGAGTTTCCCCAGTTTCTAGCTGGACCCCTTTAAGCTCAAGGTTCCAAACTCGGGATTTTCATAAGCGTACAACCCATTTCATATCGACCATTGCCTGACGATTCTCCTTGGATGACATCAAAAGACTTTGAGATGGAAATCCCTGAACCATATGCAGATTTTATGGTCTTTCTTGTGAATCCACTCTTTGATTTGATTATGGTCTCGCCTCAACAGGCTTATAGTCCTTTAGATCAACTCAGTGTTCCCCTTCCTGCTTCTCCAGTAGTGTCTCGCTCTACTGTTTGTCAGTTATTTCTTGACGAAATGGCATCCAATGCTGATGATGTCCCGTTCATGAGTGTTGCTCATTGTTCTCTACAGGAAATCACTGGAACCTAGATTCGAGAAGCTGCTTCATCTGTGTTTTCCTATGAAGGTGAAATTTTCGGCTCCACACCTCATGATTCAAGCAGTGGAACTAAAATATCGTTTAGTCAAGTTGCATCTCCACTTCCATAAGAGTATACCTCTTTGGGAAACCTTATCTAAAGAGCTTCTGATGCCACATCTTTATTTCTGGATCCCGTTTGGTCAACGGGTATTCCCTCCTCTTCCGACCCATTCATTTCGAATGTGGCTGCCACGTCTCAATCTGTTGTTCGACTTATAGTCACTATTTTTCAAATAATTGTTTCGATAGGATATTATACCCCCTTCTCTCCATCTATGATTACAACAATTCCACCATTGAGTGGAAAATATATGGTTTCTTCCGTGCCCGGGGGGCAGTCTAATCCTCTTTACGTACCTCCCCTCTCGAGTGGGGCCCACTAAACTCTGGACCCGTTCCTGGGGCGGGACAAACTAATGCTAGTCTAAGTGGGACATGGTTTCCACAACCGACAAACACTATCAGAGGAACCATTCCTTTGAGTGGTCAACCTACTTCATTCGCATTGGTCAATAAACAACCCCACATTCAGTATTCTCAAGTTTAGCAACCTCTCCAACAATTGAACATACTATATTCGTATGTTCAACAACCTAACATCTCTCATCAATATGTTCAACAGCTAAATGTACAGTATTAGTATGTTCCTCGACCAAACGCCTCTCAGCAGTATGTCCAACAACCCTAGCTTCCCATAGGTGTTGTTGTGACTAACCCTCAGTTTGGTCCTTACACCCAAACTTGTCCGGATCTCCTTCTGGGTCAACCTAGTCCTCACCCCAATTAATCTGGTACTCATTACCAAACACTTCCTCATGGTTAGTACCAGAAAACCCAGCCTAGGCCTCATACTGGTGCTTAATATCAACAGATTATTTAGTACCAGCAGGCCCAATTAGGACCTTAGGTTGGACTTTACATTCAACAAGGACCATAGGCTGGACCCCATGTTCAACAGGGACCACAGGCTAGACCTCATGTTCAACAAGGACCTCACCCTGGAACCTATATCCAACAAGTTCTACAACCCAAAATCTATTAGGGGAATTATCAATAGCCCCAACAAGGTCCCTATGTTCAACAACAGCTGTAGCAAGGTCCTTACCAGAAATGGGGGCAGTATGCATATCTGGGACAAAATCCGCCCTATTGGGGGAAAAATCCGTATCAACTAGGTTGGAACCCCCAAAATTTTTCTCCTCATCATCCTCCCTTGCCATTTTTGGCTATCGGATGTGTTAAAGATTACAAATGATCCCATCCAGCATCAGTTGCATTGGCCGCCAATTTCGACCAAAATCCTGGGAGATTGTCCTAAATTTGAAGGCAAGTTTGGGGAAGACCCCCAAACCCATTGTTACAAGTCAATTTGGGCATCATCAAAAAACACAAATCAATATCTATTAGGGTCTATAATACTCTAAATTAGTTGCTACATGCCATAAACAAGTCATTCCATTGGTGGTTTTCCTTCATGAAAGTTTCACTACTTAGATGCCAGTTGAAGTGCTCCATTGAGACATCAACGCACCCCTAGATAGCTGTAACTTATTTGCAGAGCATCTACTCCCATGAAAGGCTGTGTTGCAGAGGATCTAAGCCCACTCTAGAGTGTGTTGGTTAACTGGGAGTGGATTTTTCATTGGATTTCGACAATCTTCCCAACCTCTAGTGGCTTCTAGAAGTTGTTCCAGCTTTCACCTCATCTGATAGCTTCGAATATGGACACCATGAAGCCATTAAACCTCTTATCCTCCTATTCCCATGAAAAAGTAAACCTGTTCATCCATTTTTAGGAAAGCCATTCAATGATTCATTTATGTCAAACTACCTTCATCTACTTATAAATAGAGCACTAATCATAGTGCACAAGAGAGCAAGAATTTTTGTTAAGTAGAGTTATGCTGGTGAGATCACACTCTTGGAGGTATTGTGCATGTACTGTGATGCTGCTGGATTGTTGATGATGAGTGTGATGAGGATGGGACTAAATCTGGATGAGTGACAATGAATCGATCAACTGGTTGTACTCTTCCTTCTACTTCATAATAAAGACTTTTGTTCCTTTCCTAATGCACATGTCAATGATGTTATATGTATATTTATGAATTTATTTGATTCAATTTGTTTAACTTGAATAGATATTATTTCCTTTATGTTGTTTTCTATTTTATGTTTTCCATTGCAGGTATCAATCAAGCGAGTTCAGTTAGATTGAGAGTGACGGAAGCGACGAAGGGAGGCGAGGAAAAGTAAACAGATTATAAGTAGGTTTTCCTCCCTTTATCTATTCATTTTAAGGAAAAAGTCATATATATTTCTTTCTGTTGTTCTAAGTACACCACCACACTTGGGGAAATCATACTTATCTGTAGGTTTTATTTTCATAAAAAAAATTGGCAACCATACTGGGGATCGATAGATCATCCTTGGTGGTTTTGTCCTTGTCCATAAACATCTAGTAGAATTGACCTGCTTTTTTTCAGTCATTTCAATGTGTCTCAGCAAAAGTAGTGTGTTTGATTTCTTTTTCAGAGATTCCTTTGGAAATAATGCACTATTGGTCTTGACACAATTCTCTGCATAGCACTGCTGGCTTAGGGATAGTGCTCTGTAGCGCACTGTCTCCCACTGTGGGGTGCGTTACCCCTGTGACCAACCAAAATATATCATATTTTGTCTTTTTCAAATTCATTTCAATGTCTTGCTTGCTAAAGTTTTGAGTGATTGATTCCCTCTAGAGACCAGATTGACTCTACTCTTCTTGCTTCAATTTGGATTTGTTTGATCAATGTTTATTTTTGTTTTCTTTTTCATTGTCGAATAGTTCCAAAGTTAAATTTTACATTTCATCAATTCATTATTTTTGAAAAGAGGAATTGTCATTTCAGTATTCGTTTCTCTTGAAGGTTTTGAGTGATTGTTTGTGCATTAGTTTCTTTTTCGTTCATCTAAAATTAAAAGAAATTGAAAAGAAAAACATGCATTTGCATTTAGGTATTGTGAGTGCTGCTTAGGAATAGTTTAGGGAAATTGCATTTAGATGTGCTCATTGTTGGTTGCATACAATATGATTTTCTCTATCCCTTGTAGCTAGTTTTTCATTGTCGAAAATAAATTCGAAATGAATGCTTATCATTCTAATTGTATTCTAGGAATGTTCAATACATCTCGCGGTGAACCTGAAAGAAAAACCGATAAGAAATATCAACATAAAATTTATCTGAATTTATCTAAGGAAGCATTGTAACATTAATGATAACATTTAGAGGTCTAGGCTAGAAGACATGTTTTGGCATCGTTAAATATAGCAGCCGTCGTTAATTGTATGTAATGCATTCCGAGTAAGATACTTGATTTCATGCACGTAAGTATATTAGAGCTCGTCCACATACTTTCAGGTATATCAGGTGGTTTTCAAGTACAAAAAGTATAAGGGGGTGATCTCACTGTGTGGTTTTGCATTAGACAATGCTAATACAGATTGGGCCTCCACGTACCTTCACATACATTTGGGAGGACAAATTTAGGTTGCTTACCATCCATAGGTAATCGAGTCAGCCGCCTTGTACCTGTGATACACCAAACACATCATTCAGGGATATTTCATGAACATACATAAGTCCTTGGTTTTCTGGGGCAGTATATTGCAGTTCGAAGTTTCTTGATAAATTTTTTTCCTAGCATTACCCTTTTTTTGTTTATTTGTTTTTGTATAAAATCAATCAACAATTGTGGAAGAAGATCAACCCTTTCCCTGTCGTTCGCGTAGGACAACGAATAAACCACCGTTACTGCCAGAAGCTACACCTAGTTGACGAAGGTGCACTTGTCCTACTGAGTCTGGTACCTCTAGAACTCGTGCTGCTACACCATCTGATATACCAGAGACATCTGATCCTTTGAGTACCGAGTCTCGATTCGTTTCGACTAATCCCGGTTTATCTGCTACTGTCGAGACGAAACCCTCACAGTTACCTGAGGACATTGAAATTAAATCCAGTGAAGTGGTAAATCAAGAACCTCAGCTTGTTCATTTGGAAGTCGATTTGGAACCAATTGTTAGTTTACAGAACATCTTGATCCTGAAGTCGAGCAACAAGAAGTTGTTCCGGTGCAACCGTCTGATCTTCAGTCATCCGTAACTATCAAGTCTTCCTCTTTACTGCAGAGTTTACCGTCTGAAATTTATCTTAGGCTTGACAGTGAAGTGCTTCCACCTGGTTTGATTTTAATAGAGGAAGAACTTCAGGAAGAGACAACCCCTTCAACTCCCACTCATTTTGTGTTGGGGCTTCATTTATATCAATCTTGTACTCTGCTCATGTTGATCCTTTTCACTCTCAAGTTCCTGCAAATTCGTTAGAGTATTTGTTGGGTTATTTAACCATGGAAAAGACAACATCCTAGACTGTACCATCTATTACAACTGCGACAACATCTACTGTTGCTTCATCTTCAATTTTTTTGACGACACACAAGTCTCATCTTTATGGTGGTCTGTCCGTCCCACTGAGTTACCAGGATTTAAATGGAACCTACTCTAGTGTATCCTCTAGTCCATGGAATTCACCCATGTCATCATCTGGAATTCTATCTGGTTCATCTCTTACGAGTACTGAACGAACTGATCCTTTACTAACATCATCAACTCAATATCAGGTTGGTCCATCCAATTACCATCCATCTTATCCAGTATCTGCTGGATACCCATCATATGAAAGTCAGTATGTTCAATATCCTTATACTCCATATGCCAGGGGGGGCACATATGTTCGTTCCATATGGAAGTACTCCGTCGTATTTAGTCAATCATATGCTAGAATGCCTTCTTGCCAATGGCTGCTTAATTTTCATGTTCAACCGCAAACGGTTGTGTATCAATATCAACCAGTTCAACCTGTTGCATCTGTGCCTACTACGCCTATTATTTCTTCTATGGCTGTTGGCCAGTCTGCTCAAGCAGGTCGTTCAACCCCTAACCCTCACGTTTAAGGTCTACAGACTTTGTCTTCCTAGGCTGGTATTCAACAACCATCTGTATCGGGAATATCACAACCGTAGTCTAGTTTACCTTTGTCACAAGCTTCTACTGGCCCTGTCTATTCACAACCAGGTCTGAATTATCCTAGTGGGCAACTGTTTTGTCAGATCTCATAGCAGCCACAACAACCATTCCCATAGTATCAAGCTTATCCAGGTCCTGGTCAAGAAGCCTACCCCTATCTGGGCTACCAACAACAGAGTCCATTTGTTGGTATGCAAAGGCCTATTGCCCAGACGATTCCATCTTATCTTGGTTATGCTCAACCTAATCTTAATCGATGGTTGCCATTTGTTGCAACGTTAGAGTTACCTGATTTAAATTAGCTCACCAACAATCCCATCCATTATTTACCTTGGTGGCCGGTGATTCCTCATAAATTACCCTAGGATATTCCAAAATTCAATGGAAATTTTGGAGAACACCCATCTACACATGTCATGACTTATCATTTATGGTGTTCATCTAATTCCTTAAATGATGATTTTGTTAGATTGCGTATTTTCAACGAACACTTACTGGTCCGGCTACAAAGTGGTACATTGAATTACCACGAGCTTCGTTTGATAACTTTACAGCTTTAGCCACTAATTTTTTAACCCACTTCCAGTTACTCATCAGATATGAAACTGGAACGAAACTTTTGACGAGATTTAAACAGACCACTGCTACTCATATATCGGATCATATACATGAGTGGCATCATCGTCGTCATTTAAAGGTTAAAACATTTGTTCCCGATCATCTTTTGGCTGAGTGGTTTAGTAAGTCCTTATTGCCATCTATCACCGAGGATGTGGCCAAAGGCAGTGTTGTCACTGAAGAGCAAGTAATTTATCGTACCTAGTATCTGAGTCTGATTTACACTCAGCCTGGCACGCTCTATGAAAAGATTCCAAATGAGTCACGACTAAATTTTAATGTTCCTCCTACTCCATTTGGTCAGGACATTCATGTCGACAATGGTGTGATTAGTTCTGCTAGCGCTCCGACAACAAGTCAACTATTTGGTACTACGCTTGTTGTTTCAAATCAAAACCCTATTGCATCTGATCCTGAATTTTCTTCTAAAATCCATGCCATGTCATATGACAAAGACAAAAGTGACAAGAAACCTGGAAATAGGAATAAGGGGAAAGATAAGAAGAAATCAAATTCACTCCCGCAGGAAAAATCATCTGATTCATCCAGTTATTTTCAAAAACCTTGTCACCCTTGTTTGATGTGTAATGAGGAGTATTTTATGTGAGATTTTCCTCACTTCTCAGAAGTCCCAAAGCTTCTTAATACTTATGCCGCATTTGCAGTGTTGACAAATCCTTTTCTGAACCCCGAAACACATATGGTTGCTATGGATCCTGCTTCTAGTTCATAAGTGCTTATGCTATCCGCCACTAAGCCCAAAACTGATGTTTTGGTGTCTACTCGAAGTAAAGATTACAGTAATATGTTGTCGTCATCAAATGGTAAGGTTATAGATTAATCTTCCACTTCGACTTCGACCTCATCTGATTCGGCTCTACTGCATTTCCTGATAGAGTTAACAATAAAGCTGCCAAAGGGAGTAGTTCACAAATCAACATTCAACTCTCGATCTCGTGAAACTCAAAATTATAATGTAGTAGAATACTTGGCTCAGTCACCTTCTACTATGTCAACGCTTGAGGTTCTTCAGAATTTTCCTTTCCAGAAGCAGGCTTTGTTTCCTGCAATTGGTGGAATTGATCCGATGGATTCAAATCTTGTAGTCTTTAATCACATGGGCTGTGTGCCACAATTACCAACACAACTATCATTCTTGATTCAATTACATGTCATGAATCACCTCATTCATTGCACTATGATTGCTGAAGGTGCATATACTTGTGTCATGTCAATGAGTTGCTGGAAGTCACTTGGCTCGGCGACTTTGTCACAATCACCTATGGCGTTGAAAGCTTTTAACGGTCATACTTATAATCCTTGTGGAATTCTTAGTAGCTTGCAAGTCGAACTAGGGGGAAAGTTAGTTACTATTGAAATTGAGGTCGTTGATAGACCCCTTGACTACAATATATTACTTGGAAGACCGTGGGTTTATGCTATGGCTATGGTAGTATCTAATTACTTTCATATGATCATTTTCCCCCATAAAGGAAGTATCACAACCATTTATCAACTCTCTTTCTTTGCCTCTGGTTCCCAAGAAACTGAAAGCCTTCCATTTGTTCACAAACCACCACCTTCTCTTCAGAACATTGGTGTAGGACTCTTTAAGTATCCTTCCCTAATGGGCACCTTTTCGTTACCGTCGCTTGTGAAATTGGTGGAAATCACAAATATAGAGACCTAAAATATGATATTTTCCACTTCATCTGACTTGAGGAAGTTTCCCAATGATTCTGAAATAGATTGACTGGGTGAAACTATTTTGAGGATGGTTCTTTTACTGTGTCAACCTCGTTAAAAAATGAATCAAGTCATGAGGATGGTTCTTTTACTGTGTTAACCTCATTAAAAAATGAATCATGTCTTGAGGATAGTTCTTTTATTGTGTCAAACTCGTTAAAAAATGAATTAGGTCTTGAGGATGGTTCTTTTACTATGTCAACCCTGTTAAAAATGAATCAAGTCTTGAGGATAGTTCTTTTACTATGTCAACCTAGTTAAAAGATAAATCGGGCCCATGAGGATAGTTCTTTTACTGTGTCAACCTCGTTAAAAAATATGAATCATGTCCTTGTGAGCATAGTTCATTTTCTTGTGTCAAGCTCGTTAAAAAATGAAACAAATCCTCTCCTAATTAAGTTGAGTCTTTCATCTGATCTCGTAAATGAACCTTCATTCCATCCAGCTATTAATAACCAATAGTCTACTTAGGTGAATGAAATGAAGCTTGGGGGGCATGTGCTCTTGCAAGTTATGCTTGCGAGGCATTGAAACTTATTTCAAGCCTAGTTTTCTCTGTTTCAATCTTGTGTAAAACTGAAACCACTCTCAAGCATAGTTTTCTTTGTTTCAAGCTTGTGTAAAAATGAAACAACTCTCAAGCATAGTTTTCTCTGTTTCAAGCTTGTGTAAAAATGAAACCAATCTCAAGCATAGTTTTCCTTTGTCTCAAGCTTCTCTAAAAATGAAACCTATTTGGAGTCCATTTCGGTTATTATTTTAAATACTTGTTAAACTCATGAAAATCTTGAGATTAATTTTCTATCTTTCATGCTCGTAAAACACATGAAAATACCGAGTTCTTTCTGTCTTTTCCTGCTCGTAAATTAAATTGAAAGTCGACCATAAAGCAAACTTTTATATCTTTTTCGAGCTTTGTTAAACATGAAAAAGGAACCCCCCCAAAGTTCTCTTTCAACTCCTTTTTGACTCCCAAAATATGAGAAGATTTCCGAGAACTTGTCCTTTCGAGCTCGTAAAAGGAATTGAAACGACATATACTCAGTATAAGTTTAACCCTTTTCCGGACTGAGATAGATTATGTTTACGAAAAAGGAAAAACCTAGTCGAAAATGGCTAGGAGGTTCTCTTAGGTATTATTTTGCACTTTTTTGGCTCTAAGGGACTATTATACGAAAAATAACTTGTGGAGTTTTCTTTTAGTCCCTTTTTCAAACTCTCTAAATATGAAAAAGGACCGATTTCTCACTGTTGTTAGACTCGTTAAAGCATCAAATAGCAACAGACTTGTGCATCATGACAATATCGAGATTTACCTTCACTGGACTCGTTACAACATCAAATAGCGATGGATTCACCTGAAGGGTGGAATTATACATCAAGCATATGTTATCCTCCTCAATATTGTTAAAAAATAAAGAGGTACTAGTCAGCAATGACTGGGGAAAATTGGAAAGGCATTAAACACTTTATGGTAGCAAGTCACTCTTGAACATGACACTTATTCACTTCATCTATGTGATTTTTGGGTTGGGTAATCTGCTTGACGATCTATCATACCTATGGTCTATCACACCATCCATCACTTCGGTTTTGGGTCAAATGTTTCCAGTTCATTCAGTGTCACTGATATGTTCAAGAGAAGTCACTCAGTTATTCATCATCCTTTGCAATACTCATAAAACTTCATTTCATGACCGCCATCCCTGACATTTATTCATCAGTCACATTCTGTCTCCAAAATAATTACTCCCATTTCATGTCATTGATGGGGGTAACATCAATGCCCTCCTACAATGAGTCACTTCTTGTCGAAATCAAATCATCATCCAGGAAGTTGACTTAGAAACAACCTTTCAGTACCTTTGAGCTTGCTTACAACAATGATAGGTTTCTCGCTTTCGACAACAGGTTGACATCACAGGCCTTCGGCCGAAAGACTTTGTATGGTGTTCTACATCAAATCATCTATTCACACCATGTAGAATGTACTGCAGTACCTTGAGAGCCATTATCATCAACGATGGTTTCTCTCACATCTGTTAACGACTCACACCATTGGCTGGTAATTAGATGATGTATTCACATGTTCGACTTCAGATCACATATTTGCATGGTTAGACTCGTACTTAGGCGATCGAGTGAACGAGACAAAAGACCCCAGATCTAGTTTCATCCATCCGGGCTATGATTTCAGGAGCAGTACCAAATCATTCGTACGATGGTCATTACTCAGATGGTCATCCTATCATGGGTCTATATATGTAGATGAATTTTTGATGTTATGATAATTTATGTGTTGATTATGGGATATGCCTCCCTCAGTAATTGATGTAGGTCACCATCCGCTTTAGTTCCTCCTCATCATGTTGTAAAGAAAATCACTCAACATTATCATTTTTGACTTCATGCTTTAGGGTGTAGCTGTTACAAGTCAATTTGGGCAACATCCAAAAACAAAAATCATTATCTATTATGGTATATCATACTCTAAATTAGTTGCTACATGCCCTAAACAAGTCATTCCATTGGTGGTTTTCCTTCATGAAAGTTTCACTGCTTAGATGCTAGTTGAAGTGCCCCATTGAGCCATCAACACATCCCTAGACAACTATAACTTCTTTGCAACGAATCTACTCCCATGCAAGGCTGCGTTGCAGAGGATCTAGACCCACTTTAGAGTGCGTTCGTCGACTGGGAGCGAATTGTTCATTGGATTCCATCAATCTTCCCAACCTCTAGTGGCTTCTAGAAGTTGTTCCAACTTTCACCTCATCTGATAGCTTTGAATATGGACACCATGAAGCCATTAAACCCCTTATCCTCCTATTGCCATGAAAAAGGAAACCTCTTCATCCATTATTATGAAATCCATTCAATGATTCATTTATGTCAAACTACCTTCATCTACTAATAAATAAAGCACTAATCATAGTGCACAAGAGAGCAAGCATTTGTGTTAATTAGAGTTATCCTAGTGAGATTACAACTCTTGGAGGTATTGTGCATGTACTGTTATGCTGATGGATTGTTGATGCTAAATGTGATGAGGATGGGACTAAAGCTTGATGAGTGACAATGAATCGATCAACTGGTTGTATTATTCCTTCTACTTCATAATAAAGACATCTGTTCCTTTCCTAATGCACCTGTCAACTTGAGTGGGCCTAATGGTTAAGGGCATGTTTTTCCTCCCAAGAGGTCACAGGTGTTGGGCTGGAATTAAGGTATGTTTTCACCCTACCTTTACTTTGAATTATCATACATTTTTAGAATTTCTCTCGTCTTAACAGTAAAGGAAAGGAGGGTTAATGAAAAATCAGGACAAATAGACTAACGGTAAGAAGCATGTTTAAAACAACAAGGAGTTGAATTATTTCATCTTTATTCGCAGGAAAATAAGGCAGCCGAATCAACGATGACCAAAAGACAGTTGACAGACAGAGAACACGAATCCACAATAACCCCCAGGGATGAGCAGAAGGCAAAAAGACAGATCCACGTGTTGTGTCTCAATCTAGTCTCCTAAACCGAGTTCATTTAATTGTCAACCAGGATTTGTAAACTGCTGAAGTGAAATGTACCATATGTACCTAGGTGCTTGTTTCCTAGTGCGTTGTGTGTAGTGTTTTGTGATGTTTTGGTCTTTTATGTTGATCTATGATGTTTTTGGTCTTTTGAAGTTTTATGTTTACAATGAAAATGCCTAGAAAACTAATGAAAAGAAATTGGTGGTCAAAAACACAGTTGAGCCTAATGTATGGAATGGAAAATGTAATCAAAAACACTGAAGCAACATCTGAACTATGACTGAATAGAAACAAGAGCTTGATGATGACTTCTTAAACAAATGACACAAACTAGATTTTGAGAAATGATCACTAAATATGCAAGTTTTCTAACTAGACAGTTAGACATTAATCATGATGCAACATTCTATTCTAAGCTCATCTATTTCATGACTAATTCCTAGTTCTATTCTGCAATTTCAATTGAAGGTCAGAGTCTATTCTCCAAGAGTTATTGGTTTCTTTTCAGGGTAGTTCTGTTGAGGAAGAGCTCTGTTTATGGTGAGGAATTTGCAGAGATATTTCAGACCTTGTAATGATGTTATCTTCTGTTCCTAAGGTTATGGATCACTGGTGGTTTTCAGAACAAAAAGATATTTGTAAATAATGAAGGCTGTCTTATGAATCCTATCAAATAAAGTGATCTACTGTGCAAAGGGTGACAATGTGACTATGAGATGTAAGTGCAATGAATTAATTTAAACATGAGCTTAAGATACTTCTAAACTAGAACAATGTTAAACTATAAGCCATCATCAAACTTGAAACGAAGTAGCTGGACATGAATTAAATGCAAAATGAGACTCCGGAGCATTCTAACTAACATGCATTATTCTATGAAGTTACACAATCTATTTGTTCATCATTAATGATATTTTGGAAAAGTTCCTTCTTGTGGAAGAGGTAGAACAATTCTGACTGTGGACTTGTATGCAATTGAAAGCAAATGAGCTGAAAGCAAATGAAAAAATAAGTTGTCACATCACGGTCATATCTTGAACTTCTTAAGGATGTCTTGGAAGAATTTCTTCTTGTGGAAGAGTGATTAGGACAAGTGCAACTGTGATAGTGAAGACTAAAAACTACAACTAATTCCTACAATACTATATCTATTCATCATTCATTGTTATGATCTGTTGGAAGAATGTCTTCTTGTGAAAGAACTGGAATGAATATAACTACAGTATCTAGTTAAAACAAATACAACTCTTATCCTACAGTACCATAGTCATTAAACATTCATCATTTTAATTTATTGGCAAAGTGTCTTCTTGTGGAAGAACTGGAATGAATATGACTACAGTAGCTAGTTAAAAACAAATACAAATTTAACTCTTATCCTACAATACCATAGTCATTTAAACATTCATCATTTTAGTCTGTTGGAAGAGTGTCTTCTTATGGAAGAACTAGAATGAGTACGACTACAGTATATAAAACAAAACAACTACTAATTCAATATGCAGAACGTAAAGACAGCTAGGAAAAACTTATCTAGTTTACGCAAAAGAAATATGTTCAAGGGGCAGGGGCCCTCTACCACTTGACGGCATTCAACTTCAAATTAATTCACGCCTTCAAGATAATTTTGTCTGCTCCATTAACGATGCAATAGTTTGAACATAATGCTCTGTGTCTTCAAAGACGTAACACAGAGTTTTCACAAAATCTAGCGCAAATCTAACACAAAATTTCTAACTAAGCTCTCGGCCTACTCAAGAGTTTATAAAGTAAATGCAAGTAACAATAATTACAATTATTTAGGAATGATGTCTTCCTTATCCAAATCATCTTAGGAGTCTTTGAGGTGGCTGCGTGAAGGAGAAAAGACACCTGGACTGTGACAGTCCTAGTAGGAGTCTTCCTTCACAAATGTGTTCACACGTGCATAACCGTACCCAGAATTCATTTCCTCTTCTATGACGAGCAACACACCATGTAGGCACGACGTGGATCATGCCCATATGCGTTTTTCCTCCAGAGGCCACCTGGAACATGCTCAAACATAAAGGTAGCTGCAGAATCGCCGGTTAGCTACGGAATGCCTGCATTCTGCAGCTAGTTCCGGTCAAAATGCTTAACAATGGAAAAAATCACAAAATTCAACAAGTCAGTTATGTAAACCATTCTAGAAGTAATTTTAACTATTTTTATTGATCAATTGGGTTTAAAATGGAAATGGACAAGGGAAAAATGAGGTAAAATGAGGTGAAGGAAAGCAAAAATTTGAGGCTCAACATACCCCCACTGCTGTCTCTTTGCATGTCCTCATGCAAATTATCCTATGAATTCTGAGGCTTCTGCAAGGACATCTAATCCCCTTCTTCTCCTTTGTCTGAATGCTAGAGGCCTTCTGGGTTTCCTGATCACAAGTTTGAACCTGAGGTTTGTGAGTGCCCTGATCAACTTTTTGTTCCTTGTCTTCATCTTCTCATTGGTTCTCTCCACTTTGTCTATATGCAGGGATAAGGTTGAGTTCATGTCAGTCTTGAGCTTGATTTGATCTTTGAGAATTTCATTCTCATTTTTGATGTGTCTATTCAATACTTCCAACTCATACCTATCCCTCCTTAATATATCAATTTCAGTCAGTGGAGGACTGGGGGTTCTCTCTTCTCTTTCTGAAGCTGTCCTCTCTAAAGTTTCCACATAATAATAGATTTCCTGTTGAGCAGGATCAATCTCAGGGGTGCCTTCATAAAAATCTTCATCATCATACTCTTCCATGGATGTTTCTTCATCTTCAATATTGATTACCCCTGTTTGTTTGATTGATGTTTTCTTCAGTTTTCCTTTTAATCTGTGGCTTCTCCTAAGTTGAGAGACCCCTCTCCTTTCTCTATAACAGATTCCTTGATTATCTTCTTTTCCTTTAGTTGGCTCTTGATTCGAGTCAACTTCTCCAAAATGACTTCCTCACTGCTTTCTTGAACTGGTTTGTCATTTTTACCTTTTGGAGTCCTCCATTTCCTACTTCTTTTTGTGGACTGTGGTTCAGGTGATAGTTATTTTTCTTCTTCAAAATGATTTCTTATTAAGAAATCATCCCATGTATCATTTGATTTAGATAGATGATGCTCAATTAAAATTTTGACTAACCCATGATGATACAGGGTTGTCTCCAAAAACTGAACTCTTCTCTGAACACAGGAAGCCATTTTCTTCAGACTTTGATACAAGAAATATGGTAAATTCAAATCTTCTCCTAGAAAATGCAACATTAGTCTAATGTGATAGACATAAAATGTCCCATATCTACCCTCACATGTGACAAATTTTTGTAAAAGAAGTAGTATGTTTCTCCATTTGCTTTTTAAGGCTGTACTGGGAATTCCTTTCTTGAACACACTAACATCCATATTTGGTGATTTCAAAATTTGTTTCCAAGAGTCATTGTGGAATTCCCTATTTTTAAACCATCTTTCTCCAGTTCTGGACAATCCTGTAGCCTCTGCTATAAAAACTTCAGTAATAGCAAACTTGACATCCCCTATCTCAACTTCAGTACCTTGGAATGATCTGGCAAATGTTTTGGTGACTTCCTTATGGAAGCCATTAAATTTTTCCAAGAATTGAAGCCATCCTATTTGTTGTAACACCTCCTTGCATTGTGGGTAACCTTCTAAATATTTTGATCCCACAGGCTCAGTCCTTACGATGAAACCCATGATGTTTTTCAATATCAAATTAACACTCTACCCACAAAACAATGTCTTTTACTTCCGGATTAAAATGGCTTCAAGCTCTAAATGAAAATGGCTTCAATTTGGAAGGACATACCTTTGATTTATAATAGCTACAGTCTTCAAAATCTCTGGTTTGTATGCCTCTGTTTGATAATGAAGAATGCCTTCGAAACCTCGGACTGATGTACTTCTGTTGAACTTTGGAGTGATATGAAAGCAATTTCAATTTTCGAGCTAATATGTCTCTGATAGACAATGGTAGATGGTTTCAAGTTTCTTTTTGTGCAATACCTCTGTCTTTGGTAACAGAAGACTTCAAACTCAATCACTGAAAAACACTTCTGTTTCTAGTAACAACAGACTTCAAACTCAACCTCTGTCTCTGATAGCAAATGGTATGCTTCAAATTCAACACTTACAGCAACTCTGTCTCGGGTAACAACAAACTTCAAAACCAGTCACTACCACACCTCTGTCTTTGGTAATAACAGACTTCAAACTTCAATTACTACCACACCTCTGTCTTTGGTAGCAAAGTCTTCAATTTTAGCACCTCTGTCTTCTGGTAGCAACAGACTTTAAACTCTATACGGCCACAATTCTGTGTTGACAGTGAGAATGCTCCAAACTTCGTTCTCAGTGATATGCTATCTGTTCATTGAGTTCTCACCCCGTTATGCTTCCAATTTACCTCTTCTGTTCTGCTTCTGATGATAATAATGCTTCTGCCTTCGGAATGGAATACTGGCTACGGAATGACGTTATGGCAAATGGTCACGGCATAGAGTGGTGGAGTGAGGTGGAGGATTGCATTAATGATTTGAGGAGACGGCGGAGGATTTACGACGGTAGGAAAAATCTTCATCATTAAAGAACTTGGTTAAGAGTCGTGGGAATTTCAAATGCTTTGGCCGTTTCACCGCTCAAATGCTATCGGATAGAAAATTTGAATTGGAAGATTTAATACAAAGTCTGTAGAGGGTTTGTTTGGTGTTTGATCAATAAAATAATTAAAACAACCTTTCGAATAATCCACAACTAAACTATGCTAAATTTTTATGAATTGCCATCGTAATTTAAATTTGTTACCTCTGCCCTTTATTTGATGTTTGCGTAGCCTTTGTCTTCTCTGCTCATCTTTGGAGGAATCTTTCACAATTTTCTTGATATTTTTGATTCATGAATTCACTGGATCACTTTGTTGTAATTCTGATGTCTGCTGGTTGATGCCTTCAGGGTTTATAGCTGCAAAAAAAACTGTCGGGCTGCAGAAAATGTGATCAGCTGCAGAATGTTCCTGTAGAATACTTTAATCATGAAAATGAAATGTTTTTGGAAGATGGGTGATATGTTTATGAAAATGGATGAAAATGGATGATGGATTATGAAGTGGATAATGGAATAAAATGGATTCAGTTCATGGAATGAAGGAACATAAGGGCTGTACTGCAATTCATGGCATATTTTTATTCACTTGCAGCAAGATATCAAATTCTATGTTTTGACATAAAAATGAGGCGAATGGAAGATGGAGTGAAATGAATGAGATGTGGAATGGAGTGAAATGTGAATGATGGATAAGATGAAGTATGGATGGATAGTGGATGGAGTGAGATGAAATGAATCATAAGTACTATGGCACTGAACTTATGATTTTTTTATAACAGCTGCTTAGAAACAAAAATGGGAAAAGTTAGAGTGTCAGAGAAACTCTGATTTTCACCCTATCTTTTCTGTATAAACATGCCAATCAGTGATTGGTTTTCATGTTTATACCTTTATTTATTTTATTTTATTTTTTATATATATATTTTTTTTTCAAAAGAGAAATGCTTAAGAAAATTTAATCAAGTTGATGAAGAAGAGAGACTCTTCTTCATTAACTTCACATCATTGTCTCCTTGGAACTTCTTGAAAAACTCTTCTCTTGAGAGTGGCTTGTGGTATAGCTTCAGTCTGTGGCCATTCACAAGAAAAGTGACCTCCTCTTCATCTATAGTTCTGATTTTTACTGCCCCATTATCAAAAATTCGAACAATTTCATATGGCCCAAGCCAATGTGTCTGAAATTTCCCTTGAAAATCCTTGAATTTTGAATCAAACAAGAGAGCCCAATCACCCTCTTTAATTTTCTTCTCTTTGATGTACTTGTCATGCCATCTAGCCCTTTGCTGTTGGACTAGACTTGTTTTCTGAACTGCATCTTGTCTGATCTCATCCAATTCATTAATTTGCTCCAGTCTATGCTTTTGTGCTTCCGTTAGATCAAGTCCTAGCTGAACTGCCATCTTGAAGGTTTGAATTTGGAACTCTATGGGAAACAAAACTTGCTTTCCATAAACAAGCTCATAAGGAGTATGGCCTGTTGTGTTTCTCCATGTAGTTCTATAGGCCCACAAGGATTCAGGAAGCCTATCTACCCAATCTCTTCTATGTAGATGAACAGTCTTTGTTAGGATTCCTTCAATGACTTTGTTAGTGGATTCCACTTGACCATTTGCTTGTGGATGATAAGGAGTAGATGTTCTATGTCTGATTTTGTATTTCTCCATCATTTGCTCCACTAGCCTTGATGTAAATTGAGCTCCTTGATCTGTAACAATTTCCCTTGGGACACCAAAACAAGTAAAAATATCCTCAAAAAGAAAAGTAATTACAGATGATTCATTAGCAACAAGTAATGGTTTAGCTTCTACCCACTTAGTAACATAATCAGTGCAAACTAATATGTATTTCTTTTGTCTTGATGGAGGACTAATAGGTCCTACAAAATCCAAGGCCCATTTTTAAAAAGGTTCAATGTGTACCTGAGGTTGTAATGGCATCTCACCTGAAGGAGAAGGTTTCCCTACCCTTTGGCAACTGTCACACCTTTTGACATACTCCCTTGCATCTTTAAATAAAGATGGCCAATAATATCCTAAATTAAGGATCTTATAGGTTGTCCTCTTATCTGCAAAGTGTCTGCCACAAGGTTCATCATGACATGCCTTGAGAATTTCAGGCATCTCATCTTCACGAACACACCTTCTAATGATCAAATATGAACCTGTCTTGTACAACTCATTAGCGACCCATGAATATCTTGCACTATCATTAATGATTTTTCTTTATCCCTTGCATTCATAATTGAAGGAAATTTTCCTGAAACTAAATAATTAGCAATATCAGCAAACCATGGAGTTTGAGTAGAAACTGCAAAAAGATATTCATCAGGAAATTGATCTTCAACCGGAGTGTCATCTTTGATATTTTGAATTCTAGACAGGAAGTCAGCCACAGTGTTTTGTTTTCCAGGCCTATCTAGAATAGTAATGTTGAATTTTTGCAATAATAACAACCATCTTATAACTCTACCATTAGTGATTGATTTATTCATTAAATATCTAATGGCAGAATGATCAGTGTGAATAAAAGTTTCATAGCCGGTTATATAGTGTCTAAATTTGTTAATGGCATGAACAACAGCTAAAAAATCTTTTTCAGTTACAGTATAGTTTAACTCTGCAGGAGTCAAATTTTTACTGATATAATAGATGGCATAGGGAATTAAATCTTTCTGTCCCAATACTGCTCCCAGAGCTGTATCGGAAGCATCCGTCGAGATATGAAAAGGTAACTTCCAGTTAGGTCCCCTTAATATAGGTGCTTCAGAAATTTTGGTTTTCAGGGTTTCAAAAGCTAACTGGCAATCAGAAGTCCACTTAAATTCACAATCTTTGGTGAGTAATTTGAAGAGAGGAGATGCTATTTTGGTGAAGTTTTCTATAAATCTCCAATAGTACCCCGTAAATCCTAGAAAACTTCTTACATCTCTTTGACAACTTGGAATGGATAGGTTAGAAATAACTTCAACTTTTGCTTCATCAACTCTAATCCCACCCCCTGAAATGTGGTGCCCTAAAACAATACCTTCAGTGAACATCATAAAACATTTTTCATGACTAAGAGAAAGGTTTGCTTCTTGACATCTTTTTAAGACCTTTTCCAAGTTTTCTAAAGCCTCTTCAAATGTATCCCCATAAACCGTAAAATCATCCATGTACACCTCTACACAGTCATGTATCAGATCAGAAAAAATTCCTAATACTGCCCTTTGGAATGTTGCAGGTGCATTGCACAATCCAAATGGCAATACTCGGTAGGCATAAGTACCCCAAGGACAAGTAAATGTGGTTTTATCTTGGTCTTCAAGTGCTACTTGGATTTGATTGTAACCACTAAATCCATCCAAGAATGAAAAGTACTTTTTACCCGCTAATGTATCTAATACTTGATCTATGAAAGGTAAGGGAAAATGGTCTTTAAGAGTAGCTTTATTCAGTTCTCGGTAGTCAACACACACCCTCCATTTTCCATTTTTCTTAGGTACAATTACTAAAGGGGAAACCCACTGACTATCTGAAATAGGATAGATGAAGTTAATATTTAACAATTTTTGTAATTCTTCCTTGACAATTTCCCTAAGATTTGGATTCATCCGTCTTTGAGGTTGTCTGATTGGTTTGCAATTTGCCTCTATATAGATGTGATGAGTACAAGTCTTGGGACTTATCCCTTTTATGTCAGTGTATTCCCATGCATATGCAGAAGAATGTCTCTGTAATACTTTGACTAGCTCTTCTTGTTGAGATTTTTTCAGGTTTTTGTTTATGTTCAAGGTTTTGCCTGGAAAAATTTCACTTGTAGAACTGCCAAATTTGTCCATAGAATGAAGAGACATCTGTCTAGATGACAAGAACTCAATATTGGATCTCTCTTGAAATGATTCTTGTTTATGCTCTGGAGAAGATTCAAAATTTTCTAGAGTATTCAGAATTTGATTATCTTCACTAATTTCTGAAATTGTGAAGAGTGGTTGCAAATATTCTTCATCCTCTATCCATTGAGTGTCATCTAGATCTGTAATTGTCCTAGCTGGTGGATATAAAGTGAATTTCTTTGTTGAACTTCCATCAGAAATATACATATCACCGGACCTACAACTAATAAAAGCATCAGCTGTAGCCAACCAAGGTCTTCCTAGTATGACAGGATGGCCTCCTAGATTATTCTTGGGTGTCAGGATCATGAAATCCACAGGGTACTCCCAAGAGTCTAGGGACACTGGAATGTCTTCTATTACCCCATCCGGTCTGATCACAGATCTATCTGCTAATTGTAATAGTGTGGGTGTAAAGAGAAGATTAGGAAGTTTCAGTTTGTCCATGATTTGTCTACTCATGATATTTATTGCTGCTTCTAAGTCAATGAGTGTGTTTTGAATTTCAATTCCATTGATGTGAATTTTGACAACTGGATTTCCTGGGTCAAGGTACTTTGGAATAGTAGTCTTACCCATCATAATGTCTGCTATTTGTCCTACCAGTTGAATTTTCTTGGTTTCTCTTATTCTTTTCTTTGTTGTCTTCATACTCAACTCCTTTATTGTTTTGGCTAAAATTGGAATTTCCTTAATGGCTTGCAATAATGGAATTTTAATGCAAACATTTCTCAATTCATCCAAGAAATCATAATTAGGCACCATTATTTGTTTTTCTACACCTTTGTCAATTTGTAATCTTTCCGGAAAGGGAGGTATAGAAGTAGATGTGGATGGTTGCTCTAATACCGGAGTTGGGCTTATTGGATCTTTTTGTTTCAGTTTTTCAATGTTTTGGCCTTGAAAGGATGTTTCTTCCTCAAGACTTTTATTAACCCGTAGGGAGTCTTCCTTAGAATTATCTTGTTCTTGTATGATCACAGAAGGTTTCCTCTTCTCAAGTATCCTTCCAGACCTAAGTTGAACATCACTAAGGTCTAGAGGAGTAATTAAATAAGTTGGAAATTGTTGTCCTTCTATCATATATGTATTCTGAGGATTCTTATTTTTGGGGTTTGGTATGGGCTGAGCTAGTAATTGATTGGATTTTTGAGGGAATGGTAATGGAAGTGGTTGATTTTGATGAGGTTGGTTCAGATGATGTTGTTGAGAATTTTGTTGAAAATTTTGTTGAAGATTTTGAGGAAAATTTTGTTGAGGATTTTGAGGATAAAATTGTGGATTGGAGATAAGATGGTGGATACCGATAATATGGAGAGTATGATAATATGGAGAGTATCTTCCATAGGGACCTTGTGATCCTTGTGCCCAAGCTTGAGATTGATTTTGAAATTGGGGCCAAGGTTGCCGCCAAGAATTCCAAGGTGGAGGTTGATTATACATTTGATCATGAAATCCCTGTGTCTGAGATCCCTGCCAAGGTCTTCTAGATACAAAGTTAAGAGATTCTGTGGAATCTGTAGGAGTTTCTTCTTGAAAAATAGCCTTGAGACCAGGAAGAGAAGGACAATTCTTGGTCTCATGTTTCTCAGAACAAATAACACAGGTTTCTACAACTTTTATATCCAAAGGACACTCTCTCAAGGCATGTTTCTTTCTACATTTGGGACAAAAGATTGCCAAGGCATCAGATTCAGCCTTTTGCTTGTTTTGTATCTTGAGGGTGTATATTTGTTCACTAAGACTCCCTAAGATGTCAGATTTAAAATCATCAAGCATGTGTCCTATTTCTGATCTACTTACTGTCCCAGAAGCAGATTTACTTGCTCTTGCAAGAGCAGGATCTCTTGGACCTTTGACAGTTTTGGATTTCCCTCTGGAAAGGTTGATACATAACTCAGATATTTCAGGTAATGTGAGTTGTGATATATCCCCTTTTCCCATCATGTTAAGGATATCCAACCATTCATCCCTAATGATTTTCAATAAAAGAGCTTTTAAAGTGTCTTGATCTAGGTTTTCCATTTGTGCCCTTTTTATGTTGTATTTAAATCTTTCCAACAAATCTTCTAAGTTTTCATCTTCTTTTTGTAACATCTTGAACACTTCTTCCTTATGATTAACCGACATACAATAATCCAAGTATCTCTCTAGAAATGCTTGTTTCATGTCTTCCCATGTCCTAATGGAACTACTGTTTAAGCTCATAAACCACTTCAATGCTGCTCCTTTCAGAGTTGAAGGAAATAATTTCAATTTTTGGGCATCTTGAAGGTAGTCATAAGTCCTACATAGTACTTCAAATTCGAATAAGAAAGTTTCAGGATCCTCAGTTTTAAGTCCATAGAAGTTCGGAAGGACAGAAGGTGAAATGTTTTTCATGGTTGTATTGTTTTCTCCATCAAGTATAGGGAACCCAAAAGAGCTTCCTATTCTACCTCTTCCTCCATCTGCACCTCTACCTCCTCTTCCTCCTTCTCCTCTACCTCTACCTCTACCTCCTCCAAATAATGTGTATTCTCCATTAACAACTCCTCCTCCTCCTTCTTCTGCCATGGTTGACTCTCCTGTGGAAGTAGAAAGGTTTGTATCCTCAACAAAAGTTTTTGGATCCTCTTCTATGGCAGGTTCAATGGATGAAGTGGAAGGTTTCTCTAATGGAGTAGGTGACCTTAGATCTTCTAGAAGTCCAGGATCAGTAAAGGATGGAAGATGGGTTTGAGTTGAAGGTGTACTAGTTCTGGATCTAGGTGAAACAAGTGGTGTTCTAGATGTCAAACTTCTGCCTCTGCTGCTTATAAATCTTCCTCTTGAATCTCTCTCCCTACGCATAAAATTGTTTTTGGATGCTAAGAAACAAAGGTTAACTAGTTTTCACTTCCCCGGCAACGGCGCCAAAATGTTGTGCCTCAATCTAGTCTCCTAAACCGAGTTCATTTAATTGTCAACCAGGATTTGTAAACTGCTGAAGTGAAATGTACCATATGTACCTAGGTGCTTGTTTCCTAGTGCGTTGTGTGTAGTGTTTTTGTGATGTTTTGATCTTTTATGTTGATTTATGATGTTTTTGGTCTTTTGAAGTTTTGTGTTTACAATGAAAGTGCCTAGAAAACTAATGAAAAGAAATTGGTGGTCAAAAACACAGTTGAGCCTAATGTATGGAATGACAAGTGTAATCAAAAATACTGAAGCAACATCTGAACTATGACTGAATAGAAACAAGAGCTTGATGATGACTTCTTAAACAAATGACACAAACTAGACTTTGAGAAATGATCACTAAATATGCAAGTTTTCTAACTAGACAGTTAGACATTAATCATGATGCAACATTCTATTCTAAGCTCATCTATTTCATAACTAATTCCTAGTTCTATTCTGCAATTTCAATTGAAGGTCAGAGTCTATACTCCAAGAGTCATTGGTTTCTTTTCAGGGTAGTTCTGTTGAGGAAGAGCTCTGTTTATGGTGAGGAATTTGCAGAGATATTTCAGACCTTGTAATGATGTTATCTTCTGTTCCTAAGGTTATGGATCATTGATGGTTTTCAGAACAAAAAGATATTTGTAAATAATGAAAGCTGTCTTATGAATCCTATCAACTAAAGTGATCTACTGTGCAAAGGGTGACAATGTGACTATGAGATGTAAGTGCAATGAATTAATTTAAACATGAGCTTAAGATGCTTCTGAACTAGAACAATGTTAACTATAAGCCATCATCAAACTTTGAAACGAAGCAACTGGACATGAATTAAATGCAAAATGAAACTCCGGAGCATTCTAATTAACATGCATTATTCTATGAAGTTACACAATCAGTTTGTTCATCATGAGGGATATTTTGGAAGAGTTCCTTCTTGTGGAAGAGGTAGAACAATTTTGACTGTGGACTTGTATGCAATTGAAAGCAAATGAACCGAAAGCAAATGAAACTAAGTTGTCACATCACAGTCATATCTTGAACTTCTTAAGGATGTCTTGGAAGAATTTCTTCTTGTGGAAGAGTGATTAGGACAAGTGCAACTATGATAGTGAAGACTAAAAACTACAACTAATTCCTATGATACTATAGCTATTCATCATTCATTGTTATGATTTGTTGGAAGAATGTCTTCTTGTGAAAGAACTGGAATGAATATAACTACAGTATTTAGTTAAAAACAAATACAACTCCTATTCTACAGTACCATAGTCATTAAAACATTCATCATTTCAATTTATTGGAAAAGTGTCTTCTTGTGGAAGAACTGGAACGAATATGACTACAGTAGCTAGTTAAAAACTAATACAAATTTAACTCCTATCCTACAATACCATAGTCATTTAAACATTCATCATTTTAGTCTGTTGGAAGAGTGTCTTCTTATGGAAGAACTAGAATGAGTACGACTACAGTATATAAAACAAAACAACTACTAATTCAATATGCAGAACGTAAAGACAGCTAGGAAAAACTTATCTAGTTTACGCAAAAGAAATATGTTCAAGGGGCAGGGGCCCTCTACCACTTGACGGCATTCAAATTCAAATTAAATCACGCCTTCAAGATAATTTTGTCTGCTCCATTAACGATGCAATAGTTTGAACATAATGCTCTGTGTCTTCAAAGACGTAACACAGAGTTTTCACAAAATCTAGTAGCAAATCTGACACAAAATTTCTAACTAAGCTCTCGGCCTACTCAAGAGTTTATAAAGTAAATGCAAGTAACAATAATTACAATAATTTAGGAATGATGTCTTTCCTTATCCAAATCATCTTAGGAGTCTTTGAGGTGGCTGCGTGAAGGAGAAAAGACACCTGGACTGTGACAGTCCTAGTAGGAGTCTTCCTTCACAAATGTCTTCACACGTGCATAACCGTACCCTACCCAGAATTCATTTCCTCTTCTATGACGAGCAACACACCATGTAGGCACGACGTGGATCATGCCCATATGCGTTTTTCCTCCAGAGGCCACCTGGAACATGCTCAAACATAAAGGTAGCTGCAGAATCGCCGGTTAGCTACAGAATGCCTGCATTCTGCAGCTAGTTCCGGTCAAAATGTTTAACAATGGCAACAATCCCAAAATTCAACAAGTCAGTTATGTAAACCATTCTAGAAGTAATTTTAACTATTTTTATTGATCAATTGGGTTTAAAATGGAAATGGACAAGGGAAAAATGAGGTAAAATGAGGTGAAGGAAAGCACAAATTTGAGGCTCAACACCACGTCCGAAGAACTCAAACGACAGCCACGCTCAGTGGGCTGTCATTTGGAAAAGACCATTCCACTGAGCGAAATCACGTTTAAAAAGGCCAAGGATGGACAAAAGAGGGGAGGCGGAGTAATAATTATCTTATGTAATAGGCGTATCAGGACAGAACTCCCAGTTTTATTCATGTCTTGACTTTTTTAATAAAGAATTTTGGTATTTTGAATAGTCATTTCCTGATTTTTCCATCGCGTTGGACTTCTGGTGGTTTGGGCCCAGCCCTGGGAGTTTCCACGCTCACCTCTGTACTGTACATTAATGACGGAATTTATGTTCAGTTATCTGATGTGTTCTATGAGATATATTTCTCTTTGTTAAACTTATACACTTGTGATGCTGTAGTTCCCATGCCACTCAGGCAGTTTATTGCTCATGTTTCTGGTTTGCAGCAATAGTTTTATAACTGTTGGAAATTTTCATTGTTTTCTCAATTCCTTTATATCTGTTTATAAGCATTAGCATGATCTATGTTCAATGCTTTATATTGCCAAATAATTAGATCTTTCCATCAATACTATAGGATTTATTATTGTGCTTAATACAGAAGAATGTTAATTAGTTAGTTCATAAGAGAATTCCATTGCAAAATTAAAATAAGCAATTCTTGTTAAATTCATTGAGAGTGATGTTCCATTCAGTAGGAATGTTGTTCAATTCATCGAGTTTGCTGTTCAATCCTAGATTATTCTTGCTAGGCTTATTTATATAGGATAGTTAGTGACATTTTACAATCCCATTTCCTTTTGAGTTGATTGAACTTCGAGAATTATTTGATCTTCTTCATAGTAATATAGAGTAGCTATTTTCGATGTCACTCGCATATACTGTGTTCGCACTCTTGAAATAAGAAGACTTACCTTTGGTTGAAAATTGAATGAGAAGAATAGAGGTTGCCTATAATAGTCACCTTGAAGAGCCAACATTTTTGGTGCCGTTTCCAGGGAGAGTGTTGAAAAGTGACGTCCTTCATTCCTTGTTCTATTTTTCTACAAAGCATTGGGTATTAAAAACGAGAGGTAAGAACCTGTGCACTAGAAAGCAAAATGCTTTCCCCCTTACCCACTTCTCAGCAATTGATTAAAGGTTAGTAGAATAGGTGCTCTTGTTTTATGAATAGGAAGAAAAGGATAGAAACAAATCAAAATCATTCACAAAAGTCTATGAAACCCAAAGGACTGGTAATCCTTTGTAGAATGACATACATAGACGAATCGTTAAGAGAGATGAATCCCAGGAATCTGTAGGACCTAGAATTATTCCCACTCAAAGTCCTACTACTCTCCCTCAGGCAGCAACCTCACCATCTATAGCCCACGCCAAGATTCACAGTGAAACTGAAGGGTCTGAACAAAGCCTCCATACTACTGAACACATAGATACTGACCCTTCGAGAGAGGGAGGTTCTTGCAATTTACAAGGAGAAGGAGAAACTAGTGAGGCAATACAAGTAGGAGCTCTAGAGCCTGAATCCCCTAAAAAAGTGGTCAAGACCAATATGCTTGGTATTCTAGATCGAGGGAGTGCTGTAAAGCCTCCTCCCCACTCGCCACCCAACCCCGCTAAGATCACTCCTCCTCAACAAGAGTTCCCCTAAGGGTATTGGCATATCTTTGATCAAATGGAAAACATTTAGAATCAAAGGCAGACGTCGACATTGGAATATCCCATTGTTGACCATGCTTCTAATGCCCCTATGAAAGCCATTCCCTTGCAAAACATCCCCACCTTCCATGGGTTGACCTCGGAAGATCCTGATGCATTTTTATTTGAGTTCGACGTCTTATGTAGGTGATACAACTATACCACTGACCCTCAGAAACTGAAATTATTCCCCTCTACTTTGAAGGGGGCGACATTACGTTGGTTCATGGGACTTGGTGGGGGAACCATCAATAACTGGGACCAAATGAAGAACATTTTTCTAACTAAATATCAAGAATATTTCCGGACTCGGGAATTAAAAGATGAAATATTCAATATGTCTGCAAAAGACAACAAGACATTAGAAGAGTATGTCGAAAGATTTCAGTGTAATTTGCAAAGGTCCCCATATATTGCATTATCCAAAGACATCCCGAAAGCAACAATAATTAAGGAAATGAAAGAATAATGGGTTGAAACAGTCAATATAATGGGAAGATGGGAAATATATCAAGAAGAATATGATGAAATTATTTCACTCTGTATCAGGTGCTCTCGGGGCAATATGCGAAATAAGCCAATTGGGCGAGACTCGACAAAGAAATATCTCAAGTAGTCTGGTGCCAATGTAACTAGAGTAGAGTTTGGTAATCTTTTGGAAGAATTCAAAATTGACATTTTAGGTACTTTTACAACACATCTTGATGTCCTACAAGCCAAGTAGAAGCAAGCTATAGTGGAACAGAACTTGGCTATCTTCTTCCCACGCTATCAGAAGAAGCACAGCCAAAGGGAATTCCCCTTAGACACGATTCAGACTTGTGCTATCTACACTAAGGATCATGCCACGGATCACTTCCCTTCACTCCTAGGACTCAAAGCAATTTACAAAGAAGCAGAAGAAGAAATAGAACTAGTCTACTTGATGAACCAGCGTCAACAATGGCAAACACAACCAGGTATGCCTCAATACCTGCCTTCATTCTTTCCTTCTCCGTATTTTACCCAATAGAACCACTCAAAAACTTGGAAAAATCAACCGCCTTCTCCACTTGGCCATCTCAGTCGTTTCCTATACCGCCTTGGCCAACACAACCCTCTACAAGGAATAATTGGCCAATTTTTCCTTGTTCTCTTCCTTATTGGTAAAACAACCCATATCAAACTCAGTGGCCAACATCCCCTTCTCAAACCACAAATTGGCCTCAAAATTGGCAATGAACTCTAGGAATGACCCACCCACCAATGGGGACAAGAATTTAAAATCAACCTACACTACCAGCTCCGTACCTTGTCCAACACAACCCTCATACTATCATCTGTCCTCAATTACCAACCCAACCCAATCCTAACCCTAAAAACAGGCTGGTTCAACTAATCTAGATTATAGAAAATCTCAACCCCGAAACTGAACAGAAGCAATGTAATGAACTAAGGCTGAGATCAGGACGTATTATCTCGCCAGCACAAGAGACGACCCCACCACAATTGGAATCTGGAACTCCAACAGAGCCCAGACAAACAATTGTGACTGAAGCAGAGGTGGAGAAAGAAAAGGAAACGGTTGACCAAGAGAAACCTGAAAATCTTAGGATTTTTTCAACTCCTTTCCCTGAAAGGTTAATGATGCCTAGACCAATGGTCTCCCTAGACTTTGATATTTTGGGAGAATTGAGAAACCTTTACATCAAAATTCCTCTTCTGCAGGCCATACAAGACATCCCCATCTATGCCTAGACAATTAAAGAACTGTGTGTAAGGAATCAAGCAAAAAGAGCAAATATTGCTCCCACCGTTCATGTGGGAGGAACACTTTCTGACTTATTATTGGGTAAGGAGGCCCCCATTAAATACGATGACCCAGGGAATCCCATAGTAACTGTACAAATCTCTGGCCACTCCTTTCCAAACACATTGGTTGATTTAGGGGCAGCCATTAACATCTTAACAATAGGGACCTGCGAAAAGCTAGGCATATCAACGTTAGAACCCATAGCTACGTTGTTGGAACTCACCGACAGGTCTGTTATCAGGCCATAAGGAATATTGTAGGACATCCTAGTTTCTGTAGACTCATGGGAGTATCCGGCTGATTTCCTAGTTATTAACCCAAAAAATTGAATGGACGGACACCCCTTGATTCTTGGACGACCTTGGTTAGCAATGACCGATGCTTACATAGGCTGCTGGACAGGCATCATGACCATTGCTAGGGGAGATTCCATAAAGAACATTATCATTTACCCACCCACCAAACCAAGTTTACCCACGGTACACATTCACAAGCATCCCAATACATATTGGGAGAAAAATATCTGTCCACTTCTGACATTAATCGAAGCTCTTGAATTTAAAGATCAAACTGAAGATTATGTAATCAATAACTTTATGAATCAACCACCTACATCCGGAAACTTGAAATGCCAAATGCTGAAAATAGTTATTGAAGAGGAAACATAAGTAGATCTCTTGAAAAACCTTGATGATCAACATATACCTACAACCACTATACGCAATAGCATACCCATTGAGATTGAGCCAGGGTAAATTTTGAATATCAATGGAAATTTGGATAGTGACCAAAGGCATAAGCTCATAAAGATGTTGTAGAAGTATCATGGAGCATTTTCTTGGGACTACCTAGAAATGAAGGGCATAGACCCCCAGCTATGCACCCATCACATCTTTCCTTGAAAAGGAGGCTCGACCTATTCGACAACCCCAACATAGGTTAAACCCTCATCTAAAAGACGTTATAAAAGAGGAACTGCAAAAACTGCTGGACGTGAATTTCATTTATCTTATTTCAGATAACAAGTGGGTCTCCCCTCTGGTAGTTGTCCCTAAAAAGAATGGGAAATGGAGAATCTTTGTGGATTATCGAGAACTGAATAAGGCAATGTAGAAGGACCACTTCCCCCTCCCTTTTATTGATCAGGTCCTGGATACTTTGGTAGGGAAGCGTTTCTTTTATTTTCTTGACGGTTTTAGCAGTTACAATCAAATCCAAATAGCCCCCGAAGACCAAGATAAAAGGACCTTTACCTGGCCATGGGGTACATTTTCCTACAGGGTGCTACCATTCAGACTATACAATGCCCCAACAACCTTTCAAAGAGCCATACTTGGCATTTTTGCTGATTTAATAAATGAGGGGCTTGAAATTTACATAGATGACTTCACCCCATATGGTGATTATTTTGATTAAGCATTAGAAATGCTAGAAAAACTATTGGAACGATGTATTGCCACCAGGTTATTCCTAAGAAATGAAAAATGCCACATGATGATGACCGAAGGATTAATCCTGGGGCACTATATCTCTGCAGCAGGAATACAGGGAGACCCGGCAAAAATAGAGGTAATCATTTTTTTAGACACACCTTGTGCACAGACAGAGGTGCATAGTTTTCTGAGGTATGCAGGGTATTATCATAGGTTTATAAATAATTTCTCACAAATTGTTGCACCTTTGTATGCTCTAACTGGAAACGTCAAATTCCATTGGTCTAATAAATGTGACACTGCTTTTGCAGATTTAAAGAGACTGGTCTCGACAGCACCAATCTTATGCGGTCCTAACTGGGAGCTGCCTTTTCACATTTCTTCATATGCATCCGATACAACGATAGGGGTAGTTCTTGGTCAAGAAGAAGAAAAAAAGCCCTATGCTATTTATTATATCAGCAAAAATCTTACTCTTGCTGAATTAAATTACACGATGTGAAAAGGATTCTGTGAGTCATTTATGCTATTAATCGTTTGAAAATATATCACGGAGCTGTAAGTACTCTTAATATCACCGTCCTCGCATTAATGTTGCATGATAAACAGTCAAAAATGGTTGAATAACTCGTTGGTTGGTTGAATAACTCGTTGGTTGTTTATTTAGGGAATTTGACATAACCATCAAGGACCTTCGGGGAAGAAAGCATAGTCCATAGAATTCTATCCCGAGTCCCAAGGCAGATGACACACTAACAGGTTGAAGATTAGTTTTCGATGAACATCATTCTCCATATGACAAAATGCCATAGAAACTTGAGACGTAGCAAATTGCAAGTAGTAAGGAAAAATCACAGGGCATTTAACATCAAGGGAATAAGTGATTATGCGGCATGATGTGAGTGTTAGTCATCAATAATTTTCACCAGTTGTTGATGACTAAAATTCCCAGCTGAGTTTTCTAGAAGCTGATCTCCATATGTCAATTTGTCATCTAGAAAACCCCCATGAAAACTTTTTTCCTTCTTACTTTTCACTTTGCTCATGGCAGATGAAACCTCATTATCAAATCCTACCTTACCTCAACCATACTAGTCTACCCCTTGACTCTAAAAGGACAATCCAAGTACGTTCAAAAGCCTCCCCTAAGTTGGAAGTGGCGCTTTAAGACATTTTACCCTTGGCAATCATCAAAGGGGCGAAAAACCTCCATCTGTTTTTAGACCGGTCGTAAAAGACCTCCCAATCGTCATAAAGGACTTCCCAATCTACAAATAAAGTTATTCTGACCCTAATTCACGCCACTTATCCCCCTAAGTCTCAGCAATGCATAGACCATAATCTCAAGCTGATTTGAGGTGTTTTACACTATTTATGGATTTTACAAACATAGGAGACATGTCAGCATCTCGGAAGACAATTCTTGGCTCCACATGAGAAGACAGATGCTTCTCAATATGATCATGAGCCTGAGATACATCTACAGGACAGAGAATCTCTCATCAAGCTCTTATAACTTCATTCAGCATGAAAACACAGTAGAAGAAAGACAACACTGTCAAACGAACTTGTTATTTGTCATGGCCAAAAACCTCCTTAATCTATAAGTAGAGGGTTAAGGCGCCTCCTTCATCTACAAGTAGAGGGCGATGGCCAATATTGACTTGAAGAATTGCAAAACTTACTATAAGCACAGGTTTGTTTTTTACTAGACAGTGAAACAGTGACTCAAGGTTTCTGAGGGAAAATGATGATCAAAGCAGGGCTAAGATCTGAAATGTTCAAATCAAGAGAAAGTAGAGTTTTTTGGTCTTGTGCCCTAAGAAAGAAGATAAATTGAAATTGCCAGCATCATCATCATGGCGCAACAAAAAGAGTCTCTATTGATCAAAGCTATTGTAACAATACATCTCTGCAGGGGTGCTAGTATGAATGGCTTAAATCAGTGCTGAGCAGGAAGACACTTCAGTAAAAAGGACCTCTGTGTACTCTTATGTTTCTGTTGGGGTTGTGGTATATAGTCTATGGTTTCTAAGTATACATCGGAGGAAAATGGCTAATAATAGCCTTGATATCTATGAGTCATTCTAACAGTCATTCCACATATCCTATACTTGTATCCTCAACACAAAGATAAAAACAGGTTATGGTATGAGTTTTAAAACTCTGGAACAACTTGCAAGGCTAATCAGGCATGTCATTATTTCCACATGAAAGCAGCTCCATTTATAAACAACTGCCTTTTTCGAATCTGCTTATCATAGCTGACACAGAAAACCTGGTTTGATCTCCTCAAGAGACATTACAATTGAAACTATTGTTCATAATATGCAAAAGGGATGCTTTGACATACTATCAGTTTTTGGAAAGCTTGAGACAAACATAGGTCTTCATTAGTTGAAGGTCAACAAACACCATATTGGTAGGTTTTGAGCAGAGAAAGTGTGTTGGAAGCAGCGCCATCCTTCATCAAAAGACCATGGCAAAGCCTGAATGAATCCAAAGAAGTTGTTGGCACCTACAGTTGAAGAAGAAACTGATGAAACACCTGGAGGTAGAGAATGTCAAACCAAGTTAAAAAAGGTAAGCCATCTCCTTTCAAATGACAGAGACAAGTATGCCATTCAAGAATCAGAAGTATAAAAGATATTGAGGCAACAATTCAATTTCTTCTTCAGCGAAGGGCACTACAAGTAAGTATGCAGGTTCATAACATACAAGAAGCACTTTGGCATATTTTCAGTTTATGGAGAAAGATCCTAAAACTTATATAGGCATGTTCATTATAAAAAGTCAAAGGTACCATTTCAGTGCATCTTGAGTAAAAAGAGGTGTTAAGGAAGTTTCCCTTTTCAAATAGACAGAGGTGAATAGAGCATAAGCAAATACAGCTGCATTTTGCACCCACAGTCGGAAAATAGGTTTAAAAGACACCTGGCAGTCAAGTCAGTTTCAAAAAGGGGCCTTGCCACCTTTAAAGCAGCTAGAAAAGATACTTTGAAATTCAAAATCAAAAGGGTTAAAAATACTTCCTTGCAAAGTGGCAGAGGCATTCCATAACTCTTCGATATATTATGAAGCAAATGTCACGTTTTGATAAGGACATGAAAGGATCGGCGTTAACAGAAAATCACTGTTCAAATTTATACACACAGTGAAAGGACAAGGCCACACTTTAAAAACAAAATAAAACCCTCTCAAAGACAAAATCAAAGGTATTTCGATTTTTGCTTTCAAGGAGATTAAGGACCATTGCAAATTCATCTCGCAGGCTCCCAAATTACGAGCAAGGCACCCCTTTGCTGCCATCGAGATCAAAGAAAATTGTTTAAGCAAACAAAAATCGCAGAGGTTTAAGTTTTGAACTGCGCGGTGCACCTGTAGATGCACGCGGCGTGCTCAGGTGTGTTTTTTGCATAGAAATACACGGCGGCGCGGCGCGCCTGTAGGTGTGCGCGACGCGCCTGTGCACTCGGGTCCTGTCGGCCCGACAGATGACCCGACACCCAAGGTTGCACGGCGCTCTCCACTGCAAACGTGCCGCGCACGTTTAAACAATCAAAACGCCTCCAAGAAACTTTCAAAGCCGCTCCAGCTCTCCTATAAAGCCTGCCACTATTTGTAAAGGTATTCTATGTGCCTTTTTGCTCTTTGCAAAACTGTTGAGTAGAGTGAAAAAGATAAAATCTCGGTGTGAATCTCAGTTTTGAGTTGTTGTAAGAGAGAGATGTTTTTGTTTAAAGAATGAGGTTTGCAGTGGTCATTTTGGCTCGAGGTAAAACACCAAAGAGTATTGAATTTGCTTTGATATAAAAAACCATTGTGGCTACCCTCAAACTATATTGAAAGAAGAAGCACAGGGTTTGGAAAGGTGCAAATATGGGTCTGTGTTCAAACAACATTGGTCATTATATGATGTTTTTACCTTTTTCAGAAGTTCCCTTTGTGTTAACAAGGCAAAAAAAGGGTTTTTGATGGTCCATTCCATAGAGCACAGTCACTAAGTGAAAGCTACCTTTGCAGTCTACAGGTGTGTGTGGCAAAACTGGTATAAAGGACAGTAGGGTTTAATGAGGGCAGTGTTCTGTTTAAAGAGGAGTTCATTACTGTTTAAAAGGCTACAGGATTCTTCATGACTACATAAAAACAAAGACATACCAAAAGGAGCAGTGTTTTGGTTGAAGGGAATTCATGTGGTTGAATGCTCCAGACCTTTGTTACCAGATCATAAAAACTACAAACTCTGCCACCATGTCCTATGAACAGTGACTTTTTGTTGTGTGCACTTTGTTTGACTGTGTTTATGATTGTTAAATCCACTGGTGGAAAAGCACACCAAAGTGAGGCAGGGTTTTATGTTGAAAGGGAGCCTCAACTGTTTAAAAAACAAAACTCCTATAGGCCTTTTGTTAAAACCTCAAAAGCATTTCAAAGCTCTGCCACCTTTGTTCTATAAACAGTGAAATTGACTATGTATCTGCACTAAAGTTGAATATGTATATGGTGTGGAATTGAATGTTTTAGTTGCATACCAACAGAGAGCAGTGTTTTTGGATCAAAGGCTTTTGTCTTTTCCTTCCTCTACAAAGACAAGGGTGCCCTATTGCCTCGAATATCAAAGCTGGGTACGTTTACATAGGAAAGTCACCTTGACTGTATTTTTCTCCTTTCACTGTTTATTCATTATGAATGTTTACTGATTGATATACAAAGGCTAGAAAGGCATCATTCTGAAGAAAACAAAGGTCTTACACGAAAGAAGAGCATTTTCACACTATCTTTGAAATCACTTGTTGCTTAATAGCGAAGTTGACAGGCTAGGACAAAGTTTGGTTTAAAGAAGGCATTCCAAAGACTTGGAAGCAGTTTGGTGTTTCAGGAGCACATATAGATCAATATGCCCCTCTAAGAAAGACAACAGGAGCAGCATGACAGTGGTAAAGATGAGCAGCAGCAGGAAAAAGAGGAAGAGAGTGTTGAACAGCAGCAACTCAGCAACTTGAGCAGCAGCATAAGGATGATGATCAAAGACAACAATTTCTAGAAGAAAAGAAAGGAAAACACCTTTAAACTTGGAGTTTGGGCCCAAGCTTCAGAAAATGTTTCCAAAGACCCTTGAGGGTCATACACACCAATTTTGGGCACATTTTGACATGTTTTGGTTTTTTGGCATTTTTGAGTTTTTGGTCAAAACTCATGAAATTCGCCATTTCATTTTGGGGATTTGACAAAGGAGGAGGATGGTATCATTGGATGCCATAATTTCATGAGCACACCCTCAGTGATTTTCAGACTATTTGGAGATCATTTGCCTCCTGAAAACGGCGAAAAATGCTCACTTTTTGCACACTCTGCCCAGTCTATCAGTAGACTGTAATTTTCTGGCTTTTTTTCACACAGGTGCAGATTTGGAGGACTTCTAGGTATCAGATTGGGGAAATTTTAGTTGCGCCGGAAATTAGACACACAGAGCTTTCCAACGAGCTATCATGAGCCTCGTTTCGACACCGGGAAGGCTGCCAAATGTTTCCGGCAAGTCAGGGGACCTTTTGTTGATGAAAATTTGAAGTATTTTTGTAATTTTTGAACCTCTAAAATCTGCTTTTTCCAAATGTGCGTTTAGCTATTTTTGCACATGAAAAATGATGTAAAGTCAATATAATTCCCATTTTTAGCATTTTCTTAGATATTTTATGAGATATTTTGTGCCTTGGGCTTTGCAAAGCCTCAAGGACAAGTTTAGATATTTTGATTAGGCCAATAGGAGAGGAAGTTGAACCATGAGGTTTTCCTCACTTGAGCCTATATATTCCAAAGGCTTTCATTGTAAAACAAGGCTGAACTTGAGAAGAGAAGAAATATATGGTCATATGAGCTTTGGAAGAAAATACTTGTGTTATGCTTTTGGATTGCCTCTTGGATGTTCTTAGATGAATGATGAAGGATTGTTGATGGATTCCATGACTTGGTAGAATGGTATAGTGTCTCTTGCTTTGTTGTTGTCTTCTAGTTTTCATTCATGAATACATTTTTCTTGCTTGCTATAGATCAGTAGAGAACAAATTTGAGATATGCCCATGGAGGCACCTCAAATTTCTTGTATCTTCATAGCTTTTATGTTTTCTTCTTCCTTAGTTGCATTAAAGAATTCTTAACTTCTCTTTAAGAACTTGAGGATATTGTTGCTAGTTTCATTCATAGTTCTATGCATGTTAAGTAGGATGTATGGTGTGCCCTGCTTACCTATGACTATCCATAGTCCCATCCATGAAACTATCTCTTTGACTCATTAGATTATCATCTTGTTGAACCAAGGAGGCCTAGTTCTGATTTAGCCCTTTGCCTAAAACTATGCGATCTTGTTATTCAAAGTGCCCAATAACTTGAAGTACTGTGTTTAGGCATTCCGGCATAATGTTTTGAGTTGTTAGTCCGTCTTATGTGTTTTCCCCAAAGTCTGATAGCCATTTCCCAAAGTTAGAGGGTCTTATACTTCTATGCATGGCTTGAATGTTTGTTTCTATGTATTGATTAGTTTATAGTTACATTTTGCATGATTAATGGTTTTCCCTACCATGTTTATGTTATCTATTGAACCAGTGATGCTTGAAACTCTTTGTTGTTCACAAAATTGATGTCCATTTACTCCATTTTGCCCAAACATCCTTTCTACCTTGATCAAATCGGCCCTTCGACAGCCTTGTATCGTCATCTAATAGATTTCTTGACCTTTTGACCCCATAGCCCAGTTAATCTAACATATTGTTATCTATTTTATATCTTTGATCAGTTTCATCCCTCACAACTTAAAAAACAAAAATCAAAAACTTACTTCATAACTAGCCTAAAATCAGAACACAATAAACAAACACACAGATATCCCTTACGCATATAGAGAGAGTCCTCTCTGAGTCCAGGAAGGCTAGGTCCTCAGGCTCCAAAGCTTGGTTTGATGTTACACTGTCATTTGGCTTGCTAGTCAGCCAGATCATTGGACCCTAACATAATGGCGATCACGGTGGGACTCTGAGTAATAAACAAACTTGGTTTCCCTAGACATTCTAGCAGCCTTAAGAATACTATCTGATTGACTTATCCCACCGCTCCCTAACATAATGGCGATCACGGTGGGACTTATTGAGTACATGATAGTCTAGAAAACTTTTATAGACTCTTTAGTCCTTCAAAACTTCACTCAGACCATCAGCCTTTAGAATCATCTAGAGTCAACTCTATGTTTCACCATCTTAGCAAAGTGATGAATCAGGTTTATAACACTCTTACAAACTAGGCTGCACATAAGAACTCAGAAAAACCCTAAAAAACTCCTTTAGATTGGTTTTTGTCAGTATTGGTGGTGGACCATACACATATACCTCAAAACAACTAAAAATCCACCTGGCGACTCCACTAGCCTCCAGTAGGCCTTACTATTTTACCGAACTCTAGATTACTATCCGATCGACCTATCCCATCGCTCACTAACATAGCGGGAGATGGTGGGACTTTGAGTACATGACAGTCTAGCAAACTCTTATAGACTCTTTAGTCCTTCAACTTTAAACAAGCAAGCAGTCCATAAGATCATTTGGAGTAAACTCTTTTTGTTATCGCCACCCTAGCAAAGTGTCGAAACAAGTTTAGAATACTTTAGAAAAACCATAGGTTGCATATAAAACTCAGAAAATCCAAAATATTTCTAGACTTGCTTTATTTTAGTTACTGGTGGTGGACCATAGCTAAATCTTTTCAAAAACAAACAAGTTCCACCTGGCGACTCCACTAGCCTCCAGTAGGCCTTTTTCCCCACTAGTCCTTATAAAGACTCCTAGGAATGCATTAAGTAAACCCAAACATCCTGATGGAGGAAGACATGGTTCAACACCTGAGGACACAAAGGAGATATGCTCCGATGAGCAGAGAAAATATCCCTGGTTTCCCACACAAAATGCCCACAGATGTAAATTGGTTCGAAGACCTACCTGTCTTTCGAAATGAAAATATTGACAACCCATTTTTGCACCTCATCAAATTTCATATGCATGTATGTAGCTTAAAGGTTGAATGGCATGAGGACTTCCTTATGAAAATTTTCAGGGGTACATTAGAAGAAGAGGCAAGAGAATGGTATGAAAACCTAGAACCTCGTACCTTGTTTTCTTTGAAGGATTTCCACAAAGTATTTTGTAAACGCTATATAGGGAATTGTCCATATTTATCATTGGCTGAAAATTGTTGTGATCACTCTGAAAACCTCATACAACACATTGTAAACATTGAAGAACACTATGGAAATTGGCATCCTGAGGAGTTTTTAGAGGAGGTCCATAATTTTCTTACCCAAGCTAACAATCAAGATGACCAAGAAGAGTTGATCCTAGATGAAATCCATCAAGAAATAAGAGAGGATCCACAAGAAATATTTGAAAAGGTTCAAACAGATAACAATCCATCTGCCCTTTCATATAAAATACAAGAGGACATTCAGCCACAAGATCAACTTCCACAAAAGATGGAAAGAAATTGTTGCCCCATCCAAAGAAAACAGAAAATACATTCTCCCTTAACTGAACAGGAAATAGATCAAATAATAAACATGCAGACAGCCTCTGAAACTTTATGTAACCAAAACTTCGCTGATTTTTCTCTTTTAAACCCTGCATATCATAAATCAGAAAATAGATTTGTAAATCAAGTTGATGAAAAGCAATCTAATTGTCCAATATACATGGCTGGTGACATTACTTATGTTAATGATTCTCCAATGTTTGATCAATATGTTGATGATTATGACTTACAAACATAAACTAACTCTGCAGAAGACTCAGTTTTTGATTGTCGAGAGGAAGCTCAGTTTCACGAACTTGAGAAAAGTAAGCAGCCATTACAGGTCATCTATGACACTGATGAGGAGAGCCTTGAAAGTTCAGAATTTTTCAGCTTTGATGATGAGGTTGAGGAAGATGGTGAAATTCTTGAGCATGTTATAAATGAGAAGCCTTTTCCTGAAATGGTTGAAGAAGTTATTTTGAACATAGAATCTTCCTTAACTCCAGTTTTGCAGCCACCAATTTCCATTGAGTTACAAATTGCAGATGTAGAAGTAGAGGTTGATAAACACGTGAGAGTTGTCACACTGTCCTTTCAAGATAATTTACTGTCAAATTGTATCCCTGCTCACCAAACTGATAACCTCCACACAGTTTTCAGTCCACTTAATCAGAACACATCAGCTTGGATTGAAAACTACACTGCAATATATGATGAGTCTGACAGTTCCAGTGATCATGAGCAATGGGAAGAGTTGCTTTACCGAGGGGGTCCCAAATATAACCAAGTGGAAGAAAGAGTAGTCCTGAATGAATCCTATATCTCAAAACCTCTAGATCAGGTATTATTCCAAGATCCATTTGTTGTTTTCCTTGAGAAGTCTGAAAGAGTAGTGGGTTCTATCATGAACAATTTGCTGCCTAGAATGGGAAAAAACTTACACACTACTGTCCGAAAACAAACCGAGTGGGAGTGGCCTTTTCATTATTTCTGCATCATGAAAGAACTAAACCAGAGTTACCCATGTAATCATCTACTTGACTGGTTACATTGGAAAGAAGAGTTCACCAAAAATGTATGTTGTGTATATTTTAGGCTAGGATAGATAGATAGCTGTGAAAATAAGCTCAGCCTCATGAGCACCTTTTCAGTTTTAGTATGTTTGAAGAAAAGTGAAAAAGAAGAAAATACAAAAACAGTAAAAAGTAGAAAAAGAGGGCAGTTTCTAAAAAGCAATGGTAAAGCCCCATGTTTCAAAAAATAGTCCTTCGGAAAGCGCGCAAGTCTAAATGCTGCTACTAGTACTCAAAAGTCTTGTTCAGCTATCTAGCCTAATCATAGCTGAACATGTTTAAATTTAATTGCTGATAAGTTAGCGAGTGAAAAAGATGGTCAACGTTGTGTAAGCTTGACTTATCAAAGAGAGTAGATTAGGAAAATATACTGGTTCCACACGTCCAAAACATAACCAAAGAGGGAAGCGGGGATGAAAAAAAAATTGTGCATCTTAGCCCTGTTTTTTCTAGTTTCCATTTTATGCAAAATAATATTTGTGTGCAGCTTGTCTTTTATGCCGCAAATGCATGACAAATCGGTATGCAATCACGGTTTATCATCTTTTAAATTTCGTGTTTTTAGATTAGGAAACAAAACCACATCAAACGGCTTAATCTTGACGGATTGATCTAGCATAGGTAGAGTAATGAAGGAGTTCATCGATAAGTCTGGAACAGACTCTGGCAAGATATAACAAAGGATGTAGATAGGTTCATTTTGCAAAAATAAAAATATACATTGTCGAAAATCACTGCTTAGTTCAAATGCGCTTCAAAGAGAAGAAAAAATGTTAGGAAAGATAGTAGGGTAGGTAGAAATATTATTGATGCTAATCATGTTGTCACTTTGAAGTAGCATCAAGGGTGGAAGTTACACAACGCCAATGGGTAGAGCCTTTGGTCTTCATAAGCCAAAGATCTGAGATTCTGGACACCTCCTGAAAAGGAGCTGCCCTTCCCAAATGTAGCCACTATTAGTCATCAATAATTTTCACCGGTTGTTGATGACTAAAATTCCTAGCTGAGTTTTCTAGAAGCTGATCTCCATATGTCAATTTGTCATCTAGAAAACCCCCATGAAAATTTTTTGCCTTCTTACCTTTCACTTTGCTCATGATGAGATGAAACCTCATTATCAAATCCTACCTTGCCTCAGCCATACTAGTCTGCCCATCAGCTCTAAAAAGACAATCCAAATCTATTCAAAAAGCCTCCACTAAGTTAGGAAGTGGCACTTTAAGGCATTTTACCCTTGGCAATCATCAAAGGGCCAAAAAACCTCCATCTGTTTTAGACCAGTCATAAAAGACCTCCCAATCTGCAAATGAAGTTAGTCACAGCCCTAAGTCGCGCCACTTATGCGCCCCTAAGTCTCAGCAGTGCATAGACCATAAATCTCAAGCTGATTTAGGTGTTTTATACTGTTTATGGATTTTACAAGCACAGGAAACATGTCAGCATCTCAGAAGAAAATTCTTGACTCCACATGAGAAGAACAGCTGCTTCTCAATGTGAACATGAGCCTGAGATGCATCTACGGGATAGAGAATCTCTCATCAAGCTCTTATAACTTCATTCAACATGAAAACACGGTAGAAGAAAGACAACAACATCCAAACAAACTTGTTATTTTTCATGGCCAAAAACCTCCTTCATCTATAAGAGGAGAGGGTTAAGGCGCCTCCTTCATCTACAAGCGGGCGATGGCCATTATTGACTTGAAGAATTGCAAAACTTACTATAAGCACGGAGTTTGTTTTACTGAACGGTGAAACAAGTGACTCCAAGGTTTACGAGGGAAAATGATGATACGAAAGCGGGGCTAAGATGCGAAATGTTCAAGTCAAGAGAAAGTAGAGTTTTTAGGTCTTATGTCTTAAGAAAGAGGATCATTTGAAGTTTCAGGTATCATCATGGCACAACAAGAAGAGACTCCATTAATAAAAGCTATTGTAACAAAACATATCTGCAGGGGTGCTAGTATGAAAGGCTTAAATCCGTGCTAAGCAGGAAGACACTTCAGTAAAAAGGACCTCTGTGTACTCTTATGTTTCTGTTGGGGTTGTGGTATATAATCTATGGTTTCTAATTATATATAGGAGGTAAATGGATAATAAGAGCCTTGATATCTATGAGTCATTCTAACAGTCATTCCACATATCCTATACTTGTCTCCTCAACACAAAGATAAAAACAGGTTATGGTCTAAGTTTTAAAACTCTGGAACAGCTTGCAAGGCTAATCAGGCATGTCATTATTTCCACATGAAAGCAGCTCCATTTATAAATAGGTGCCTTTTTCGAATCTGCTTATCATAGCTGACACAGAAAACCTGGTTTGATCTCCTCAAGAGACATTACAATTGAAACTATTGTTCATAATATGCAAAATGGATGCTTTGACATACTATCAGTTTTTTGAAAGCTTGAGACAAACATAGGTCTTCATTAGTTGAAGGTCAACAAACACCATATTGGTATGTTTTGAGCAGAGAAAGTGTGTTGGAAGCAGCGCCATCCTTCATCAAAAGACCATGGCAAAGCCTGAATGAATCCAAAGAAGTTGTTGGCACCTACAGTTGAAGAAGAAACTGATGAAACACCTGGAGGCAAAGAATTTCAAACCAAGTTAAAAAAGGTAGGCGACCTCCTTTCAAATGACAGAGACAAGTATGCCATTCAAGAATCAGAAAGTATAAAGGATATTGAGGCAGGAGTTCAATTTCTTCTGCAGCAAAGGGCCCTACAAGTAAGTTTACAAGTTCATCAAGTACAAGAGTACTTTGGCATAGTTTTCGAGTTTAGGAGAAAGATCTAAAACTTATACTAGGCATGTTCATTATAAAGTCAAAGGTACCATTTCGGTGCATCTTGAGTAAAGAAGACAGGAAGTTTCCCTTGCACAAATAGACGAAATTGAATAGAGCATAAGCAAATACGAACATTTTGCACCCATGATCGGAAAATAGGTTTAAAGACACGGCGATCAAAGTCGATTGGGCCAAGGGCCTTGCCATCTTTAAAACGGCTAAAAGATACTTTGAAAATCAAAATCAAAAGGGTTAAAAATACTTCCTTGCAAAGTGGCAGAGGCATTCCATAAACTCTTCGATATATTATGAAGCAAATGTCACGTTTTGAAAGGGACACGAAAGGGTCGGCCTTAAACAGAAACTCATTGTTCAAATTTATATACACAGTAAAAATGACAAGGCCACAGTTTAAAAACAAAGGAAAACCCTCTCAAAGACAAAATGAAGTGTTCCGATTTTTTTCTTTGGGAGATTAAGGACCATTGCAAATATTGCAAATTCCTCTCGCGAGAGACGAAGGGCTCCCAAATTATGAGCAAGGCACCCCTTTGTTGCCATCGAGATCAAAGAAAAGTGTTTGAGCAAACAAAAAACGCGAGGGTTTAAGTTTTGTTGCGCGGCGCACCTGTGGGTGCGCACGACGCGCCCGGGTGTGTTTTTGCAATGCATGGCGGCGCGGCGCGCACAGAGTGCGCGCGGGCGTGCACATTGCCACTCGGGTCTGTCGGCCCCCAACGGATGACCCGACACCCAAGAGTACACGACGCTCTCCCACTTTGCCAAACGTGCCGCGCACTTTTAAACAATCAAAACGCCTCCAAAGAAACTTTGAAAAGCCACATCTGACTCTCAATTTCAAGCTTTGCAACCATTTGTAAAGGTATTCTATGTGCCTTTTTTCCCTTTGCAAAACTGTTGAATAGGGTGACAAGAGATAAAATCTCGGTGTGAATCTCAGTTCTGAGTTGTGGTGAGATAGAGATGTTTCTGTTTAAAAAACGAGGTTTGCAGTGGTCATTTTTTCCCGAAGTAAAACATCAAAGAGTATCCAATTTGCATTGATATAAAAACCATTGTGGCTACCCTCAAACTATGTTGAAAGAAGAAGCACAGGGTTCGGAAAAATGAAACTATGGGTCTGTGTTCAAACAGGATTGGTCATTACATGATGTTTTCACCTTTTTCAGAAGTTCCCTCTGTATTAACAAGGTAAGAAACAAGGTTTTGATGGTCCATTCCATAGAGCATTATCAGTAAGTGAAAACTGCCTTTACAGTCTACAGGTGTGTGTGGAAAACTGGTATAAGGGATAGTAGGGTTTAATGAGGGCGATTAATTGTTTAAAGAGGAGTTCATTCTTACATTTAAAGGCTGCAAGGATTCTTCATGACTACATAAACAAAGACATACCAAAGGAAGCGATGTTTTGGTTGAAGGAATTCATGTGGTTGAATGCTCAGACCTTTGTTACCGAGATCATAAAAACTACAAACTCGCCACCATGTCTATGAACGGTGACTTTTTGTTGTGTGCACTTTGTTTAATTGTGTTTATGATTGTTAAATCCAGTGGAAAAAGCACCAAAGTGAGCGGGTTTTATGTTGAAAGGGAGCCTCGACTGTTTAAAAGACAAAACTCCTACAGGCCTTTTGTTAAAACCTCAAAAGCATTCCAAAGCTCTGCCACCTTTGTTCTATAAATAGTGAAATTGACTATGTGTCTGCACTAAAGTTGACTGTGTATATGGTGTGGAATTGACTGGTTGAGTTGCATACCAACAAAGAGCAGTGTTTTTGAATCAAAGGCTTTTGTCTTTTCCTTCCTCTACAAAGACAAGGGTGCCCTATTGCCTCGAACATCAAAGCTGGGTACCTTTACATAGGAAAATCACCTTGACTGTATGTTTTCTCCTTTGACTGTGTATTCATAATGAATTTTGACTGATTGATATACAAAGGCTAGAAAGGCATCATTCTGAAGGAACAAAGGTCTTACACCAAAGAAGAGCATTTTCACACTATCTTTGAAATCAATTGTTGCTTAATAGAAAAGTTGACAGGCTAGGACAGAGTTTGGTTTAAAGAAGGAATTCCAAATACTTGGAAGCAGTTTGGTGTTTCGAGAACACATCTAGATCAAGATGCCCCTCTAAGCAAGACAACAGGAGCAGCATGGCAGGTGGTAAAGATGAGCGGCGGCAGGAAAAAGAGGAAGAGAGTGTTGAACGAGCGCGGCAACCTCGGCGGCAGGCGGCTGACATAAGGATGATGATTAAGGACAGCAGTTTCTAGAAGAAAAGAAAGGAAAACACCTTTAAACTTGGAGTTTGGGCCCAAGCTTCAGAACATGTTTCCAAAAACCCTTGAGGGTCATACACACCAATTTTGGGCACATTTTGACATGTTTTGGTTTTTTTGGCATTTTTGAGTTTTTGGTCAAAACTCATGAAATTCGCCATTTCATTTTTGGGGATTCGACAAAGGAGGAGGATGGTATCATTGGATGCCATAATTTCATGAGCACACCCTCAGTGATTTTCAGACCATTTGGAGATCATTTGCCTCCTCAAAACGGCGAAAAATGCTCACTTTTTGCACACTCTGCCCGGTCTATCAGCAGACTGTAATTTTCTGGCTCTTTACACACAGGTGCAGATTTGGAGGACTTCTAGGCATCAGATTGGGGAAATTTTAGTTTTGCTAGAAACTAGACACTCAGATCTTTCCAACGAGCTATCATGAGCCTCGTTTCTACATCAGGAAGGCTGCCAAATGTTTCCGGCACGTCAGGGGACATTTTGCTGATGAAAATTTGAAGTATTTTTGTAATTTTTAAACCTCTAAAATCTGCTTTTTCCAAATGTGCGTTTAGCTATTTTTGCACTTGGAAAATGATGAAAAGTCAATTTAATTCCCTTTTTTAGCATTTTTAAAATATTTTATGGGATATTTTGTGCCTTGGGCTTTGCAAAGCCTCAAGGACAAGTTTAGATATTTTGAGTAGGCCAATAGAGAGGAGGTTGAAACATAGGGTTACCTCACTTGAGCCTATTTATTCCAAAGGCTTGCATTGTAAAACAAGGCTGAACTTGAGAAGAGAAGCAATATATGGTCATATGAGCTTTGGAAGAAAATACTTGTGTTATGCTTTTGGATTGCCTTTTGGATGTTCTTGGATGAATGATGAATGATTGTCGATGGATTCCATGACTTTGTAGAATGGTATAGTGTCTCTTGCTTTGTTGTTTTCTTCTAGTTTTCATTCATGAATACATTTTTCTTGCTTGCTATAGATCAGTAGAGAAAAAATTTGAGATATGCCCATTGAGGCACCTCAAATTTCCTGAATCTTCATAGCTTTCATGTTTTCTTCTTCCTTAGTTGCATTAAAGAATTCTTAACTGCTCTTTAACAACTTGAGGATATTGTTGCTTGTTTCATTCATAGTTCTATACATGCTAAGTATGACTTATGGTGTGCCACCAACACCTATGACTTTCCATAGTCCCATCCATGAAATATCTCTTTGGTGATTAGATTATCATCTTGTTGAACCCGAGGAGGCCCTGGATTCCGATCTAGCCCTTTTACCTAAAACTATACGATCTTGTTATTCAAAGTGCCCAATAACTTGAAATCTTGTGTTTAGGCATTCCGGCATAGTGTTTTGAGTTGTTTAATTACGCTCTTGTATGTTTTCCCCAAAGTCGGTAGCCATTTCCCAAAGTTAGAGGTCTTATACTTCTATGCATGGCTTGAATGTTTGTTTCTATGTGTTGATTAGTTTATAGTTACATTTGGCATGATTAAGGGTTTCACCTACCATGTTTATGTTATCTATTGAACCAGTGATGCCTGAAACTCTTTGTTGTTCACAAACTTGATGTCCATTTACTCCATTTTGCCCAAAGATCCTTTCTACCTTGAATCAAATCGGCCCTACAGCAGCCTTGTATCATCATCTAATAGCTTTCTTGACCTTTTGACCCCATAGCCCAGTTAATCTAACATCTTGTTATCTATTTTATATCTTTGATCATTTTCATCCCTCACAACTTAAAAAAACAAAAAATCAAAAACTTACTTCATAACTAGCCTAAAATCAGAACACAATAAAACAAACACACAGATATCCCTTACGCATATAGAGAGAGCCCTCTCTGAGTCCAGGAAGGCTAGGTCCTCGGGCTCCAAAGCTTGGTTTGATGTTACACTGTCATTTGGCTTGCCAATCAGCGAAATCACGGGACCCTAACACCAGGTTCTCCTGGATTAGTGGATACCTCTTCCACATAGGGGCCGACATGCATATACGCAGATGCATCCGGGAAGATAAGATCTATGATATCCTATGGGCTTGTCCCGATGAACCATGTGGTGGCCATTTCGCAGATCACAAATGGGACAGATAGTATTACAATTTGGTTTTTATTGGATTACTATCTTCAAAGATGCGGAAAAATATGTCCAAGCCTGCGATAGTTGCCAAAGAATGGGCTGCCCAGGCCAAGCAGACGAAATTCCACCACAACCACAATTGGTAATAGAACCATTCGAACGGTGGGCAATAGACTTTGTTGGGCCATTAAACCCACCATAGAATTAGAAAACCTACATACTGGTTTCCACGGACTTCGTAACGAAATGGGTTGAAACAGTAGCCTTATCAAGAGCCACAGAGGAATCTGTGATTAACTTTTTGTTCGAGCTATTTGTGCGATATGGTCTACCACGGGAAGTGATAACCGATGGAGGGGCACAGTTCATAGGTAATTAAATCACATCCACTCTAAGGAATCACCACATCATCCATAGAGTCATGTCTCCTTACCACCCGCAGGTGAACAGGTAGGTCGAAAGCAATGACAAAGTCCTTGAAGCAATCCTTACTTAAATGGTATCATCACATCGCCGAGACTGGGCCACTAGACTTCCAGAGGCCCTGTGGGATTATCGCACAACATGGAAAAACACCACAGGATATTCTCCGTATCATATATTATTTAAAAGAGAGCCCATTTTTCCCATTGAATTCGAAGTCAGAACTCTAAGGACAACCCAAGAAGTAGGATTGGACTTGACGGAGGCCCAGATTAAAATACTCCAGCAAATAAATGAATTGGATGAAACACGACCACTATCTCTACAGCACACAACTATCATACAACAACAGCGAGCTAAGTGGCATGACAACCTCATCAAAAAGAAGACATTCCAGAAAGGAGATTGGGCACTTCTCTATGACTACAGATTCCAATATTTTCTGGGAAAATTGCAAACAAGGTGGCTCAGTCCATACGAAATCCAAGAATTGCATAACAATGGTACCCTCACCTTGACCACCATATATGTGTATGGTTCTACATTTCGAGTCAATGGGCACATATTACACCTCTATCGTAAACCTCTCACAAAGGAGTCTTTCTTCCAACAGGTATGAAACGATCCCACCATCCAAGTTGTTGCAGAAGGGGGTGATAACCCCACAACCTCAAGTACATGAGAGTTTTCTATCGTCATTTGTAAATTATGTATATAATCTCCTTGCAATTCCTAGTTCTTATTTTGTTGTACATTCTTCATACTCACAATTGTACCCTTTTTCTAATCCTCTTATATTTTTATTTTTCCTTGCTGTTCAAATTATTTGAATGACTGTTGTTCAATCCAATTGAACAACTATTGTTCAAACAGATTTAACAACCGTGTCTTTGTGTTTTTATTTTTCCTTGCTGTTCAAATTCTTTGAACGGCTACAGTTCAATCCAATTGAACAACTGTTGTTCAATTGGATTGAACAACTTTGTTTTTGTGTTTTCATTTTTCCTTTTTGTTCAATCCCATTGAACAAATGATGCTCAATCAGGTTGAACAACCTTGTTTTTGTGTTTTTTATTTATTTTTATTTTTCCTTGCTGTTCAAATTCTTTGAACGACTGTTGTTCAATCCCATTGAAAAAATATTGTTCAATCAGATTGAACAACCTTGTGTTTGTGTTTTTATTTATTTTTATTTTTCCTTGTTGTTCAAATTCTTTGAATGGCTGTTGTTCAATCCAATTGAGCAGCAGTTGTTCAATCAGATTGAACAACCATATTTTTGTGTTTTTATTTTTCCTTGTTGTTCAAATTCTTTGAACGGCTGATGTTCAATCGGATTGAAAAAATGTGTTTTTGTGTTTTTATTTTTCCTTGCTGTTCAAATTCTTTGAACAGCTGCTGTTCAATCCAATTGAACAACTGTTGTTCAATCAGATTGAACAGACGAGTTTTTGTGTTTTATTTTTCATTACTGTTCAAACTCTTTGAACAATTGCTATTCAATCCCATTGAAGAGTTGTTGTTCAATCGGATTGAACAACCGTGTTTTTGCGTTTTTTTTTTATTTCTTTCCTTTGTCGATATCCTCCCCTCGATCCACACCCTAGCTATAAAAGGCATCTCTGAGTAGGAAGTGGCAGTTGAAGAGAAGAGGAAAGCAGTAAAATGACCAATATGATGATCCTTTGACACTATAATCTCTAAATAGGAAGCCAACATTGTACATATATGAAATGAAGGGCTAAGTCATTCCCAGCTCAAATATGTTATCATACAATACATGATCTTATGATGGTATATCTTTCTGCACTTTCGTGTAGTACTTCCCCCCGATATGAAGAAATAGGAATAAGGGGTATTAATTGTATTGGCATTCTTTTTACTTCTCTCACCATCCCTAACTATTAAGGAGTTAATGAGCCTCCTTTCATGTATAAAGAATAAATATGATGTTTACATGCAAATTTTTAAGAGAGGATAGGGGGTCTCATCACGAGCCAACCTACCATGATCATAAGGGTTTAACAAGTGACATGCCCACAATGGCCATCACACTAGGGTAATGACCTTCTCATCTTATTGAAGGACAAGAGGTCTCATCACGAGCCAGCCTGATCACTCTGTTACAATCCTAGTGAATGGCACTATGAATATTTGGCCATCATACCGGCACAATGACCTCCTCATAAATCAAAATGCTTATGTTTCAAAAAAAATTACTAAGCTCATTGAAAATTTTCAAGAGAGGATAGGGGTTCTCATCATGAGCTAGCCTACCACGTTCATAATATTTTAGCAAGTGACATGCCCACAATGGCCACCACACCAGGGTAATGACCTTCTCAACTGCTTGATGGACAGGAGGTCTCATCACGAGCTGGCCTGATCACTCTGATACAACTCTGGTGAGTGGCACTGTGACTATCTAGCTTTCATACCAGCATGATGATCTCTCCACAAAATTGGCAGAATAAATACTTTTACATAAGGATCCTGGCTCATTTTTTGGGGTAAAATAGCAACCCTGTCGAGGCTATGAATACCTGCTGGCAGTAGTGGCTTTGCTTATGGTATGAGAGTATGTTTCAATGATAACCAATTACTCTTAGATATACCTTATCTCCCATTTTTCTTCCATTCTTAACATAAGCCCACTACTCGAATTAGTGATAATTCTAGTCTACCACATAAGTAACTATAAGCGAGATATGCTTACATGTTTGAAATTCAGGATGATGACACTATTCATTACCTATCTCAGTCTTGCTTCTGTCACACTTTACCATTAAAGAAGGACATCCTATCATAATAATATCTATATTTCTTTATTTTCCTCTCCAGTCACTTCCGCATGAGATACACTTATGACAACTGCCAAAACTGACCTTTACACTGCATGTGCTCATAATTACCCAATTACTCCTCTTTCATTGAGCTCCAAAGCCATGGCCTCCGCTCTCACGTATAGGCTATGATTACTGAACCCTGACATTCCCCCGTATGCATTCATGATTGATCAAATCCCTCTTGTACTTGAGGATGTGGATGCCCTTACCTCGAGAGAGGGGGTGTAATTATTAATAAATAAGCAAGCATGCGAATTTACTACACAAAATCCGTTGGATATGCTGATAAGACCAAAGGAGCATCGCAATTAAGGTATGAAGTTACCTACAGAAGGCTACAATTTCCCTTTCTCTTGCATACAGTGTTAATTCTATACAAAAAATACGAAAGAGAACACAATCAGAAGGAGAAATTAGCTCAAGAAAATGCATCAACCATGGGAGGAAACTCTCTTCGGAATGAACCTTCAAACTTCCCGATTTCAGATGCAGCTAGCACTATCCTCTAGCAAGCTAGCTAGCTACCATATTTACACAGATTACAAGGATTTGATACATAAATAGCAATTGAGTTCCTGCCAAACCTACATGAGGGACAAACCAGGCTTAGGGGAAGGATTATACCAGTCACAGAAGATATTATTGCTGAAGTCTTCGGAATACTAGCGGAAGGAGAGAGATGGACAGAGAAACACCTTCTCTTAAGAGAGGTAGCTGCAACATGCCAAGATCCAGAAGAGCCATTGGAGTGAAAAGGAAAAGGGATTAACCCTACCTCTCTACATCAACCGTGGCAGGAAATAATGACATTCATCCAAAGATTCATTACATGCGATGGACGCCAAGACATGGTAAAACCCCGTCAGCTCAAACTATTAGTTGTGATTAAACAAAAGGTTTCATTTAACCTGCCTGCTTTCTTAAATTCTATATTACATGACACTGCTGTTCGAATAAGAAAAGCTAAAAACCCTCAAGGAGTTGTCAGTCACCACGGGTTAATCAAACTAATCACCATGCATGAGTTGGGAAAGTAGCAGATAGCCTGGGACAACTTTGTTAACCCTGCTGCAAAGGTACCTAAGGAAAACCCTAGTGGGACCAAAATTGAGCTCCCAAGAATGAACATACCTAGAAGGAAAAGGACCCGTGCCTCAACTTCAGAACCAAGCAGGAAAAAATGGTCTAAAAGACTTTAAGGAACCTTGAATTTCATAGAAGAGGCAAGGCCATCCTGCTCACTACCCTCAAGCCCTCAAAATATACCCTTACAAGATTGTGAGGAGGAGATGGTTTGAGCCTTGGAGCAAATGAGGGCATCCCATGAAACTAAAAGCTTATTTGAGCAAGATGGAGAAGAAGAAGAGCCATTAGACCAGTCTGCCACTGCCAGCAGCTACGGCCACACCGAGGTATTACCCTATCAAGAGGAACCATAGGCTTTTAGGGCCTTGTCTCCTCTCAAGAGTGATGGAGCGAATGAGGGGGAGCATGCAAAAGAGGAGGCCAAATTTGAAAATCAGTCAGGAGACACCATCCCCTTGGAACAAACACAAGCATGGAAAAAATTCCTTTGACACCTGAGGGAAATATTGTCTCACCCAGCCAGGACCCTCATGCAGAAGTAAACTCTAAAGTACAGGTAGAAGACATCACCACAAGCAAACTTGAAACTGACACCGCCATCCTTGAAAAAGAGGTTGCTTATCCTCCACCCCTTGCTGAAACCAGACTAGAAGAAAATTTATCTGAAAATAAGTTCAAGAAATTAAGCAGAACCTGCATGGTTAGGGTGCAGGTATAGATTCCCTCTCATCTGGTACCCCCCTAAGGGTTATGATCATGACTACGAACTGCTAGAAGGGCACACAAATGCTGCTTTTGTAGGAATTAGACATAAACAGGGTTTCAGAGCATACAAGGAATAAGTCTACCCTGCCTATTCCTTGACACAGTTACATCTCAACCATTTGTTTGCACGAGGACCAGCAAATAGGTAAGTGGGGAAGTATGTTGGGCTGAAATTAAGGTATGTTTTCACCCTACCTTTACTTCGAATTATCATACATTTTTAGAATTTCTCTCGTCTTAATAGTAAAGGAAAGGAGGGTCAATGCAAAATCAGGACAAATAGACTAACGATAAGAAGCATGTTTAAAACAACAAGGATTTGACTTATTTCATATTTATTCGAAAGAAAATAAGGCATTTGAATCGATGATGACCAAAAGACATCTAACAGACAGAGAACACGAATCCACAATAACCCCCAGGGACAAGCGAAAGGTGGAAAGACAGATCCACATCCGAAGAACTCAAATGAGAGCCACACTCAGCAGGCTGTCATTTGGAAAAGACCATTCCACTGAGCGAAATTTCCTTTAAAAAGGCCAAGGATGGACGAAAGAGGGGAGGTAGAATAAGAATTTTCTTCTGTAATAGGCGTATCAGGACAAAACTGTCCAATTGTATTCATGTCTTGACTTTTTTAATAAATAATTTTGGTATTTTGAATAGTCATTTCCTGAGTTTTCCATCGCGTTGGACTTTTGGTGGTTTGGGCCTAGCCCTGGGAGTTTCCGCGCTCACCTCTTTACTGTACATTAATAATGAAATTTATGTTCAATTATCTGATGTGTTCTGTGAGATATATTTCTACTTGTTAAAATTCTACGCCTGTGATGTTGAAGTTTGCCATGCCACTCAGGTAGTGTATTGCTCATTTTTCTGGTTTGCAGTAATAGTTTTATAACTGTTGGACATTTTCATCGTTTTCTCAATTCCTTTATATCTGTTTATATTCTTTAGCATGATCTCTATTCAATGCTTTATATCGCCAAAGAATTAGATCTTTCCATCAGTACTATAGGATTTCTTGTTGTGCTTAATACAGAAGAATGTTAGTCAGTTAGTTCGCAAGAGAATTCCATTGCAAAATTAAAATAAGAAATTACTGTTCAATTCATTGAGAGTGTTGTTCCATTTAGTAAGACTACTGTTCAATTCATCGAGTGTGCTGTTCAATCCTAGATTATTATCGCTAGGCTTATTTAGATAGGATAGTTAATGGAATTTTACAATCCCATTTCCTTTTGAGTTGATTAAACTTCAAGAATTATTTGATATTCTTCATAGTAATATAGAGTAGCTATTTCCGATTTCACTCGCATATACTGTGCTCGCACTCTTGAAATAAGAAGACTTACCCTGGGTTGAAAATTGAATGAGAAGCATAGACGTTGCCTATAATAGTCACCTTGAAGAGCCAACAATAGGTTCAAAACCAGAGGGGGGTAGAGTATGTATGCCTTCATAGACTTAGCAGTAAAATCACTGCGTAGAGGTGGGTCCCTTGTCCCATAAACAAGGGGGTCTCATACACAAATTTGGTGTCTGGCTTGGACATGACCTTAAAATTAGATAATAATAATAATAATAATAATAAAAATGATCTTATATGTGTATTTATGAATTTAATCGATTCAATTTTTTTAAATTGAAGACATCATATTGCGTTGATGTTATTTTTTGTCTTCGGTTTTCCATTGAAGGTATCAATCAAGCGATTTCAGTTAGATTGAGAGCGATGGAGGCGACAGAGGGAGGTGAGGAAAAGCAAATAGATTACAAGTAGGTTTTCCACCCTTTATCTATTCATTTTAAGGAAAAGGCCAGATATCTTTCTTTCTGTTGTTCTAAGTGCACCACCACACTTAGGGAAGGCATACTTGTCCGTAGTTTTGATTTTTGTAAAACACCCATGTTATGATGTACCACTTGTGGTGCTCTTCTAACTCTTGGGTTGACGATTCAATTCATCTTCATCTTTTCCAGTGTACTCTGACCGGTACTACGGCTAAGTGGTATATTGAGCTCCCTCGAGGTGTTTTCGCTGATTTTAAATCCTTGGCTATGGCTTTCCTTACTCACTTCCAGTAACCTGTCCGATATGAAATTTTCACCCACCTCCTCACCTCATTGAAGCAGTCAAATGATACTCACATTTCGGATCACATTAATGAATGGTGACATCACCATTGCCTCATAAAATTCAAGATCCCTGATCAGTTGTTGTCTGAATGGTTTACAAAATCATTCATTCCACGTATTGTTAAAGATATTTCCATGGGTGGATGTATCACAGAAGAGGAAGTCATTGCCAGAGAGAAATACCTCAATTTTTTTTATTCCTAATCTGGAACTCTATACGAGCTCCTGCTTAACGCACCACGACCTTCAACTGATCCTGCATCATGTCAATCTCCTGCTACGAATCCAGTTGATGGAATTATCAGGGCAGTGGCCCATGCTGATAGTGGTGCACCTAATGCTTCTTCGAAGTCTAAGTCCATTAATTCCACGGGAGCCTATACTCCTTCTAGTAACCAAAAGAATCTTGGTAAAACCTTTGAGGAAAATGTCGTCCAATCTACTGCAACAGACAAATCGTCGAAAGGTAAGAAAATGGGTAAAGGAAAATCCAAATCTGACAACCCTAAACAAGATTTGAAAAGTCATCTGCTGACGATTCTTCAATGCGCAAGCCTAAATATCCTTGTTTAATATGTGATGATTATCATTACAACAAGGATTTTCCTCAGCATACTGAAGTTTCCCGTCTTCTGAAGGGTGCCCTCGGGACCCTGACTGTCTTGAAAGAGCCTTTCCCTTCTCAGCCGATGCAAATGGTAGATCAACCCCAATTGTCTAGAAACTCTCAAGTTTTCATGGATGGCATGGAACCTATCTCTATTACCACTGTTAGCACTCCACCATATTCCCAAGGCTGAAGAAGGAATCCCAACTGAGTTAACCACGGGCCAACCTTTCAACTTGGTAGCTAGCCCTACCAAGTAGGAGAGGGCTCTCTCCACAAAACATACCTAGGAGGCTGAATGGATTAGGATTTTAGGCTAGGTGTTAGTTCAGGGGTTTTGATAATTGATTTTGGTCGGGCTGCTGGATGAAAGTATGGTCAAGGGAGCTAGGTCAGGACAAATGAGATAAGGTTGCAAAGATTCAATGGGGCAAGTTAGGCATAAGTCTTAACACTTTAATATGATTGTGATGAGATGGTTTAAGAATGATGAGGATCTAGGAAGAACATGGGAGATGTATTCTTCCTAAACAGAGGAAAATGGACAAATTATGATAACTTTCCCTAAACTGAGCATGAGCAAGCATGTATTCTGCCTATCAACTTGAAAGATATCATATAACATAGATGAAATGAACATGAGGAAAACAAATTCTAACACATGAAACTGAAGGGAAAAAAATGATCAACATCATACCACATGTATCCAAAAAAATAGCTACAACTCTTCTTTACTAACTGGCCAAACTGAGTACAATAGTCCTTGATAAATGATCTAGCATTTAAACTGATTCCAAACCTTACTAAGATTGAATAAAGGGACTAAATAGACATCAAAAAAACCTTCACTCATCCTCAGGGGTCGAATCCATGAGGTGAGGAAGAGATCCACAAAATTCTGAACTGAAAGTTGGAGTGTAGGAAGGTGCAAGTGACTCCTCCCTAATTACATTCAAACTGATTCATTTGACTTAATGACAACTTTTACTTGATGAATCTACCCCTAGGTAAGTTATCCATAACTTAATTACATTTACCATTGTCAATTACATAGGTGGAAACATAAATTTCTTTGATAAATTCAAAATTACAATTAAGTTTAAAAAAAAATCAGCAAATGGTCAAGTGCACCATTTTTCTATCAAGTGCGCCCTCCCTGTTAAAGGCTGATTTTGACTGACTTGTTGGTGGCCAAATTGGCTCCAAGATAGCTTGTTGGAAATCCCTTCAAGTCTAGTTTCTAGATCTTCCTTCAATTTTCAAAATTAAGGTCATTTTCCCTATCAACACTTCATTCGCCCAAGACTGCTCTGTGCGCAGTGCCTAGGCCAAAATAGGGGAAGAAACATGAATTTTAGGGTGTTTTTCATCCTTTACACTGACGAGTTTGTCTCAAAAACCTTATAAAACTGATAGGGTTCATGTCTTCATCATTCTGAATCCAATGGTGGTCTCTGTTTGGCCATTGGGTGCCTCAAAAAAGTTCGCAATGCCAAGGGCATTGAGAATGTGACCAATTCGCTGATATGACACTGTCCATGAACACAAAAAACTTATATTTTGAAAAAATGATTCAAAATGTTTCAAAATTGGTGGAGAGAGTGCTGGTGAGGTGGCTAGGCTTGGAGTGAAGCCTCTGCAAGTATGTCTAACTTTCATTTCTCATCCAGCATGGTCAAAGCCTCAATCTTTGCATTGGTTCTTTTGAGCTTGGTCATTGCAATTTTCTCCTTTTGAGCATGATGATTGACCTTCATCCTCAACACATCATTGTATTTGTTAGCCTTTGCCAAAAGATTCTCCAAATGATGATTTTCTCTATCAAGCCATGGATCCTTGTTTTCATTAATTATCACCGCAAGTTATTCATATAGGCTTAGTTGATCAACAAGCTCAACCTCTTTTTTTTTTCTAGAGCTAGAGCTCTTTTCAACCCTCTAGTTCTGGGTCTGCTTCTTGGTGCTTTTCCATCTTGTTCTTCAAGAAAGCCATGTTTTTCAAGTGTCTCATCTAGCATAATTGTGGCCTTTTCTGCCTTCGTTTGAGCTGTGATGTGCTTGATTTCATCAATGACCTGTTTAGTCTTCAATTGCTTATTCTCGTGCTCAAGGAAGTTTATGATAAAATTGGCCCTGTCAAGATTATTATAGAGCTCTCTAATCTTGGCATCCTTTCCTTTGATGACTTCACTAGTGTTTTTATCATCTTCATCCTCATATAGGTCAAAAATCTCAAAATCATGCTCAGTCTCATGGAGTTTTTCTTCATGTCTAACCTCTGGCTGAATTTCTACCTCAATCACCTTTTCTTTGCCTTTTTCCACCTACTTTGTTGATGTATAAGGCATGGCCCCTTCCACTATGTGTGGAGAAAACACATGTTTGTGACCTCTTTGGTAGGTTTTTAACAATGGCTCAACCTCAACCACATTAGCCCTCTCAGGCTCAATGATCTCAATCTTGCTAGGTGATCCAATGTCGTGATGAAATGGAGATGAAGGAGGTGAAATGGGTGAAGGGGATTGATCTGATGATTATGAATGTGCTATGGGATGAGATGGAGGGATGGAAATGGATGGCTTAGATGATGAAGGCACATTTTGTGCACGCTAAGTAGATGGCTCTCAAAATATATCATTGGCTATGAAGGTACTCAATGCAATGCCTATATAAGTGAGATGATAGAGGACTATGATTTTGATAAGGGAATGATGGAAAAGACTTATCATTTAATGTTCATACTCCCTTTTCTAGTCAATAAGTTCCATCTTATAAATGCTTCGGAAAAGGTAGTAGGGTATGTTTAGAAGCTTTACCCTAGTGAAATGCATTAAGAGCCAGATGTGATAGGCATAAAGTCTTGAAAATATACCTTTGCATGAAAAGTATTTCATGATTATCTTCACCATTGGTGCATATCTTTCCAGGAGGTAGGAAAAAGAAAAGTATCTATTTTTAGCATTCTTATATTTTTTTTTCATGAAAGGCTCAAATTAGTTTTCCTCCAATTCACTACGCTTGAACCATTTCTCCCCAACATTTGGGATCTCGGTGGCAGCTGAAATGACAGCGGTTGACACAGTAAAGGTGACACCAGCTAGAGTAACTTGGTTGTCATGGAGGTTGGAAATGAAAAGGCTGGTCAACATGGCATGGTGTTGGACCCTCTGAATTTTCTCACAAAATTAAAAACAACCAACATGTTTGAAACATGTCACTGCCATAGGAGATGCCAAAAGTTCTCTAGTACTTGTTGGCTCAAGTCTGAGTATTCTTCCCCCTTTATGTGGTATTCTAGCCTCTATTTCTTCTCCCTCACGGTATGATCTGTTCTCTTCCTCAACCATGATTTTTTAAAGTCAAAACCTTAGGGAAGTTGATGATGGTGGAAAGTGGTCTTAGGAATGAGGAATGGGAAATGGAAATTGAGGGAGATAGTGCTAGGGATTTATGAAATGGGAAAGGGGATAGGGAGTAGCAATATGGTGGGATTTAGGATGGGGAAATTATTTACAGGTTTGAGGTTAGGAGCCTAGGTAGTTGTAGCACCTAGGGATTAGGGTATTGGGAAAAAGGGCTAGGGAAAGGGAATTTTTAATACAGGGGTTTTAGGAATGGGTATTTGCAATGTAATAAGGGTATGAAGGTGCAGGGAAATTCAATTTGGGGTGTTAAGAGTGAAATGGGTGATACTAGGGTTTTAAAATGATTTAAACACCAAATTCTAAAACAAATTTCGCAACACCCAACAAATGAACTTGATGGAGAGGATAATTTATGGAATTAGCTTTCACTCACTTGCTGGAGGTTGATGAGAATGTTTCCGAATCTTAGGAAGTTATGTTTTTTCAATTTGAATGAGTTTCTGGCTTTTCTGGTCAAGTGCGCCCTCCCAGAAGCAAGTGCGCAACACCTTTTTGAAGACCACTTTTGGAGGCCTTCCTGAACTCCAAATGGATCTCATGATAGATCATTGTAAATATATCTATCTTGGATACACAATGGACCTACAAAGTACTGAAAATGATCAAGTATGACCCCTCGAAAATCGATGCTCCCAAGACTAGTCAAAACGTGTAGAATGAGGGTGTAAAAATGCAGTGTGAAGTTGTAGGAAACTTTTGGAGGCCTTCATCAACTCCAAATTGAGATCATGATAGCTCATTGGAAATATTTTCTAGTATATTTTTCATTTGACTTATCAAGAAAGTCATTTGGACACTCTAGCTAGGAGAAAAAGTGATTTTCTCAAGGTCGCTTCATAAGTGAAAAAAACCTCTTATAGCACCTGTGTTTTTGACATTTCTCCCAATCCATGATACCTGTGTAAAAAATGAAGTTAATTTTTATTTTTTGACCTATGATGGACAAAAATATCTCTCACGTTTAGCAAATTCATCTCTTTTTGGTGAGAAACATACTTTGAAGCAAAATTGGCCCTATGAGTCACAAATGATTTGACTCTTGGAATGACTTCTTGAAAAATGATGGAGACATGATGTTTATGAGCTGAAATGACCTGATACTTACTGATATGACCTACCTTATGCCTCCTCTACTCATATATCTTTGATTCCATAGCAAACCCTAGCTCAATGGGAGAGGAAATTAGGGTTTAGTGCTTGTGGAAAATGATGATTTGGGTACCCTTGGGAAAAGGAAAATCCCTTTGACATTTGATCAATTGATGAACTAAAAATTCTTGCAATTTTACATGTGCTTGTTTGGAACGTGGAACTGAGTTGGCATCTTTTGGGAGACTGAGTAATTATTACATTTGAATTGACATCAAATTACATGAATAAAAATAAAATTACATCTTGGAGTGAAACTCACATTTGAAATCAAAATTACATGATGAAATAAAAATTTCTCTTTATAAATCATCTTCACATGTTGAAGAGATGTTATTTGATCACCCTTTACTTGTTGGCCTTATGCAATGGAATGGACTTTTATTGGACCATGAAAACCCTAGAAAACCTAATGATGACCTTGACAATATTGGACTCCATGGTGACATGACATGATGAATTGAATTTATGGATGATGTATAGTCAACAAGGTATGGAAGTGTGCCAGCAAGAAAATGGATTTTAAGGAAGAGTGATGTTTTTGGACTAGGACTACCATCAGTACTAATTTTTTGCATGACCTAGTGAAATGATAAAAAAAATCTGAGTGGGACCCTTAATATAAATATGAAAAGAGTATATTTTGATCACTGCTGGCAGGATGCAAATTTTGACACTAACATTGGCCTTATTGGGGATGATAGCTCTGAAAGAGGTGTCAAGAACCACAAAACTCTAGATTTTGAAGATTAGTGCCTCATCCATTGGGCCAATATGGTAAAAAACTCAAACTTGAAAAAATTGACTGAAAACTAACAACTCGGAAAAATAGACTAACTCAATGCAAACTCAAATGTCTGAAACTTGACTCAATACCGACTGAAAATAAAAAACTTACTAAAATTATTGAAGGAAGCATATCATTGAGACTTGAGGGCTTCAAATCCTGATGACAACCACCTGTCTATTGAAAGCATATGTACAATCAGATGATATCAAAATGCCAGTGTACATTCTGATAAAGCAAATAAAAGATAGAAATAAGGAGCCAAGAATCTGGAAGAAGAAGTAGTATGCCTGAGAAAGAGATTAGAAAAGGCCCAAAGGGAATTATCTATTAATACTCCACGGATGAATAAATATGAAGAGTTAGACAAATGTAATATCCCAATATGGATTGCTTAGTAAGGCATGCTTGAAAAACACATTTTTCAGGAATGTATGCTACAGGATTGTAAACCAAACCTTGAATCCCTTAGATCTAACAATCTAAGACCTGTATCCAAGAGGGGATAAAAAAAAAATCTTTCTAGGTGAGGTAAATAGGTCTCCGACACCTAGTTCAGCTGAAAAATGCCCAAGAATGGGACTGTAACAAGATTAAACAACACTGCTTTAGAAATAACGCAGTTCAGCAAGGTAGCCGCAGTAGGCCAATATGGAGTTTCAATAATGTCATATACATCAACAAATCATAATTATATTGAAGCCCATGAGTCTTAGAACAGAAAATAAAAGACTTATACAGAAAAAACCCTCAAAAAGAGGTGTTGCAACACATATATTGATTGAGCAAGCTTGAAAACATTATTTTATTAAGTGTACTGCAGCAGAAGATTACAACTTATATCTAGAGAAAAAAAATGCATGAACAGTCAGATATATGATAGATCCATACACTATAATGTCTCTACTTTACATTCCCCTTGGGGATTTCAGCAAATCATGAAGCACATGGAGTAGATCTGATATTCTATGCAGCAGATTTGCGGATCTATTCAGAATTTATGAAGTATATATAGGAGTATTTATATCAAATCTGAATATGACATGGAATAGAACAAAAATCCATGGATCACCATAGTGAAGGGCAGATCCCCAACACCAAAGATCACTCCTCAAACTTTTCCAAAACACCCTACAATTTTCCTCTTTGCAGATAACGTAGTACTGGAAGAGGGATTGCGCTGTAGGCTTGAAGAACAGTTTGGCCTGATGCCAAGAAGTATATTTGAAGCTCTAATGATCTAGAACACTCTTGCTAATGGGATAGAAGCCTTTCCCACTAAAAAGGGGCACTATATTGGCCTAGATCTAAGTAGATCTAGCCTCCACTTGCTGCAGCTTACAAAGACAACCAAACCCTCAACAGGATCTGCATTGTAGTTGGAAGTAGAAGTTTGGCCTTAAGCCTGATAGTGGACAAGAAATACAAGTCTCTTCCAAGAGCTACTCAAGGAAAGAGAAGTATTCCTAAACAAGAGATCCTTGTGCTAAATAGCCAAGAGAATGAGAAATGTCTAAACAAAAAAATTCTTCAGAAATAATATGGTCATCAACAACCCTTCTCTTGTTGTCCTCCTCTTCCTTTTGTAAGATTGAGATCTTGCAAAAACCTGAACCATCTCAATGATTTAGCTCCTTTCACATGTGTGGCCTCCATCTAAAACTACATTGTGCATCTAGGAGGTTCATTGCATCTAGAAAACGTTGTTGATTTGGTCCTGTTGACCCAGTCAAATATCTCAACCCCTTTCACACATAAGGGTGTTTTATTAAAGTAGCCCAAATTTAGCCTTGTTCACATGGGGCATTGATTTATTTTGCTGTTTTAGGAGTTTTTATGTTCCTCCTTTATACATTTATTCATGAACAAAAAAGTAAAGAAAAATTTAATATTCTAATTAGCTTGAGGATAATTGGGAATATTACAGTCCTCCCCTCCAAAATGTTGCTTTTCCTCAAGAAACTTATAAGGACATTGCAAAATCTCCAATGGATTTGCCTCCTCCCAAGGATACAAGTTTTATTTTGGTGAATAACCCAAATAGCTGTCATCACGAAGAAATGGGAGATACGTGGAAAAAATCATATGTTGTCCATTGGTCTTCTCAAGGCATGAGAGATGATAAATGATGGGTGATTCAACCCTCATGAGACACTCCAATCTCCATGCTATCATCCAAACAAAGTGAGCCATCCTTGGTAGCTCATAGAAAAAATCATTAATCCCTTCCTTATGCAATGTATAGGGTCTGCATGGCTGGAAATGAGAGGTAAGAATGTTCAAATTACGTTGTCTCTCCCTCCATTTATGATAAATGTGGAGCTGCTGATCCTGGGCTACAATAATATAGTCCTCATGAAGCCAAAATATACTTGGAACCTCATGATTCCCTTCATTTATTCTAGGAACCCTTCTTGCCCAATCTTGCATGCATATAGTGAATAAAGTATCATCACCATATGTGCTCCAAAAGAAACATGGAATACGTGTCATATGATATATTGGATGGTGACAATAGTCCCTCCATTGAGACTAGCGTTGCTCTTCTTTTTGCTGCCTCAAAACACAGTACAATAAGTGGCCACCCAACCACCTTCTTGCTGCCATAAGATTCTCCAAAGCTTGAAAATAGTAGAGGATAAGAGGTGTTAGCTGAATATGAGTCAAGCAACACATGTCTTGCCACAAATTCTCCCATGTGAGAAGCTTCTCCCAAAGACATAAGTCACCCATATAGCCTTTTGCATAGAGAAACAAAAGATAAAGTGCAGCTACCATATAATGTCTCTTCCTCCTCTTGAAGTATGAATAAATATGGGAAGTTTAATTTCCCATGGACAAACCCAACCAGTGTGTCATTCCTCATATCATGTTCCCGACAAAGATCAAAGAATCATCATCATGTGGGATCAAAATCAGCAATACAAAATTAATCAAATGTAATGATAGAAGTGGATCATAGCCCCATAAGTGGAACCAGCGCAGTGCATCTCCTGACTGCATCATATCTAGATGTGGTAAGTGGTTTTCCCACCACTTAATTGCTGCCCATAATATCTCACCATGGCTAGAAGTGGGGGATATATTTGGTGCCTTAGGAAAGCACCCATCATGCTGCAAAATCTCCCTTTGTTCACCAAGGGAGTGGCCATAATTAGAAATAGTTTTGGCCCAATGTTGGCCATGAATTTTATAAGGTATAACACTCCTATTAAGAGTCATGTCCTGCATATACATAGTAAAAGAAGGCATACAATCAGAAAATAAAATATGATTTACATAAGTATGTTCTTCACCAATAATCCTCCTCAAACAAATGGAGTGGTGCATAGTTCTATTTCCTTCCTCGAAAAGAGAAAGAGAGGGTTGAATTAACTCTTTCATAGAGTTATGTTGTTGCTCCATCTCCATATGGTACATGCATATTTGATAATTATGATATAATTTTTCTTCAAAACCTTCCCACATGAATCCATTCAAGATAATATGGTGTGTTCTAATGAAATCAGTGGGAGTAGAAAACAAGATTTCATAGGCTGCACATAGTAGTTTATCTTTGAGTCTCGATTCTTCAGTCAAATAGATATGATCATGAAATTGAATGACTCCATCAACCACTCTATACCTCCTATCTTCCATTTTACCCTCAAGAACCTTACATGTGAAGAGGTTCTTGGAATATTCCACCAAGAGTTGGGACTCCCAATATGGATCTAGGCTTCCCAACAATGACAGTGTTGTAGAATTATGAAATGAAATAGCTGTCACATCATCATTCTCCTCTTCGACATGCTCAATGCCAAAGTCATGTGTTGGAGTATTGTAGCTCCATATTTGTTGCCTCTCTTGCAGCTGATCTTGCTCAAGGCAAGATTGAAGTTCATGGAAGTCAACCTCCTTTTGAAAGGTCTCTTTCTTCCAAAACTTCCATAGTTTGGCCCATGCATACAAGAGTGCTGGTACCCTCTTGTCAAACTTAGAAATCTTCCTTGCGTGTAGAGATATTATTTTCTGCCCCAAGACTATGGAGTGGCCATTTGACATCATGCTAATGTCAACAGAGATATCTGAATCATTTCTCAGCGCAGATAACTGAGTGGGATATGGTTTTGTCCAACTCATAAAGTTGATCAATTCTCCTTGGAACCCATCAATGGTTCTCAGCGTTGTACTAAATTCTCCCAAGGCTCCTCCCTTAGCAAATATGTCACTGGTGCATTAAGTTGAGAGAACACTTTATTTTTCTTCCAATCAAGGGGTCTCCCTAGTGGAATGCCTCCATGTAAAGAGACATCAAGATCTGAGTAGACTGTATGAATGAGTGGATTGATGTGTCCCTCTCCTTGCTGCATATATTAGTCTCCTTCTCATGAATAGAAACCCCTTGAAATAAACAAGGGTGCATGCTCCTCATCATTGGATGTTGGTCCATCCTCCTTCCTCTTGCTTGGAGCAAGGTGTCATTGCCCAATAATGCTATCACATAATGCTCCTTGGGAATCATTTTCAGAGATGCAAAATCTCTTTCCCTTGAAACAATAACTTCATGTCCATCCCCATGTGGTGATGGGTCTTCTTCTGAAGTGACAACATTGTTACTTCCCTCTTATCCTTTCTTCTCATCAATATTTGAAAAAGCCTCATTATCAATGAGAGACCTTAGATCGTGGTCTTCCCTTGAAAGAGGAATCTCCATGACTTCCCTTTGAGAAGAAATCTCTTCATGAAATGGGGATCTTGCCCTTGGCAAGGTATCACACAATTCTTTATCCCCTTCAACAGAAATCTGAAGTGGAGTTGGCATATAACATATCTTTCCAAATCATGCAAGGGTTTTGCATGCTCATGCTTTGCTAGCTCAATCAAAGATGTTTCAGTTTGTTTCACATCAAATATCTTCACTAACCTCCTAGTGAATATTTCATAAGTAGATATATTTTCATTCTTCAGTGAAAAGGATTCAAATAACCACCAAGTATAAGATTTAAATTTAAGATGCAGCACAACTGCTTTAAGGGCTTCCTTTTCTGAAAATTTATGTAGATCCAAATACGAGTCTAGCTGATCTATCCATTCCTTGACTGTGCATGTGGAGGATCCATCAAAATTGGGTAGAAATAATCTACCCCTCCTTCTTCTATTGTACTTGATGGATCCCCTTTCCTCCTTGAGTTGGCAGAACTCTTGGAAGCTCAAGTTCTCCTTTATTTTCCAAGATTTAGATTCATACTCCTGAAGATAATCACTCAAAGTCTCCTCCTTTGGTGCATCTTCTTCCTCCATTTCTCTTGCAGTAAATCTGGGCATAGAATAACATTGTAGATCTGATTGTGTAGCTGAGTGCTTGCACATATAAGATGAAGAACTGGGGATTTCTTCATTTAAATATATTCTTGAGGGACCTTCATGTCTTTCCCTCTTCATTTCCTAGATTTCTTCTTTCAGTTCATACATAGCTTGAGAAAGAGTTTTAGAGAACTCTTCTCTTTGCAAACTTCCAGTTAAAGGGATCCTACCCTTTTCTTTTGTATCTTCAGTGTAACCATATTTCTTCATCAATATTTTCTTTCCATGAAAAGACATATTGAATCTTCAAGAAAAGAAAATCACAGGCTGTGCCAAGATGATTGCTCTGATACCACTGTAATATCCCAATATGGATTGCTTAGCAAGGCATGCCTGAAAAACACATTTTTCAGGAATGTATGCTACAGGATTGAAAACCAACCCTTGTATCCCTTAGATCTGACAATGTTAGACCTGAATCCAAGAGGGGATCAGAAACAAATCTTTCTAGGTGAGGTAAACAGGTCCCCCACACCTAGCTCAGCTGAAAAATGCCCAAGAATGGGTCTGTAACAAGATTACACAACGCTGCTTCAGAAATAACGCAGTTCAGAAAGGTAGCAGCAGTAGGCCAATATGGAGGCTCAATAATGTCATATACATCAAAAAATCAGAATTATATTGAAGCCCATGAGTCTTAGAACAGAAAATAGAAGACTTATACAGAAAGAAGCCCTCAAAAAGAGGTGTTGCAACACATATATTGGCTGAACAAGCTTGACAGTGTTATTTTATTGAGTGTACTGCAGTAGTATATTAAAACTTAGATCTAGAGAAAAATAACGTATGAACAGTCTGATCTATGACAGATCCATACACTATAATGTCTCTACTTTACATTCCCCTTGGGGATTTCAACAAATCATGAATCACATGGAGTAGATATGATATTGTATGCAGTAGATCTGCAGAACTATTTAGAATTTATGAAGTATATACAGGAGTATTCAGATCGGATCTGAATATGACATGGAATAGAACAGAAATCCATGGATCACCACAGTGAATGGCAGATCCCCAACACCAGAGATCACTCCTCAAACTTTGCCAAAAAACCCTGCAAATTTCCTCTTTGCAGATAACGCAGTACTAGAAGAGGTACTACGTTGTATGCTTGAAGAATAGTTTGGCCTAATGCCAAGATGTAGATCTGAAGATTCAATGATCCAGAACACTCTTGCGAATGGGATAGAAGCCTTTCCCACTGAAAAGGGGCACTAGATTGGCATAGATCTGAGTAGATCTAGCCTCCACTTGCTGCAACTTACAAAGACAACCAAACCCTCAATAGGATCTGCATTTTAGTTGGAAGTAGAAGCTTGGCCTTAAGCCTGATAGTGGACAAGAAATACAAGTCTCTTCCAAGAGCTACTCAAGGAAATAGAAGGATTCCTAAACCAGTAATCGATAAGAAGCAACGCAAATATCCAACCAGTAATCGATAAGAAGCAACGCAAATATCCAACCAGTAATCGATAAGAAGCAACATCCCAAGGGGAGAGCAGTTCATAAATAGTCCCCGTAAAAGTAGTCTAAGAAGAGCTCCTTGGAATAAGAACAACTAAAAGTTTAGGAAGGGAAAGGATAGTTCCTCTGACAGAGAAATATAGAGGAAGAAGGATACCTAAAGCATTCAATAGCCAACAGGTTGATGGAAGGAGAGAAGGAAACAAGCAACCATGGTGGTAGAGGGAACATCAGCCATGAACATGTTAACTAAGAAGACAAAAACACACTAAGTGATGAATGGTTAAAATCATAAAAATTATGTTTCGAGCTATAGAACTGGAAAGATCCATAGAGGATGATCACACTATGCATTACACTACAAGTGTTAACAATGAAACAAAATTAAGAAGGATGAGTAAGAGAAATGTTTATCATCATTATATCATTACATCATTCATCAATAGAAGGTCCCCTTGGAGGAAAGTAGTTAAATGAGTGATAAAACTATGATTTTTCTGCCCTTTTAGATTCCAAGTAAAGAAATTGAAGATGTCTTACTGAAGGTCATTATGTTAGAAAATTTGAGTTGTATATAGAGTAGCAGTGATTCTGGAGCAGTCCTAGAAAGGAATATGCAGTGAAATTCTCTTAAAACAGAATGATAGAATAAGAAAAAGGTTAATGATGCCAGAATCAGATTTTTAATATTGATGGTTGTTGTTGAGAAAAATAGAGAGCTCAATAGTAGAAACTATGAATGTCGTCTTAACTATGGGTGTATGTGCGAGATGAAGTGAAACTAATGTATGGATTATCAAATGAGTATCAATTGGTATTTGGAACAAGTAGCTTGCCTATCAGCAGAATACCAAGTGTTATCGGTAGAGCAGTGGTATGGTACAGGTCCTCAGGATCAAAGTATTATGGCAGAAGTACATCAAGGTAGTATTCCCAGCGTTATCATCATTATAGTATTTGTGATTAAGCTTGGGTTTCTCTGATTATTGCAAAGTATTTTCTGATTTTAAATAATGGAGAATGTTGAGATGGATTATTAAAGCATGAAAAGGTCAATAAAATTTCTAAAGGATCATTATCTTATTTACATTCGAAGTATTATATTGAGCATTGAAGAAGTATCTATTTCTAGATATAACGGCATGCCTTCCTCAATTCAATACAGATATATCTTCAAGGCCTCTTTCTTAAGATCATTCATAAAACTGTGTGAAGTCTGTTTGATGAGATTTCAATTAAACAACTTGAAGATGTTTCGCTGAATAACATTATGATAGAATAGTTAAAGTATCTTAAGTATTAAGGACTAGTTGTGTTAATATTACTATTTGAAGCTCAAGAGTCTTTTATTGTTTCATCTAAATCATACTTCGACATAAAGGAATTGCTGGTATTTCACCATTTCAGGGAGGTTGATCATTGACATTCATATCCCCCTTATGTCATAAATAAAATTGTATAGTTGATAAGTGAGACTAACCAATGAATTGAATGTATCTAGCCTCAAGGGTTTGTTTTGAAAATACTCTGTACAATATTAAAGTCATTGGGTATTTTATATTGGAAGATAGGCTAGTTTTACAACAAGTTGTAAGGATTCTTGAGATTCATTGTTCACATCAGTATGAAGGGCCTTTCGGATGTTAGTGTAATATCCCTGTCAGCAGTCTACCACATATCACCAACAACAGGCATTAAAGGTGAACCACAACTACAAAAGATATATTGGCATCATCATATTTGAACAAATGTGTACTGCAAATGTTTATTGCAGAAGAAGACATATTCCATCTACAACCTTCCTCAACAGATATGTATCTCAGATGAAGATCATAATATAGACTGAAGTATATTTGGAGCAGACTTTATATGGCGTATGGAGAATTCTCAATATTTTAGTATTATTCAAATGATGTATCTCTGATTATATAAGTCTGGTACAATTTTTTCTATGAAGTGTCCTTATCATCACCTTCAACCTTATACAAGTGCAAGGAGTTTTTGCTTTGGGATGGTATCAACTTACTGTGTATATACATACAAGTTCAATGTTTCTCAAAGTATTCTCCCAACAACTCTTATACACCAGTCTGGAGCAGCAAGGTATAAAGTCAGAAGAAGAAGGCCTATACACAACTCAAAGAGAAATAATGCAAAGATGGAAACTACACTGGGAAATGTGAAACCATTTCCCATTGATATCAAAGGGGGAGGAAAATCAAGCAGAAGAACAAAGGCTCTTCTAAAAGCAAGCAGAGGAAGAAGGACACTTCTCAGAATGAAAGGGGGAGGAAGTCTTGGAGGAAGCATTGGAGTATTGGTGAATGTGTTGCCAACAATGCTAAAGGGGGAGACTGTTGGAAATATTGTCATTGATGGAAAAGGAGCAAAGAACCAGAACTATCATTAAGGCAAAGGAGAAGAGAAGCACCAGCAATAAGGAAAAGAAGCAGATCATGAAATAATGCAGTAAGAAAGCATAAAAGAGAGGTAAGGAGCAACATTATACCATAAGCAAATGCACCAAAGGAGAAGAGATAGCAAAGGCAGCAGAAAGGAAAAGGCAACAAAGGCAACTAAGAAGCAAATACAACAAAGGAAGTTAAGGAAAAAAAGGAGAAAAGGAAACAAAATAGAAAAGGCAGAGTCGTGAATGTGCTGGGTAGAGTCATGAACATGCAGCAAACGTGATAATCCCAAGTCAGAGTGAATAACAAACAGAAAGAACAAGCTCAAGAGAGATCAACAGTTTAAAAAAAAAGACAAAGAAAAATACTTCAGAGCACAACATAAGGCAATCGGATTTGCAAGACATAGTGAGGACCATAGATCTTACACAATCCTCTGTTTGATTGAATATCATATTAATCATATAGTAGAAAGCAATCGGATTTGCACGCAACAATGAGGACCTTAGATCTTGCACAGATCAACGGTGGAAGATCTTATCACAACCATGAAGACATCGCATATAGTAGGGTATAGTGATTACGGTTAAGACTTCGCAAGTTAAGTTATTTAACTTGCGATGAAAAGGGGATCAACAAGGAGACAAGTGTGGATAGTCAGATCCAACGAAGATCAACGACAGACGATGAATCGCGAGTTCACACATCGCAAATGTTAGCGGATAGCGCTAAGGCTTCGCAAGGTATGTTAATTTGTTTGCATTGCTGTAAGGTTAGAAAGTTGCGATGCAGTGAAAGGGAGGAGCCACATGTTGGCATTGTGCATAAGCGCACATTGCAAATGTTAGCGGATAAGTGCTAAGGCTTCACAAGGTATGTTAATTTGTTTATGATGCTGTAAGGTTAGAAAGTTGCGATGTGGTGAAAGGGAGGAGCCACGTGTTGGAATTGCGCATAAGCACACATCGCAAATGTTAGCAGATAAGTGCTAAGGCTTTGCAAGGTATGCTAATTGTTTTTCAATGCAGTGAGGTTAGAAAGTTGCGATGCGGTGAAAAGGAAGAGCCATGTGTCAGTACTGCGCATTAGCGCACATCGCAGATTTTATGTTTTATACTTAAGGTTCGCATGGTAAGTTATGTTGGATGTGATGCGATGCGATCGCATATCGCACAAGATAGGAGATGCGTTTATTGCTAAACATTAAAATTTGTGGGCAAGCAAAGTGCAATGTATTGTGATTGGTCAAGTATTGTAGGACCCGAAAACCACTGTTGCACGTATATGTAAGGGATGTCTGTTATGTGAGTTCTATTATAAAGTATGTGCTGATTTATTTCTAAACGTATGTATGTTAATAAAACTCAAAAATTGTAATCTGCTGTGTTAAAAGGGAGTTTATGTGGGCCATAACCCACAGGTCATAGTATTGTTTAAAATGATAGTTTCATGATGTATCAACAATAAGCAGCGACAGTGTAAAACATAAAGGCATGGCTCAAGTTAGGCTAAGACAGTAATGCTGTAGCACAGTTGGAAATATAATTGCAGAAACATAAAAGACAAAGCGACAACAAGCATAAGAGGACAAACACACAAAAAATCTAAGAAGTTGAAAGGGCTGAGTGAAATATTTGATTGTAATTGTAAATGTATTAATTATTTTATATTGTTTGTGATGCAAAGGAAAGTCTCCAAGGAAAATCAAAACTCCAATTTAACACTGAAACGAGTGTATATTATTGTTGTAACATCCTGAATATACTGAGTGAGGAAATGAGTGGGTGGAAGGCAAGAGGCATGCCTGTTCACTTCATATTCCCATATAGAATGCAAGCATCCATGAAGTGATCTCTATAAATTATGTTATTTTAATATGCATAAAAAGGTTAGAGAGTGGAATAATGAGAGAGAGTAGAGAGAGATGTTGTGCAGATCTAGAGTTGATATGAAGCAGATTTGAAGGCTGGAAGGGTAGCAGTGAAGTAGTAAAATAGAGCTCATATCCAGGTAAATCAGCATATGATTTTATTGTAGTGAGAGGGAGTGATGCTTCCATATCATGTTGTAGCTTGATAGATGTCCAATTGGAGCTGGTTGAGGTAGGAGCTTCCTGTGGGTTGTAGCTTGTTGAAAATAGATGGGAGTTGGAGCTTCCTTGCAAGTTGTAGCTTGTAGAATTTGAGGTAGTAGCCTCTTGTAGGTTGGAGCCTACAGAAAATCAGTGGTGAGAGGGAGTTGTAGCTTGCCTTTGCATCACAACAATAATAAGATGTGGTTTTATCCCTTATGGGTTTCCACTTATATCTTCTTTCTGTGTGCTTGATGATTATGTGTTGATGTGATGTTTTAATTTGCTTAATTACATGCTCTACACACATTAAGTTTGTTGATTCATTATGTATTAAGCTGCTTATGAACTAAAGGTGTAATTGAGTTGAATGAAAAGAGTTTTAAATTTCCATGAATGTAATAAACTGATTCACCCCCCCTCTTAGTTTAGCTAAGATTTCATCAGGAGGTTATATGGATTAGGATTTTAGGCTAGGTGTGAGTTCAGGGGTTTTGATAATTGATTTTGGTCGGGCTGTTGGATGAAAGTATGATCAAGGGAGCTAGGTCAGGGCAAATGAGATAAGGTTGTAGAGATTCAATGGGGAAAGGTAGGCATAAGGCTTAACACTTCAATATGATTGTGATGAGATGGTTTTAAGACTAATGAGGAGCTAGGAAGAGCATGCGAGATGTATTCTGCCTAAACAGATGAAAATGGACACATTATGATAACTTTCCCTAAACAGAGCATGAACAAGCATGTATTTTTCCTATCAAATTGAAAGAGATCATAAAATATAGATTAAATTAACATGAATACAACACATTCTAACATATGAAATTGAAGTAAAAACAATGATAAACATCATACCACATGTATCCCAAAAAATAGCTACAACTCTTCTTTATTAACTGGCCAAAATGCGTACAATTGTCCTTGATCAATGACCTAGCATCAAAACTGATTCCAACCCTTACTAAGAGTGAAGAAAGGGAATAAATATACATCAAAACAAGATTCACTCATCCTCAGGGGTCGAATCCATGAGGTGAGGAAGAGATCCAAAAAATTCTGAACTGAAAGCTGGAGTGTAGGAAGGTGCAAGTGACTCCTCCCTAATTACATTAAAATTGATTCATTTGAGTTAATGAAAACTTTTACTTGATGAATATACCCCTACGTAAGTTATCCATAACACAATTACATTTACCATCCTCAATTACATAGGTGGGAACATCAATTTCAGAGATAAATTCAAAATTACAATGAAGTTTAAAAAAATCAGCAAATGGTCAAGTGCGCCCTCACTGTTCAAAGCTGATTTTGACTGACTTGTTGGTGTCCAAATTTGCTCCAAGATAGCTTGTTGGAAATCCCTTCAAGTCTAGTTTCGATATCTACCTTCATTTTTCAAAATCAAGATCATTTTACCTGTCAAAAATACATTCTCCCTAGACTGCTCTGTGCGCAGTGCCTAGGCCAAAATAGGGGCAAGAACATGATTTTTAGGGTGTTTTTTTTTCCTTTTCACTGAGTAGTTTGTCTCAAAAACATTAGAAAATTGACAGGGTGCATGTATTCATCATTATGAATCCAATGGTGGTCTCTTTTTGGCCATTGGATTCCTAAAAAAAGTGCGCAGCGCCTAGGGCGCTGCACATGTGACCAATTTGCTGATATGACACTGTCCATGAACACACAGAAAAAATCCGATTTTGAAAAAATGATTCAAAATGTTTCAACATTGGTGGAGAGGGTGTTGGTGAGGTGGCTATGCTTGGAGTGAAGCCTCTGCAAGTATGTCTAACTTTCTTTTCTCCTCCAGCATGGTCAAAGCCTCAATATTTGCATTGGCTCCTTTGATCTTGGCCATTGCAATTTTCTTCTTTTGAGCATGATGCTTGACCTTTATCCTCAACATATCACTGTCTCTGTTAGCCTTTCCCAAAAGATTCTCCAAATGATAATTTTCTCTATCAAGCCATGACTCCATATTTTCATTAATTATCACTGCATGTTGTTCATTTAGGGTTAGCTGATAAGCAAGCTCAACCTCTATTTGTTTTTCTAGAGCTAGAGCTCTTTTCAGCCCTCTACTTCTAGGTCTGCTTCTTGGTGCTTTTCCATCTTGTTCTTCAAGAAATCAATTATTTTCAAGTGACTCATCTAGCATAACTTTGGCCTTTTCTACCTCCCTTTGAGCTATGACGTGTTTGACTTCATCAATGACCTGTTTAGTCTTCAATTTCTTATTCTCTTGCTCAAGGAAGTTTATGACAAACTTGGCCCTGTCAAGATTAGTTTGGAGCTCTCTAATCTTGGCATCCTTTCCTTTGATTACTTCCCTAGTGATTTTATCATCTTCATCCTCATCTAGGTCAACAAGCTCAAAATCATGCTCAGTCTCATGGAGTTTTTGTTCATGTCTAACCTCTGGCTAAATTTATGCCTTAATCACCTTTTCTTTCCCTTTGTCCACCTGCTTTGTTGATGTAGAAGGTGTTAGTCATCACTAATATTTTTCCTTGTGATGACTAAATATTTGTCTTGAGATTTCTTGATACAAAGTCCATGAACATGGTGAGTTCAAGAAATCTCACTACGTTCTTTTTCCCTAAAGATAACATTTTCACTGTATTATCATCTTAACTAGTCATGCCCAATATATCACTCCCAAAGGACCCCTCATGGGCACATGTCACCCATTATTCACCATGTCTTGTCAACTTGGCCTAAAAACCTTTGTTTTGATTTTACCTACTACCCTCCACAGCCAAACTAAGATCACTTCTCAAAAACAAACTCTGTGGTTCTTCCCAAGACACCCCAAGCATTGATGATCTCTACCTATCTTTGTAGACTCGTTAGACAGACCAAGAAACATTGGAGTCTAAATCTTCAATACAGTTGTTTACCATAAAATCTAAATCACACTTGATACAACCCAGTTTTTAGGTTTTAGTCCAAAAACCAAGTCCTATAGAGCCTCCACTAGGTCACCTAGGGTTTCATGAGTCATAGGGTAGATTTGATATCCTACAAATCTCTATTTTTGCCTACGAAGAGACTACTTTGAAAATAAAAAGAGATAAGTAACCTTGTCTAGAAATAATAAAGAGACCTTTCAAAGAAAGGCCTTGGATCTAAAAAGCATGAAATATAGTAAAGGGACAGTTGCCCTTTATTCCTTTTTCTGCCAAAGAAAGTTAGAAGAATATCATGTCATCTATAAGGTAAGGTAAAAAAGGGGGAAAAATCATCACATAAAGACCATCAGTGGAAAAGAGATAACAACAAACACATGTTTTAAAAAGGTCTGGATCAGTAAATGTTGTTAGCCAAAAACAAAGGATAAATGCTAAGGTTGCAAAGGCAAAGATTATCATAACTTCTTCAATGCACAATGAGCACCATAAAAGAGTTTTTTTTTGCTAGGTTGCTTAAAATTAGAAGATAGCATTGTTTGTATTTTCCTAAGCAGCCCTCAAACCCAAAAATTTGAGAGGTAATGATACAATGATCAGAGGATGATAGAGCCTCCTTCCTTACAGCAGATGTCCACCATAGATTACTAGGTCACTTCTTTAGGGTTTATCAAGAGCAAGCACCGTTTCACCAGCACTAAAAGGAAATAGAAAAGGAGGTCAGTTTTACAAGGCTAATTTCCCAAATGTAAAAAGGAGGTCTTCAAGGTAAAACAAGAGAAGACAAGCATAGGGTTGGAACTCTGAAAACACCCAAGTCAAATCCATATCACAATATGATTTGTTTGATATAGGTAAATAAAATTGTCACTACCTTAAAAAACAGAGGAAAAGATGAAGAACAGGCTTTGAGTCACCAGCAGTCAAAACATACAGGAAGGTCAAAGCAAGTGTTTTTCATTTCAACAAAGGCATGTTCATGAAAAAGTTTCTTAAATACCCAAGTTAGCAGTATAAATAAGGTAAAAAAGGCATGAACAAATCAACATCAAGCAGAGGAAAAAGGGGCCTGAAGAAAGTCTCTCAAAAACCCCCTGAGGATAAAAGGTATGAAACAAATGAAAAGGGACCTAAACATTACAAAAGTGGGTTTCATATTTTGATTTTTATTTTCCCAAAGGCATTAAGTATTTTGAATTCCTTAAGTCAATCATTCTCGCACTTTGCAAGGAGAGAAAAACTCCAAGAATATAAAACATAGTTTCTGGGCCATTTCTGGGCAAGTTCGTCAAAACGCTGTGCAAAATCCAGGCACTGCGCAAAAGAAGAACCAATGTTGCACAAACTGCCTTTTCTCCCGTCTATTTTTACACCACGCTACGCAAATATTTCTTCTACGCTGCGCAAACAAGGGCCCAGCCCGCTCGACGACCGACAGCTGCACCAGTGCTGTGCAAACAGGCGCCCGAATTCTTAGGACTCCCGTAGTTTGCAAGATTGGCAAGAACAAACGCTGCAGGGCCTACATCAGAACCACTTTGGAATCCTAGGATCTAGCCCTCCTGGATTTAGAGAGGGATCTCTCTATTTAATTATTTTCAAAGGATATATCTTTAAGGCTTATGATATGATATTAGGCTAGTTATGAAGTACAAGGGGTTTGTTTGATTTGGTTGGGTAGGATATCATCAAAATAAAAGAAGTCTTTGAAGGGTAAAGGTGTGTGTAAGTTGAAAGAGTGGTTCAACATATAGGATAGGTAAGAGATAGTATCAATCCATTGGGCTATGGAGTCACAAAAGGGTTTAATTTCACAACAAGTTTCAAGAGTGGTCCATGGGGCAAGTCATCTATATCAAAGGATCTCTTTAAGTTGAATTGTGGTATGGAACATTAAGAAGTGTGGTGAAAGAAGAAAACATATAAGAAAAAAAAGGGCAGCCTAAGATCAGGTAAGGACTTTGAACCTATCCTGCTTTCAACATACTCTCAAGGGAAAACAATTAAGATAAACAAGGAATAGCCTAAGATCAAGTAAGGAATTTTAACCTAGCCTACTTTTGGCATACTCTTAAGGGATATTTTCAAAGCAACTGTTGGAGATAAACTAGAGGACAGGGCTAACCATAGACTTCTCTAGTTCAACTTTACTTAGCAAAATTTTCCAGAACTTTCAAAGACAATATCTCAAGTTGTACTCAGGAAATGTGGGCTCACCAACACTTCATTGGTTATACTCTATTGAATTATCCTCAAAGCACAATTAGAAGAAAACATAAAGATAAAGCTTATCAGTGAGATTTAGGGTACTTTGCAGTAAATCCTAATCTAAATTTGTTGTTCTTTATCAGACAAAGTGGATAGTATGAAAACATAAGAAAAACAACAATTACAGTAAGAAAAACATCACCACTGACATAGACCAGGATCCCATAAATCAGATTTTATATTTTATGTTCAAACCAGTTACAATATTCAAGTCTGGTAGGTCTTTACAGCTTCAAACTTCTCTTCTCAGCCTATCTTTCTTCAATTACTAACAGAGCTTCAGCAGCCTCAGTAACTATTTACATTCAATAAGTATTCAACCAACATTTACAATGGGCTCCTCTTATGATATTTATAGGTAAATTGAGGAGGTGGAGTGAAAGGAAGATCTAACTTATTCAATTAATACATAGTAAATTCTTCTCGACCTTTGGGAAGCCTAATGGAGAAGATATGTAATGTCTTAACTCTGTTAATTGATTTTTACATTAATTTTCATCTACTTCAGTCACTTTTGTTGACTTTAAGGCTTTTGATAGGCTGGAAATTACTTTCTGAGCTGTCTTTGGAAATATCTCTGATTGTGCATTAACTTTGTATGCTTTTGAGGCAAAACAGGCCTATAGGTGGCATTTTTGGCTTTCTGGGGATTAATTGCTTCCATGATCTGGCCATTTTGAAGCGGTCTTTTGCTGATCTATCCTGATTTTTCACTTTAAACTTGAAATAGGCCTTTGATATGCTTTTAGGCCTTCTTTATCATCTTTCTGCTTTATACTGTGTCTTTATCCTTTAAACTATGGGATTAAGTCTTTTAATCTTCAGGCTCTTGACTTCAATCCTTTCTCTTTGTTCCTTCGGATCTTCACTGCTTTGTTCGATTTGATGTACAGGTGGCTTGCGCTGGAGGGTTTTGCTACGTAACCAATGCTCATGAAACATTGATTAAAACTTGGAAATTGGACCCTTTATGTCCCTTTTGCATTCAATTCGGCCATAGAGGATCGTCATCCTCGGCTCTGAGCCACTATAATTGGCTGTGGGAAGGCTTTATATCCTTTTCGCCATGAAAACCTGCAACACACACGAACTGATAAAATAAAACCTACGATGCTTGGGTTAAAATGCTTTAGAGGGCTTTGGTGGGGGCGAAGGAGCATTGGAGTGGATTACATGGAGGAAACCATGAAAAACAAGGTTTAAATCTGCTTGTGGCGTGAAAATATGGATAGGTAGTTTTGCAGAAAACTGGAGTGGTATTCATGCGGGGTTTGGGCGGTAAGCGGTAATGGGTTTATCGAGCGCGATACAGTTCATTGCTCGACACGTGGCTCTAAAAAACCACCCATTTTGCTTTAAAAATGCACGGTGGGAAGGTTTGGCGAGGATGGGCATGAAGACAGATCTAGACCGTTGGATCGGGGAAATCAACGGTCATGATTAGAAGAAACACGATGAAAAAGCCCAGCGCGGTCGAGTGGGACTGACGAGATTACATGGGGAGGTTAGCAGCGACAGCCGTTGGATTGGGCTCAATCAACGGTGGAGATTGATAGCGGGGAGTGCGAAATATATCATATGGATTGGGAGACGGATGGATATGCGATGAAGTGAGGGCCATTAGATCTTGAGGATCAACGGCGGAGATACATCGAGGAGAAACATAGTCAGGGTGAGAAATTATAAAGGGAAGGGGCTGAGTTAAGGTTGAATGGGAGCCGTTGGATGGCGAAGGTCAACGGCCAGGATTCATTCACGGAAATGAATTGGTAGGGGACAGAAGGGAGGGAGGATGGCGATGTGAAAGAGCGCAAGCCATCCAATCTTGGGAGAGTTAGATCAACGACGGAGGAAGAGCGATGGGACCCAGTGGATGACGTCAGCAAAATTGTTGTGTAGCGGAAAGCTATTGGGCATAATTTAAAAGAGGGGATCAATGGGAGCCGTCGGATCGGGGAAATGGACGGCTGAGATTAACTCAGAAGATCGGTAATCGGCAGAGAAAAGAGTCTGGGAAGGATGATTTTTGGAATGCGATGTGCCGATGGCTGATGGGAGAAGCAGGTGTGATGGACGAAGGACCGTTGGATCGAGATCGAGATCAACAGTGGAGATTTACTCGAGGGATCGCATTGGCAGGGGGAAAAGGGACCTGGGAAGTTGTGATGTTCCGATGCGATGAAGCATCGATGGAGTGATGCGATAGCGAAGTGCGAGAGTTGTCGATCTAAAATAGGATCAACGATGGAGATGCAATCGTGATTTCACATCGGCGGGAGAAAAGAGAATGGGAACAAGGAAACGCCAAAATGCCGATGGGCCGATGCGTCGATGGTCCGATGCGCCAATGGGCTGATGGCCTTGGTCACAGAGTGCGGTCTTATGGTGGAAAAAAGGGCTCGGGCTTAAGCGAAAGGGGCTAAAGGCCTTATCTTAAAAATGAAGGATTTTGGACAGAAAATGAAGGTTTTGAGGTTTTTTGGAGTTTTCGATAGGGGGATAAAAGGGTTTTAAACTGAAATATAGGGATTTTATCAAGTTCAAAGGGGATTTTGAGGGAAAATAAAGGGTAAAAATGGGAAAAATGGGTGAAATGAAGGGGTTTTTAGAGGGATTTTCCAAAGGAAAAAATGATGGAAAATGGGTCTGAAAGCAGTATTTTTTATAATAGCAAGGTTTTTATTTGAAGGTTTTGAAGTGAACATATCAATGGAATGGATATTTTGGACAAGGTACACAGTAAGGCTTCAAGAACTCACAATTTTTCTTTAAAACTTGTTTCTTGAAGACTAAAGACCTGTTTTAGCCATCATCAGTTATGACAAAATTTTATTGATGGCTAACAGTGGCTCCACTTGGGGACGGCAGCTCCTTGGAGGTGTCAAGAATCTCAGAAATTTATTTCTGGAATGCAGACCCATGCCTTATCCTTGACAACCTTTTCTTACTTGATCATGCTGCTTAAAAATATGATCAGTACTTTGTATTAGCAAACAAACTTCTTTTCCCCAAACAACTACCTACACAGCCTACTTTCCTAACATTTTTTCTTCATAAGGTGCACTTGGACTTGCAAAACTTTTGACATCAACATTTTATTCTTTTATTGAAAGCATGAAACTAATCTAAATCTACCCTTATTTCTTCCATGAGTTCAGATTAAACAGTTGAACTCATAAATTCTCTACCTAAGCTACTATCTGTCAGGATTAAGCTGTCTGACAGATCTTATTCTCTATATTCTAAAATAGAAATTTAAATACAGGTAAACGATGATTAAGATGTCTGATTTTCTGTAAGAATATGGCATAAAAACAAGCTGCACATAGACTGAAATTTGTAGAAATTTAAAACAAAATTGTGAAGGCTTAAGATCTGAAAATTAAAAGCATCCTTCATTCTTTCTTCAGCTCTGATTTTGATCTTTTTTAGAGCTGTCTTTATTTTTCTCTTGGTTCAGATTTTGAGCATATTAGAACCAATTCTTCATCAAAATTTACAGGTTCAGGATTTAAGCTTGTTTGAATCTCTGTTTTTCTATCCTAATCTATTCTACTGATAAGCCAAGATTTCATTGTTTGGCAAATCTTCTTCACTAACCTATCAACAATAAATTGAAATCTATCTAGTCATGATTAGGCTGTATGACTAAATAGCAGTGCTCTCTTTTAAGTAGTGGCATTTAAGCTTGCACACTTTCAGATTCTCCTTTTCTTTTTTGGTATGGGGTTGTACCTTTCTTATTTTATATTTTTCCTCTTTTCTCTTTTTCTATTGTTTTTGTATTTTTTATTTTTTCAAATTTAAAATCAGTGTTATATACAATGAAAAAAAAGCTTTGAAACTAAAATATTAGTTAACAGAAATAATATTTGAGAATCCTGCCATTGACAAGACCTCCAAAATATTCAGCTCCATCCAATTCTTGTAGAAAGAATGCATTATTTCCAATAGCAGATTGAATAAGATAAGGGCCTTGCCATAAGTTATCAAATTTTCCATGTTTTCCCTTATCTTCTCTCCTTGAATCCCATTTCAATACTTTTTCACCAATTTTAAAGTCACTTGCCTTGGTTCTTTTGTCAAACAAATTCTTGATGTTTTCTTGTAGTTGCTGTGCTCTGATGTATACCTCCTCTCTGGTTTGTTGTAGATGTATAGTCTGGTGTATTCTTCTTGTCATATCATAATCTTCAGACTGTACTTCTTGGATCAGCTTCATGACTGGCACTCCTAGACTGGTTGGAAATATTGCATCTGTTCCATAAAATAGCTGGTAGGGAGACATTCTAATTGATTTTTTAATTGTTAGTCTGTTTGCCCATAATGCATGTACTAGCTTACTGTGCCATGATTTCTTGTTATCTTCCAACAACTTCTTGATTATGTTCACCAAACTTTTATTTGAGGATTCTGCCAACCCATTACCTTGAGGGTAATAAGATGTAGAATGACCCAATATAATCTGATATTTATGACAGAATTCCACCATCTTTTTAGACCCAAATGCAACAGCTTTATCAGTTATGATATTTCTAGGACAACCAAATCTAAACAGTATATGATTTTCAAGGAATGAAATGATAACTGAGTCTGTGGCATTCCTAGAAGGGATGGCTTCTATCCATTTGGTAAAATAGTCTGTTGCTGTGAGGATACATTTAGGTTGGGAAAATGAGGCAGGATGGATTTCCCCAATGAAGTCTAGACCCCACTGCTGAAAAGGAGCTTCAACAGTGATTGGTTGCAGAGGTAAGGGAAGCAACTTTCTTTTGCCTTCAAAGATTTGGCATTTGTGACAGGCAGTAATAATTTTGTGGACATCTTGAAAGAGGGTGGGCCATTAGTAACCAGCTCTAAGGATTTTGTTAGCAGTTGACTTCCAGTAGAGGTGGCCTCCACATTCTCCTTCATGAAACTCGTGCTTGATCTTATCTGCATCATTCTCAGGAAAAAATTTAAGCAATAATCCACTAGCATTTTTCCAATATAAACATTTATTCAAAATGAAGTAATTTACAGCTTTCAACTTTAAAAATCTTGCCTTTGTTTTAGACAAGCCAGGAGGGGCATTTAGGTTGAGCAACACATACAAAATATCAACATACCAAAATGAATTCAGAAAATGATTTTCAATAATTGGAGTTGTCAACTCCTCCTGTTCATCTAATGCATTAAACATGTTTATATCAAGAGCTTGAAAGTTGGATTCAACCATAAGTTTTTCTAGTCTTTGACCTTTTATGAGCTTAGTGGGCTTGATTTCTAAGTCATATTCTAAAATTACAACAATCCACTTTCCTCTTTTGCCATCTGGATCTTGGGTCAATATGTCTTTTACAACTGAATGAGGCACAAATGCTATAATGTGGGAATGTAAAATGTAAACTCTAAAGTCTTTTAAGGCTTTGACCAAGGCAAAGGATTTTTTTTCCATTATGTTGTACTTCAGAGGTGCATCTCTTAATGCCTTAATGAAAAATGCAATTGGTTGTTCTTGTCCCTTCAATTTTTTCTGTAATAGGACAACATCTACTGTGTGTTCTGATGCAAATGAAAATATGAAGAAATCTTTTGTAAAATCAGGACTGATAAGAACTTGTGTTCTGGTAAGTGCTTGTTTTACCAATTCAAATGATTTATTTGCTTCTAAGGTCCATTTACCTCCTTCTCTCTTAAGCATATTTGTCATGATTCTAAAGAGTTCAGCTAGATTGGGTATGAACCTTCTCAAGAAATTAATCTTCCCAATGAAAGATTGAAGTTCCTTGATGTTTCTAGGATGGTTGATTTCCAATATACTATCGATCCTCTTTAGGTCTATCCTTATTCCTTTTTTAGATATGATATGTCCAAGAAGTTTACCTTCTTGGAGACCAAACAATGTTTTCTTTGGATTTAAAGATAACCCATATTTTCTGCATTTCTCAAAGACTTTTCTCAAGTGTATTAGGCGTTCTTCATCTGTTTTAGAATAGACAGTGATATCCTCAAGGTAAATCACAATGAAGTAACCTATTTCTTCTGAGAATGCTATATCCATGGCTCTTTGAAATGTGGCACCAGCATTCATTAAACCAAAAGGAATTTTCAAATACATGAAAGTACCCCAAGGTGTAGTAAAGGCTATTTTAAGTCAATCATCAGGGTGTACCAATATCTGATTGTAACCTGAGAAGCCATCTAGCAAAGAAATTCTTATAGAACCTATTGGGGTTCCTATGTTTTGGCCAGATTGGCAAAACCAAAAGATAAGACAACATCAAACCGCTTTGGGATTCAAGGATCTAGCCCTCCTGAATCTAGAGAGGGATCTCTCTATGAATGAGTTTAAAGATGTGATCTTTAAAACCTGAGATGTGATAATAAGGCTAGTTATGAAAGGCATGGGTTTTGTTTTTTTGTTTTTTGGTTGGGAAAAGGCATGATGTAAGTGAAGGCAGTTCAAAATAAAGGGTGAAGATGTATGCAAATGAAGGAATGATTCGGCTGACAGAAAAGGAAAAAACAGCTTAACCCATTGGGCTATGGAGTCATAGGAGGATTTTAATTGGACAACAAGGTTCAAGAAGGATCCATGGGGCAAGTCACTTATGTCAAAGGATCTCTTAAGTTGATTTTATGGAATGAAACAGATAGGAAATGGAGAACACAAATGAAGAACAGTGAACAACCTGAGATCAAGTAAGTGCTTTTAAACTATCTTGCTTCGGCATGTACTTAGAGAAACAAAACATAAAAGTATTCTGAGATCAAGTAAGTACTTTTAAACTACCCTGCATTGAAGTACTTTCAGTTAAAAACATTTTAAAACAGTTGGAATAGCTTAAGATCAGGTATGTTCTTTTAAACTACCCTGCTTTCAGCATATTCAATAAGAAAAACACAGATAACAGTCACAAAGAGCAATTTAGATCAAGAAAGTGCTTTGAAACCAACCTGCTTCAATATACTCTTTAAAGAGAACTTTTGAATGAAGAAAACATAAAAATAAAGCTTTCAGTAAGAGTAGGGTACTGTTGGGAGTAAATCCTAGCTCTACGTTTGCTATTCTTTATCAGAGAAAGTGAACAGAGTGAAAACATTAAAGAAAATAAAAGTTGATAGTGAGGAACACATCACCATTGACACAAATCAGGATCCCATAAATCAGTAGCTTGTATTTGATGTTCAAACTAGTTACAATCAGCAAGCCTGGTGGGTCTCTACAACTTCAAACTTCTCATATCAACTTATGTATCTTCAAATTGCACACAGGGCATTAGCAGCTTCAGAAAACTATTACATGCAATCAGATGTCCAGAGACCAACATTGGCTCATCTTCTACAGAAGTATTTATAGAAGAATGAGGAGGTGGGAGGATTTCCCAGGGGTCAAGTATCATTAATTCTGTAATCAATGCAATTCCTGGCCTTTGTGAACCAGGCAAGGCATAAGGTGGGAATGTAATCATTTCTAACTCTGCTTCATAACTCTGTTTCTGCCTTTCGAGGCCTAATGATCAAAAAATATCTGCTACTGGGTTGTTCTTAATCTTTAAAAATAGTTTTGCCGACAATTAGAGATAATATCTTTGATTTGCATTAATTGTCCAGCTGTCTTTAGGCAAACACCTCTTGTTCAGGTAGTGACTAAAACTTCTTTGATTCCTGTGAGGCTGCAGGTGTCTTTAGGAGCTGGAGAGGGTTTGATTGGCCTCTGCTTATGGCGGTGGAGGCTTTCTCGGCTCGACAGATGTCTTCGTCTTTCCCTAAAACACCTTTAATTTACTTGAGATCTATGTTTTAGGTCTTCAATCTCCTATTCTGGTTCGTTTTGTCTTCGATACTGATACTCTTTGATTGGTGCTTGATTTACTATGTTTGTTGGTGTGTAGGGCTGTACAGGGATCGAATAGCATCAATGCCTCATGAATCATTGATAAAACATGGAGTTGAATCCTGCGAATGATTCCCTTTGATGAATCGAAGGCAGGAGGATCGTCACCCTCTGCCTTTGAAATTTTCTTCAGTATAGCGGAAAAAACCATTTAAACCCTGCAAAATACAAACAACATTTATAAAATCCTGCATGTATAGGTTTACTGCTTCAGAAGGCATGTGGAGTGAGCGTGGCCGTTGGATGGCATCATCCAACAGCCGAGATTTATTGGAAGGGGTCAAAGGGAAATGGAGGAAGAATTAAATCAGAGCCGTCGATCGCGCAGAGATCGATGGTCGGGAGCGGAGGTGAAAAAGTCAAAGCGGATAAGTCATTTTTGGAAAAATGGAGAAAATGGATTAAAACCTTTTTTTCGAGAAAAAATGATCAAAAATCAAGATCGGGAATCAGGACATACGTGGGCCGTCGGATGAGATCGGCCCACAGGATCAACGATGGAGATCATATGTCAAAAACCTTATAAAACACACCTAGAATTCAAATTTTTTTAATAAAACCATGCTGAATAAAGTTCCTGGGTCCGGATCTGCTGACTGTGCGAGGAACTAACGAAAACCCGCTCCAATCGGATGATGCCATGTGGATGCTGATGTGGCACTGGGGATCGGGACGATGGAGTATGGGCCGTTGATCTGCGGATCAGATCGACGGCGGAAATTCTTTTATGGCTGCACCGTACCTGTGGTTATCGCACGGGCTTCTTCAGAGTGCGACTACCGTCCGATGAGCGGCCTCAGATCGGACGACGCTCACCAATATCGCGCTGAGCCCACAGTCAAACTTTAATGTGCGATGAGCGGCGGTTTTCCAATAGTGCTCGAGGCCACGTGTTGGGCGATGAATGGAATCACTGCGAAATAGAAAAAACCACCCCGCTCTCAAAAGCGGTATGATGAATTCCACCCGGTTTCCTTTTAATATGATGACAAAAAACATTAAAACTCGAAATTTAATATAAACAAAGGTTTGTGGTTCGGGGGCGGAATATTTATTCTAAATGGGTAAGCGCCCGACTGCGGGGCCGTGGGTTATATGGACGATCATATGACCGGGGGTTTATGGAGGAAGCGCTAATCGCAATGGGGCGATGCGATAAGTGCTTGGAAGGCTGGCGCTCGGTTCTAGCACTAAGGTGTATGGAGGGGAAGGGTTGAAAACTTAGCCCAAGGGGGCTTAAGTCTATAATATATAAAAAATGCATTTTTATGGATTTTCAATGATTTTCAAAGGAGTTTGCGGGTTTCGATAAGGCAAGAAAGGGTCTTAAACCTTATCAAAGGGATTTTTTGATGAAGGGGAAAATGGGAGAAACAAGAAAATGAGGGATTTTCATGGGAAATGGAGGAATAAAAATGAGGTTAGTTTTGGAGGTGGAAGGGAGGGGAAAATGGTGTTTGCAGTAGTATTTTGGCTTTGAAAATGCAAAATCTCAGGATTGTAAAATGGGCACAACAGTGAAGACTAAGACATAGGCATGAGGCCTTTTGAGAGTCTTCAAGAGCCAACACCTTTTAGAAATAAAATATGTTCCTTGAAGACTCTAGGAAATGATTTAGCCGCCTTCTGGTATAACAAATTTCATAGGTGGCTAACAGTGGCTCCACTTGGGGATGGTGCCTTCTTGAAGGCATCAAGAACTTCAGACTTGCATTCTCTGGGAGGCTGATCAATGCTTTATCCATTGGGGTGCCTTCTTTGCTGGAATGATCTTACTCTGCTCTGAAAACATGTTAGCAGCCATGAAAAACAATGGATCTTCATTCAACAAGCTTTCTACCTACCCAATCCTACTGATCTAACATTTTTTCTTCATTAGAGTGCACTTGGATTGGAAAACTCTGTTACAACATTTTATTCTTTTTGAAAACATGAAATCTAATCTATTTCTACTCCTTATATCTCCATGAACTTAGATTAAACAATTGAGTCCATATGATTTTCTACCTAATCTACTGTCTATTGGGATTAAACTATCCAACAGACTTTATTCTCTAAATTCTACAACAGAAAATTAAAAAGCACTCAAGTCAGGATTAAACAGTCTAACTTGATGCTGGTCTATGGCATAAAAAAAAGTTGCACATAGGCATTATTTTGCACAAAATTTGAAACAAAACGGAAGGCTTGAGATCTGAAATTTCAAAGTATTTCCTTCACCTTTTTACAGCTCTATTTTGACTCTTACTTGAGCTGTCTTCTTTGTTAACTGGTTCATATTTTAAGCTGTTTAGAACCAGATTTTTACATCTTTTGACTCAGAATTTGAAACAGATTTGAGTCATTTTCTCTTTGAAACTTAGGTTCAGATTTTGAGCATGTTTGAACCTTTAATTTCTATCCTAAACTATCTACTGATAAGCCAAGATTAAACAATTTGGAAAATCGAATTCACTATCCTATCAGCAGAAAATTTAAAACTAATTAGTCAAGATTAGACTGTTTGACCAACTAGAAGTGTGTTATTTTAGGAGTGGCATTTGAGCTTGCACACTTTCAGATTTGTTTCTCTTTTTTGGTATGGGGCTATACCTTTCTTGTTTTCACAATCTGCCCTCTTTTCTTTCTTTTCTTTGTTTTTGTATTTTTGTATTTTTTTTATTTTTCTTCGGAGACAAAAATCAACAACTATCTAACTGCTCAAAACTGAGCTTTATTGACATTCCTATCTAACCTAATCTAACTTGGAGTATTTACATTATCATATGACACAAAAATGCCAATGCAGCTAGCTGAGTAATGTCAAAAAGAAGAAAAAATTTTGGCTGTTTGTCAAGGGTATCCATAGAACATATTGAAGATTAACCTTCAATATCAAGGCTATCACAGAAGGTGACAGCTTTTCATGTCTCTGGCTCTTGCAAAGGATCACTGTTTGATAATTTGAGCCAGTTGGAATTTCCACACACTCTTCCATAGGGTCAACAAAAAAAAAGATGAAGGTTCTCTTCTTTTTGGTCCTCCATGTCTGGTAGATGGTCTGCTTCCAAGGATTCAGCTTTGAGGAGTAAATCTTCAGAAATTTGCTTGGAAGCATCATCATCCTTTACCTGCAAAATAGAAAACAGTGAAATATCTTCTTTCTTTAAATCTATGTTTGCTTCTGATACAAATTCAGGTTCTTTAAATGGCAAATTGATATCAATGATAGGAGAAGTTTCTTCTTGAAAAGATGGTATATCCACAGTAGGATAGTCTTGTATTTGTTTTTCTCCTTCAAAGTTTTTTCAGTATATTTTATTGTTTGGGACAGCAGGTCTGAATTTTTCTTGAATTGTATATTGTCTTCTCTCCCAAGATCTTAAACATGCACTAGCCACAAGGGCTAAACCATTAGCAAAACTGTTTTGGTCTTTAGGAACAAGGATAAGTTGGAATTCTTTAAAATATTTTAATAAATCCATGGTATCATCCTTATAATCTTTGAGTCTGGGATGTTCAACCATGCATTCATTTTTCACTTGCCTAATTACCAATTCTGCGTTTCCATGAATTGTTATCTTCTGGGCTCCTAATTTTTTCAATAAATGCAGCCCTAAGAGGAGTGCCTCATACTCTACTATGTCTGTTGTGCATTGAAAGTTAAGTTTATATGAATAGGCTTCAGAATAATTGTTCTGAGTATCATAAAGCCATATTCCTGCACCTGCATTAGTTTTAGTACATAACCCATTGAAATTCATATTCCAAAGAGGACTAGTTTCAGTACTATCATTGGTTTTCTTACTATCCTCTTTGTCTTCGGTGCCATTGGATTGTTCTATGGAATAGGCACTAAGTTCATGATTTTCTGCTTGAGATGATGGTTTGGAGGGTAGCTGCTTGCTTAATATTTTCTCAATTTTTTCTTTTGTTAAAGGGGAAATTTTTCTTTCAGTATAAATAGAAAAAGAGCTACCCCATTTTTTATGACCAACAAAAGAAATTTCTTCATCTTTATAACAAAGTTATTTATGTGAATGAGAAAAAGTATTTGTTTTGCAATAAATATCAGAGACTGACTGTTTATTAATAGTCTGATCTATCTCTTCTTCTGTCAACGGGGATGATATTTCTATGTCCCTTTGAACAGAGGTACAACAGTTCTCTGTCTCTGTCTCTTGTAAAGGCTAGTTTTGAGGTTGGATGTTTTCTTGAGCCTCTTCTAGGAGATCTTGACTTGTGTTTGCAGGGAAACTATGAGGTCCCTCTATTGTTTCCTAAAAGCACTGCTCACTATTAGTATTTGCAACTTGATCATGAAGATCTCTTATTAGCATAGTACAAGACATAGGAAGGCAATCAAAAGTTCCTTGACTACCTTCTTTATTGCTTTCTTTGTAAGTTTGCTCATCATTTTCCATAAGGTTTTGATCATAAAACATATCTTGGTTACTGTCTTGACCTTGAGGTGATTGGGCTTGTATTTGATCAGGGGAAAGCATAGCTTGCCCTAGCTCATCAATATTCATATTAGCCATCAACCTATCCATTCTCTTTCCAAGCATGTACATCATCTTTTCCATCATGTCTAGAAAGTTTTCTTGTTTATTTTCTCTATCATTTTGATCATCGTACATATCTTGTCGGGGTAGGGCTTGTGTTTGGACAGGAAAAGGCACATGTTGCTCTAGATCACTAGTGTTTAAATTAGCCATAAACCTATCCACCCTTCTTCCAAGCATGTACATCAGTTTTTCCATCATGATCATATGTTTGTCATCTGGGTTTGTATCTAAATCCATGTTTGTTAATCAGAATAAGAGGTCACTGTGTTTGTTCAATCAGTTCAAGGTATTCTACCAGTGGAGTCATTTGGTATTTTGGGAGTTTCAGAGTGTGGAGTCGCCAGGTGGAAAATTTTTAGCTCCTAAGGAGGTAAAATGTTTTATGGTTCCACCACCATATGACTCTTGTAGAGCTACAAGATTTTCAGGAACTGAATTAGCTCTCAAGGGTGATCTGAAAATAGTTGGTAATTTAATCTTAGGAGACTTCCTAAGGATAATTTCTGGGTTATCAAATACCTCAGGTGGATCAGGGTCAGGATAGGCTCTAGTATGAATTTTTCTAGGAGCCACTATGCTGTGTTTTTAGAACCAATTAAACAGGAAAAGTTCAACCAGGTATGACAGTCTTCAAAAGGTCAACTAATCTGTTTACACAAATTCAAATCCTACAGTCCTCTAACTGAGTTTGACTAATGTTACAATGATTTTGGGTTCAATTCCCCAGTTGAGTCACCATTATGTTGGGGTTCCTATGTTTTGGCCAGATTGGAAAAACCAAAAGATAAGACAACATCAAACTGCTTTGGGATTCAAGGATCTAGCCCTCCTGAATCCAGAGAGGGATCTCTCTATGAATGAGTTTAAATATGTGATCTTTAAAACCTGAGATGTGATAATAAGGCTAGTTATGAAAGGCATGGGTTTTGTTTGTTTGTTTTTTGGTTGGGAAAAGGCATGATGAAAGTGAAGGCAGTTCAAAATAAACGGTGAAGATGTATGCAAATGAAGGAATGATTCGACTGACAGAAAAGGAAAAAACAGCTTAACCCATTGGGCTATGGAGTCATAGGAGGATTTTAATTGGACAGCAAGGTTCAAGAAGGATCCATGGGGCAAGTCACTTATGTCAAAGGATATCTTAAGTTGATTTTATGGAATGAAACAGATAGGAAATGGAGAACACAAATGAATAACAATGAACAGCCTGAGATCAGGTAAGTGCTTTTAAACTATCTTGCTTCGACATGTACTTAGAGAAACAAAACATAAAAGTATTCTGAGATCAGGTAAGTACTTTTAAACTACCCTTCATTGAAGTACTTTCAGTTAAAAACATTTTTCTTTCAGTATAAATAGAAAAAGAGCTACCCCATTTTTTATGACCAACAAAAGAACTTTCTTCATATTTATAAAAAATTTCTTTATGTGAATGAGGAAAAGTATTTGTTTTGCAATAAATATCAGAGACTGACTATTTATTAAGCTATTCCACTAGGGCCCAAAACTACCTTCCCAATGAACTTGCCTTTGCTGCCAGCAATTTCTCTTTACCTTATGAAAATAATCAATGCCTCATCAAAGTAAATAATAGGCCTACTATACTAGACAACTTGAACCATTGGCAAGTGTTTGAAAATGATGAGCAAATAGAATATTTTCTGCAATCTAGAAATGACTTTGCAAGCACAAAACAGAGTTTAAGATTTGAAAGAAATAATTTTGCTGAAAATGAAACTCCCAAAACAGAGCTGCCCTTTGATGATGATATAAACCACCTTCAAAACCCTTGTGTTGCAGAAGTATTTGATAAATCAGATCAAAGAGAACTTGAAATTTTTTAGTACAAGGATGACACCTTGCCAAGAGGCCTTACACCACTAGAAGAGATGTTTGATTTTAATGATGTAGCTAAAAAACCCAAGATGGAATCCACTGAAACAAATATATAAGAATGTAACATTGGAGGGATGAAAGAGCCCAAAATAATCAAGTTTTCCAAAACTCTCCCACCTCACACAAAACAAAAATACATTGAGCTTTTTAGAGAATTTAAAGATGCGTTTGCTTGGAGGTATGAAGACTTGAAATCCTATGACACCAAAATAATTCAACATAAAATTCCTCTCAAGGAAAATCAGAAACCATTTAAAAAAAAATTGAGAAGAATTAACCCCCTCTTGTTACCCTCAGTTGAGAAAGAAATCAAAAATATGTATGATGCCGGGATCATAGTCCCTCTCCGATACTCAGAATGGGTATCCAACCTTATGTCAGTTAGGAAGAAGACCGGGGAAATTAGGCTTTGTATTGACTTCAGAAATTTGAACAAGGCCTCCTTGAAATACAATTACCCCTTGCCTAAAATGGATCACATACTCCAAAAATTAGTTGGCTCACAAATAATCTCATTACTAGATGGCTTCTCAGGTTATAACCAAGTTCTAGTCTTTCCAAGTGACCAACTCAAAATTTATTTCACTACACCTTGGGGTACATTCATGTATGTTAAAATGCCATTCGGTTTAATGAATGCAAGGGCTACTTTTCAAAGGGTAATGGACATAGCTTTTTCAGAAGACATAGGTTACTTCATAGTCAAATATCTTGATGACATCACTCTCTACTCTAAGACTGATGAAGAGCACTTAGTCCACTCGAGAAAAGTCTTTGAAAAGTGTAGAAAGTATGGCCTATCCCTAAATCCTAAGAAAAATTAGTTTGGCCTTCAGGAAGGTAAACTCTTAGGTCACATCATCTCTGAGGAAGTAATTAAGATAGATCCCAAAAGAATAGAAGGCATCTTACAAATCAACCATCCTAGAAACATTAAAGAGCTGCAATCTTTCATTGGAAAGATTAAATTCCTAAGAAGATTCATCCCTAACCTTGCTGAGCTCCTAAGAAATATCACAAATATGTTGAAAAAGGAAGTAAGAGTGAAGTGGGATATGGAAGCAAAAAAATATTTTGAGCTGGTAAAACAAGCACTCACACAAACACCAGTCTTAATCAGCCCTGACTTCACCAAGGACTTTTACATCTTCTCCTTTGCCTCTGAACATACTATGGTAGTAGTACTGTTACAAAAAAACATCATGGGGAAAGAACAACCCATATATTTCTTCAGCAAAGCCTTCAGGGATGATCCTCTAAAGTATAACATTATGGAGAAAGAAGCCTTTGCCTTAATCAAAGCTTTGAAGGATTTTAGAGTTTATATTTTGCATTCACATATCATAGCTTTTGTCCCACACACAGTTGTCAAAGACATACTTAATCAAGACCCTGATGGTAAAAGGGGCAAGTGGATTGCTACCATTTTAGAATATGATTTAGAAATCAGACCCACTAAATTGATTAAAGGACAAGGACTTGCAAAACTTATGGCTGACTCAAATTTCCAAGCTTTAGACATGAATATGGTTGGTGTGTTAGAAGAAACTGAAGAATGTACGGCACCATACATTGAAAAAATGTTTTTAAATTCATCTTGGTATGCTGATATTATTGATGTGCTTCTTTATCTCAATGCTCCCCCTTCTTTGTCAAAAACCAAAGATAGATTCTTAAAACAAAAAGAATTAAATTTTTTCATTTTAGATAGAGTGTTGTACTGGAAGAGTTTTGCTAGTTTGCTGCTTAAATGTTTGCTTGAAGATGATGCAGAAAAAATCATGCATGAATTACATGAGGGGGAATGTGGGGGTCACCTTTATTGGAAGACCATAGCCAACAAGATCCTCAAAGCTGGCTACTATTGGCCTACCCTATTTCCCGATACTCACAAACTAGTCATGACTTGCCATAAATTCCAAATCTTTGATGGCAAAAGAAAGCTCCTACCTCTGCCCTTGCATCCCATCAGTGTTGAAGCTCCTTTTCAGTAGTGGGGATTGGACTTCATATAAGAGATCCATCATACTTCATCTTCCCAACATAAATGGATCCTCACTGCCACTGATTAATTCACCAAATGGATAGAAGCCATCCCTTCTAGAAATGACATTGACTTAGTCATCATCAAATTCCCTAAACCAACATCTTGTCCAGGTTTGGTTGTCCTAAAAAGATCATCACTGATAACGCTACTACCTTTGCATCTAAGAAAATGGTATACTTTTGTTACAAATATCACATCACCCTGGGCCACTCCACTGCTTATTACCCACAAGGTAATGGACTAGCTGAGTCCTCCAACAAGAGCTTGGTAAAAATCATTAAGAAGCTCTTAGAACAAAATAAAAAAGCATGGCATGGAAAACTAGTGCATGCACTATGGGCTGATAGACTAACCACCAAGAAATCTATTGGTATGTCTCCCTATCAACTAGTGTATGGCATGGATGCAGCTTTCCCCACCTCTTTGGGAGTTACAGTCATGAAGCTTATTCAAGAAGTATAATCAGAAGAAAATGACATGCAGAGGAGGCTGAACCAAACCATTCATTTGCAGCAGTCAAGGGAGGAGGTTTACAAAATGACACAAGCTATATAAGACAATATCAAGAAAATCATTGATAGGAGAACCAAAGAAAATGATTTCCAGTTTGGAGACATGGTTCTGAAATGGGATTCAAGAAGGGAAGAGGCCCTTACATCATTCAGTCAGTTAGAGGCAACAATGCTTTCTTTTTGCAAGAGCTTGATGGAATTGAAATGTTTGGAGGTCCGGTCAATGGGAGGATGCTTAAACATTAATTTTGTTAAGAAACCTAATTTTTTTTTCTCATTCATTGTACATACCACTATTTGATGAAAAGAAAAATCACAAAAAAAATATAAAAAAAAGAGGGTGGAGTTTGAAAGAGAGGTACAACCCCATACCTAAAAAGATAATAATGCTGAAAGTGTGCAAGTCTAAATGCCACTATTGATTTCAAAAATCATTGTTTAGTCATCCAGCCTAATCATGGTTGAACATGTTTTAAATTTATGGTTGATAAGTTAGTAAAAAAAGAGTAGGTCAAAATTTTCAAGTTTGACTTGGCAAAAGATAGATTAGGAATGAGAGATGCTGGTTCCACATGCTCAAAATCTAAACCAAAGAGGAAAATGGAGATGTTAAACAAATGCCATATATTTCCCTCATGTTTCCTAAGCTTTGTTTGTACAAAAATAACACTTGTGTGCAGCTTGTTTCAATGCCACAACTCATGGTGAGTCAGATTGCCTAATCCTGATTTACTGTGCTTTCAATTTCATGTTAGTAGAATAGAGAATAAAGTTTGTCAAACAGCTTAATCTTGAAAAATGAGTAGATTAGGTAGAAAATAAAAAGAGTTCATTGGCCTAATTCGAACTCTTGGAAGAAATCAGGGCACAATAGATAGTTTGATTTTTGTTTCCAAAAAGAGAAATGTCAAAGGTTTTCCAGTTCAAGTGCACCCAAGGAAGAAAAAATGTTAGGTAAGTAGATTGGGTAGGTGGAGATGATGCTGATATGAATCATATCTTTTCAGATCTCAAAGACTACAGAATAAAAAAAAACATCAACAAATGAAGAAAGAGCACATCTGCCCAATAGAAGAGGCACTGGTCTCCAAAAGCCAGAAAAATATGAAGTTCTGGACACCTCCTAAGAAGGAGCTGCCCTCCCCAAGTGGAGCCATTGTTAGTCATCACTAATAGTTTGCCTTGATGATGACTAAATATTTGTCCTAATATTTCTTGATACAAAGTCCATGAACATGGTGAGTTCAAGAAATCTCACTACATTCTTTTTCCCTAAAGATAAAATTTTCACTGTATTATCATCTTGACTAGTCATGCCCAGTATATCACTCCCAAAGGACCCCTCATGGGCACATGTCACCCATTATTCACCATGTCTTGTCAATTTGGCCTAAAAACATTTGTTTTGATTTTACCTACTACCCTCCATAGCCAAACTAAGATCACTTCTCAAAAACAAACTCTGTGGTCCTTCCCAAGACACCCCAAGCATTAATGATCTCTAGCTATCTTTGTAGACTCGTTAGACAGACCAAGAAACATTGGAGTCTGAATCTTCAATACAATTTTTTACCATAAACTCTGACTCATACTTGATACAACCCAGTTTTTAGGTTTCAGTCCAAAAACCAAGTCCTATAGAGCCTCCACTAGGTCACCTAGGGTTTCATGAGTCTTAGGGTAGATTTGTTATCCTACAAATCTCTATTTTTTCCTACGAAGAGACTACTTTGAAAATAAAAAGAGATAAGTAACCTTGTCTAGAAATAATAAAGAGACCTTTCAAAGAAAGGCCTTGGATCTAAAAAGCATGAAATCTAGTAAAGGGAGAGTTTCCCTTTATTCCTTTTTCTGCCAAAGAAAGTTAGAAGAATATCATGTCAGCTATAAGGTAAGGTAAAAAAGGGGGAAAAATCATCACATAAAGACCATCAGTGGAAAAAAGACAGCAGCAAACACATGTTTTAAAAATATCAGGATCAAAAAATGTTGTTAGCAAAAAATAAAGGATAAATGCTAAGGTTGCAAAGGCAAAGATGATCATAACTTCTTCAACGCAAAATGAGCACCATAAAAGAGTTTGTTTTTGCTAGGTTGCTTAAAATTAGAAGATAACATTGCTTGTCTTTTCCTAAGCAACCCTCAAACCTATAAATTTGAGAGGTAATGATACAATGATCAGAGGATGATAGAGCCTCCTTCCTTACAGCAGATGGCCACCAAAGATTACAAGGTCACTTCTTTAGGGTTTATCAAGAGCAAGCACCGTTTCACTAGCACTAAAAGGAAATGGCAAAGGAGGTCAGTTTTACAAGGCAACTTTCCCAAATGTAAAAAGGAGGTCTTCAAGGTAAAACAAGAGAAGACAAGCATAGGGTTGGAACTCCAAAAACACCCAAGTCAAATCCATATCACAATATGATTTGTTTGATATAGGTAAACAAAATTGTCACTACCTTAAAAAACAGAGGAAAAGATGAAGAACAGGCTTTGAGTCACCAGCAGTCAAAACATACAGGAAGGTCAAAGCAAGTGTTTTTCAGTTCAACAAAGGCATGTTCATGAAAAAGTTGCTTAAATACCCAAGTTAGCAATATAAAGAAGGTAAAAGGGGCATCAACAAATCAACATCAAGCAGAAGAAAAAGGGGCATGAAGAAAGTCTCTCAAAAACCCCCTGAGGATAAAAGGTATGAAACAAATGAAAAGGGACCTAAAAATTACAAAAGTGGGTTTCATATTTTGATTTTTCTTTTCCAAAAGGCATTAAGGATTTTGAATTCCTTGAGTCAATCTTTCCCGCACTTTGAAAGGAGAGAAAAACTCCAAGAAGAGAAAACAAATTTTCTGGGCCATTTCAGGGCAAGTTCATCAAAACGCTGTGCAAAATATAGGTGTTGCGCAAAAGAAGAATCCGCGCTGCGCAAAATGCCTTTTTTCCTGTCTATTTTTACACTGCACTACGCAAAGATTTATTCTACGCTGCACAAAGTTCGGGTGCTATGCAAACAAGGGCCCAACCCACCTGACGATCGGCAGCTGCACCAGTGCTGTGAAAAAAAGCGCCCGAACCACCTGGCGCTGCGCAAAAAGGTGCCAGACCCACCCAGAACAGCGTGCACAAACAGGCGCCCGAACCCCCGGTGCTGTGCAAAAAGGTATTCAGCCACCCCGGCGCTGCGCAAACAGGCACCCAAACCACCCGACGTTGCGCAAAGTTCAAGGAGGTGCCAAACAGGCCAGAAATACCCCAACTACGCAAATTTGTCTTTCAAGGGTGCCTCGAAGATTAAAGAAAAGTGGTAAGTGGTCTTCCTTTCTAAATCCCCAATTCAAGTTTACAAAAAACATTTTGTTTCGATGGTTAAAGTAAAAACCTAGGAGGGTGAAACCCTAGGTCAAAGACAAAGAAAGCAGTGACACTTTGAAACTAAATTTAATATCAGAAAGTGTGGGGGAGGAAATTAAGGCTGGTTGCTACATTTATGATTAGAATCCTTAAGCTGCAAAAAAAACACTCAAAAAGCCTCAAAATTCAAAATCAATGCCCCCCATCACCATGTCAGAGATGGAAAATAGCATTTGTAGTCAAGGAAATCAAAGACCTTCGAAATCAAAGCACAAGGGAGGGAAAATTAAGAGGTTAGAACCTCAGAATACAATGGCTATCACATCCTCTCCTAGGATCTTGTCATGCTTCCACAACACAAGGTGTTTTCAGTTCTGTAAGAGGGTCAAGCAGGTGAAGAGAAATCCCAGGCTTACAAGGCTCCTCATCCTTAATTTGCAAAACAAAAATTCAGAACTTGCAAGGATACAATGTCCATATCTAAGGCCACCGGTATCCCCTCAGTGGGTGAGAAATGGTTCAAGAATGGTAAGTTGGAAAGAGATTTGTTTTTTCCATTTCTCAAAAGGAGGTATAGACAGGGCAGTATCACTAATTTTCCTTTCTCACATCTCAAACACAGGTATGCACCTTTGATGTTGCCTATCATGAGGTACTTCACCTGTGAGGGGAGATACTCCAAGGTCTATACCTATCATCTTAGAATCCTTATGCATTTTACAGGGGTTAAGGCACTTGACCTACCCTACTATCTCTACAGACCTCTGAACTGTGTTAAAATGAGGCTCGAGGGCCTATTTATTATTGATAAAACAATGGAGAGCTCTAAACATCCAAAAACCTAACCCTAGGAGATGAAGAGCCAAAACTATGGGCCCCGTTTGGGTAAATTGGTGTTTCAACTTCCCGGGGTTGTAACTTTGGCATATTATCTACGTTTGGCACACATGATACATCATTAGAAATATCTATCCAAGGACTACAACTGCTGCTACGAATATTGATTATGGAACGGAATCATATTTGTTGAATGTGTGATGCCCAAAAAATGTCGTTTAGGGCCTCAAAATGGCTCCGGAAGTTCAGGACCCGAAAAACTATTAAAAATAGTAATTTGTGCTACAGCTTAAAAATTGAAAGAACTGATGGTGGGGGTTCAAATGGAATAGGTGGGTGGCCACAAATATCTACCTAGATCATTAAGGCCCTAAAACGGCTTCGGGAGTGCAGGACTCGAAAACCTGCTAAAAATAGTAAGTTGTGCTGAATGTGAAAAGCTGCAAGAATTGATGGTGCGGGTCCAAATGGAATAGGTGGGTGGTCGCCGATATCCACCTGGATCATTCCTCCCTCCTTAGGAAGCAATGGTCCTCATTGCATTGAGATATTCTAGGAGATGAGGCAAATTTTGTTGAAATGGTTATTAGATTTGTCGAAGATGTCATGGACCTGCGGGTAGACATACTGGATGCGTTTAGGAAATTTTGTTTCTTTATTAGCCTTAGACAACACATGTGTGGATTATGTCTATGTAGTCTCATGAGGTATGGCAACATTAGGCAGCGGTGCATCAGGGGTCAGATCAATGGAGTGCTTGCCCTGACGATGTAGAGGAACCTCTGTGAGTGAAAAGAATATTTCCTCGTACTACTCCCTGACTTTTTCCATCTGTTGTAGCCATGCAGGGGAGCCATGTTTTGAGGTTGTGGCCACAATATTATTCTTTCCCTATGAGCGAGTTGTAAGGAAAATAAATTTCCTGGTTTGAGAAACAATCTTACTGCATTGTTTTTCAATATTCAAAGAGATGAAAAGAGGCGGTACTACCTCCGGTATCCTGTACAAGTTATTTCCCAAAGTAATAACAACCACACGAGGCCTAGACTCATACACAACATGTCGCCTCCACAAGTATGGTTGGACCAATAATACATTAGCTACATCAAGAGGAGCAAGATCACACAATACCTCATATGTGAATGGCTTGATATTGTATAGAAGGCAACATTGTTGGCAGATGCGGAGATCTCTCCCTGGGTGAAGCCACTCAATGGTATATGGCTGTGGGTATTGTATGGTCGGTAGGCCAAGTCGCTTCACAACCTCTGTTGAAATGAAGTTCTTTTGGCTTCCGCTATCGACTATAAATTGCAGTGGAGAACCCTTCACCCACATCTGCGCATGGAAGAGGCGCACCCCTCCTTTGGATCCTCTGGATATTGGTGGTGGCAACAATGACACTAGGATCCGCATCAATGATCTACTTCCCTTTGTCATTACCTTTCTCTGGTTCCGACTCAGGATCAGAAAATGCATCTGATTCGGGTGCCTTTAGTTCGACAACCAATGACTGTTTGGCCTGACACTCATTTGTGCTATGAGCGGGGCTGTTATGAAATTCACACCACTTCCCTGTGTCCTTTGGATTTTTGGTGTTGTTCTGAGTCACACTGCTTTGGCCTTGCCCCTTTTTTTTTGGTTCAAGGGCACCTTTTGGATTCGTAGATCCGAGTCTCGCTTCTTCTCCTTAAATTTCTGCTCGATCTTTTCGGTATAGCAGTATGCCGTGCCAAGCGATGTAATGTTGAGGAGCTCCATTTCTTCTTGAATGTGTTTGTGCAGACAGCCACGGTACTTGAGCACCAAATGTCTCTTTGAATCTTTAATATCTAACTTTCTGCGCAGGGTATGGAACATATTCATCAATTCGTGCACATCTTAATCCCTTTGTTGCCATAGCGTGGTCCATTGGATGTATTTGTCCTCATAGCTCCCCACGGGGTAATCTTGTTCCTTTGATGCCGTCTCGGAACAAATTCCAAGTGGGTGTGGCTGAGAACGGAGAGGGTTCCCCTTCGTCCTCTTGCTCATAATAGGTTTCCCACCAGTCTTTGACGTGGGGGGCAGCTTTGAGGAGTGCAAAAATAATATTTTCTCGTTTAGAGAAATCATGGACCGAGAAATACCCTTCCAACAAATTCAACCATCTATCTATGATGTCTGCATCAATCTGGCCTTCAAATGCAGGAATGTCAAAGTTTACCTGTACCTTGAAGGGAGTGGCGCCTCCAGAGTGGCTGTTGGATGCGGATGCGCCATAGGTGGGTAGTCGTTGAAGGATCCAAGAAAAGTTATCCATCATCGCGTTCCTTTGTTTCTCAAGGGCCTCCTCGAGCAATATTTTGATAGGATCTCCTACTCCCTCATCTTTCTTTTCTTCCACCATGGGAGGTCGTCGGGGTTTGTGAGGCTGATCTCGCAAGGGTTCAACTAGATCGAGCCCTAACTCCTTATACCCTCACTGCGTTAGGGACATGCAAAGAAAAATAAAGAAAAAGAAGACCGCTCTGATACCACTAATCCGTATTTATGTTGGAATGCAACATAATACAGTAATAAAATAAACATAGAGATGCAGCGGAAATAATGCTTCATTTCATTAATATCAAATAATAGAAATATGCTTACAGACATAATGGAAATAAAATAGCTAGGGTGTTGGTAGCAAATATCTGAGAAGAGATGTGGTGGCTACAGACCTCTGAATTGTGTTATAATGAGGCTCTAGGGATTATTTATTATTGAGAAAACAATGGAGAACTCTAAACATCCAAAAACCTAACCCTAGGAGATGAAGAGCCAAAACTATGGGCACCGTTTGGGTAAATTGGTGTTTCAACTTCCTAGGGTCGTAACTTTGGCATACTATCTCCATTTGATGCACATGATACATTGTTAGAAGGATCTATCCAAGGACTACAACTATTGCTACAAATATGGATTCTGGAATGGAATCATATTCCCCGGAATCACGATGCCCAAAAAATGTCATTTAGGGCCTCAAAATGGCTTCGGAAGTTCAGGACCCGAAAAACTGCTAAAAATAGTAAGTTGTGCTGCAACTTAAAAACTGAAAGAATTGATGGTGGGGGTTCAAATGGAATAGGTGGGTGGCCATTAATATCTACTTGGATCATTAAGGCCCAAAAATGGCTCCGGGATTGCAGGACCCGAAAACCTGCTAAAAATAGTAAGTTGTGTTGAATGTGAAAAGCTGCAAGAATTGATGGTGCGGGTCCAAATGGAATAGGTGGGTGGCCACCGATATCCACCTGGATCATTCCTCCCTCCTTAGGAAGTAATGGTCCCCATTGCATTGAGATCTTCTAGGAGATGAGGCAAATTTTGTTGAACTGGTTATTAGATTTGTCGAAGATGTCATGGACCTATGGGTAGACATGCTAGATGCATTTAGGAAATTTTGTTTCTTTATCAGCCTTAGACAACACATGTGTGGATTCTGTCTGTGTAGTCACATGAGGTATGGCAACATCAGGCAGCAGTGCGTCGGGGGTCAGATCAATGGATTGCTTGTCCTGATGGTGTAGAGGAACCTCTGTGAGTGAGGAGAAGATTTCCACATATTCCTCCCTGACTTTGTCCATCTGCTGCAACCGTGCAGGGGAGCCCTGTTTCGATGTTGTGGCCATAATATTCTTCTTTCCCTATGAGCGAGTTGTAAGGAAAATAAATTTCCTAGTTTCAGAAACAATCTTACTGCGTTGTTTTGCAGTAGTCAAAGAGATGACAGGAGGCAGTACTACCTCTGGTATCATGTAAAAGTTATTTCCCAAAGTAATAAAAACATCACGAAGCGTAGACTCATAGACCTCATGTTGCCTCCACAAGTATGTTTGGCCCAATAATACATCAGCTACATCAAGAGGAGCAACATCACACAATACCTCATCTATGAATGGCTTGATATTGTACAGAAGGCGGCATTGTTGGCGGATGCGAAGATCTCTCCCTGGGTGGAGCCACTCGATAGTATATGGCTGCAAGTGTTCTATGGTTAGTAGGACGATCCGCTTCACGACCTCTACTGAAATGAGGTTCTTTTGGCTTCCTCTATCGAGAATAAATTGCAGCGGAGAACCCTTCACCCACATCTGCGAATGGAAGAGGCGCTCACCCTCCTCTGGATCCTCCCTCTAGATCTTGGTGGTGGCAACAATGGCACTGGTATCTGCATCAATGATCTGTTTCCCTTTGTCATTACATTTCTTTGGTTCCGACTCAGGATCATAAAATGCATTTGATTTGGGTGCCTTTAGTTCGATCACCAATGACTGTTTGGCCTGACACTAGTTTGTGCTGTGAGTGGGGCTATTATGAAATTCGTACCAATTCCCTATGTCCTTCTTTGGATTTGTGGTGTTTTTCTGAGTCACACTTCTTCGACCTTGCCCCTTGTTTTTTGGTTCAGGGGCACCTTTCGGATTCATAGATCCGAAGTCTCGCTTCTTCTGCTTAAATTTCTGCTCGATCTTGGCAGCATAGTGGTATGCCGTGCCAGGCGATGTAATGTCGAGGAACTCCATTTCCTCCTGAATGTGTTTGTGCAAATAGCTACTATACTTGAGCACCAAATGTCTCTCTGAATCTTTAGTACCCAACTTTTTGCATAGGGTATGGAACAAATTTGTTAGTTCGTACACATATTGATCCCTTTGTTGCCGCAGCGTGGTCCATTGGATGTATTTGTCCTCATAGCTCCCCATGGGGTAATATTGTTCCTTGATGCTGTCTCAAAATGAATTACAAGTGGGTGTGGTCAAGAATGGAGAGGGTTCCCCTTCGTCCTCTTACTCAGAGTAGGTTTCCCACCAGTCTTTGACATGGGGGGCAGCTTTGAGGAGTGCAAAAATAATCTTTTCTCGATTAGAGAAATCATGGACCGAGAAATACCCTTCTAGAAAATTCAACCATCTATCTATGACGTCTGCATCTATTTGGCCTTCAAATACAGGAATGTCAAAGTTTACCTATACTTTGAAGGGAGTGGCGCCTCCAGAGTGGCTGTTGGATGTAGATGCGCCATAGGTGGGCAGTCGTTGAAGGATCTAAGCAAAGTTATCCATCATCGCGTTCCTTTGTTTCTCAAGAGCCTCCTCAAGCATTATTTTGATAGGATCTCTTGCTCCCTTGTCTTTCTTTTATTCTGCCATGGGAGGTTGTCAGGGTTTGCGAGGCTGATCTTGCAAGGGTTCAACCAGATTGAGCCCTAACTCCTTATACCCTGACCGCGTTGGGGACATGCAAAGAAAAACAAAGAAAGAGCAAACCACTCTGATACCACTGATCCAAATTTATGCAGGAACGCAATAGAATGCAGAAATAACCATAAACATAGAGACACAACAGAAATAATGCTTCATTTCAGTAATATCAAATAACATAAATATGCTTATAGACATAATGGAAATAAAATAGCTAGGGTGTTGGTAGCAAAAATCTGAGAAGAGATGTGGCAACTACATACCTCTTAACTGTGTTACAATGAGGCTTGGGGACCTATTTATTATTGAGAAAACAATGGATAACTCTAAACGTCCAAAAACCTAACCCTAGGAGATGAAGAGCCAAAACTATGGGCCCCGTTTGGGTAAATTGGTGTTTCAACTTCCCAGGTTCCTAACTTTGGCATACTATCTCTATTTGATGCACATGATACATCATTAGAAAGATATATCCAAGGAATACAACTACTGCTGTGAACATCGATTTTGAAATAGAATCGTATTCACCAGAATCGCGATGCCCAAAAAACGTCGTTTAGGGCCTCAAAATGGCTCCGGAAGTTCAGGACCCGAAAAATTGCTAAAAATAGTAAGTTATGCTGCAACTTAAAAACTAAAAGAACTGATGGTGGGTGTTCAAATGGAATAGGTGGGTGGCCACCAATATCCACCTGGATCATTAAAGCCCCAAAACGGCTCCGGGAGTGCAGGACCCGAAAACCTGATAAAAATAGTAAGTTGTGCTGAATGTGAAAATTTGCAAGAATTGATGGTGCAGGTCCAAATGGAATAGGTGGGTGGCCACCGATATCCACCTGGATCGTTCCTCCCTCCTTAGGAAGCAATGGTCCCCATTGCGTTGAGATCTTCTAGGAGATGAGGCAATTTTTTTTGAACTGGTTATTAGATTTGTCGAAGATGTCATGGACCTGCTGGCAGACAGGCTGGATGCGTTTAGGAAATTTTGTTTCTTTATCAGCCTTAGACAACACATGTATGGATTCTTTCTGTGTAGTTGCATGAGGTATGGAAACATCAGGCAGTGGTGCATTGGGGGTTAGATCAATGGAGTGCTTGTCCTGACGGTGTAGAGGAACCTCTGTGAGTGAGGAGAAGATTTCCTCATATTCCTCCCTGAATTTTTTCATCTGATGCAGCCATGCAGGGGAGCCCTGTTTTGAGGTTGTGGCCACAATATTCTTCTTTCCCTGTGAGCGATTTGTAAGGAAAATAAATTTCTTGGTTTGGGAAACAATATTATTGTGTTGTTTTGCAGTAGTCAAAGAGATGACAGGAGGCAGTACTACCTCTGGTATCCTGTACAAGTTATTTCCCAACGTAATAAAAACAACATGAGGCCTAGACTCATACATAGCATGTCGCCTCCACAAGTATGGTTGGCCCAATAATACATTAGCTACATAAAGAGGAGCAACATCACACAATACCTCATTTGTGAATGGCTTCATATTGTACGGAAGGCGGCACTGCTGGCAGATGCAGAGATCTCTCCCTGGGTGGAGCCACCCAATGGTATACGGCTGTAGGTGTTCTATGGTCAGTAGGCTGAGCCGCTTCATGACCTCTGCTAAAATGTGGTTCTTTTGGCTTCTGCTATTGACAAAAAATTGCAGTGGAGAACCCTTCACCCACATCTGCGAATGGAAGAGGCGCTCCCCCTCCTCTGGATCCTCCCTCTGGATATTGGTGGTGGCAACAATGGCACTAGGATCCACATGAATGATCTGCTTCCCTTTGTCATTACCTTTCTCTGGTTCTGACTCAGGATCAGAAAATGCATCTGATTCGGGTGCCTTTAGTTCGACCACAAATGATTGTTTGGCCAGACACTCGTTTGTGCTGTGAGTGGGGCTGTTATGAAATTCACACCACTTCCCTGTGTCCTTCTTTGGATTTTTGGTGTTGTTCTGAGTCACACAGCTTTGGCCTTGCCCCTTGTTTTTTTGGTTCGGGGGCACCTTTCGGATTCGTAGATCCAAAGTGTCGCTTCTTCTGCTTAAATTTCTACTCGATCTTGGCGGCATAGTGGTATGCTGTGCCAAGCGATGTAATGTCGAGAAACTCCATTTCCTCCTGAATGTGTTTGTGCAAACAACTGCGGTACTTGAGCACCAAATGTCTCTTTGAATCTTTAATACCCAAGTTTGTACGTAGGGTATGGAACATATTCGTCAGTTCGTGCACATATTTATCCCTTTGTTGCCGCAACATGGTCCATTGGATGTATTTTTCCTCATAGCTCCCACGGGGTAATATTGTTCCTCGATGCCATCTAGGAATGAATTCCAAGTGGGTGTGGCTGAGAACGGAGAGGGTTCCACTTCATCCTCTTACTCACAGTAGGTTTCCCACCAGTCTTTGACATGGGGGGTAGCTTTGAGGAGTGCAAAAATAATCTTTTCTCAGTCAGAGAAATCATGGACCGACAAATACCCTTCCAAAAAATTCAATCATCTATCTACAGCGTTTGCATTTATTTTGCCTTCAAATACAGGAATGTCAAAGTTTACCTGTACCTTGAAGGGAGTGGCGCCTCCAGAGTGGCTGTTGGATGCAGATGCACCATAGGTGGGCAGTCGTTGAAGGATCTGAGCAAATTTATTCATCATCGCGTTCCTTTGTTTGTCAAGGGCCTTCTTGAGAAATATTTTGATAGGATCTCCTACTCCCTCATCTTTCTTTTCTTCTGCCATGGGAGGTCATCAAGGTTTGTGAGGCTAATCTTGCAAGGGTTCAACCAGATCGAGCCCTAACTCCTTATACCCTGACTGCGTTGGGGACATGCAAAGAAAAACAAAGAAAGAGCGAACTGCTTTGATACCACTGATCCGGATTTATATAGGAATGCAATAGAATACATAAATAACCATAAACATAAAGATGCAGCAAAAATAATGCTTCATTTCATTAATATCAAATAACAGAAATATTCTTACAGACATAATGGAAATAAAATAGCTAGGGTGATGGTAGCAAATCTCTGAGAAGAGATGTGGTAGCTACAGACCTCTGAACTGTGTTACAATGAGGCTCGAGGGCCTATTTACTATTGAGAAAATAATGGAGAACTCTAAACATCCAAAAATGTAACCATAGGAGATGAAGAGCCAAAACTATGGGCCCCGTTTGCGTAAATTGGTGTTTCAACTTCTTGGGGTCGTAACTTTGGCATACTATCTCCGTTTCATGCACATGATACATCGTTAGAAATATCTATCCAAGGACTACAACTTTTTCCATGAATACTGATTCCATAACGAAATCATATCCGCCAGATGCGCGATGCCCAAAAAACATCGTTTAGGGCCTCAAAATGGATCCTCCTCCTCTGGATCCTCCCTCTAGATCTTGGTGGTGGCAACAATGGCACTGGGATCCGCATCAATGATCTATTTCCCTTTGTCATTACCTTTCTCTGGTTCTGACTCAGGATTAGAAAATGCATGTGATTTGGGTGCCTTTAGTTCGACCACCAATGACTGTTTGGCCCGACACTCGTTTGTGCTGGGTGTGGGACTGTTATGAAATTCACACCACTTACTTATGTCCTTCTTTGGATTTGTGGTGTTGTTATGAGTCGCATTGCTTTGGCCTTTCCCCTTGTTTTTTGGTTTGAGGGCACCTTTCAGATTCGCAGATCCAAAGTCTCGCTTCTTCTGCTTAAATTTCTACTCGATCTTGGAGACATAGCAGTATCTCGTGCCAAGCGATGTAATGTTGAGGAACTCCATTTCCTCCTAAATGTGTTTGTGCAGACAACCATGACACTTGAGCACAAAATGTCTCTTTGAATCTTTAATACCCAAATTTGTGTGCAGGGTATGGAAGAGATTCGTCAGTTCGTGCACATCTTGATCCCTTTGTTGACGCAGCGTGATCCATTAGATGTATTTGTCCTCATAGCTCCACACGGGGTAATATTGTTCCTCAATGCCTTCTTGGAACGAATTCCAAGTGAGTGTGGCCGAGAACAGAGAGGGTTCCCCTTCGTCCTCTTGCTCACAGTAGGTTTCCGACCAGTCTTTGACATGGGGGACAGCTTTGAGGAGTGCAAAAATAATCTTTTCTTGGTCAGAGAAATCATGGACCGAGAAATACCCTTCCAACAAATTTAGCCATCTATCTATGATGTCTGCATCTATTTGGCCTTCAAATACAGGAATTTCAAAGTTTACTTGTACCTTGAAGGAAGTGGCGCCTCCAAAGTGGCTATTGGATGCAGATGCACCATAGGTGGGCAGTCATTGAAGGATCTGAGCAAAGTTATCCATCATCGTGTTCCTTTGTTTCTCAAGGGCCTCCTCGAGCAATATTTTGATAGGATCTCTTGCTCCCTCATCTTTCTTTTCTTCTGCCATGGGAGGTCGTCGGGGTTTGCGAGGCTAATATTGCAAGGGTTCTACCAGATTGAGCCCTAACTCCTTATACCCTGACCGTGTTGGGGACATGCAAAGAAAAACAAAGAAAGAGCAGACCGCTCTGATACCACTGATCTAGATTTATGCAGGAATGCAATAGAATATAGAAATAACCATAAACATAGAGATGCAGTGGAAATAATGCTTCATTTAATTAATATAAAATAATAGAAATATGCTTACAGACATAATGGAAATAAAATAGCTAGGGTTCTGGTAGCGAATCTCTGTGAAGAGATGTGGCAGCTACAGACCGCTGAACTGTGTTATAATGAGGCTCGAGGGCCTATTTATTATTGAGAAAACAATGGATAACTCTAAACGTCCAAAAACCTAACCCTAGGAGATAAAGAGCCAAAACTGTGGGCCCTGTTTGGGTAAATTGGAGTTTCAACTTCCTGGGGTTGTAACTTTGGCATACTATCTCCGTTTGATGCACATGATACATCGTTAGAAATATCTATCCAAGGAATACAATTGCTGCCACAAATATTGATTCCAGAATAGAATTGTATTTGCCAGATGTGCGATGCCCAAAAAACGTCGCTTAGGGCCTCAAAATGGCTCCGGAAGTTCAGGACCCGAAAAACTGCTAAAAATAGTAAGTTGTGTTGCAACTTAAAAACTGAAAGAAATAATGGTGGGGGTTCAAATGGAATAGGTGGGTGGCCACCAATATCCACTTGGATCATTAAGGCCCCAAAACGACTCTGGGAGTATAGGACTCGAAAACCTGCTAAAAATAGTAAGTCGCGCTGAATGTGAAAAGCTGCAAGAATTGATGGTGCATGTCCACTGATTTGGATTTATGCAAGAATGCAACATAATACAAAAATAACCATAAAAATAGAGATGCAGCGGAAATAATGCTTCATTTCATTAATATCAAATAACAGAAATATGCTTACAGACATAATGGAAATAAAATAGCTAGGGTGCTGGTAGCAAATCTATGAGAAGAGATGTGGTGGCTACAGACCTCTGAAATGTGTTACAATGAGGCTTGAGGGCCTATTTATTATTGAGAAAACAATGGAGAAATCTAAACGTCCAAAAACGTAACCCTAGGAGATGAAGAGCCAAAACTATGGGCCCCGTTTGGGTAAATTGGTGTTTCAACTTCCTAGGGTCGTAACTTTGGCATACTATCTCCGTTTGATGCACAGGATACATCGTTAGAAAGATCCATCCAAGGAATACAACTTCTGTTGCAAATATCTATTCGGGAATAGAAACATATTAGCCGAATGCATGATTCCCAAAACACGTCGTTTAGGGCCTCAAAATGGCTCTGGAAGTTCAGGACCCGAAAAACTACTAAAAATAGTAAGTTGTGTTGCAACTTAAAAACTGAAAGAACTGATGGTGGGGGTTCAAATGGAATAGGTGGGTGGCTAGCAATATCCACCTGGATCATTAATTCCCAAAAACGGCTCTGGGAGTGCAGGACTCGAAAACCTATTAAAAATAGTAAGTTGTGCTGAATGTGAAAAGCTGCAAGAATTGATGGTGCGGGTCCAAATGGAATAGGTGTGTGGCCATCAATATCCACCTAGATCATTCCTCCCTCCTTAGGAAGCAATGGTGCCCATTGCGTTGAGATATTCTAGGAGATGATGCAAATTTTGTTGAACTGGTTATTAGATTTGTCGAAGATGTCATGGACCTGCGGGTAGACATGCTAGATGCATTTAAGAAATTTTGTTTCTTTATCAGCCTTAGACATCACATGTGTGGATTATTTTTGTGTAGTTGCATGAGGTATGTCAACATCAGGCAGCGGTGTGTCGGGGTTCAGATCAATGGAGTGCTTGTCCTGACGGTGTAGAGGAACCTCTGTGAATGAAGAGAATATTTCCTCGTATTCCTCCATGACTTTGTCCATCTGCTGTAGCCATGCAGGGGAGTCCTATTTCGAGGTTGTGGCCACAATATTCTTCTTTCACTGTGAGCAAGTTGTAACCAAAATAAATTTCCTAGTTTGGGAAACAATCTTACTGCGTTGTTTTGCAGTAGTCAAAGAGATGACACGAGGTGGTACTACCTCCGGTATCATTTAATTTATTTCCTAAAGTAATAACAACAGCACAAGGCCTAGACTCATACATAGCATGTCGCCTCCACAAGTATGGTTGGCCCAATAATACATTAGCTACATCAAGAGGAGCAACATCACATAATACCTTATCTGGGTAAATTAGTGTTTCAACTTCCTGGGGTCGTAACTTTGGCATACTATCTCCGTTTGATGCACATGATACATCGTTAGAAAGATATATCCAAGGACTACAATGGCTGTCATGAATATCAATTCCAAAATATAATCATATTCGTCAGATGCGCGATGCCCAAAAAACGTCGTTTAGGGCCTCAAAATGGCTTTGAAAGTTCAGGACTCGAAAAACTGCTAAAAATAGTAAGTTGTGCTGCAATTTAAAAACTGAAAGAACTGATGGTGGGGTTCAAATGGAGTAGGTGGGTGGCCACCAATATCCACCTGGATCATTAAGGCCCCAAAACGACTCCGGGAGTGCAGGACCCGAAAACCTGCTAAAAATAGTAAGTTGTGTTGAATGTGAAAAGTTGCAAGAATTGATGGTGCAGGTCCAAATGGAATAGGTGGGTGGCCACCGATATCCACCTGGATCATTGTCGCCCTTGAACATGACACTCATTTGCAATTTGTGTCAGGTTGGGGATGTCTTTCATTCTTCATTTTTCCTCTGCGGGTTCGGGAAATCCATTTTCCTCCTATTCGGTCACTAGTTTTTTCATAATGAGCTTTGATCGCATTTGAGTCAAACGTTGCAACACCCCGGAGTCATGTCGCCAATATGTTCAAGAGAAGTCATTTTTTTCAAACATCCTTTGCTTATCTGAACTCCTTTGTTACAATCCCGAATCACTTCTAGCATCTTCAGATATCTGCTATTTTGCGTTGATGATGTGGGAATCATTATGGCCCTCCTTCGATGAATCACTTCCTATGAAATTCAGCTCATTATCCGGGAAGGTGGTTTAGGAACTTATTTTCAGTACCTTAGAGCTTGCATGCCTAAATTTCAAGTTCTTCGTGTTCGAAGATAGGTTCACATCATTGGCCTTCGATCAAATGATTCTGCAAGTGTTTGACTTCAACACATTTATTCACACTTGTAGATTGTGATGTTATACCTTGAGGGCCATCGTCATCATTGGTGGTTTCTCTCATACCTGTTAAAATTTTTCATCATTGATCGGTAATCAGGTGGTTTCTACCATATTCAACATCAACACATCTATTCACATGGTTAGATTCGTACACTGGGTTGATTGAGATCGCGGTGAAGACCTTGGGTCATATCTAATTTTGATCCAGGTCATGAGGAGTTATTGAGTATTCATGATTTTATACATGATCCTATCTATACGGATGGTTGTGTCCATACTGTAGATCCATTTCTATGATCCCTTTAGACGGATGGTTGTGACCATGCCATAGGTTCATGTATTATTTGATGCCTAGTGAAAAGGTATGTGGTTAGGCACTCCTACACAAAGGTGGGGTCCCCATGGGGGCATCGCGTACTGGGCACTTGTGCAACGAGTTGGTGGGTCGGCCCGACATGGAAAGGGGTGCCTGCAAAAAAGAAGTAATGTAGGCCCATGAATACCCATTAACAGAGTTCCCACAAGGGGGTATCATAATGATTTTTAGAAAATTAACTAAATTTATGTTTCAGCGTTAAAAGTTGGTTTATAATTGTTTGATTATGCAGCATGGTACGTTTTAACAAATTATCTTATTTTTTTTGTCATTGATGAGCTAATGATTTGTGTTCACTAATTTTCACAACAGGGAGAATGCCCACGCACTAGGGGCACTTGCACGAAGGCAAGGCACCCCTTTTCCCATGGCGGCATCATCACATGCTGGTTGACATACCAAGGCGCCTGTGCGATGAGTTGGTGGTGTTATCACTCCACCAGATCTCCGAGGCTAAGAAGAGACCAGCAAAGGTAACCAAAAACCAATCTTTTTCCAAGTAGCTAGCCCTACTAGGCAAGAGAGGGTTCTCTCCAATGGATCTCAGTCAATATTACTGGATCAATGAGATATTAGGTTAGGTATAGTAGCACAGGGGTTTAATTGATTGAATTTTGAGGTGTTGGATGGTGAATAGGTCAAGGAAGGAACTAGGTCAGGGAAAAAAAGGATCAAAATTGTAGGGATCAGATGGAGCAAGTTAGGAAAGAAATTAAACATGAAAGGATAACTGATGAAGTGGTTTAGACTACTAGGGTTTGATAAAAGAGCATAAGAGATATGAATTCTTTTCTACTAGAAGAAGATGAAACAAACTGTAGCTATTCCTCCAAAATAGAGCATAAGTTTAATGAATTCTGTATTTCTGACTTAGGAAACAATCACATATAGAGATGGCATGAATATTAAATCACAATACATTCACACATTTGTGAAACATAAGAAGAATAAATGTCAAATCACTTTACCACAAGAACTCTATCAAAATAGCTGCAACTCATTCTGTTATTTCTTTCCAAAAGTCTAATTACAAAAAAGTGTTCAATGATCAATCCAACAACATCCAACCCTTGCCATGAGAAAATAAGTGAATAATATAGACCAAAACTGATTCACCTCAACTCAGGGGTCGAATCCTGACTTGTGGAGCTGATCCAAAAAATGCTCAACGGGAAACCCAAAGATTAGGGAGGTCAACAAACTCATCCCTAACTTTGGTGAAACTAATTCATTTGTCCCAAAAATACATTTTAATCCAATGTATCTACCTCTAGTAACTAAAAGTGACTTAATTACATTTACATGGATTAATTACATCAGTAAAATTAATCAATTCGATGACCAAACTGAGAAATTTGGAAAATTTTGAAAATATTAGGTGACTAGCAAAAGCACAACACCATTGGCAAAAGCACAACGCCCTTAACCAAAGTGAAACGCCAATTTCAAGGTCACTTTTATAGGACTTGCTGAAGTCCAAATTGAGCCCAAGATAGATCTTTGGAAATATTCTCTTGTTTAGTTTCCAAAAATTCCCTTATGTTATGAAAATGATGAAGTTAAGGCCCTCAAAACTGAAATCTCCCAAGACTGGTCAAAAGAGCTCCACCAACCTGAAAAATGAGGCAGAAAGGTGATTTTTTGGATGTTTTTGGCCATTTGTCCCTGTCAGAATGTCCAAATTTGACGTGCAAATAGTAAATTTTTTTATGTATATGGATTTCTGAATCCAATGGTGGTGACCATTTTTCATTTGGAGGCTCCTAGTTTGACAAGTGGACTATGCCGAAAGTCTATCAAAATTTGGCAAAATGCCCAAAAACTTGAAAACTTGTCCAAAATTGATCAAAATTTTTAGATGGAGTGTTGATGAGGTGTCTCAAGAAATCAAGGAGGCATCGAAAAGAATCTCAAGTTTATCCTCTTCATTTTTCTTGATTAGGGTTTGCTTGTATTTGTCCTTCAACTGCTTGATCTTATTGTTGCTGGTCTTGTTTCTAGTGATGTATCTATTGGACATGTGTCTGAGCATCTCATTTTCTTTTTTTTCCTTATGGAGGAGATTCTCAAGGTGATGGTTAACTCTGTCAATCCACACCTCTCTGTCATCTTCAATTTCCTTTGCAATCCTTTCCTCAAAACTGAGTTGCTCCGACCCATGTTTCTCCTACTCTAAAGCTCTCTTAAGACCTCTTGTTTTTGGTCTTGACTTGTTGGTTTGAGTATCATCATGGTTAGATTCATTAGGTTCCATCATTTCCTTACCCTTGATGTATTGTCTTTTTTCCTTTAGAATCTCTAACTCCATGAGTACCTTCTTGTCTTTCAACTACTTGTTCTCTTGTTCAAGGAATGATATTACAAATTGGGCTCTTGCCATGTTGTCTTGGAGTTCTTTGATTATGGAATCCTTTTTTGATGATAAGCTTTGAGGCCTCATGATCATCTTGGTCATCCAAGTCCATCAACTCAAAATCTCTTTCTTCCTCATGAAGGTCTTCCTCTTCATGGACAACTGTCTCTTCTTGCTTTTGTTTTCCATGATTTTTTGATGAAGAAGGCAAGGCCCCTTCTATAATATGTGGAGAAAACACTTGCCTAGGTCCCCTATGGAAGGTTTTTACCTTTTTGGTTTCTTTAAATTCTTTGCCTCTTTGGCCTCCTTCACTACAACCTTTCTAGATGAACCTGTTTGTCTTTGAGACACTGATGTTGGTGGTGGAATTGGTCTAGCAGGCTGAGGTGGTGGAGTAATTAAGATATCATTCTCAATGAAGGTCTTCCATGCAATTTTTAGCTGATTGAGATGATGAAGGATAATTATTTTGATTAGAGAGTGATGGAAGTGGTTGTTCATATGATGTTCATACTCTCTGTTCTGCACTATGTAGGATATATTATCAATAATCATGTACAAATAATGAGGAATGTTGAGCAATTTTACCCTAGTGAAATGCATGAGAAGCCTGATGTGATAGGTGTATAGTCTGGAGAATCTGCCCTCACAAGTGAAATATTTCATGATGATCTTCATCATGGGAGAAAATATATCAAGTAGATGACTAAAAGGAAAGACTTTCTTTTTGTCATTTTTGTACCGTGCCTTGAGAAATGGTTCATAATTTTGGGCATCTACATCTGTGGCCTTAAACCATTTTTCACCCACATTGGGTATCCCTGTGGCTGCAGCAATAATATTTATGGGGATGGTGAAGGTCACCCCTGCAATGGTCACTTGGTTTTCTTGGAGGTTAGAGATGAAAACTCTGGTCAAAGTAGAGTGATATTGTACTCTTTGGACCATCTCACAGAAGTCAAAACAACCCACATGTTTGAATTAATTGACTGCCATGGGTGAGGGAAACAATTCTCTAGTTTTGGATGGCTCAAACCTCAAAATCCTCCCTCCTTTGTGGCGTCTCCCTTCCTCTCTTTCTTCCTCCATAATTCATGTTTTATTTTGAAACCCTAGGCAAAAGGGGAAGGGAAAGGGAGTAGGAAGTAGGGTTAGGGAGTTGGGATAAGTGTAGGAAAATTTAGGGAAGTAGGGAAGGGAGTTATGGAGCTTAGGGAAGTGGTGGGGGACAGAAAACGTTTGGGAGATAGGGTAGGAATTTTGATTATAGGGATATAGTGTGGATTCCTAGGAAAATGTAGCCTACAGGTAGGGTTTTAGGAAATGGGACTTGGAAATGGGAGATAAGGTGATGTAGGGGTAGGGGGAGTGTTTTTTGGAGTGTGGAAAGGGAAAATAGGGTCTAGGTAAAACAATATTAGCTTGCAAGAGTAGAAGCTAGGGTTTCTTTGCTCAAAACTTGAAATGATGAGTGAGGAGGGTTTACACCATAAATTTGAAATTATGAAGTGAAAGGAGGGCTTTGAGTAATTAAGAGATCATTCTCAATGAAGGTATTCCATGCAATTTTTAGCTGATTGAGATGATGAAGGATAATTATTTTGATTAGAGAGTGATGGAAGTGGTTGTTCATATGATGTTCATACTCTCTGTTCTGCAAAGAATATTTGGTGACTGTAGGTGAAAGTTGGAAAAAGTGCAGCTCATGAAGCAGGAGCACAACGCGTCCTAGGAAAAAGTGCAACGCCTAAAGCAGGAGCTCAACACCTCTCAGTAAAAAACGCAGTGCTTGAATCAGGAGCACAATGCCTCTCACTAAAAAATTCACCACCTGAAGTAGGAGCACATCGACTTCAAGGAAATTCACCGCTCAGCAGCTTGGAAAAATCAACCGCCTTTCTCCAATTGGCCGTTTCAGTCGTTTCCTATACCGCCTTGGCCAACGCAACCCTCTACGGGGAATAATTGGCCAATTTTTCCTTGTTCTCTTCCTTATTGGCAAAGCAAACCATATCAAACTTAGTGGCCAACATCCCCTTCTCAAACCACAAATTGGCCTCAAAATTGGCAACGACCTCTAGGAATGACCCACACACCAATGGGGACAAGAATTCAAAATCAACCTACACTGCCAGCTTCGTACCCTGTCCAACACAACCCTCATCCTATCATCCATCCTCAGTTACCAACCCAACCCAATACTAACCCCAACAACAATCTGGTTCAACTAATCCAGATTATAGAAAATCCCAACCCTGAAACTGAACATAAGCAATGTAATGAACTAAGGCTGAGATCAAGACATATTATCTCGCCAGCACAAGAGACGACCCCACCACAATTGGAATCTAGAACTCCAACAGAGCCCAGACAAACAAATGTGACTGAAGCAGAGGTGGAGCAAGAAAAAGAAACAGTTGACCAAGAGAAACATGAAAATCTTAGGATTTTTTCAACTCCTTTCCCTGAAAGGTTAACGATGCCTAGACCAATGGTCTCCCCAGACTTTGATATTTTGGGAGAATTGAGAAACCTTTTCATCAAAATTCCTCTTTTGCAGGCCATACAAGACATCCCCATCTATGCCAAGACAATTAAAGAACTGTGTGGAAGGAATCAAGCAAAAAGAGAAAAGATTTCTCCCACCGTTCATGTGGGAGGAACACTTTCTGACTTATTATTGGGTAAGGAGGCCCCCATTAAATACGATGACCCAGGGAATCCCATAGTAACTATACAAATTTAGGGGCAGCCATTAACATCTTAACAACAGGGACCTGCGAAAAGATAGGCATATCAGCATTAGAACCCATAGCTACACTGTTGGAACTCGCTGATAGGTTTGTTATCAGGCCAGAAGGAATATTGTAGGACATCCTGGTTTATGTAGACTCATGGGAGTATCTGGCTGGTTTCCTAGTTATTAACCCAAAAAATCAAATGGACAGACACCCCTTGATTCTTGGACGACCTTGGTTAGCAACGACCGATGCTTACATAGGCTGCTAGACAGGCATCATGACCATTGCTAGGGGAGATTCCATAAAGAACATTATCATTTACCCACTCGCCAAACCAAGTTTACCCACGGTACACATTCACAAGCATCCGCATACAAATTGGGAGAAAAATATCCGTCCACTTCTGACATTAATCGAAGCTCTTGAATTTAAAGATCAAACTGAAGATGATGTAATCAATAACTTTATGAATCAACCACCTACATCCGGAAACTTGAAATGCCAAATGCTGAAAATAGTTATTGAAGAGGAAACACAAGAAGATCTCTTGACAAACCTTGATGATCAACATATATCTACAACCACTGTACACAAAATCATACCTGTTGAGATTGAGCCAGGGTAAATTTTGAATATCTATGGAAATCTAGATAGTGACCAAAGGCAGAAGCTCATAAAGATGTTACAGAAGTATCAGGGAGAATTTGCTTGGGACTACCTAGACATGAAGGTCATAGACCCCCAGCTATGCACCCATCACATCTTTCCTTGACAAGGAGGCTCGACCTATTCGAAAACCCCAACATAGGTTAAACCCTCATCTAAAAGATGTTGTAAAAGAGGAACTGCAAAAACTGCTGGACGTGAATTTCATTTATCTTATTTCAGACAACAAGTGGGTCTCCCCTTTGGTAGTTGTACCTAAAAAGAATGGGAAATGGAGAATATTTGTGGATTATCGAGAACTGAATAAGGCGACGCAGAAGGACCACTTCCCCCTCCCTTTTATTGATCAGGTCCTGGATACTTTGGCAGGGAAGCGTTTCTTTTATTTTCTTGACGGTTTCAGTGGTTACAATCAATTCCAAATAGCCCCCGAAGACTAGGATAAAAGAACCTTTACCTGCCCATGGGGTACATTTTCCTATAGGGTGGTACCATTTAGACTATGCAATGCCCCAAAAACCTTTCAAAGAGCCATACTTGGCATTTTTGCTGATTTAATAAATGAGGGGCTTGAAATTTACATGGATGACTTCACCCCATATGGTGATGATTTTGATCAAGCATTAGAAACGCTAGAAAAAGTATTGGAACGATGTATTGCCACCAGGTTATGCCTAAGCAATGAAAAATGCCACATGATGATGACCGAAGGAGTAATCCTGGGGCACTATATCTCTACAGCAGGAATACAGGTAGACCCCGCAAAAATAGAGGTAATCATTTTATTAGCCACACCTTGCACACAGACAGAGGTGCGTAGTTTTCTGAGGTATGCAGGGTATTATCGTAGGTTTATAAATAATTTCTCACAAATTGTTGCACTTTTGTATGCTCTAACTGGAAACGTCGAATTCCATTAGTCTAATAAATGTGACACTGCTTTTGTAGATTTAAAGAGATTGGTCTCAACAGCAACAATCTTATGCGGTCCTAATTAGGAGCTGCCTTTTCACATTTCTTCAGATGCATCCGATACAACGATAGGGGTAGTTCTTGGTCAAGAAGAAGACAAAAATCCCTATGCTATTTATTATATCAGCAAAAATATTACTCCTGCTGAATTAAATTACACAGTGACATAAAAAGAGTTCCTGGCAGTCATTTATGCTATTAATAAGTTTAGACAATATATAACGGGCTGTCAAGTACTCTTGTATACTGATCACTCTGCCATTAAATATTTAGCCAATAAACCAATCACAAATGGTTGAATAACTCATTGGTTGTTGCTTTTGCAGGAATATGACATAACCATCAAGGACCGCCCAGGAAAAGAAAACATGGTCGCAGACTTCCTATCCAGAGTCCCAAAGACATATGACACACTAATAGTTGAATATTAGTTTCCTGATGAACATCTGTTTTCCGTAGTAGCAAAAATGCCATGGTACACAGACATAGCAAATTGCTTGGCAGTAGGGAAAATGCCCAGGAATTTAACATCAAGGGAATAGAAGCTGATTGTACAGCGCAATGCCAGGTTCTCTTAGATCAATGGATACCTCTTCCACATAGGGGCCGACATGCATATACGCAGATGCATCCGGGAAGACGAGATCTATGATATCCTATGGGATTGTCCCGATGAACCATGTGGTGGCCATTTCGTAGATCACAGAATGGGACTGAAAATATTACAATTGGGTTATTATTGGCCTATGATCTTCAAAGATGCAAAAAAATATGTCCAAGCTTGCGATAGTTTCCAAAGAATGGGCTGCCCAGGCCAAGCAAACGAAATTCCACTACAACCACAATTGGTAATAGAACCATTCGAATGGTGGGAACTAGACTTTGTTGGGCTGTTAAACCCACCATAGAATCATAAAACCTACATACTGGTTTCCACGGACTTCGTAATGAAATGGGTTGAAAGATTAGCCCTATCAAGAGCCACGAAGGAATCTGTGATTAACTTTCTGTTCGAGCTATTTGTGCGATATGGTCTACCAGGGGAAGTGATAACTGATGGAGGGGCACAGTTCGTAGGTAATAAAATCACAACCACTCTAAGGAATCGCCACATCATCCATAGAGTCACGTCTCCTTACCACCCGCAGGTGAACAGGCAGGTCGAAAGCACCGACAAAGTCCTTGAAGCAATCCTTACTAAAACGGTATCATCACATCGCTGAGACTGGGCCACTAGACTTCCAGAGGCCCTGTGGGCTTATCGCACAACATGGAAAAACACCACTGGATATTATCCGTATCATCTAGTATTTGGAAGAGAGCCCATTTTTCCCATTGAATTCAAAGTCAGAACTCTAAGGACAACCCAAGAAGTAGGATTGGACTTGACGGAGGCCCAGATTAAAATACTCCAGCAAATAAATGAATTGGATGAAACATGAACACTATCTCTACAACGCACAAATATCATACAACAACATCGAGCTAAGTGGCATGAAAACCTCATAAAAAAGAAGACATTCCAGAAAGGAGATTGGGCACTTCTCTGTGACTCCAGATTCCAGTATTTTCTGGGAAAATTGCAGACAAGGTGGCTCAGTCCATACAAAATCCAAGAATTGCATAACAGTGGTACCCTCACCTTGACCACCATAGATGTGTCTGGTTCTACTTTTTTAGTCAATGGGAACATAGTACACCTCTATCGCAAACCTCTCACAAAGGATTATTTCTTCCAACAGGTATGAAACGATCCCACCATCCAAGTTGTGGCAGAAGGGGGTCATAACCCCACAACCTCAAGTACATGAGAGTTTGCTACCGTCATTTGTAAATTATGTATATAATCTCCTTGCAATTCCTAGTTCTTATTTTGTCGTACATTCTTCATACTCACAATTGTACCCTTTTTCTCATTCTCTTATATTTTTATTTTTCCTTGTTGTTCAAATTATTTGAACAACTGTTGTTCAATCCAATTGAACAACTATTGTTCAAACAGATTGAACAACCGTGTCTTTGTGTTTTTATTTTTCCTTTTTGTTTAAATTCTTTGAACGGCTACCGTTCAATCCAATTGAACAACTGTTGTTCAATCGGATTGAACAACTGTGTTTTTGTGTTTTCATTTTTCCTTGTTGTTCAATCCCATTGAACAACTGATGCTCAATCAGATTGAACAACCTTGTTTTTGTGTTTTTATTTATTTTTGTTTTTCCTTGCTATTAAAATTATTTGAACGACTGCTGTTCAATACCATTGAAAAACTGTTGTTCAATCAGATTGAACAACCTTGTGTGTGTGTTTTTATTTATTTTTATTTTTCCTTGTTGTTCAAATTCTTTGAATGGTTGTTGTTCAATCCAATTGAGCAGCTACTGTTCAATCAGATTGAACAACCGTATTTTGTGTTTTTATTTTTCCTTTTTGTTCAAATTCTTTGAATGGCTGATGCTCAATCAGATTGACAAATGTGTTTTTGTGTTTTTATTTTTCCTTGCTGTTCAAATTCTTTGAATGACTATTGTTCAATCCAATTGAACAACTGTTGTTCAATCGGATTGAACAGATGAGTTTTTGTGTTTTATTTTTCATTACTATTCAAACTCTTTGAACGACTGCTATTCAATCCCATTGAACAACTGTTGTTCAATCGGATTGAACAACCGTGTTTTTGTGTTTGTTTTATTTCTTGCCTTTGTCGATATCCTCCCCTTGATCCAAACCCTAGCTATAAAAGGCATCTCTGAGTAGGAAGTGGCAGTTGAAGAGAAGAGGAAAGCAGTAAAATGACCAATATGATGATCCTTTGACACTATAATCTCTAAACAGGAAGCTGACATTGTACATATATGAAATGAAGGGCTAAGTCATTCCCAGCTCAAATATGTTATCATACAATACATGATCTTATGATGGTATATCTTTCTGCACTTTCGAGTAGTACTTCCCTCCGATATGAAGAAATAGGAATAAGGGGTATTAATTGTATTGGCATTCTTTTTACTTCTCTCACCATCCCTAACTATTAAGGACTTAATGAGCCTCCTTTCATGTATAAAGAATAAATATTATGTTTACATGCAAATTTTTAAGAGAGGATAGGGGGTCTCATCATGAGCCAACCTACCATGATCATAAGGTTTTAACAAGTGACATGCCCACAATGGCCATCACACTAGGGTAATGACCTTCTCATCTTATTGAAGGATAGGAGGTCTCATCACGAGCTAGCCTGATCACTCTATTACAATCCTAGTGAATGGCACTGTGACTATCTAGCCATCATACCAGCACAGTGACCTCCTCATAAATCAAAATGCTTATGTTTCAAAAAAAATTACTATGCTCATATGCAAATTTTCAAGAGAGGATAGGGGGTCTCATCATGAGCCAGCCTACCATGTTCATAATATTTTAGCAAGTGAAATGCTCACAATGGCCACCACACCAGGGTAATGATCTTCTCAACTGCTTGAAGGACAAGAGGTCTCATCACGAGCTGGCCTGATCACTCTGCTACAACTCTGGTGAGTGGCACTGTGGCTATCTAGTTATCATACCAGCACAATGATCTCTCCACAAAATTGGCAGAATAACTACTTTTACATAAGGATCCTGGCTCATTTTTCGGGTTAAAATAACAACCCTGTCGAGGCTATGAATGCCTGTTGGCAGCAATGGCTCTGCTTATGGTATGAGAGTATGTTTCAACGATAGCCAATTACTCTTACATATACCTTATCTCCCATTTTTCTTCCATTCTTAACATAAGCCCACTACTCGAATTAGTGATAATTCTAGTCTACCACATAATTAACTATAAGCGATATATGCTTACATGTTTGAAATTCAGGATGACGACACAAATCATTACCTATCTCGGTCTTGCTTCCATCACACTTTACCATTAAAGAAGGACATCCTATCATAATAATAGCTATACTGCTTTATCTCCCGCTCTGGTCACTTCCGCATGAGATACACTTATGACAACTTCCAAATCTGACCTTTACACTGCATGCACTCATAATTACTCAATTACTCCTCTTTCCTTGAGCTCCAAAGCCACGACCTCCGCTCTCACGTATAGGATATGATTATTGAACCCTGACATTCCCCCGTATGCATTCATGATTGATCAAATCCCTCTTGTGCTTGAGGATGTGGAGGCCCTTACCTGGAGAGAGGGGGTGTAATTATTAATAAATAAGCAAGCATGCAAATTTACTACACAAATTCTGTTGGATATGCTGATAAGACCAAAGGAGCATCGCAATTAAGGTATGAAGTTACCTACAAAAGGCTACAATTTTCCTTTCTCTTGCATACAATTTTCATTTTATAAAAAAAAGACGAAAGAGAGCACAATCAGAAGGAGAAATTAGCTCAAGAAAATGTATCAAACATGGGAGGAAAATTTCTTTGGAATGAACCTTCAAACTTCCCGATTTCAGATGCAGGTAGTACTATGCTCTAGCAAGCTAGCTGGCTACCATATTTACATAGATTACAAGGATTTGATACAGAGATAGCAATTGAGTTCTTGCAAAACCTATAGGAGGGAAAAAACAGGCTTAGAAGAAGGATTATACCTGTCACGAAAGATATTATTGTTGAAGTCTTCGGAATACCAGCGGAAGGAGAGAGATGGACAGAGAAACACCTTCTCTTACGAGAGGTAGCTGTAGCATGCCAGGATCCAGAAGAGCCATTGGAGTGAAAAGGAAAAGGGATTAACCCTACCTCTCTACATCAACCGTGGCAGGAACTAATGATTCATCCAAATATTCATTACATGCAATGGACGCCAAGATGTGGTAAAGCCCCATCAGCTCAAACTATTAGTTGTGCTTAAACAAAAGGTTTCAGTTAACCTGCCTGCTTTCTTAAATTCTATATTACATGACACTGCTATTCGAATAAGAAAATATAAAAACCCTCAAGAAGTTGTCAGTCACCATGGGTTAATCAAACTAATCACCATGCATGAGTTGGGAAAGTAGTAGATAGCTTGGGACAACTTTGTTAACCCTGCTGCACAGGTACCTAAGGAAAACCCTGGTGGGACCAAAATTGAGCTCCCAAGAATGAACATACCTAGAAGGAAAAGGACCTGTGCCTCAGCTTCAGAACCAAGCAGGAAAAATCGGTCCAAAAGACTTCAAGGAACCTTGGATTTCATAGAAGAGGCAAGGCCATCCCGCTCACTACCCTCAAGCCCTCAAAATATACCCTTACAAGATTATGAGGAGGAGATGGTTTGAGTCTTGGAGCAAATGAGGGCATCCCATGAAACTAAAGCTTATCTGAGCAAGATGGAGAACAAGAAGAGCCATTAGACTAGTCTGCCACTGCCAGCAGCTATGGCCACACCGAGGTATTACCCTATCAAGAGGAACAACAGGCTTTTAGGGCCTTGTCTCCTCTCGAGAGTGATGGAGCGAATGAGGGGGAGCATGCAAAAGAGGAGGCCGAATCTGAAAATCAGTCAGGAGACACCATCCCCTTGGAACAAAACACAAGCATGGAAAAAATTCCTTTGACACCTGAGGGAAATATTGTCTCACCCAGCCAGGACCCTCATGCAGAAGTAAACTCTGAAGTACAGGTAGAAGACAGCACCACAAGAAAACCTGAAACTGACACCACCATCCCTGAAAAAGAGGTTGCTTATCCTCCAACCCTTGCTGAAACCAGACTAGAAGAAAATTTAGCTGAAAATAAGTTCAAGAAATTAAGCAGAACCTGCAAAAGGTTAAGGAAGTCGGTAAAACATTTGAGGAAGTAGTTGAAAGAGGTAAACAAGGCCTGGAAGCTCAAGAAGGAATTGACCACTGCAGAAACCCAAACAGAATTGGTTACCAATTTGTTAGATACTATTGAGGCTGAGATGCAGATTGACCTAGTAGATACTACTGAGGCTGAGATGTAGACTGACTTGGCAAGCTCCGTTGAGATCGAGGTACAAAAAGACATGGTGGATACTATCGAAGCCTTTATACAAACTAGGCAAGAATTCAACGAAGAAAAGGAAACCAAAATGGGGGAAACCCCTACCTATGCTCCTCTAGTTGAAAGAGATGTCAGTAAAAAATGGTATAATGAATTAATTTGAACACAACATGAGTTGGCAGAGTGAAAAAAGGAATTAGTACCCACGCAAGAGTATCAGGCACTGATAAATAAATTCACGAACTGTTATACCACAGAAGATGAAACATTTTCCCAGCTCAGAGAAGAGTAGGCAAAGGTAAAAAGGGCACAGGACTAGGTGGATCAAGCCAAGAAACAAATCACCATGATTTTTTTTCTGTATTCTGATGCACTAACATGCAGGGCACCAACCACCAACTATGCCCTATTCCTAGTAGAATGATATTTACTGCTGAAAATCAAGGCTGTCAGGGTAGGGAAGCCCACAAATTTCAAAACTATAGAGGAATTTTTTCATTACTGCAATGATCAAGATGAACAGGTCCAATGCCTTTTCTTCAACATGGGTCCTGCATGGTTAGGGTGCAGGTATATATTCTCTCTCATTTGGTACCCCCCTAAGGGTTATGATCATGACTACGAACTGCCAGAAGGGCACACAAACGTTGCCTTTGTAGGAATTAGATAGAAACAGGGTTTCAGAGCATACAAGGAAGAAGTCTACCTTGCTTATTCCTTGACACAGTTACATCTCAACCATTTTTTTTCACGAGGACCTACAAATAGGTAAGCGGGGGAGTATGTTGGGCTGAAATTAAGGTATGTTTTCACCCTACCTTTACTTCGAATTATCATACATTTTTAGAATTTCTCTCGTCTTAATAGTAAAGGAAAGGAGGGTTAATGCAGAATCAGGACAAATAGACTAACAGTAAGAAGTATGTTTAAAACAACAAGGATTTGACTTATTTCATATTTATTCGTAGGAAAATAAGGCAGTTGAATCGATGATGACCAAAAGACATCTAACAGACAGAGAACATGAATCCACAATAACCCCCAGGGACAAGAAGAAGGCGGAAAGACAGATCCATGTCTGAAGAACTCAAACAACAACCACACTCAGCGGGTTGTCGTTTGGAAAAGACCATTCCACTGAGCGAAATCACCTTTAAAAAGGCCAAGGATGGATGAAAGAGGGGAGGCAGAATAAGAATTTTCTTCTGTAATAGGCGTATCAGGACAAAACTGTCCAGTTGTATTCATGTCTTTACTTTTTTAATAAAGAATTTTGGTATTTTGAATAGTCATTTCCTGAGTTTTCCATCGCGTTGGACTTTTGGTGGTTTGGGCCAAGCCCTGGGAGTTTCCGCGCTCACCTCTTTACTGTACATTAATAATGAAATTTATGTTCAATTATCTAATGCGTTCTGTGAGATATATTTCTACTTGTTAAAATTCTATGCCTTTGATGTTGCAGTTTCCCATGCCACTCAGGCAGTGTATTGCTCATGTTTCTGGTTTGCAGTAATAGTTTTATAATTGTTGGACATTTTCATCATTTTCTCAATTCCTTTATATATGTTTATACACTTTAGCATGATCTCTGTTCAATGCTTTATATCTCCAAAGAATTAGATCTTTCCATCAGTACTATAGGATTTCTTGTTGTGCTTAATACAGAAGAATGTTAGTCAGTTAGTTCGCAAGAGAATTCCATTGCAAAATTAAAATAAGCAATTACTGTTCAATTCATTGAGAGTGTTGTTCCATTTAGTAAGACCACTGTTCAATTCATCGAGTGTGCTATTCAATCCTAGATTATTATCGCTAGGCTTATTTAAACAGGATAGTTAATGGAATTTTACAATCCCATTTCCTTTTGAGTTGACTGAACTTCGAGAATTATTTGATCTTCTTCATAGTAATATAGAGTAGATATTTCCAATTTCACTCGCATATACTGTGCTCGCACTCTTGAAATAAGAAGACTTACCCTGGGTTGAAAATTGAATGAGAAGCATAGAGGTTGCCTATAATAGTCACCTTGAAGAGCCAACAACAGGTTCAAAACTATAAGGGGGTAGAGTATGTATGCCTTCGTAGACTTAGCAGTAAAATCATTGCGTGGAGGTGGGTCCCTTGTCCCATAAACAAGGGGGTCTCATACACCAATTTGGTGTCTGGCTTGGCCATGACCTTAAAATTAGATAATAATAATAATAATAATAGTAATAATGATTTTATATGTGTATTTATGAATTTAATTGATTCAATTTGTTTAAATTGAAGTGATCATATTGCGTTGATGTTGTTTTTTGTCTTCGGTTTTCCATTAAAGGTATCAATCAAGCGAGTTCAGTTAGATTGAGAGTGATAGAGGCGACAGAGGGAGGTGAGGAAAAGAAAATAGATTACAAGTAGGTTTTCCTCCCTTTATCTATTCATTTTAAGGAGAAGGCCAGATATCTTTCTTTCTGTTGTTCTAAGTGCACCACCACACTTAAGGAAGGCATACTTTTCTGTAGTTTTGATTTCCGTAAAACACCCATGTCATGACGTACCACTTGTGGTGCTCTTCTAACTCTTGGGTCGACGATTCAATTCGTCTTCATCTTTTCCAGTGTACTCTGACCAATACTATGGCTAAGTGGTATATTGAGCTCCCTCGAGGTGTTTTCACTGATTTTAAATCCTTGGCTATGGCTTTCCTTACTCACTTCCAGTTACCTGTCCGATATGAAATCGCCACCCACCTCCTCACCTCATTGAAGCAGTCAACTGATACTCACATTTCAGATCACATTAATGAATGGCGACATCACCATTGCCTCATAAAATTCAAGATCCTTGATCATTTGTTGTCTGAATTCTTTACGAAATCATTCATTCCACGTATTGCTAAAGATATTTCCATGGGTGGATGTATCACGGAAGAGGAAGTCATTGCCAGAGAGAAATACCTCAATTTTTTTTATTCCCAATCTAGAACTCTACATGAGCTCCTGCTTAATGCAACACGACCTTCAACTGATCCTGCATCATCTCAGTCTCCTGCTACGAATCCAGTTGATGGCATTATCAGGGCAGTGGCCCATGATGATAGTGGTGCACCTAAAGCTTCTTCAAAGTCTAAGTCCATTACTTTCACTGGAGCCTCTACTCCTTCTAGTAACCAAAATAATATTGGTAAAACCTTGGAGGAAAATGTTGTCCAATCTACTGCAATAGACAAATCCTCGAAAGGTAAGAAAATGGGTAAAGGAAAATCCAAATCTGACAACCCTAAACAAGATTTTAAAAGTCATCTGCTGATGATTCTTTAATGCGCAAGCCTAAATATCCTTGTTTAATATGTGATGATTATCATTACACCAAGGATTTTCCTCAGCGTACTGAAGTTTCCTGTCTTCTGAAGGGTGCCCCCAGGACCCTGACTGTCTTGAAAGAGCCTTTCCCTTCTCAGCCGATGCAAATGGTAGATCAACCCCAATCATATGGAAACTCTCAAATTTTCATGGATGGCATGGAACCTATCTCTATTACCACTGTTAGCACTCCGCCATATTCCCAAGGCTGAAGAAGGAATCTTGACTGAGTTAACCACGGGCCAACCTTTCAACTTGGTAGCTAGCCCTACCAAGTAGGAGAGGGCTCTCTCCAAAAAACATACCTAGGAGGCTGAATGGATTAGGATTTTAGGCTAGGTGTTAGTTCAGGGGTTTTGATAATTGATTTTGGTCGGGCTGCTAGATGAAAGTATGGTCAAGGAAGCTAGGTCAGGACAAATGAGATAAGGTTGCAAAGATTTAATGGGGAAAGGTAGGCATAAGTCTTAACACTTTAATATGATTGTGATGAGATGGTTTAAGACTGATGAGGAACTAGGAAGAGCATGGGAGATGTATTCTTCCTAAACGGAGGAAAATGGACAAATTATGATAACTTTCCCTAAATAGAGCATGAGCAAGCATGTATTCTGCCTATCAACTTAAAAGATATCATATAACATAGATGAAATTAACATGAAGAAAACACATTCTAACACATGAAATTGAAGGAAAAACAATGATCAACATCATACCACATGTATCCCAAAAAATAGCTACAACTCTTCTTTACTAACTGGCCAAACTGAGTACAATAGTCCTTGATCAATGAGCTAGCATCCAAACTGATTCCAAACCTTAATAAGAGTGAATAAAGGGACTAAATAGAAATCAAAACAACCTTCACTCATCCTCAGGGGTCGAATCCATGAGGTGAGGAAGAGATCCACAAAATTCTGAACTGAAAGTTGGAGTGTAGGAAGGTGCAAGTGACTCCTCCCTAATTACATTCAAACTGATTCATTTGACTTAATGACAACTTTTACCTGATGAATCTACCCCTAGGTAAGTTCTCCATAACTTAATTAAATTTACCATTGTCAATTACATAGGTGGAAACATAAATTTCTGAGATAAATTCAAAATTACAATTAAGTTTGAAAAAAAATCAGCAAATGGTCAAGTGCACCATTTTTCTATCAAGTGCACCCTCCGTGTTCAAGGCTGATTTTGACTGACTTGGTGTCCAAATTGGCTCCAAGATAGCTTTTTGGAAATCCCTTCAAGTCTAGTTTCTAGATCTTCCTTCAATTTTCAAAATGAAGGTCATTTTCCCTGTCAACACTTCATTCGCCCAAGACTGCTCTGTGCGCAGCGCCTAGGCCAAAATAGGGGAAGAAACATGAATTTTAGGGTGTTTTTCATCCTTTACACTGATGAGTTTGTCTCAAAAACCTTATAAAACTAACAGGGTTCATGTCTTCATCATTTCGAATCCAATGGTGGTCTCTGTTTGGCCATTGGGTGCCTCAAAAAAGTTCGCAACGCCAAGGGTGCTGAGAATGTGACCAATTTGCTGATATGACACTGTCCATGAACACACAGAAAAACTTATATTTTGAAAAAATGATTCAAAATGTTTCAAAATTGGTGGAGAGAGTGCTGGTGAGGTGGCTAGGCTTGGAGTGAAGCCTCTGCAAGTATGTCTAACTTTTTTTTCTCATCCAGCATGGTCAAAGCCTCAATCTTTGCATTGGTTCTTTTGAGCTTGGCCATTGCAATTTTCTCCTTTTGAGCATGATGATTGACCTTCATCCTCAAGACATCATTGTATCTGTTAGCCTTTTCCAAAAGATTCTCCAAATGCTGATTTTCTCTATCAAGCCATGGATCCCTGTTTTCATTAATTATCACTGCAAGTTATTCATATAGGCTTAGTTGATCAACAAGCTCAATCTCTTTTCTTTTTTTTCTAGAGCTAGAGCTCTTTTCAGCCCTCTAGTTCTGGGTCTGCTTCTTGGTGCTTTACCATATTGTTCTTCAAGAAAGCCATGATTTTCAAGTGTCTCATCTAGCATAACTGTGGCCTTTTCTGCCTCCCTTTGAGCTGTGATGTGCTTGACTTCATCAATGACATGTTTAGTCTTCAATTGCTTATTCTCATGCTCAAGGAAGTTTATGACAAAATTGGCCTTGTCAAGATTATTATAGAGCTCTCTAATCTTGGCATCCTTTCCTTTGATGACTTCACTAGTGTTTTTATCATCTTCATCCTCATCTAGGTCAAAAAGCTCAAAATCATGCTCAGTCTCATGGGGTTTTTCATCATGTCTAACCTCTGGCTGAATTTCTGCCTCAATCACTTTTTCTTTGCCTTTGTCCACCTGCTTTGTTGATGTATAAGGCATGTCCCCTTCCACTATGTGTGGAGAAAACACATGTATGTGACCTCTCTGGTAGGTTTTTAACAATGGCTCAACCTCAACCACATTAGCCCTCTCAGGCTCACTGACCTCAATCCTACTAGGTGATCCAATGTCATGATGAAATGGAGATGAAGGAGGTGAAATGGGTGAAGGGGACAGATCTGATGATTATGAATGTTCTATGGGATGATATGGAGGGATGGAAATGGATGGCTTAGATGATGAAGGCACATTTTGTGCACGCTAAGTAGATGGCTCTCCAAATATATCATTGGCTATGAAGGTACTCCATGCAATGCCTATATAAGTGCGATGATAGAGAACTATGATTTTGATAAGGGAATGATGGAAAAGACTTATAATTTAATGTTCATACTCCCTTTTCTAGACAATAAGTGCCATCTTATAAATGCTTGAGAAAAGGTAGTAGGGTATGTTTAGAAGCTTTACCCTAGTTAAATGCATTAAGAGCCGGATGTGATAGGCATAAAGTCTTGAAAATATACCTTCGCATGAAAAGTATTTCATGATTATCTTCACCATTGGTGCATATCTTTCCAGGAGGTAGGAAAAAGAAAAGTACCTCTTATTCTCATTCTTATATTTTGTTTTCATGAAAGGCTCAAAGTAGTGTTCCTCCAATTCACTATGCTTGAACCATTTCTCCCCAACATTTGGGATCTCGGTGGTAGCTGAAATGGCGGCGGTTGACACAGTAAAGGTGACACCAGCTAGAGTAACTTGGTTGTCATGGAGGTTGGAAATGAAAAGGCTGGTCAACATAGCATGGTGTTGGACCCTCTGAATTTTGTCACAAAATTTAAAACAACCAACATGTTTGAAACATGTCACTGCCATAGGAGATGCAAAAATTTCTCTAGTACTTGTTGGCTCAATTCTGAGTATTCTTCCCCCTTTATGTGGTCTTCTAGCCTCTATTTCTTCTCCCTCACGGTATGATCTGTTCTCTTCCTCAGCCATGATTTTTTAAAGTCAAAACCTTAGGGAAGTTGATGATGGTGGAAAGTGGTCTTAGGTATGAGGAATGGGAAATGGAAATTGAGGGAGATAGTGCTAGGGATTTATGAAATGGGAAAGGGGATAGGGAGTAGCAATATGGTGGAATTTAGGATGGGGAAATTATTTACAGGTTTGAGGTTAGGAGCCTAGGTAGTTGTAGCACCTAGGGATTAGGGTATTGGGAAAAAAGGTTAGGGAAAGGGAATTTTTAATACAGTGGTTTTAGGAATTGGTATTTGGCAATGCAATAAGGGTATGAAGGTGTAGGGAAATTCAATTTTGGGTGTTAAGAGTGCAATGGGTGATACTAGAGTTTTAAAATGATTTAAACACCAAATTCTAAAACAAATTTCGCAACACCCAACAAATGAATTTGATGGAGAGGATAATTTATGGAATTAGATTTCACTCACTTGTTGGAGGTTGATGAGAATGTTTCTGAATCTTAGGAAGTTGTTTTTTTTCAATTTGAATGAGTTTCTGGCTTTTCTGGTCAAGTGCGCCCTCCCAGAAGCAAGTACGCAACACATTTTTGAAGACCACTTTTGGAGGCCTTCCTAAACTCCAAATGGAGCTCATGATAGCTCATTGGAAATATATCTATCTTGGATACACAATGGACCTAAAAATTACTGAAAATGATCAAGTATAACCCCTCGAAAATCAATTCTCCCAAGACTAATCAAAACATGTAGAATGAGGGTGTAAAAATACAGTGTGCAGTTGCAGGCAACTTTTGGAGGCCTTCATCAACTCCAAATTGAGATCATGATAGCTCATTGGAAATATTTTCCAGTATAGTTGTCATTTTACTTATCAAGAAAGTCATTTGGACACTCTAGCTAGGAGAAAAAGTGATTTTCTCAAGGTCGCTTCAGAAGTGCAAAAAACCTCTTGTAGCACCTGTGTTTTTGACATTTCTCCCAATCCATGATACCTGTGTAAAAACTGAAGTTAATTTTTATTTTTTGACCTATTATGGACAAAAATCTCTCTCACATTTATCAAATTCATCTCTTTTTGGTGAGAAACATACTTTGAAGCAAAACTAGCCCTATGAGTCGCAAATGATTTGACTCTTGGAATGAATTCTTGAAAAATGATGGAGACATGATGTTTATGAGCTAAAATGACCTGATACTTACTGATATGACCTACCTTATGCCTCCTCTGCTCATATATCTCTGGTTCCATAGCAAACCCTAGCTCAATGGGAGAGGAAATTAGGGTTTAGTGCTTGTGGAAAATGATGATTTGGGTACCCTTGGGAATAGGAAAATCCCTTTGACATTTGACCAATTGATGAACTAAAAAATATTGCAATTTTACATGTGCTTTTTTGGGAAGCGGAACTGAGTTGGCATATTTTGGGAGACTGAGTAATTATTACATTTGAATTGACATCAAATTACATGAATAAAAATAAAATTACATCTTGGAGTGAAACTCACATTTGAAATCAAAATTACATGATGAAATAAAAATTTCTTTTTACAAATCATCTTCACTTGTTGAAGAGATATTATTTGATCACCCTTTACTTGTTGGCCTTATGCAATAGAATGGACTTTTATTGGACCATGAAAACCCTAGAAAACCTAATGATGACCTTGACAATACTGGACTCCATGGTGACAGGACATGATGAATTGACTTTATGGATGATGAACAGTCAACAAGGTATGGAAGTGCGGCAGCAAGAAAATGCATTTTAAGGAAGAGTGATGTTTTTGGACTAGGACTACCATCAATACTAATTTTTTGCATGACCTAGTGAAATGATAAAAAAAATCTGAGTGGGACCCCTAATATGAATATGAAAAGAGTATATTTTGATCACTGCTGGCAGGATGCAAATTTTGACACTAACATCAGCCTTATTGGGGATGATAGCTCTGAAAGAGGTGTCAAGAACCACAAAAATATGGATTTTGAGGATTAGTGCCTCATCCATTGGGCCAATATGGTAAAAAACTCAAACTTGAAAAAATTGACTGAAAACTAACAACTCGGAAAAATAGACTAACTCAATGCAAACTCAAATGTATGAAACTTGACTCAACACTGACTGAAAATAAAAAACTTACCAAACTTATTGATGGCAGCATATCATTGAGACTTGAGGGCTTCAAATCCTGATGACAACCACCTGTCTGTTGAAAGCATATGTACAATCAGACGATATCAAAATGCTAGTGTACATTCTGATAAAGAACATAAAAGATAGAAATACAAAGCCAAAGAATTTTGAAGAAGAAGTAGTATGCCTGAGAAAGATATTAGAAAAGGCCCAAAGTGAATTATCTATGAATACTCCATGGATGAATAAATATGAACAGTTGGACAAATGTAATATCCCAATATGGATTGCTTAGTAAGGCATGCTTGAAAAAAGAATTTTTTAGGAATGTATGCTATAGGATTGCAAAAAAAACCTTGGATCCCTTAGATCTAACAATCTAAGACCTGAATCCAAGAGGGGATCCAAAAAAAATCTTTCTAGGTGGGGTAAACAGGTCTCCCACACCTAGTTCAGCTGAAAAATGCCCAAGAATGGGACTGTAACAAGATTAAACAACACTGCTTCAGAAATAACACAGTTTAGTAAGGTAGCAGTAGTAGGCCAATATGGAGGCTCAATAATTTCATATACATCAAAAATCAAAATTATATTGAAGCCCATGAGTCTTAGAACAGAAAATAGAAGACTTATACAGAAAAAACCCTCAAAAAGAGGTGCTGCAACACATATATAGATTGAACAAGCTTGACAACGTTATTTTATTGAGTGTACTGTAGCAGTAGATTACAACTTAGATCTAGAGCAAAATAATTCATGACCAGTCAGATCTATGACAGATCCATACACTATAATGTCTCTACTTTACATTCCCCTTGGGGATTTCAGCAAATCATGAAGCACATGGAGTAGATCTGAGATTCTATGCAGCAGATCTGCAGATCTATTCAGAATTTTTGAAGCATATATAGGAGTATTCATATAATATCTGAATATGACATGGAATAGAACAAAAATCCATGGATCACCACAGTGAAGGGTAGATCCCCAACACCAAATATCACTCCTAAAACTTTGCCAAAACACCCTGCAACTTTCCTCTTTGCAGATAACGCAATACTGGAAGAGGGACTGCGTTGTAGGCTTGAAGAATAGTTTGGCCTGATGCCAAGATGTAGATCTGAAGCTCCAATGATGTAAGTAGATCTAGCCTCCACTTGCTACAGCTTACAAAGACAACCAAACCCTCAACATGATCTACATTGTAGTTGGAAGTAGAAGTTTGGCCTTAAGCCTGATAGTGGACAAGAAATACAAGTCTCTTCCAAGAGCTACTCAAGGAAAGAGAAGTGTTCCTAAACAAGAGATCCTTGTGCTAAACAACACTATTATCTGCTAAACAACCAAGAGAATGGGAAATGTCTAAACAGAAAAATTCTTCAGAAATAATATGGTCATCAACAACCCTTCTCTTGTTGTCCTCCTCTTCCTTTTGTAAGATTGAGATCTTGCAAAACCCTGAATCATCTCAATGATTTAGCTCCTTTCACATGTGTGGCCTCCATCTAAAACTGCGTTGTGCATCTAGGAGGTTCATTGCATCTGGAAAATGTTGTTGATTTGGTCTTGTTGACCCAGTCAAATATCTCAACCCCTTTCACACATAAGGGTGTTTTATTAAAGTAGCCCAAATTTAGCCTTTTTCACATGGGGCATTGATTTATTTTGCTTTTTTAGGAGTTTTTATGTTCCTCCTTTATACATTTATTCATGAATAGAAAAGTAAAGAAAATTTTAATATTCCAATTAGCTTGAGGATAATTGGGAATATTACAGTCCTCCCCTCCAAAATGTTGCTTGTCCTCAAGCAACTTACAAGGACATTGCAAAATCTCCAATGGATTTGCCTCCTCCCAAGGATACAAGTTTGCTTTTGGTGAATAACCCAAATAGCTGTCATCATGAAGAAATGGGAGATACGTGGAAAAAATCATATGTTGTCCATTGGTCTTCTCAAGGCATGAGAGATGATAAATGATGGGTGATTCAACCCTCATGAGACACTCCAATCTCCATGCTATCATCCAAACAAAGTGAGCCATCCTTGGTAGCTCATAGAAACAATCATTAATCCCCTCCTTATGCAATGTATAGGGTCTGCATGGTTGGAAATGAGAGGTAAGCATGTTCAACTTACGCTGTCTTTCCCTCCATTTATGATAAATGTGGAGCTGCTGATCCTGGGCTACAATAATATAGTCCTCATGAAGCCAATAGATACTTGGAACCTCATGATTCCCTTCATTGATTCTAGGGACCCTTCTTGCCCAACATTCCATGCATATAGTGAATAAAGTATCATCACCATATGTGCTCCAAAAGAAACATGGAATACGTGTCATATGATATATTGGATGGTGACAATAGTCCCTCCATTGACACCAGCGTTTCTCTTCTTTTTGCTGCCTCAAAACATAGTACAATAAGTGGCCACCCAACCAACTTCTTGCTGCCATAAGCTTCTCCAAAGCTTGAAAATAGTAGAGGATAAGAGGTGTTAGCTGAATATGAGTCAAGCAACACATGTCTTGCCACAAATTATCCCATGTGAGAAGCTTCTCCCAAAGACATATGTCACCCATATGGCCTTTTGCATAGAGAAACAAAAGATAAAGTGCAGCTGCCATATAATGTCTCTTCCTCCTCTTGAAGTATGAATAAATATGGGAAGTTTCATTTCCCATGGAAAAACCCAACCAATGTGTCATTCCTCCTATCATGTTCCCAACAAATATCAAAGCATCATCATCATGTGGGATCAAAATCAGCAATACAAAATTAATCAAATGCAATGATAGAAGTGGATCATAGCCCCATAAGTGGAACCAACACAGTGCATCTCCTGACCGCATCATATCTAGATGTGGTAAGTGGTTTTCCCACCACTTACTTGCTGCCCATAATATCTCAGCATGGCTGTAAGTGGGAGATATATTTGGTGCCTTAGGAAAGCACCCATCATGCTGCAAAATATCCCTTTGTTCACTAAGGGAGTGGCCATAATCAGAAATAGTTTTGGCCCAAAGTTGGCCATGAATTTTATAAGGTAGAACACTCCTATTAGGAGTCATGGCTTGCATATACATAGTAAAAGAAGGCATACAATCAGAAAATAAAATATGATTTACATAAGTATGCTCTTCACCAATAATCCTCCTCAAACAAATGGAGTGGTGCATAGTTCTATTTCCTTCCTCAAAAAGAGAAAGAGAGGGTTGAATTAACTCTTTCATAGAGTTATTTTTTTGCTCCATCTCCATATGGTACATGCATCTTTGATAATTATGATATAAATCTTCTTCAAAACCTTCCCACATGAATCCATTCAAGATAATATGGTGTGTTCTAATGAAATCAGTGGGAGTAGAAAACAAGATTTCATAGGCTGCACATAATAGTTTATCTTTGAGTCTTGATTCTTCAATCAAATAGATATGATCATGAAATTAAATGACTCCATCAACCACTCTATACCTCCTATCTTCCATTTTACCCTCAAGAACCTTACATGTGAAGAGGTTCTTGGAATATTCCACCAAGAGTTGGGACTCCCAATATGGATCTAGGCTTCCCAACAATGACAACGCTGTAGAATTATGAAATGAAGTAGTTGTCACATCATCATTCTCCTCTTCGACATGCTCAATGCCAAAGTCACATGTTGGAGTATTTTAGCTCCATATTTTTTGCATCTCTTGCAGCTGATCTTGCTCAAGACAAGATTGAAGTTCATAGAAGTCAACCTCCTTTTGAAAGGTCTCTTTCTTCCAAAACTTCCATAGTTTGGCCCATGCATACAAGAGTTTTGGTACCCTCTTGTCAAACTTAGGAATATTCCTTGTGTTTAGAGATATTATTTGTTGCCCCAAGACTATGGAGTGGCCATTTGACATCATTCTAATGTCAACATAGATCTCTGAATCATTTCTCAGCGTAGATAACTTAGTGGGACATGGTTTTTTCCAACTCATAAAGTTGATCAATTCTCCTTAGAACCCATCAATGGTTCTCAGTGTTGTGCTAGCTTCTCCTAAGGCTCCTCTCTTAGCCAAATATGTCATTGGTGCATTAAGTTGAGAGAACACTTTATTTTTCTTCCAATCAAGGGGTCTCCCTGATGGAATGCCTCCATTTAAAGAGACATCAAGATCTGAAGTAGACTATATGAATGAGTGGATTAATGTGTCCCTCTCCTTGCTGCATATATCAGTCTCTTTCTCATGAATAGAAACCCCTTGAAATAAACAAGGGTGCATGCTCCTCATCTTTGGATGTTGGTCCATCCTCCCTCCTCTTGCTTGGAGCAAGGTGTCATTGCCCAATAATGCTATCACATAATGCTACTTGGGAATCATTTTCAGAGTTGCAAAAGCTCTTTCCCTTGAAACAATAACTTCATGTCCATCCCCATGTGGTGATGGGTCTTCTTTTGAAGTGACATCATTGTTACTTCCCTCTTATCCTTTCTCCTCATCAATATTTGAAAAAGCCTCATTATCAATGAGAGACCTTAGATCGTGGTCTTCCCTTGAAAGAGGAATCTCCATGACTTCCCTTTGAGAAGAAATCTCTTCATGAAATGGGGATCTTGCCCTTGGCAAGGTATCACACAATTCTTTATCCCCTTCAACAGAAATCTGAAGTGGAGTTGGCATAACATATCTTTCCAACTCATGCAAGGGTTTTGCATGCTCATGCTTTGCTAGCTCAATCAAAGATGTTTCATTTTGTTTCACATCAAATCTCTTCACTAACCTCTTAGTGAATCTTGCATAAGTAGATATATTTTCATTCTTCAGTGAAAAGGATTCAAATAACCACCAAGCATAAGCTTTACCTTTAATATGCAGCACAGCTAATTTAAGGGCTTCCTTTTCTGAAACTTGATGTAGATCCAAATATGAGTCTAGCTGATCTATCCATTCCTTGACTGTGCATGTGGAGGATCCATCAAAATTAGGCAGAAAGAATCTACCCCTCCTTCTTCTATTGTACTTGATGGATCCCCTTTCCTCCTTGAGTTGGAAGAACTCTTGGAAGCTCAAGTTCTCCTTGATTTTCCAAGATTTAGAGTCATACTCCTGAAGATAATCACTCAAAGTCTCATTCTTTGGTGCATCTTCTTCCTCCATTTCTCTTGCAGTAAATATGGGCATATAATAACATTGTAGATTTGATTGTGTCACTGAGTGCTTGCACATATAAGATGAATAACTGGTGATTTCTTCATTTAAATATCTTCTTGAGGGACCTTCATGTCTTTCACTCTTCATTTCCCAGATTTCTTCTTTCAGTTCATACATAGCTTGAGAAAGAGTTTTAGAGAACTCTTCTCTTTGCAAACTTCCAGTTAAAGGGATCTTACCCTTTTCTTCTGTATCTTCAGTGTAACCATATTTCTTCATGAGTATTTTCTTTCCATGAAAATACATATTGACTCTTCAAGAAAATAAAATCACAGGCTGTGCCAAGATGATTGCTCTGATACCACTGTAATATCCCAATATGGACTGCTTAGCAAGGCATGCCTGGAAAACACATTTTTGAGGAATTTATGTTACAGGATTGCAAACCAACCCTTGGATCCCTTAGATCTGACAATGTAAGACTTGAATCCAAGAGGGGATTAGAAACAAATATTTCTAGGTGAGGTAAACAGGTCCCCCACACCTAGTTCAGCTGAAAAATGCCCAAGAATGGGTCTGTAACAAGATTACACAACGCTGCTTCAGAAATAACACAGTTCAGAAAGGTAGCAGCAGTAGGCCAATATGGAGGCTCGATAATTTCATATACATCAACAAATCAGAATTATATTGAATCCCATGAGTCTTAGAACAGAAAATAGAAGACTTATACAGAAAGAAGCCCTCAAAAAGAGGTGTTGCAACACATATATTGGCTGAAAAATCTTGACAACGTTATTTTATTGAGTGTACTGAAGCAATAGATTACAACTTAGATCTAGAGAAAAATAATGCATGAACAGTCTGATCTATGACAGATCCTTACACTATAATGCCTCTACTTCACATTCCCCTTGGGGATTTTAGCAAATCATGAAGCACATGGAGTAGATTTGATATTCTATGCAGTAGATCTGTAGATCTATTCATAATTTATGAAGTATATATAGGAGTATTTAGATCAGATCTGAATATGACATGGAATAGAACAGAAATCCATGGATCACCACAGTGAAGGGCAGATCCCCAACACCAGAGATCACTCCTCAAACTTTGCCAAAAAACCCTACAACTTTCCTCTTTGCAGATAATGCAGTACTAGAAGAGGGACTACGCTGTATGATTGAAGAATATTTTGGCCTGATGCCAAGATGTAGATATGAAGATCCAATGATCTAGAACACTCTTGCCAATGGGATAGAAGCCTTTCCCACTGAAAAGGGGCATTAGATTGGCCTAGATATGAGTAGATCTAGCCTCCACTTGCTGCAACTTACAAAGAAAACCAAACCCTCAATAGGATTTGCATTTTAGTTGGAAGTAGAAGCTTGGCCTTAAGCCTGATAGTGGACAAGAAATACAAGTCTCTTCCAAGAGCTACTCAAGGAAAGTGAAGGATTCTTAAACAGGAGATCCTTGTGATAAACAACACTATTCTCTGCTAAATAGCCAAGAGAATGAGAAATGTCTAAACAGACAAATTCTTCAGAAATAATATGGTCATCAACAACCCTTCTCTTGTTGTCCTCCTCTTCCTTTTGTAAGATTGAGAACTTGCAAAAACCTGAACCATCTCAATGATTTAGCTCCTTTCACATGTGTGGCCTCCATCTAAAACTACGCTGTGCATCTAGGAGGTTCATTGCATCTGGACAATGTTGTTGATTTGGTCCTATTGACCCAGTCAAATGTCTCAACCCCTTCCACACATAAGGGTGTTTTATTAAAGTAGCCCAGATTTAGCCTTGTTCACATGGGGCATTGATTTATTTTGCTGTTTTAGGAGTTTTTATGTTCCTCCTTTATACATTTATTCATGAACAGAAAAGTAAAGAAAAATTAAATATTCCAATTAGCTCGAGGCTAATTGGGAATATTACAGCAAAATACTAAATGATCAAATATCTCCTCTTATAAATATCGGGATAGGCTATGAAGGAGAAAAAAGTAAGTCCAAGGTTGAAGATAACAAGAATAGCACTCTCATGAAAGCTGTAATAAAAGAAAATGATAACTCTCAGAAATATGAGAGTATTGGAGCTAGAAGACTGATAGAAGAAGGAGAAGGTTGTGTAAGTAGATCGGGGATGAGATTACCTCCATGGGTAATACCTTGATGGGTAATGAAGAAAATAGAAACAAGCAGCAACCTCAAATAACAAAGAACAAAATGAAGAAACAGTCAGCTGGAAAAGGCTCATACACTCCTGAATATGAATTGAATAAATTTGGAAGCTGTCAAAGGAGGTTTTTTCCTCCTATGAGAAGTATCACTTGTTTTTCCTGCCACAAAACTGGACATATTGCTGCATAATGTAAGACAAAGAAAATCCAGTCCAACTAGAAAAAGATGCAGAAAATGGAAAGACTACCTCAAGAAAACAAATGGAGAGGACAACCTTTCACTAGCTACACTAATCGTTTCCATGGCTACTGTTTTTCATGCAATGAATTTGGACATAAATATGTTGAATGTAAATTGTGTTCAAAAAGGGGGAAAAAATTCCATACATCAGCTCAACCTTACTTAGGTAAAATAAGATGTTATTCATGCCATATGATTGGTCACAAAGAAAAATACTATAAGCTGCCATATACATTAAAGAACTCTAGACAGATGATGGAATCCAATCAAATCAGACAAAACTATGAATTAAAAAGAAGTGCAAACATTATGAAGAACCCCAATAAAGTATGTGTTGTAGCCGCTACAACACCACCCAAAATTTTGGGTATATTTAAAATTTCGGGTTCCCCCTTCTGCTCGCTTAGGCGTTAAAGTCTTTCACCTGACCTGCAGTCAGTAACATCCCACCGACCTGTCCCCAACCCCTCATGAGCTTTCTCACCATCATGATCATATGCTGTTGCTGCAATCACGCCATATGTGGGAGGGATCATCCAGCATATGCCCGAACACTCTTACCGCAATCGCGCCATGTGTAATGAGATTTCCATGCATACATTTGAATGGGAACCTTTCGTGTATTGACGATCAAAGGCCCTCTCACCATGGGTCATTAAGCATGTTGATTGAATACGTATTTTAAGCTCGTTAATCTCACATGTTTTATCTAGAGACACCATTATCAAAGAGTAATTGTGATGTCGTAATGTTCCACGCAGGTCGACCCCATGGGTGACAGACTCCTCAGTCGTGTCACGACATCAAGGGAAATAAAATTGAGTTCAATAACAAAGCCAAAGTTGCGGAACAGGGGAGGAGGAGGAGTAAGTGACCAGTACTATTAGAAGGAGGATGGTGTGATACATGTGGATCAGAGAAAGAACCTTTTATGTCACTGACGCCAAAAGGATTTCCTTACCAGTGTGCACCAGATACTTAAAAAAAATGCTCCGTTTGGAAATGTCCGTACCGGATGCCATCTCACATAAATTAGGAGCGTTTGCTATGATCTAAGCTTGCCAGATATCTCACCTTAAAGGAAGTTTGAAGATCCTGTGCATACCAGCTCAATGTCGATGTGCACGCCAAGGAACATATTTCACCACTTCGACATGCCTAGCCCGAAGTATAGCCCGGGCGAACAAAGTGGATTCAAAATATTTACATAGAGAATGACAATCTCATTCAAGGCACTGGCACACCTTTGGGAAATAATACCTCGTAACTCCAAGCTACATGGTGGGCGCAAATATGTGGACCATAGTTATGGTTTTAAATATGATGTGATTAAACCAAGGCAAAGAAACTATGTGAAAAGACAAAGTGACGTTGTATATTTAAAGACAAGGCACAAATAATGTATTTTCCAAACCATATAAAACAGCGGTCCAACTTTATGATTGAATCGTGGACTGTGAACCATATGAAAACTCATTACAATTGAGCTCAAATATTGCTATGGTGGAGTTTTGACCTATGGTAAAACAACGTTGAGCGCATATATAATGGTCAAAACTTATGTTTAAAACATGGCAGCGAATATTATAAATACTATGGCGCAATGTATGACGATCTGCAACCATGTTTTAGCGGTTCTAGAACACGTGAGATGGTGCAACGAAACCACATGGACACATGACATGGAGCCCAAGGTTTCGATGGCAAGTTTTCTACCTACGCTAAAAGGTTTGAAGCAGATATATTTTATGGTTCAAAGTCATGTGTACACGTGGCAGAAAAATATTATAATACGTTGATTAGTCAAAACTACATGGATGAAATTTGCAACATATCTATCTCCAAGTCTGCATGGCAACTGTCGTAAAAGGAACGTGCGTTTCTGGTAAGTGTATAAGGATATCATGTTGGAATAGAATTCGAATGATTTATGCGTTACAACTGAAGTCATGGACCAAAAAACCAGCACCATAAAAGGCATGTTTCGTTTGACACAAAAAGAGCTATTTCAGAGGAAAGGATAAAATCTGATTTCTACAGCCCCGACGGCGATATTCCGGGAGAGAATCACTCTTTAAATCTGCTGCGATGGTCACATTTAGAAAGACGTTACCACTACATATTAGTTGGGAGCTGATTTTTCGATATTGCCACTATTGACCACGTCGAGCTGTCTCCACAAAGCTAATTTTCGATAATTTCTAAGGCGTTTTTTTTGTACTCTGTCCAAAGGCACTAAAAAACTGGATCATCACATCCCACGCAGATTCATTCAGTGCATTTTCCATTGCAGGCTCATGCAGGAATGAGCTGCTCACCATAGAAGCAGAATGTCTATAATCGAGCATTGCACCAGAACGAGCCACAGTAAAAGAGACAGGTCGATGCATATGTCTGCATGAAATTAAGATGAAAGAGATGGTGTTGCATCGTTGGACAGAGAAACGAAGGTGAAGTACTTGAACGTGCAGTTGATTTCCACGATAGGAGATGAAACGCATCACTTCAAATGTTGAGACGAAAAAGAGGAGGTCGCAACCGTCTAGAGGTCGCAGAGTCACAACATATGCTTCCACACATGAAACGTGACCACGTGACTATGCGACTATACCAAGGTCGCAAGTTCGCAAAAGAACATGTTTGAGAGGAACTGCGACCCATTGATGTCCCCGACCCAGCAACCTCTGCTCTCGAAGTGTGACCTCCCTCGGAGGTAAACGCCCACGCCCATCTGAACGTAGAGCTGCATTCTTGAAACGAGTATTGGACATCTTCTTATGAGTAGCTGGCTTCGATGCGGTAAAGGGTAAAATGAACCTGAAAGGTGCCCCACATAGCACGTGGAAACCCCAGCTCAATAAACAGATAATTTCAAGCCGGATGCAACAATAAAAGTTCATCCTCTCTATAGTGAAGCGGGTGATATTGATCACTTAGTAGCCACATTCCTATTCACTCATGGTGGTGTACCTGGAGACAATCTGAGGAAGCCTCCCGCTTTGCAATACTCACTTTATCTATCCCAGACACTTTAATGAGGTCGCACATCATGGCTCATCCCAGCATCCAGTAACACAAAGGAGTTTCAGCATCATTCCCGCTAAGGAGGAACACCAAGGGAGTTAACTATTCATATTTATTAAATGATTAACATGGCTTGGCATTTCAAATTTTTCTTGCGCGCCAGCAAACAAACTCATAGTGGATATGCACCAATCACTAATACATCTCCTACATAATAGGAATATGCAGGATTCCAAGATAGTTGTTAAACTCCCATAGTTTTATTTTGATTCTTCCTTTTAAGAGCCTTCAATTTTCTACTTGCTCAATATAGATATATTCACATGCACATATATATTCATATATGTGTACGTGAGGCTGGTTTAGTGTGTTGCATACTGCCAATTCGTTGTGTTTTTATGCGAATAGGATGAGGAGATTACAACCCAGCCGAAGAAGTTTCCACTTATCCAGAAAATGCTCAACAGGAGAAATGTAGAAGAGATAAAACCCCAGGTCACAGATTTCTTCAGGTTGCCAGGTCGCTGAGTCGTGTTCCATGCCAAATGCTCGACTATGCGACCCAACGACCCAGCAACTGGGTCGTAGGTCGCAAACTTATGAAAGTCGCAGGTCGCACATCTGCCGAGGTCGCAGGTCGCACATCTGCCGAGGTTGCAGGTCACACAACTGCCGAGGTCATAGGTCGCAAGTCGCAGGGGTTTCCGGGTCGCTAAGTCACATCCCCTATAAAATGCCCGAAGGCGCGACCCAGTGACCCAGCGACTAGGTCGCAAGGTCACACATCTGCCGAGGTCGCAGGTTTCAAGTTCTCAAAGGTTGCAAGTCGCAGGGGTTGCCGGGTCGCTAAGTCGCATCCCCTGTCAAATTCCCGACGGTGCGACCCAGCGACCCAGCGACTAGGTCGCAAGGTCGCAGAACCCAGTCAGGTTGCAGGTCGCAACAACAACTCAAGTCGCAGGTTGCAGAAAAGACTGGGTCGCAAGGCAGCCCAACGGTCAAGAATATGAAAAGTCAAGGAAGCCCAAAGGGCAGGTTTTGTATTATAAATACTCCCTCAGGAGCTTGTAAAAGGATCTTTTGTTTAGGACTCGAGCTGAGTATATTGTATTACCAGAGGATTTTACATTTAAGAATTAATACAAGCATTTTGAAAAACCCCTTTTTGGATCTGATGTTGTCATGTGTATGAGCACTGTTGAGTATTATGTTTTCAGTTTCTGAACATCTTTAGATTAAGGGAACTGTATCTTTAACTCACATCACAGTTACATAACAGTTTGCTGAGTATGTTAATGGTGGTTGAATTTATTTCACTTTCTTAGCGAATGTTGATGACTTTGTTTATCTGTGTTTGTGTTATCATTTAAAACCTTTAGGAAGTGAAGGGCGTTCTCGCCATGAGGAACTGTTTCTTTCATGGTCAGAACAACTTACAAGCATGAACCTAATGAAGTGTTGCTAACAACACTTCCTTCGGTCTTCATGCTTTATTATTTTCTCTTGCTACTCATAGTGTCGTATGTACATTTAATGCATCAATCATATGTCTTGTATCAGTTGATTAGGTGTGTATCCACTGTTTTATAGAGTTTAAGAGAGACCCAAAGCAAAGGAGAAATCAGTGGTAGCTGGACCCACACCCAGGACGGGATCCCTAGTCCAAACGGTTCAAGGTCTAATTGGGACCTTTTACCAGGGAGATCCCCTGCTGTTGGCAGGACAGAGTTTCTCGTCAACAGTATGAAAGGAAAAAAGAAAGGGGGAGCCTATTACTTCAATAACATAATGAATCCATGATAGTCTCAGGGGGAGATTCTCTAGGAAGCAACGCAAATATCCAACCAGTAATCAATAAGAAGCAACATCCCAGGGGGAGAGCAGTTCATAAATAGTACCCGTAAAAGTAGTCTAAGAAGAGCTCCTTGGAATAAGAACAGCTAAAAGTTTAGGAAGGGAAAGGATAATTCCTCTGACAGAGAACTATAGAGGAAGAAGGATACCTGAAGCATTCAATAGCCAACAGGTTGATGGAAGGAGAGAAGGCAACAAGCAACCATGGTCGTAGAGGGAACATCAACCATAAACATGTTAGCTAAGAAGACAAAAACACACTAAGTGATGAATGGTTAAAATCATAAAAATTATGTTTTGAGCTATAGAACTGGAAAGATCCATAGAGGATGATTACACTATGCATCACACTACAAGTGTTAACAATGAAACAAAATTAAGAAGGATGAGTAAGAGAAATGTTTATCATCATTATATCATTACATCATTCATCAATAGAAGGTCCCCTTGGAGGAAAGAAGTTAAATGAGTGATAAAACTATGAGTTTTCTACCCTTTTAGATTCCAAGTAAAGAAATTGAAGATGTCTAACTGAAGATCATTGTGTTAGAACATTTTAATTGTATATAGAGTAGCAATGATTATGGAGGAGTCCTAGAAAGGAATATGCAGTGACATTCTTTTAAAATAGAATGACAGAATAAGAAAAAGGTTAATGATGCCAGAATCAGATTTTGTATATTGATGATTGTTGTTGAGAACAATAGAGATCTCAATAGTAGAAACTATGAATGTCGTCTTGACTATGGGTGTATGTGCGAGATGAAGTGAAACTTCTATATGGATTATCAAATGAGTATCAATTGGTATTTGGAACAAGTAGCCTGCCTATCAGCAGAATACCAAGTGTTATCGGTAGAGCAGTGGTATGGTACAGGTCCTTAGGATCAAAGTATTATGGTAGAAGTACATCAAGGTAATATTCCCAACGTTATCATCATTATAGTATTTGTGATTAAGCTCGGGTTTCTCTGATTATTGCAAAGTATTTCCTGATTTTAAATACTGGAGAATGTTGAGACGGATTATTAAAGCATGAAAAGGTCAATAAAAGTTCTAAAGGATCATTATCTTATTTATATTCGAAGTATTATATTGAGCATTGAAGAAGTATCTATTTCTAGATATAACTGCATGCCTTCCTCAAGTCAATACAGATATATCTTCAAGACCTCTTTCTTAAGATCATTCATAAAACTGTGTGAAGTCTGTTTGATGAGATTTCAATTAAACAACTTGAAGATGTTTCGCTGAATAACATTATGATAGAATAGTTAAAGTATCTTAAGTATGAAGGACTAGTTGTGTTAATATTACTATTTGAAGCTCAAGAGTCTTTTATTGTTTCATCTAAATAATACTTCAACATAAAGGAATTGCTGGTATTTCACCATTGCAGAGAGGTTGATCATTGACATTCATATCCCCCTTTTGTCATAAATAAAATTGTATAGTTGATAAGTGAGACTAACCAATGAATTGAATGTATCTAGCCTCAAGGGTTTGTTTTGAAAATACTCTGTACAATATTAAAGTCATTGGGTATTTTATATTGGAAGACAGGCTAGTTTTACAACAAGTTGTAAGGATTCTTGAGATTCATTGTTCACATCAGTATGAAGGGCCTTTCAGATGTTAGTGTAATATCCCTGTAAGCAGTCTAGCACATATCACCAACAACAGGCATTAAAGGTGAACCACAACTACAAAAGATATATTGGCATCATAATATTTGAACAAATGTGTACTACAAATGTGTATTGCAGAAGAAGACATATTCCATCTACAACCTTCCTCAATAGATATGTATCTCAGATGAAGATCATAATATAGACTGAAGCATATTTGGAGCAGACTTTATATGTGGTATGGAGAATTCTCAATATTTTAGTATTATTCAAATGATGTATCTCTGATTATATAAGTCTGGTACAATTTGCTCTATGAAGTGTCCTTATCATCACCTTCAACCTTATACAAGTGCAAGGAGTTTTTTCTTTGGGATGGTATCAACTTACTGTGTATATACATACAAGTTCAATTTTTCTCAAAGTATTCTCCCAACAACTCTTATACACCAGTCTGGAGCAGCAAGGTATAAAGTCAAAAGAAGAAGGCCTATACACAACTCAAAGAGAAATATTGCAAAGATGTAAACTACACTGGGAAATGTGAAACCATTTTCCATTGATATCAAAGGGGGAGGAAAATCAAGCAGAAGAACAAAGGCTCTTCTAAAAGCAAGAAAAGGAAGAAGGAAACTTCTCAAAATGAAAAGGGGAGGAAGTCTTGGAGGAAGCATTGGAGTATTGGTGAATGTGTTGCCAACAATGCCAAAGGGGGTCACTTTCGGAAATATTTTCATTGATGGAAAAGGAGCAAAGCACCAAAACTATCATTAAGGAAAAGGAGCAGAGAAGCACCAGCAATAAGGAAAATAAGAAGATCAGGAAATAGTGTAGTAAGAAAGCATAAAAGAGAGGTAAGGAGCAACATTATACCATAAGAAAATGCACCAAAGGAGAAAAGGCAGCAAAGGTAGCAGAAAGGAAAAGGCAACAAATCCAACTAAGAAGCAAAGACAACAAAGGAAGTTAAGGCAAAAAAGGAGAAAAGGAAAAAAAATAGAAAAGAAAGAGTCGTGAATGTGCTAGGTAGAGTCGTGAACATGCAACAAGCGTGATAATCCCAAGTCAGAGTGAATAACAAATAGAAAGAACAAGCTCAAGAGAGATCAACACTTTAAAAAAAAAGACAAAGAAAAATACTTCAGAGCACAATAGAAGGCAATCGGATTTGCAAGACACAGTGAGCACCATAGATCTTACACAATCCTCTATTTGATTGAATATCATATTAATCATATAGTAGAAAGCAATCGGATTTTCACGCAACAACGAGGACCGTAGATCTTGCGCAGATCAACGGTGGAAGATCATATCACAACCGTGAAGACATCGCATATCGTAGGGTATAGTGATTACGATTAAGACTTTGCAAGTTAAGTTATTTAACTTGCGATGCAAAGGGGATTGGAAAGGAGACAAGTGTGGACCTTCGGATCCAACGAAGATCAACGACATACGGTGAATCGCTAGTTCACACATTGCAAATGTTAGCAGATAGTGCTAAGGCTTCGCAAGGTATGTTAATTTGTTTGCATTGCGGTAAGGTTAGAAAGTTGCGATGCAGTGAAAGGGAGGAGCCACATGTCGACATTGTGCATAAGCGCACATTGCAAATGTTAGCGGATAAGTGCTAAGGCTTCACAAGGTATGTTAATTTTTTTATGATGCGGTAAGGTTAGAAAGCTGCGATGCGGTGAAAGGGACGAGCCACGTGTCGGCATTGCGAATAAGCACACATTGCAAATGTTAGCGGATAAGCACTAAGGATTTGCAAGGTATGCTAATTGTTTTGCGATGTGGTAAGGTTAGAAAGTTGCGATGCGGTGAAAAGGAAGAGCCATGTGTCGGCACTGTACATTAGCGCACATCGCAGATTTTATGTTTTATACTTAAGGTTCGCATGGTAAGTTATGTTGGATGCGATGCGATGTGATCGCATATCGCACAAGATAGGAGATACATTTATTGCTAAACGTTAAAAGTTGTGGGCAAGCGAAGTGCGATGTATTGTGATTGGTCAAGTATTGTAGGACCCAAAAACCACTGTTCCACATATATGTAAGGGATGTCTGTTATGTGTGTTCTATTATAAAGTATGTGCTAATTGATTTCTAAACATATGTATGTTAATAAAACTCAAAAATTGTAATCCGCTGCGTTAAAAGGGAGTTTATGTGGGCCATAACCCATAGGTCATAGTATTGTTTAAAATGGTAGTTTCGTGATGTATCAACAATAAGCAGCGGCGGTGTAAAACATAAAGGCATGGCTCAAGTCAGGCTAAGACAGTAATGTTGCAGTACAGTTGGAAATATAACTGCAGAAACATAAAAGACAAAGGGACAACAAGCTGAAGAATACAAACACACAAAAAATCTAAGAAGGTGAAAGGGCTGAGTGAAATATTTGATTGTAATTGTAAATGTATTAATTATTTTATATTGTTTGTGATGCAAAGGAAAGTCTCCAAGGAAAAGCAAAACTCCAATTTAATATTGAAACAAGTGTATATATTGTTGTAACATCCTGAATATACTGAGTGAGGAAATGAGTGGGTGGAAGGCAAGAGGCATGCCTGTTCACTTCATATTTCCATATAGAATGCAAGCAGACATGAAGTGATCTCTATAAATTATGTTATTGTAATTTGCATAAAAAGGTTAGAGAGTGGAAGAATGAGAGAGAGCAAAGAGAGATGTTGTGCAGATCTAGAGCTGATATGAGGTAGATTTGAAGGCTGGAAGGGCAGCAGTGAAGGAGTAAAATAGAGCTCATATCCAGGTAAATCAACATATGATTTTATTGTAGTGAGAGGGAGTTGATGCTTCCATATCGTGTTGTAGCTTGATAGATGTCCAATTGGAGCTAGTTGAGGTAGGAGCTTCCTGTGGGTTGTAGCCTGCAGAAAATAGATGGGAGTTGGAGCTTCCTTGCAAGTTGTAGCTTGTAGAATTTGAGGTAGTAGCCTCCTGTAGGTTGGAGCCTACAGAAAATCAGTGGTGAGAGGGATTTGTAGCTTGCATTTGCATCACAACAATAATAAGATGTGGTTTTATCCCTTATGGGTTTCCACTTATATCTGATTTCTATGTTCTTTATGATTATGTGTTGATGTGATATTTTAATCTGCTTAATTACTTGCTCTACACACATTAAGTTTGTTGATTCATTATGTATTAAGCTGCTTATGAACTGAAGGTGTAATTGAGTTAAATGAAAAGAGTTTTAAATTTCCATGAATGTACTAATTTGATTCACCTCCCCTCTTAGTTTAGCTAAGAGTTCATCAGGAGGCTGAATGGATTAGGATTTTAGGCTAGGTGTGAGTTCATGGGTTTTGATAATTGATTTTGGTCGGGCTGTTGGATGAAAGTATGTTCAAGGAAGCTAGGTCAGGGAAAATGAGATAAGGTTGTAGAGATTCAATGGAAGACTAATAAGGAGCTAGGAAGAGCATGGGAGATGTATTCTGCCTAAACAGAGGAAAATGGACAAATTATGATAACTTTCCCTAAACAGAGCATGAGCAAGCATGTATTTTGCCTATCAACTTGAAAGAGATCATATGAAATGGATTAAATGAACATGAATACAAAAAATTATAACATATGAAACTGAATTAAAAACAATGATAAACATCATACCACATGTATCCCAAAAAATAGCTGCAACTCTTCTTTATTAACTGGCCAAAATGTGTACAATTGTCCTTGATCAATGAGCTAGCATCAAAACTGATTCCAACCCTTAATAAGAGTGAATAAAAGGAATAAATATACATCAAAAAATGATTCACTCATCCTCAGGGGTCGAATCCATGAGGTGAGGAAGAGATCCACAAAATTCTGAACTGAACGCTGGAGTGTAGGAAGGTGCAAGTGACTTCTCCCTAATTACATTAAAATTGATTCATTTGAATTAATGAAAACTTTTACCTGATGAATATACCCCTACGTAAGTTATCCATAACACAATTACATTTACCATCCTCAATTACATAGGTGGTAACATCAATTTCTGAGATAAAGTCAAAATTACAATGAAGTTTTAAAAAAATCAGCAAATGGTCAAGTGCGCCCTCACTATTCAAAGTTGATTTTGACTGACTTGTTGGTGTCCAAATTTGCTCCAAGATAGCTTGTTGGAAATCCCTTCAAGTCTAGTTTTGATATATGCCTTCATTTTTCAAAATGAAGATCATTTTCCTTGTCAAAATTGCATTCTCTCCTAGACTGCTCTGTGTGCAGTGCCTAGGCCAAAATAGGGGCAAAAACATGATTTTTAGGGTGTTTTTTTCCCTTTTCACTAACCAGTTTGTCTCAAAAACATTAGAAAATTGACAGGGTGCATGTATTCATCATTATGAATCCAATGGTGGTCTCTTTTTGGCCATTGTATTCCTAAAAAAATTGCGCAATGCCTAGGGCGCTGCACATGTGACCAATTTGTTGATATGACACTATCCATGAACACACAGAAAAAATCCGATTTTGAAAAAATGATTCAAAATGTTTCAAAATTTGTGGAGAGGGTGTTGGTGAGGTGGCTAGGCTTGGAGTGAATCCTCTACAAGTATTTCTAACTTTCTTTTCTCCTCCAGCATGGTCAAAGCCTCAATATTTGCATTGGCTCCTTTGAGCTTGGCCATTGCAATTTTCTCCTTTTGAGCATGATGCCTGACCTTTATCCTCAACATATCATTGTCTCTGTTAGCCTTTTCCAAAAGCTTCTCCAAATGATAATTTTATCTATCAAGCCATGACTCTCTATTTTCATTAATTATCACTGCAAGTTGTTCATTTAGGGTTAGCTGATAAGCAAGCTCAACCTCTATTTGTTTTTCTAGAGCTAAAGCTCTTTTCAGCCCTCTACTTCTAGGTCTACTTCTTGGTTCTTTTCCATCTTGTTCTTCAAGAAATCCATTCTTTTCAAGTGACTCATCTACCATAACTTTGGCCTTTTCTACCTCCCTTTGAGCTGTGATGTGTTTGACTTCATCAATGACCTCTTTAGTCTTCAATTGCTTATTCTCTTGCTCAAGGAAGTTTATGACAAACTTGGCCCTGTCAAGATTATTTTGGAGCTCTCTAATCTTGGCATCCTTTCCTTTGATTACTTCCCTAGTGATTTTATCATCTTCATCCTCATCTAGGTCAACAAGCTCAAAGTCATGCTCAGTCTCATGGAGTTTTTGTTCATGTCTAACCTCTGGCTAAATTTATGCCTTAATCACCTTTTATTTGCCTTTGTCCACCTGCTTTGTTGATGTAGAAGGTGTTAGTCATCACTAATAGTTTGCCTTGTGATGAATAAATATTTGTCTTGAGATTTCTTGATACAAAGTCCATGAATATGGTGAGTTCAAGAAATCTCACTACGTTCTTTTTCCCTAAAGATAACATTTTCACTGTATTATCATCTTAACTAGTCATGCCTAGTATATCACTCCCAAAGGACCCCTCATGGGCACATGTCACCCATTATTTTACCTACTACCCTCCACAGCCAAACTAAGATCACTTCTCAAAAACAAACTCTGTGGTCCTTCCCAAGACACTCCAAGCATTGATGATATTTAGCTATCTTTGTAGACTCATTAGACAGACCAAGAAACATTGGAGTCTGAATCTTCAATACAGTTTTTTACCATAAACTCTAACTCACACTTGATACAACCCAGTTTTTAGGTTTCAGTCCAAAAACCAAGTCCTATAGAGCCTCCACTAGGTCACCTAGGGTTTCATGAGTCTTAGGGTAGATTTGATATCCTACAAATCTCTATTTTTTCCTACGAAGAGACTACTTTCAAAATAAAAAGAGATAAGTAACCTTGTCTAGAAATAATAAAGAGACCTTTCAAAGAAAGGCCTTGGATCTAAAAAGCATGAAATCTAGTAAAGGGACAGTTGCCCTTTATTCCTTTTTCTGCCAAAGAAAGTTAGAATAATATCATGTCATCTATAAGGTAAGGTAAAAAAGGGGGAAAAATCATCACATAAAGACCATCAGTGGAAAAGAGACAACAACAAACACATGTTTTAAAAAGGTCAAGATCAGTAAATGTTGTTAGCCAAAAACAAAGGATAAATGCTAAGGTTGCAAAGGCAAAGATTATCATAACTTCTTCAATGCACACTGAGCACCATAAAAGAGTTTGTTTTTGCTAGGTTGCTTAAAATTAGAAGATGGCACTGTTTTTCTTTTCCTAAGCAGCCCTCAAACCCACAAATTTGAGAGGTAATGATACAATGATCAGAGGATGATAGAGCCTCCTTCCTTACAGAAGATGTCCACCAGAGATTACCAGGCCACTTCTTTAGGGTTTATCAAGAGCAAGCACCATTTCACTAGCACTAAAAGGAAATAGAAAAAGAGGTCAGTTTTACAAGGCTACTTTCCCAAATGTAAAAAGTAGGTCTTCAAGGTAAAACAAGAGAATACAAGCATAGGGTTGGAACTCCGAAAACACCCAAGTCAAATCCATATCACAATATGATTTTTTTGATATAGGTAAATAAAACTGTCACTACCTTAAAAAACAGAGGAAAAGATGAAGAACAGGCTTTGAGTCACCAACAGTCAAAACATACAGGAAGGTCAAAGCAAGTGTTTTTCAGTTCAACAAAGGCATGTTCATGAAAAAGTTGCTTAAATACCTGAGTTAGCAATATAAAGAAGGTAAAAAGGGCATCAAAAAATCAACATCAAGAAGAGGAAAAAGGGGCCTGAAGAAAGTCTCTCAAAAAACCCCTGAGGATAAAAGGTATGAAACAAATGAAACGTGACCTAAACATTACAAAAGTGGGTTTCATATTTTGATTTTTATTTTCCCAAAGGCATTAAGGATTTTGAATTACTTGAGTCAATCATTCCCGCACTTTGCAAGGAGAGAAAAAATCCAAGAAGAGAAAACACAGTTTTTGGGCCATTTTTGGGCAAGTTCATCAAAACGCTGTGCAAAATCTAGGTGCTGTGAAAAAGAAGAACCAGAGCTGTGCAAACTGCCTTTTTACCCGCCTATTTTTACACCATGCTACACAAAGATTTCTTCTACGCTGTGCAAAGTTCAGGCGCTGCGCAAACAAGGGCCCAGCCCGCCCAACGACCGGCAGCTGCACCAGTGCTATGCAAACAGGCACCAGAACTGTTAGGACTCCTGTAGTTTGCAAGATTGGAAAGAACAAACGCTGCAGGGCCTACATCATAACCACTTTGGAATCCTAGGATCTAGCCCTCCTGGATTCAGAGAGGGATCTCTCTATTTAAGTATTTTCAAAGGATATATCTTTAAGGCTTATGATATGATATTAGGCTAGTTATGAAGTACAAGGGGTTTTTTTGTTTTGGTTGGGTAGGATATCATCAAAATAAAGGAAGTCTTTGAAGGGTAAAGGTGTGAGTAAGTTGAAATAATGGTTCAACATATAGGATAGGTAAGAGACAGTATCAATCCATTGGGCTATGGAGTCACAAAAGGGTTTAATTGCACAACAAGTTTCAAGAGTGGTCCATGGGGCAAGTCATCTATATCAAAGGATCTCTTTAAGTTGATTTGTGGTATGGAACATGAAGAAGTGTGGTGAAAGAAGAAAACATATAAGAAAACAAAGGGCAGCCTAAGATCAGGTAAGGACTTTGAACCTATCCTACTTTCAACATACTCTCAAGGGAAAAAAATTAAGATAAACAAAGAATAGCCTAAGATCAAGTAAGGAATTTTAACCTAGCCTGCTTTTGGCATACTCTTAAGGGATATTTTCAAAGAAAATGTTGGAGATAAACTAGAGGACAGGGCTAACCATAGACTTCTCTAGTTCAAATTTATTTAGCAAACTTTTCAAAAACTTTCAAAGACAATATCTCAAGTTGTACTCAGGAAAAATGGGCTCACCAACTCTTCACTGGTTATACTCTATTGAATTATCCTCAAAGCACAATTAGAAGAAAACATAAAGATAAATCTTATGAGTGAGATTTAGGGTATTTTGCAGTAAATCCTAATCTAAATTTGTTGTTCTTTATCAGAGAAAGTGGACAGTATGAAAACATAAGAAAAACAACAATTAGAGTAAGAAAAACATCACCATTGACATAGACCAAGATCCCATAAATCAGCTTGTATATTTGATGTTCAAACTAGTTACAATCTTCAAGTCTACTAGGTATTTACAACTTCAAACTTCTCTTCTTAGCCTATCTTTCTTCAATTACCGACAGAGCTTCAACAGCCTCAGTAACTATTTACATTCAATAAGTATTCAACCAACATTTACAATGGGCTTCTCTTATGATATTTATAGGTAAATTGAGGAGGTGGAGTGAAAGGAAGATCTAACTTATTCAATTAATACAGAGTAAATGCTTCTCGACCTTTGGGAGGCCTAATGGAGAAGATACCTAATGTATTAACAATGTTAATTTATTTTTACATTAATTTTCATCTATTTCAGTCACTTTTGTTGACTTTAAGGCTTTTGATAGGCTAGAAATTACTTTCTGAGTTGTCTTTGGAAATATCTTTGACTGTGCATTAACTTTGTATGCTTTTGAGGCAAAACAAGCATGTAGGTGGCATTTCTGGCTTTCTGGGGATTAATTGCTTCCATGATCTGGCATTTTTGAAGTGGTATTTTGTTGATCTGTCCTGATTTGTCACTTTAAACTTGAAATAGGCCTTTGATATGCTTTTAGGCCTTCTTTATAATCTTTCTGATTTATACTGTATCTTTATCCTTTAAACTATGGGATTAAGTCTTTTAATCTTCAGGCTCTTGACTTCAATCCTTTCTTTTTATTCCTTCGGATCTTCACTGCTTTGTTCAATTTGATGTACAGGCAGCTTGCGCTGGAGGGTTTTTCTGCGTAACCAATGCTCATGAAACATTGATTAAAACTTAAAAATTCGACCCTTTATGTCCCTTTTGCATTCAATTCGGCCACAGAGGATCGTCATCCTCGGCTCTGATCCACTGTAATTGGCTGTGGGAAGACTTTGTATCCTTTCCGCCATGAAAAACCACAACACACACGAACTAATAAAATAAAACCTGCGATGCTTGGGTTAAACTGCTTTAGAGGGCTTTGGCAGGGGTAGAGGAGCATTGGAGTGGATTACATGGAGGAAACCATGAAAAACAAGGTTCAAATCTGCTTGTGGCTTGAAAATATGGATAGGCGATTTTGCATAAAACTGGAGTGGTATTCGCGTGGGGTTTGGGTGGTAAGGGGTAATGGGTTTATTGAGCGCAATACAGTTCATTTCTTGACATGTGGCTCTGAAAAACTGCCCATTTTGCGTTAAAAATGCATGGTGGGAAGGTTTGGCGAGGATGGGCGCGAAGATAGATCTAGACTGTTGGATTGGGGAAATGGACGGTCAGGATTAGAAGAAACATGATGAAAAAGCCCAGCGCGGTCGGGTGGGATCGGTGAGATTACGTGGGGAGGTCAGCAGCGACAGCCATTGGATTGGGCTCAATCAATGTTGGAGATTGATAGCGGGGAGTGCGAAATATATCATATGGATGGGGAGGTGGATGGATATGCGATGAAGCGAGGGCTGTTAGAAACATAGTTGGGGTGAGAAATTATAAAGGGAAGGGGCTGAGGTAAGGTTGAATGGGAGCCGTTGGATGGCGAAGATCAACTGCCAGGATTCAATCACGGAAATGACTTGGTAGGGGTCAGACGGGAGGGAAGATGGCAATGTGAAAGAGTGCAAGCCATCCGATCTAGGGAGAGTTAGATCAACAGTGGATGAAGAGCGATGTGACCCAGCGGATGATGTCAGCAAAATTGTCGTGTAGCGAAAATCTATTGGGCGGAATTTAAAAGAGGGGATCAAAGGGAGCCGTCGGATCGGGGAAATGGATGGCTAAGATTAACTCAGCGGATCGGTAATCGGCGGAGAAAAGGGTCCGGGAAGGAGGATTTTTGGAATGCGATGTGCCGATGGCCGATAAAGAAAGCAGCTGTGATGGACAGAGGACCGTTGGATCGAGATCGAGATCAACAGTGGATATTTACTCGAGGGATTGCATCGACGGGGGTAAAAGGGAACTGGGAAGTTGTGATGTGCCGATGCGATGAAGCGTCGACGGAGCAATGTGATAGTGAAGTGCGAGAGTTGTAAATCTAAAACAGGATCAACGGTGGAGATGCAATCAGGATTTCACATCGGTGGGGGAAAAGAGAATGGGAACAAGGAAACACCGAAATGCCTTTTCACTGTATTATCATCTTAACTAGTCATGCCCAATATATCACTCCCAAAGGAAGAGTTTTGCTAGTTCGCTGCTTAAATGTTTGCTTGAAGATGATGCAGAAAAAATCATGCATGAATTACATGAGGGGGGAATGTGGGGGTCACCTTTATTGGAAGACCACAGCCAACAAGATCCTCAGAGCTGGCTACTATTGGCCTACCCTATTTCTCGATACTCACAAACTAGTCATGACTTGCCATAAATGCCAAATATTTGATGGCAAAAGAAAGCTCCTACCTCTACCCTTGCATCCCATTGGTGTTGAAGCTCCTTTTCAGTAGTGGGGATTGGACTTCATAGGAGAGATCCATCCTACTTCATCTTCCCAACATAAATGGATCCTCACTGCCACTGATTAATTCACCAAATGGATAGAAGCCATCCCTTCTAGAAATGCCATTGACTTAGTCATCATCAAATTCCTTAAAACCAACATCTTGTCCAGGTTTGTTTGTCCTAAAAAGATCATCACTGATAGCGTTGCTGCCTTTGCATCTAAGAAAATGGCATACTTTTGTTACAAATATCACATCACCCTGGGCCACTCCACTTCTTATTACCCACAAGGTAATGGACTAGCTGAGTCCTCCAACAAGAGCTTGGTAAAAATCATTAAGAAGCTCTTAGAACAAAATAAAAAAGCATGGCATGGCAAACTAGTGCATGCACTAAGGGCTGATAGACTAACCACCAAGAAATATATTGGTATGTCTCCCTATCAACTAGTGTATGGCATGGATGTAGCTTTCCCCACCTCTTTGGGAGTTCCGGTCATGAAGCTTCTTCAAGAAGTATAATCAGAAGAAAATGACAAGCAGAGGAGGCTAAACCAAACCATTCATTTGCTGCAGTCAAGGGAGGAGGTTTACCAAAAGAACACAAGCTATATAGGAAAATATCAAGAAAATCATTGATAGGAGAACCAAAGAAAATTATTTCCAGATTGGAGACATGGTTCTGAAATGGGATTCAAAAAGGGAAGACAAGGGCAAAGATGGCAAGTTTGAAAATCTATGGAAAGTCCCTTACATCATTCAGTCAGTTAGAGGCAACAATGCTTTCTTTTTGCAAGAGATTGATGGAACTGAAATGTTTAGAGGTCCGGTCAATGGGAGGATGCTTAAACATTAATTTTGTCAAGAAACCTATTTTTTTTTCTCATCCATTGTACATACCACTGTTTGATGAAAAGAAAAATCACAAAAACAATATAAAAAGAAAAGAGGGCAGAGTTTGAAAGAGAGGTATAGCCCCATACCTAAAAAAATAATAATGCTGAAAGTGTGCAAGTCTAAATGCCACTGCTGATTTCAAAAATCCTTGTTCAGTCATCCAGCCTAATCATGGTTGAACATGTTTTAAATTTATGGTTGATAAGTTAGTAAAAAAAGAGTAGGTCAAAATTTTCAAGTTTGACTTGTCAAAAGATAGATTAGGAATGAGAGATGCTGGTTCCACATGGTCAAAATCTGAACCAAAGAGGAAAATTGAGATGTTAAACAAATGACATATATTTCCCTCATGTTTCCTAATCTTTTTCTATACAAAAATAACACTTGTGTGCAGCTTGTTTCAATGCCACAACTCATGGTGAGTCAGATTGCCTAACCCTGATTTACCGTGCTTTCAATTTCATGTTAGTAGAATAGAGAATAAAGTTTGTCAAACAACTTAATATTGACAAATGGGTAGATTAGGTAGAAAATAAAAAGAGTTCATTAGCCTAATCTGAACTCTTGGAAGAAATTAGGGTACAATAGAAAGTTTGATTTTTGTTTCCAAAAAGAGAAATGTCATGGGTTTGCCAGTTCAAGTGCACCCAAGGAAGAAAAAATGTTAGGCAAGTAGATTGGGTAGGTAGAGATTATGCTGATATGAATCATATCTTTTCAGATCTCAATGATTACAGACTCAAAACAAACATCAGAAATGAAGAAAGAGCACATCTGCCCAATAGAAGAGGCACTGGTCTCCAAAAGCCAGAAAAATATGAAGTTTTGGACACCTCCTAAGAAGGAGCTGCCCTCCCCAAGTGGAGCCACTGTTAGTCATCACTAATAGTTTGCCTTCATGATGACTAAATATTTGTCCTAATATTTCTTGATACAAAGTCCATGAAAATGGTGAGTTCAAGAAATCTCACTACGTTCTTTTTCCCTAAAGATAAAATTTTCACTTTATTATCATCTTGACTAGTCATGCCCAGTATATCACTCCCATAAGACCCCTCATGGGCACATGTCACCCATTATTCACCATGTCTTGTCAATTTGGCCTAAAAACCTTTGTTTTGATTTTACCTACTACCCTCCATAGCCAAACTAAGATCACTTCTCAAAAACAAACTCTGTGGTCCTTCCCAAGACACCCTAAGCATTAATGATCTCTGGCTATCTTTGTAGACTCGTTAAATAGACCAAGAAACATTGGAGTCTGAATCTTCAATACAATTCTTTACCATAAACTCTAACTCACACTTGATACAGCCCAGCTTTTAGGTTTTAGTCCAAAAACCAAGTCCTATAGAGCCTCCACTAGGTCACCTAGGGTTTCATGAGTCTTAGGGTAGATTTGATATCCTACAAATATCTACTTTTGCCTACGAAGAGACTACTTTCAAAATAAAAAGAGATAAGTAACCTTGTCTAGAAATAATAAATAGACCTTTCAAAGAAAGGCCTTGGATCTAAAAGGCATGAAATCTAGTATAGGGACAGTTTCCCTTTATTCCTTTTTCTGCCAAAGAAAGTTAGAAGAATATCATGTCAGCTATAAGGTAAGGTAAAAAGGGGGAAAAATCATCACATAAAGACCATCAATGGAAACGAGACAGCAGCAAACACATGTTTTAAAAATTATCAGGATCAACAAATGTTGTTAGCCAAAAATAAAGGATAAATGCTAAGGTTGCAAAGGCAAAGATGATCATAACTTCTTCAACGCACATTGAGCACCATAAAAGAGTTTGTTTTTGCTAGGTTGCTTAAAATTAGAAGATAACACTGCTTGTCTTTTCCTAAGCAACCCTCAAACCTATAAATTTGAGAGGTAATGATACAATGATCAGAGGATGATAGAGCCTCCTTCCTTACAGCAGATGGCCACCAGAGATTACCAGGTCACTTCTTTAGGGTTTATCAAGAGCAAGCACCGTTTCACCAGCACTAAAAGGAAATGGAAAAGGAGGTCAGTTTTACAAGGCAACTTTCCCAAATGTAAAAAGGAGGTCTTCAAGGTAAAACAAGAGAAGACAAGCATAGGGTTGGAACTCCAAAAACACCCAAGTCAAATCCATATCACAATATGATTTTTTTGATATAGGTAAATAAAACTGTCACTACCTTAAAAAACAGAGGAAAAGATGAAGAATAGGCTTTGAGTCACCAACAGTCAAAACATACAGGAAGGTCAAAGCAAGTGTTTTTCAGTTCAACAAAGGCATGTTCATGAAAAATTTGCTTAAATACCTGAGTTAGCAATATAAAGAAGGTAAAAAGGGCATCAACAAATCAACACCAAGTAGAAGAAAAAGGGGCCTGAAGAAAGTCTCTCAAAAACCCCCTGAGGATAAAAGGTATGAAACAAATGAAAAGGGACCTAAACATTACAAAAGTGGGTTTCATATTTTGATTTTTCTTTTCCCAAAGGCATTAAGGATTTTGAATTCCTTGAGTCAATCATTCCTGCACTTTGCAAGGAGAGAAAAACTCCAAGAAGAGAAAACAAAGTTTTTGGGCCATTTCAGGGCAAGTTCATCAAAACGTTGCGCAAAATCCAGGTGCTGCGCAAAAGAAGAATCGGTGCTGCGCAAACTGCCTTTTTTCTCGTCTATTTTTACACTGCGCTACGCAAAGATTTCTTCTACGCTGCACAAAGTTCGAGCGGTGTGCAAACAAGGGCCCATCCCACCCGACGATCGGCAGCTGCACCAGTGCTATGCGAACAAGCGCCTGAACCACCTGGCGCTGCGCAAAAAGGTGCCTGACCCACCTAGAACAGCATGCGCAAATAGGCGCCCGAACCCTCAGCGTTGTGCAAAAAGGCGTTCAGCCACCCCGGCGCTGCGCAAACATGTGCCCGAACCACCCAACGTTGTGCAAAGTTTAGGGAGGTGCCAAATAGGCCAGAAATACCCCAAATGCACATATTTGTCTTTCAAGGGTGCCTCCAAGATTAAAGAAAAGTGGTAAGTGGTCTTCCTTTCTAAATCCCCAATTCAAGTTTACAAAAAAACATTTTGTTTCAATGGTTAAAGTAAAAACCTAGGAGGGTGAAACCCTAGGTCAAAGACAAAGAAAGTAGTGACACTTTGAAACTAAATTTAATAGTAGAAAGTGTGGGGGAGGAAATTAAGGTTGGTTGCTACATTTATGATTAGAATCCTTAAGCTGCAAAAAAGCACTCAAAAAGCCTCAAAATTCCAAATCAGTGCCCCCAATCACCATGTCAGAGATGGAAAACATCAGTGGTAGTCAAGGCAATCAAAGACCTTCGAAATCAAAGCACAAGGGAGGGAAAATTAAGAGGTTAGAACCTCAAAATATAGTGGCTCTCACATCCTCTCCTAGGATATTGTCATTCTTCCACAACACAAGGTGTTTTCAGTTCTGTAAGAGGGTCAAGTAGGTGAAGAGAAATCCTGAGCTTACAAGGCTCTTCATCCTTAATTTGCAAAAAAAACTGTTACACAGTAATTTGTCACCGTCCCTGCAATCCCCGTCCCGCACATGGAGGGCTCATTTCGTGACCTATGAGCAGTGACATGGCTTGAAAACACCTTCATGACATCCCTCTGAACAAGATCTTTTATTGCCCTGAAGACATCTCCTTGTGAAAAACCCTTAAAATGGCCCTTTTTGCATTGGCGCGAGCAGACAGTTTAGTACCCGCACCAATGGGGAAAATCCTTCAAAGATGTTGGGCCAATTGGCGCTCTGTCGCAGAGTCGCACTCGCGCCAGCCAATTTAAGGAGTTTTTTTTTAAATAGATGGCAGAAGTTTCGTCCTAACAAATTATTGGACTGCTATCTATCTTGAGTTGGGAGGTTTGGCTACGGATTTCCATAGAGAGGAAGTGGTTTTCCACCTCTCAAGGAATCTTCCTTGATGATAGGGCCAATCCCATGATTATAGGGATCCCAACTCCCCTTCCTCCATATATAAAAGCTTGCCCATCTCCATTGCAAGCTAGTCTTCAAGTTCTCGAATTCCCAAGAGCCTTATGCTGCAAGAGCCTCCATAATTCCATTAAGGCCAAATTCAAGCAAGGAGACTATTGTCAAGAGCTGAAGAGAGAGGTTTTTCCCATCCTTGACAGGATTTTTGAGACGTGTTCTGCTGGTGACCCTCTGAAGGAGAATTCGGCGTCAGAACTTGGTTGTAATTTTCCTTTGATTGATTATTAATGAACGACTATTGGGTATGGCTCCACTCTTGTTGTTGTTTATGATGATGAGTTATGTCCTTTCTGACTGACATATAGTTGCATCTACTGGATTTTATGTTTTTGTTTGTTTTGTTTCTTGCATGTGCAGGTGTCCTGTCACGGGGATCGTGGGGATTCTGATCTGCCAGAGCTAAGGAACGGGAGCGCTACCTCTTCTACAAGAAACAGCGTTGGATTCCAAGTAAGCCTTCATCGCTAGTTGGTTTATTTGCAATTAGGAACCTGCACTGTAAGAAACAAAACAAACACAAACGTAAAATCCAGTAGATGCAACTATATGTCAGTCAGAAAGGACATAACTGATCATCATAAACAACAACAAGAGTGGAAACCACTGGCCGATGGTGGTTCGTCAATGTCGATCGAAAAATTACAACCATAGTTCTGACGCTGAATTCTCCTTCGGAGGGTTGCCAGCAAAACACGTCTCGAAAAGCCTGTCAAGGATGGGACAAACCTCTCTCTTCAACTCTTGACAATAGTCTCCTTTCTTGGATTTGGCCTTAAGGGAATTATGGAGGCTCTTGCAGCATAAGGCTCTTGGGAATTTGGGAACTTGAAGACTTGAAGACTAGCTTGCAATGGAGATGGGCAAGCTTTTATAGATGGAGGAAGGAGTTGGGGTCCACATAATCATAGGTTAACCCATCATCAAGGAAGCTTCCATGGTGTAGGCCACTTCTCTACATGGAAATCGTAGCCAAACCTCTAGCAAGATAGATAGCGTGAGAGAATTTTTGGGGCCGAAAATTCTGCCATTTATTTACAAACACTCCTTAAAATTGGGCCCCGGTGGCAATGCTGACTCTGCGGCAATGAGTGGCTGTGACCTCTTTGAGTTTTCCTCATTGCTTGTAGTCTTGAACTACTAGCTGAGGTATGCAAAAGGCCGGCCTAGGGTTTTCACAGAGATGAATTGAGCAATAAAAGCTCTTGTTCAGAGGGATGTCATGAAGGTGTTTTCAAGCCATGTCACTGCTCATAGGTCACGAAATGAGCCCTCCAATGTGCGGGACGGGGATTGCAGGGACGGTGACAAATTACTGTGTAACACAAACATTCAGACCTTGCGGGGATTAAATTTGAGATTTCAACAATTTCCATATCTGAGGCCATCGGTATCCCCTCAGTGGGTGAGAAATGGTTCAAGAATGGTAAGTTGGAAAGAGATTTTTTTTTTCCATTTCTCAAAAGGAGGTATAGACAGGGAAGTATCACTATTTTTCCTTTCTCACATCTCAAACACAGGTATGCACCTTTGATGTTGGCTATCATGAGGTACTTCACCTGTGAGGGGAGATACTCCAGGGTCTGTACCTATCATCTTAGACTCCTTATGCATTTTACAGGGGTTAAGGCACTTGACCTACCCTACTATCTCTATAGGAGTATTGTGAAAATGTGTTTTGTTGTTCAAAGGAGGAGTTTTCCCCAACAAATGTCTAGCTTGTTCCACCATTCCCTGATCAATATGGTGGTTGAGCATCAGCTCAAACAGCAGGGTGTACCTTGGGATGCTTTCATAACCAATGAGTTCTTTTCAAAACCACAGCATCCTCATCAAACAAATTTGCCTTCCTTATCTACACAAGTACCCTCACCACAGGCACACATCCCTTCCTCTCCTGCTCTTGATGCATCAAGTGAAATAGGAAGTGGACATCAAGAATCACATGGAGATCAGGGTGAGGGAGAAGAATTCAGTGAGGCAAACACAGAAATACATGAAGAAGAGGGAGAAGATATGGGGAGTGATGGGGAAAACAGTGATAAAACACAAGGCAGTGAGCATGATGAACAAACAGATCAACAACAGGATGAAGAAGACAATCAACATGTTTCACAAGGCAGCCAAGGAAATGTTCATGACCGTCTTGACAGCTGTCAAGACTGTCATGACACTAATCAGTTTTTTGATGATCAAGAAACTCAAAGTGATAATGCAGAAAATGAACAAGTAGAAAACCTCAGTAAAGAATAAATCCAAGAGGAGGGTCAAAGCAATGATGAAAAAATGGTCAAAACTTCCATCACCACCCCTCACATATGCACATACTACAAAGGATAAAGATATGTGTTTGTTGCCTCAAAAAGGCAAGGGGCCACCTATTCTCAAGCCATCAAAGGAGTGGATAAAGGCAAGAAAAAGATAGAAAGGAATGAGCAGCAAGAAAAGGTAAGGAGGAGTAAGAGACTGAAGAAAACTACCCAAGGGCCTGAATTCATTGATCTAGACAATGATGAGCAGGATGAGGAGATGACCACTAAAATGCTGCTCCTAGAAAAAGATGCACTGATCAAAGAATGGGAGGAAGATTTTGAAAGAGCACAGCACATCATTCAGTACTATAAAAGTGAACACAAGTACTTCAAGAAGATCAAGAGAGGCCTTGTCCTCCAAATGAAGATGACCAAACATTACACAAGGAAGAGTAGGCTTGCAAATGCCAATCTCAAAGAAGCCCTCCTTGAGATAAAAAACCTAAAAAGCCCAAATGAGCATGACATCCTTGGAATTTTGGCCGAGGCTTCTCAGCAATTATCTAAAAACATCTAAGGAGGGTTGCCACCAATTTTGAGGGAATTTGGAGAAGATTTTGTTTTTTGTGAATTTTTGGTCTACTTTGCGCAACACCACTAGCACTGTGAAAAACTTTGGGGCATTATTTGGAGGAAAACTTGAAATTTTTTTATTTTTCATGACCTTCACATCATCCACAAAAAATTTCAGAGGATTTGGAGTTGTTTTGACCCCTCAAAAGGTCAAAAAACACCTCAAAAAACACCTTTCTGCCCCTGTTTTAGGCCTGGCGCTATGCAAATGATAGGTTGGTGAGTTTTGCATTTTTTTTGGGTTACAGGGACTGGATCAAAAAACCACAAGAATTTTTGGAAAGTAGACTCTTTAAGCTTTCCAACGAGCTATCACGGAGCCAAATCCGACATCAGGAAGTGGTTCAAAAGCTAGTTGCAAAACAACCTATTTTCTGCAAAAGTGGCGCTGCACAAACAGCCTGACATAGGCCAAAAAGTCAACAAAAGACACTGATTAATGGAAAAATGGATTTTTAATATTTTTTTGGGCAAATAACTCCAGATTTGATTGAGGAGTTATGTTTTGATGTTTTACATTTATTTCCTTTTCTATTATGTGCCTTGGGCCTTGCATGGTCATTAAGCACATTTATGACATTTATGACTAAATTAGGGTTTCTAGAAGCCTCTTAGGGTTTCCACCTCCTCATTTGCTCCATAAATAGAGCATGAGGATCTTATGTATTTGTTGGATTTTGATGACTTAGGCTGAAGCAATACATAGTCTCTTGGAGTTTTTGATAACAATTTGATGTCTTGGAGCTCATGCATGCCCTGGTTTGCTTGTTGATGAACAGAGACTGTTTGTAGGATCCATTAGCTTCGTTGATGGTGAAGTGTTTCTTATGTTCATGTTTTCTAGTTTTCCATTATATTTTCCATCTTTCTATTTTTCAGTAGGACAAAAAATTTAGATTAAGAAATGTTTTCTAATGGCACCTTAATTTTGTTTGTCCTTCACTGCCTCAATGTTTTCTTCTGTTGAGATATGTTAGGGAATCCATCTCTTGCTCCCTAAGAAGTTCTTATCTTGTCCATTTCTTGAATGGTTTAGATCAGTTAGTGTCAAGTATGATTTATGGCTAGCCCTGCATATTCTTGCCACTGAAATACTCTATTCTTGGAATCATCTCTTTAAAAGAATCTTTGCCTAGGTTTATCAAAGAAGTTTGTTTCAATCATGCTCTTTGCCTTTACTTAGCTAAATTTGTTTCAAGGAACCTTCATAGCTGTAACTTTAGATGTTCAGGGTTTTCTCTCCTTCTATGGTTATAGCTACTTGTGTATCTTAAATTTTTTTTTTCTCTTAATGATGAAATATATGAAAGTTAAATAAGTTTCTTGCCTTTCTATGTTTCATCTAGATGTTTGTCTTGGTTGATTATCTGTTTTCAGTCTAAAATCAAATGGAGTAGGTTTTGCTTATGCCTTTGATTCTCTTGATATTCTCATAAATCTTCTAACTCTCTTAGTTTACAATTACATAAAGGATTCAGTTTTTTCCCTTTATTAGCTTATTGTTCTCAAGCTTAATGTTCACCTCATGACCCTTCACAACCTTAAAATATCCACCAACCAAGTTAAAATTTCCCTACAAATGCTCTTGAAACCATTGATGAAATTATCATGACCTTGTTAGACTCCATTGCCCAATGAATTAAACATCTCCCTTGTTTTATATCTAAATCTATTTGAGCATCATACCCAACCAAAAACAATCAAAATACCTTGCACTTAACATCTAGCCTAAAATCAACCCAAATCAGCAAACAAGTTCACATCTTTGCACCTACTAGAGAGATCCCTCTTCGAATCCAGGAAGGCTAGGTCCTTGGATTCCAAAGCTTGGTTTGATGTTACCCCTGTCCATTTGTATCTCAATCAATATACCAAATTACGGGGAGCTAACAGAAGGCATGGCCCCTTCCACTATGTGTGGAGAAAACTGTAATATTCCTAATTTTTGCAGCTCATGGGAATATTACATTTTATTATCAATTTGCTTTATTAATGAATAAAAGTATGTGAAGGAGGTTTATTAAACTCCTAAGTTAAGAATAAATACATGCCCAATGTGAAAGGGGAAAAATCTGGGCTATTATATTAAACACCCCTAAGTGTGAAAAGGGGAAATTCATTTGAATGGGTCAACTTGGCCCCACCTACAGTGCAGTTTGGAGGGAAGCTTATCCATCAAGTACAATGTACTTCTAGAAGAGGATCACATGTGTGAAAGATGATAAGTTGAAGAAGGTGGTTTAGGGTTTTGGCAAGCCCTCATGTTATAAAAATAAGGAGAGGCAGCAAGCAATGGTTGTTGAAGAATTTTAAAGTTGCTGCAGCAACTCAAGTCTCTTGGCTGTTTAGCCTAAGGGAAGAGGATTTTCTGTTTAGGAATCCTCTCTCCTTCCATGGAGTAGCTCTTTGGAGGGAATTTTGATGCATCTCTCCACTATCTGACATTATGGCCAAGCTTCATCTCTACAGCAGCGCTAGTCCTGTTGAGGGTTTTGCAACTGCTTGTGAGTTGCGGTAAGTGGGGGAACTAGATCTGCAAGATCTAGTTGTTTAGAGGAGATTTCTCTCAGGGAGGGTGTCTTGTGACCACCCGGAAGAGGATCTTACTCTTATTTCACATTTATATATGTAATTTTTATCTGTTGTATTAGTTCATTCCAGCTACTGCGCAGCCTCTCCCATAAACTGCGTTATTTTCATGTACATGTTTCACTACTATTGTATCTCTTATTGTACTTGCTCTCTGGTGATTGAGGCTTGCCTCTCACTTTGAGATTTGTAAAGTAGCTTGCTGATCTATTCATGTTCAGATCTGATATGTAATGTAATGAAATCCATATTCAGAAACCTCTGAATTTTTCTGCAGTTCAGTGTATTAAAAGCTAGATCTACACTCTATTATGCAATATTGTGATAAATCCCCAAGGGGATCTTGTTAAGAAAGTTGAGTAGTTTCCAGATCTGGTATGTGTTAGGTCCCTATATTACTAGTATAGTCCCTTATTGTTGTTAGTGTAACCCCCTTATTGTTATTATTGTACCCTTGTAACCCCCATTTTGTTATTATTGTGCCCTTAAATTATTATTGTTAGGTCGGCTAGGATTACATTGTGGCCCACTAGGATTACATTATGGCCCCATGGACTCCTTTATATAGAAAGGAGGTTTTGTGAATTGTATCATCCAAGAATTGTTCATTTATGTAATGTATTGGAGGTTGCCCCCTCGAAGTGGCTCATTTCTAAGGCGTTTATATCTCTTTTCTTCTCTTTTTGAGTTGGTTACACAACATTTGGTATCGGAGCTTTGGGATTCTAGGGTTTCGCTGCTCCAAACAGGTCATCGTGGCATTTTCGCTATAACTTTTTTTCTACGAAGCTTCAGAAGCTGAAATTTTAAGGGTGCGAAGCTGAAATCTTGAGGAAGGTTTTCTAAAAATTTCAGATCTTGGTTCGCAATATTTGAGGAGATATCATCTGTGGAAGTTAGGTATTTTTTCAGGCTCATAAACAGGTCATCGTGGAATTTGCACTATAAAATTTTTTGTACGAAGGTTCAGAGTCTGAAATTCATATGGTACGAAGCTGAAATCGTGAGGAAATTCGTCAAAAAATTTCAGAGCTTGGTTCGCAATATTTTTGGAGATATGATCTGTGGAAGGTAGTGCTTTTTCAGGCTCCTGAATTGCATCTCAAAGAGGTGATCGTGGGAAAAGTTCAATAAATCTCTCTCTGGGCAGTGGATTTGAGTGCCATTAAAATTGGTCACAAGTACACGGATATTAGTTTCTTTGTTATCAATTTCAGAGGCAAAGGACGAAACAGTGACACGTGGCAAGTCCTACAAGTGTGCTCTACTGAACTAGTCCAGAATTAGGTCATTGTGGAAGATTGGACACAAATTTTTCTTGGGGAATCCAAATTAGATCAGACCTGTGGCATTTGAAAGAAGCTTCAGAGGGCTACTACAGAGCTGAATTTCAGATATTTAAGATTTTCAATTACAGAGATAATTCAATTTAAATATCGAGCTCCTCAAAGCAAGTAAAAGGTATCAATATTGGATTCTAAAATGGCGCCTAAAAAGAATTCAACACCCATTAAGCCTTCAGAAGGCTCTACCATGACTCATGAAGATGAAGAATTGCAACATGATCTATCAAAATTACAAGAGCAAGTGCAACAATAAATTTCGCTCTCGCAAAGAACAACAAAAAATGAAATGGAAGTTTTGAAGAAAGGCATGGAAACTAAGATGGATGGTTTGAAGAAAGGCGTGGAAGCTAAGATGATTGGTTTGGAAGCTAAGATGGATGGCATGGAAGTGGGCATGGAAGCTAATATTGATGACATGGAAGCTAAGATCGATGAGAAAATGGAAAACATGAAGAATTTTCTAAAAGCAGACATGGAAGGTTTGACAAAGTTTATACAAGAAAGGTTTCCTAATGGTGATAATATAGTATAAGAACCTCATGATGAGAAAAAAATAAATGTTAAGTGTGATTTCATAAACTCTAATGTTGGCGGGAAGAACCACCATATTCCAAAGATGGATATGAGGAAGTTTGATGGAAAGGATCCTGTAACATGGATACTACAGATGGAGCAATATTTTGATCTCCATAACGTACAAAACACAAAAAAGGTACGCATTGCAACTTTACATTTAGAACAAAATACATTTGTATGGTATCAATGGCTTTGCTCCCGTAAAAAAATTGTCACTTGGTCAATTTTTACGGAGGAAATGATAGCACATTATGAGGATACAAAGAGCAACACCTTCTTTATCCAATTGATAAATCTCAAACAAAAGGGTTTAGTGGGGCAGCACATCGAGGACTTCCAAAAATTGAATATAAGGGTAACTGATATTCCAGAGGAACACAGGATCGATCTCTTCATAGGCACTTTAAAGGATAACATCCAACATGAAGTTCGTGTTTTGGAACCCGATTCATTGGAGAAGGCATTCAGGTTGGCAAGAAAAGTTGAATGTAAAATAATGGCGACAAGGAAGCCTACCACTCAATTCTATAAAGAAGGAAGTGTTGCTACGTCTAGATTTCCACAACCTACAAGGTCGACACCACAACAATTGGAAGAAAAAAGAGCAAAAGGGCTTTGCTACAGTTGTGATAGAAAATACACTAAAGGTCATAAGTGTGCTGAAAAGAAATTATTTTACATAGATTGTGAAGAAGAAGAAGAAAATGAAAAACAAGAGGATATACACCAGGAACCAGCCATAGAAGAGGAAGAAATGAATCCGACCATATCATGTAATGCACTGGCCGAAATTACCACTCCTCAAACTCTCAAGATAGTAGGACAGATCAAGAAGAAAAGGGTAATAGTGTTAATTGATTCAGGTAGCACCCATAATTTTATTCATTGTAAGGTAGCCAAGGAATTAAATTGTTTCCTATACCCAGCACCAGAATGTCAAGTGATGGTTGCAAATGGAGGAACTATAAATTGCTCTGGAAAATGCCATAATATCAAGCTAACTATGGGGGAATATGTGTTGACAAGTCCAATGCTTTCCATTCCTATGGGAGGTGCTGATGTTGTACTAGGAGTACAATGGTTACAATCTTTGGGGACGGTAGCTTTTAATTTTCAAGAACTTTTCTTGAAATTTTTTTCAGAAGGAAAGGAAGTCGAATTACGGGGTATTGAAGGGAAGCCGTGAAGGATAATAAGCTCTAATGTCATGACAAAGCTTCTAAAGAAAGAACAACGAGGCGTAATTGCACAATTATGCTCACTAGAAGTTCCGACATCAAAATCTTCTATTTCTGCAGATCTCCAACAAGTCTTGGACAATCATTCCAAGGTGTTTGAAACTCACAAAGGACTCCCACCTATTCGTGATCATGATCATGCTATTCATTTGATTCCAGGAAGTGTTCCTCCAAACATCAGGCCTTATAGATATCCTTACTTCCAAAAGAGCGAAATTGAACGTATGATTGCAGAATGTTAGAGGCGGGTATAATTCAACCTAGTCAAAGTTCTTTCTCTGCTCCTGTAGTATTGGTACACAAGAAGGATGGATCATGGCGAATGTGTCCGGATTATAGGGAGCCCAATAAGCTCACCATTAAAGATAAATTTCCCATTCCTGTGATTGATGAATTATTGGATGAATTACATGGAGCAATTTATTTTACCAAGTTGGATCTTCATTCAGGATATCATCAAATTAGAATGAAGACCGAAGATATTCCAAAAACAGAATTTCGAACTCATGAGGGTCATTATGAATTTTTGGTCATGCCTTTTGGCCTTACCAATGCACCTTCTACATTTCAAGGGTTGATTAATTCCATTTTCAAACCCTTCCTTAGAAAATTTGTGCTAGTATTTTTTGATGATATACTAATCTACAGCAGGTCTTGGAAGGATCATGTTGAACAAGTTGACAGGGTGCTCAAACTATTGCAGGAGAAACAATTATATGCAAAAACATCCAAATGTTTCTTTGGAGTACAAGAGGTGGAATATCTGGGTCATATTATAACTCACGAGGGTGTTAAAGTAGACCCTAACAAAATTAAAGCCATTAGGGAATGGAAAGTCCCCAAACCATAAAGCAGTTGCGAGGATTTCTCGGGTTAACAGGGTATTATCGCAAGTTTGTTAAGAATTATGGGAGAATAGCAGCACCTCTAACAACATTATTGAAGAAAGATGCATTTTCATGGACTTCTGAAGTAACTAAGGCCTTTGAACATCTTAAAGAGGCAATGTGCCTAGCACCGGTCTTAGCTACGCCAGACTTCACAAAAACCTTTATTGTGGAATGTGATGCCTCAGGAAATGGAATTGGTGCAGTTTTAATGCAGGAAGGAAGACCCATTGCTTTTGAAAGTCGTCCAATGAAAGGAAAGTATTTACAGAAACCTATTTATGAGAAGGAAATGTTAGCAATACTGCATGCACTAAAGAAATGGAGAACTTACCTAATGGGAAGACAATTCAAGGTAAAAACTGATCATGATAGTCTTAAACACTTTTTGGAACAAAGACTATCTTCAGAAGAGCAACAAAAATGGGTCACAAAGATGTTGGGTTATGACTTTGAAATAATCTACAAAAAAGGAAAGCTTAATGTTGTTGCGGATGCACTCTCAAGAAAGAATGAAGAGGTGGAAGCATTGCTTTGTGCCATTTCTATTATCCAACCAGATTGGATAACCGAAGCAAGAGATAAATGGAAGAAGGACAAAGATGTATGGACACTCATTCAAAAGTTGCAGCAAGATCCTAGTACATCTGATACATTTAGTTGGAAAAATGATTCCTTATGTTACAAAGATCGCTTATATCTTTGTAAGAATTCCCAACTAAAACAAAAGATTCTTCTGGAATTGCACACTTCTCCTTTAGGAGGACACTCAGGATTTTTAAAAACTTACCACAGGGTGAAGAAAGATTTTTTTGGGATGGCCTTAAATCTGATATTCAAAAGTTTGTGGCAGAATGTTTGGTTTGCCAGTAGAATAAAGTTGAGACAATTAAGACCTCGGGACTTCTACAACCTTTATCCATTCCAAGTCAACGTTGGGAGGAGATTTCAATGGATTTTATCATAGGTTTACCTAAGTCCGAAGGAAAGAGTGTCATCATGGTGGTAGTTGATAGACTTGCCAAGTATGCACACTTTTGTGCATTATCTCATCCATTTAAAGCAAGTACAGTTGCTACTACATTTATGGATAGAATTCAAAAGCTACATGGAAGCCCAAGGGTTATTGTGAGCGACATATATCCCATTTTTACTGGAAATTTTTGGACGGAGTTATTTTCTTGTTTGGGTACTCAATTAGCTCATAGCTCATCTTATCATCCTCAATCTGATGGTCAAACTGAGATAGTAAATAAATGTTTGGAAGGATATCTTCGTTGTTTTGTATCGGATAAACAAACACAATGGGTCAAGTGGTTACCTCTCGCTGAATGGTGGTATAACACTTCCTTCCATACTGCAGCAAAAATGACCCCATTTATGGCACTTTATGGATATCATCCACCATCTATTACATCATCTTTAAGGGAAAATTCGAAGGTTCAAGCAGTCGAAGATCACATCGAACATCAGCAAGAAGTTCTCCAACTCTTAAAGGATAACCTTAATTTGGAACAAAATCGAATGAAACAACAGGCAGATCAACATCGCAGCGAGAGAAGTTTTGATGTAGGAGATTGCGTATTTTTACGGCTACAACCATATAAACAAATGTCCCTCAAGCAAGCTAAGAAGGATAATAAATTATCGCCAAAGTACTATGGTCCTTACAAGGTGTTGCAAAATATTGGTACTATGGCATACAAATTGGAGCTTCTTGCTTCTTCGCGAGTACATCCAATTTTCCATGTTTCATGCTTAAAGAAGGTTATAGGTGAAAATCTTCCAGTTCAAACAATATTGCCAGAACTTGATGAGGAAGGAAAAATCATATTGGAACCTGAAGCGGTCACGGAAACAAGAACTCGACAGCTACGGAATCGATCAATTTCGGAGTATCTCATCAAGTGGAAGAACTTACCCACTGAAGATTCTACATGGGAGGATGAGAATTTTATACAGAAGCACCCAGAGCTACTCAAGCGTTGAGGACAACACTTTTTTGAAGGAGAGGGGCATGTTAGGTCCCTATATTACTAGTATAGTACCTTATTGTTGTTAGTGTAACCTCTTTATTGTTATTATTGTACCCTTGTAACCCCCATTTTGTTATTATTGTGCCCTTAAATTATTATTGTTAGGTCGGCTAGGATTACATTGTGGCCCACTAGGATTACATTATGGCCCCATGGACTCCTATATATAGAAAGGAGGTTTTGTAAATTGTATCATCCAAGAATTGTTCATTTATGTAATGTATTGGAGGTTGCCCCCTCGAAGTGGCTTATTTCTAAGGCGTTCATATCTCTTTTCTTCTATTTTTGGAGCTGGTTACACAACAGTATGGATCTGATGTTTTATCTATTTATCAGTTGTAGATCTGATTTTTAACCTACAGCAACTAAAGCTCCTCATATAAAACGCTGTCAAGTCTTTCTGCAGCTTTTCCATGTGTTTTTGCCATAATTTCTGAAGGATTTTTTCTCTTGCTTCATGTAAATTCAATGCTTCTACAAAATAACTTCATTGTGGATCTGATTTCTTGCTGCCATACTGTAACATAAGTTTCATGGCTGATTTCCAGTGTCTTCCAGCAGAAACTGTGCAATTCCTGAAGGAGGGTTTCTCTATTGATTCAGCCCTCTCCTTTAGCTGATTTTTAGCTAGTGTTGATTTTGGGAGATCTGTTTAAGCCCTCTAAACTCATTTTTTTTTGCTGAAAATATGCATGGAGGTCCCACATAGCCTAAAATAAGGGAACCCAGCCCTGTTCTATGTTATTTTTACACTGGCTTGGTTATACAACGTCCTTCTTGAGCCTATTGCAGATTTTCCTAAGAGTGGAATTTCCCGCTTCTTCCTTGTCTGGTTTTTGCTTCTCTTTTGGATCCATTATTTATATATGTAGATCTAAGGTTCCTAAGAGTAGAAAAATATAAGGGGAGTGTGTCATTCCCATACTTGCTGTGTTTCACCAATCTTCTATAGACAGAGTCTGGAATGGGCCAGGAAGCCTCTGGATTTCACCCTTCCTTGTGAAGGTGATGCATCCGGTAAATTCCCTACCATTATATCTCTGGTTTAGATATATTGGTTTAATTCCATATTGTTGTGATTCCATAGTGGAATATCTTAAGATATTCCCTACTGAGCTTGTTTTTCCCCATTTGGAATATTACACAAACACATGCCTGTGACCTCTCTGGTAGGTTTTTAACAATGGCTCAACCTCAACCACATTAGCCCTCTTAGGCTTACTGACCTCAATCCTGCTAGGTGATCCAATGTCATGATGAAATGGAGATGAAGGAGGCGAAATGGGTGAAGGGGACTGATATGATGATGAAGAATGTGCTATGGGCTGAGATGGAGGGATGTAAATGGATGGTTGAGATGATGAAGGCACATTTTGTGCATGCTGATTAGATGGATCTCTAAATATATCATTGGATATGAAGGTACTCCATGAAATTTTTAGCTCATTGAGATGATAGAGGACTGTGATTTTGATAAGGGAATGATGGAAAATACTTCTCATTTAATGTTCATGCTCCCTTTTCTGGACAATAAGTGTCATCTTATCAATGCTTCGGAAAATGTAGTAGGGTATGTTTAACAGCTTTACCCTAGTGAAATTCACTAAGATCTGGATGTGATAGGTATGAAGTCTTGAAAATATACCTTCACATGAAAATTATTTCATGATTATCTTCATCATTGGTGCATATATTTCCAGGAGGTAGGAAAAAGGAAAGAACCTATTTTTCTCATTCTTATATCTTGTTTTCATGAAAGGCTCAAAGTAGTGTTCCTCCAATTCACTATGCTTGAACCATTTATCCCCAAAATTTTGGATCCCGGTGGCAGCTGAAATGATGGCAGTTGACACAGTAAAGATGACACTAGCTAGAGTAACTTGGTTGTCATGGAGGTTTGATATGAAAAGCCTGGTCAACATGGCATGGTGTTGTACCCTCTAAATTTTCTCACAAAAATCAGAACAGCCAACATTTTTCAAACATGTCATTTCCATAGGAGATGCAAAAATTTCTCCAGTACTTGTTGGCTCAAGTCTAAGTATTCTTCCCCCTTTATGTCGCCTTCTAGCCTCTATTTCTTCTCCATCACTGCATGATTTATTCTCTTCTTTTACCATGATGTTTTAAAGTAAAAACCCTAGGGAAGTTGATGATAGTGGAAAGTAGTCTTAGGAATGAGGAATGGGAAATGGAAATTGAGGGAGATAGTGCTAGGGATTTATGAAATGGGAAAGCGGATGGGAAGTAGTGATATGGTGGAATATAGGATGGGGAAATTATTTACAGGTTTGGGGTTATGAGCCTAGGTAGTTGTAGCACCTAGGGCTTAGGGTATTGGGAAAAAGGGTTAGGGAAAGGGAATTTGTAATACAGGGGTTTTAGGAATGGGTATTTGGAAATATAGGAAGGGTATGAAGGTGTAGGGAAATGAAATTTGGGGAATTAAGAGTGAAATGGAGAGGATAATTGATGAAATTAGCTTTCACTCACTTGTTGGAGGTCGATGAGAATTTTTCTGAAGCTTAGGAGGTGATGTTTTGAAATTTGAATGAGTTTATGGATTTTTTGGTCAAGTGCGCCATCCCAGAAGCAGGTGCGCAGTCCCTTATTTCATACCACTCTTGGAGGCCTTCCTAAACTCCAAATTGAGCTCATGATAGCTCGTTGGAAATATCTCTCTCTTGGATACACGATTTACATATCAAGAACTGAAAAATTATCAAGTATAACGCCTCAAAAATCAATTCTCCTTAGACTGGTCAAAAAGTGCAGAATGAGGGTGCAAAAATGCAATGTGTTGTTGCAAGAAACTTTTGGAGGCCTTCATCAACTCCAAATTGAGCTCATGATAGCTCATTGGAAATATATTCTAGTATAGTTGGCATTTTATGTATCAAGGAAGTCATTTGGACACTCCAGCTAGGAGAAAATTTGATTTTCCCAAGATCACTCCAAAAGTGCAGAAAACCTCTTATAGCACCTGTATTTTTGACATTTCTCCAAAACCATGATACCTGTGTAAAAATGAAGGAGATTTTTCTTTTTTGACCTATGATGGAAAAAAAACTCTCTCACGTTTATCAAATTCATCTCTGTTTGGTCAGAAACATACTTTGAAGAAAAAATGGCCCTATGAGTGGCAAACGATTTGACTCTTGGAATGACTTCTTGAAAAATGATGGAGACATGATGTTTATGAGCTGAAATGACCTCATACTTACTTATATGACCTAACTTATGCCTCCTTTGCTCAGATTTATCTAATTCCATAAAAAAACCCTAGCTCAATGGGAGAGGAAATTAGGTTTAGTGCTTGTGGAAAATGATGATTTGGTCACCCTTGGGAAAATACAACTCCCTTTGACATTTGATCAATTGATGAACTAAAAACTTTTTCACTTTGACATGTTCTTGATTGGAATGTGGAACTAAGTTGGAAACTTTTGGGAGATTGAGTACTTATTACAGTTGAATTGACATAAAATTACATGAATAAAAATAAAATTACATCTTGGAGTGAAACTCACATCTAAAATCAAAATTACATGATGAAATAAGCATTTCTATTTACAAATCATATTCACATGGTGAAGAGATGTTATTTGATCACCCTTTACTTGCTAGCCTTATGAAATGGAATGGATTTTTATTGGACCATGAAAACCCTAGAAAACTTAATGATGACCTTGACAAGAGTAGACTCCATGGTGACATGACATGATGAATTGACTTTATGGATGATGTACAGTCAACAACGTATGGAAGTGTGCCAGCAAGAAAATGAATTTTAAGGAAGAGTGATGTTTTTGGACTATGGATACCTTGAGTGACTAATTTTTTGCATGACCTGGTGAAATGATAAAAAATTTATGAGTGGGACCCCTAATATGAATATGAAAAGAGTATATTTTGGTCGTTGATGGCAGGATGCAAATTATAACACTAACAACCATGATATTGAAAGACTACCCCAATCCATCTAAAGCTCCTATGGAACTAGAAGTCACATATCACCCTTCCTCTTCGACGCCTCCTAATTCTAGTTCTCTCCAGATTGAGAGACCTAGTAGTGAAGCCATCATCCGACCACCCCCAAAAGGTGTTATTCAGAAATCGTCTTCTAATTCAAATGTGAGAGTTGCGCAACACTAAAATATTGTAGAGGATCTAGCTCAAGTGCCTTAAATGATGTCAGGTTTGGAATTCCTTCAGTCATGTCCATCACAACGGAAGGCACTAATTTCCGCTATTGGAGGGATTGATCTTGTAGATTCCAATCTTATTACTTTAGATCTTGAGAACTTCGTTCCTCAACGCCCATCTTAGGTGGATTTTCTTATTCAAGTTACTACGATGGGGAAAACCATTCATAGGACTATTGTTGACGAAGGCACTTCAACTTGCATCATGTCTATCACTTGTTGGAAAGCCATCGACTCTCCTCCATTGAGCCAGTCCCTGAATACTTTGGAAGCTTTCGATTGTAGAGGTTCTTGACCATATGGTATTCTGAAATCATTGCCCATCCTGTTGGAGGGAAAAATGGTAAATTTAGAAGTTGAGGTGGTAGATGCCAACTTGAATTATAATCTCCTTCTTGGACACAGTTAGACTCATGCCATGGTTTGCGTGGTCTCCACCCTTTTTTGCTTCCTCCACTTTCCTCATCAAGTTAAAATAGTGATTTTTGACCAGTTAGCTTTCTTTTCCTCTGATTCTTCAACATGAAACATTCCATATGTTGGGAATACCACTACCCCCTATGAGAACACCAGGCTGGGTCTATTCAAAGACTCATCCCTTATGGGAATTTTTTCACTCCCACCTCTAAATGTCACCACTATCAATATGATATCGTTTGGTCATGATCCATGGATTTTTCCCAATCCTGACCAGCTTGAAGGCTTTGGTGATGTTATGCATTTGAGCCCTGCTGAAAAAATGTATCAGAGTATTATTATGTTTTTTGAGGCTGCATCCGAAACCAATGACCCATTGGTTTCTTCTCTAGACACTTATGCGTAGTATCACTATTTTTTTTCTTAGGAATCTGATGATCCCTTGAATGATACTTTCCAAACTGACGAGAGTATCATGGAGGTGATGTCTCTCGAAGAAACCACATGGGATGATGGACATCATCGTTCCTCGTTTCTCCCAACCCTAGGTGCCATCTCCACCTGTTTGAAATCCCATGCTTCATCTGTACCCACTGGCCCATTTCAGAATCCTATCTTGATTCATGAAGTGATTCCTGAAGGGAACATGGGAAATATTACTCCAACCATTTCGATCAACATCTCTATCAAACCAGGGATTGTCGAGCATGCCATTTTCTGGGTTTCTTGTTCTCCCCATGAGCTGAATATTTACACTGGTTTCCTACAAAAGAATGACCCACCCACTCCCATCAACCCTGTTCTTAATGTTTGGTCAATTTCCCACAAAGGAATTATTTCCATGCTTCGTAACCCTTACTTGGCCAGGGGGCATTGGAACTTCACTATTGTTGTGAATTTTCTCACAAAATGGATCGAGGTAATGCCTACACGCAATATCAACGGTAAAACTATGGGTTTATTTCTGTTAATCATGACAAAAATCAGTCATCTAAGTTCATTGTTGAACTCTATCTGAAGAAGTATTACGCTTGATCATGAGTGTGATGCTTTGTACATTAGTGTTTTATTCATTAGTGTGCTTTGATTTGATTTTTGGTGTGATTGTTTTCTTTGCAGACATGTTTCCTCTACTCACCTTCTGTTCCACTTGGTTTGCAGATGTTAAAGAATCATTACGTCGATTTTACTAATGGTGCTTTCCGTAGCACACAAAACCTGTCTTCTGTAGCATGGGAACTCTTTTCCCCTGATGGCGAGTTGATTAATTTACAAGGTATTTTTTTGGGTCAAACAACAAACAATATTTCTGAATATAGTGTGGTTATCTAGCTATTTTCAGATGCAATTGATCTAAGAATTAGATATTTGGTTGTTAAATTAGACTCACAACTCGTTCTGTCACAGTTAAATGGCCATTGTTCAGTGCGAAATCCATGTATTTGCGTGTTCAATTATTGGAAAGACATTTTGATTTTATTACATATCAATATATTCCAAGACATTTAAACACATTAACAAATACATTACAAAATCACGTGTTAGATAGTCATCTGCGCAACATGTAAAAAACAACACATCATTATGATACACAATTCACCTTAAAAACATTCATATGCACACACACACACACACACACACACACACACACACACACACACACACACACACACACACACACACACACACATATATATCGTGTTTGTCAAGTTTGTTACATCAAAATGTCAAAAAATATGTGTTCTGTGACAAAAATGGCTTCTGAGCCTACATCAGTATACAAATGTAAAATAGGGCCACTAGCCAGCCACATGATGCTCATGATAGTAGGTGATCGCTCAGATAACTCGCTAGAGTAAACGACGCAGTCTGCTTGGAACCCCGACTGTATGCCTCTGAAAGTGAAGAGGAATATCATTGAAGGTAGCATACTATGGGATGCCTCTCATGAGGCCTACCAAGTTCCGCTCTAACATGGCTAATGGGTATGTTCCCTCCTCGTAGGGGACATCCTCCATTAGGCGGGCTATCCTCCTCACGATCAGTGACATGCTTGGTGGTCTCTAAGGACCCATATCTGTAAAAAAATCATAAGTTTAGATCTCATAATACATGAAAAATACATTCAAAAAGTAAAAAAATGTTAGAAAACATTTTTTACCTGCATCAGTCCACTGTGTGCTTGGTGGAATGGGTAGATCTGGATCTCCCCTGAAATCGGTTCCTGCATATGCATAGTCCTCAACCACGATGAGTTGATGACACAACCAACTGAAAAATGTTGTAGGGAAATACATTTTATAGCCTCCACCTTGATGATTCATGATACCACACCACCTCATTAGTCCCAGGTCAGGCTTGGGTTTGGATCATGGATCTCCAACCGCTAATACTGGAACAAAGGTACTCTCTCCAAGAAAAAGGTAACCAATATGGACACGTACCCAAACTGTTTTAGTTGACCTGTTTTGCACTAGGTCAATTGGCTCTTCATGTTAGCCAATAACCCCTCACACTAGTTGAACATATTAGGGGCCAGATAGTCCACCGTGTATTGGAATTGGGATTTCATTGACTCATGCAACGCCTGAGCTCCAGCCACTCGAGTGATGCAGTGAAGGATTGCGCAAGGGAAGAAATCTAATAGAGGATATATCTATCTTCCCACTCTCACTATTTCTCGCCCCATGCCAGTGTCTCTGAATGAGCATATTGGTACTCTCACCCCCTACGTGAGCTCCAGAGAGTTGGATCCTCTCCCATCTCCTAGATAAGCCTGCGATGAAATAGATGTCCATGACATCTAATTCCAGTTCCTAGTCCTTGATTACGAATATCTGACGATCTACGTCCCACATTCCAATCAAATAATGAAGTAGCTCCAGTTGAGCTCTCAACCCTGACGTTTGAAAGAAATTTAGCAATCTGCAATTGCACAATGCATTTATGCAATTATGGTCTTAGAGTGCTTGGTGGTCTTCCACCTTGTGGCTTCGTTCTTTCCATTCGATGACCATCTATGCTGAAATCACCTGCAAAGCATGTTCAAAAGACATTTTAGGAGCTTTCATAGGAGTAGTTTTTGAAATATTTCATTGGAAATGGGTATATTTTTCATTTCAAAATCTTCCCTGTGAAAAATGCGACTGTCCAAATTAATTCGGCGCACTGCCCTAACAGGCTAAGCGTGACTAGCGCGGGTCTGGTATCTCGAACTCACGCTGATCACAAGCGGTTTTTAGGTTTGAAGTCCTCCCCAATCTCTCAATTTCTAAATCTAAATTCTTAAATAATGGAATTAAAATGAAGAGGAGGGTTTGAGCTCTTACCTAGCGCTAACGGATCGTTGGATGGTGTCCTGAATCGGCTGCACCAGTGATTTGAATTTTGAAGGGAAAATGGGTAAAATGCACTTCTCCAATTTACTCAAAATAGAAAGGTGAAAATGAATTTACTTTTTGTCTATTTATATATTTTTGAAATATTTTCACCATTATTTTATTATTTTTTCTCGATATCAGTGATTTTTTCCATTTTTTGTGCAGTAACAGGGCCTTTACACCATTGGTGATTATTTCTGATGCAAACGAGTTTTATTTTATCTCTTTTTCGGACTTGATAAAAATAAAGGAAAAAGGAACCCCCCTGGAGTCAACTTTAAGCTCTTTCCAACTTTAGAAAAGTGAAATTTTTTCCGATTACTTGTCATTTCAAACTCATTAAAGTAAATGAATTGACGTAATCTAAATATACATTTACCCATTTTTCAGGTTGAGACTCACTATTTACGAAAATGGAATACCTCGATCGAACATGGTCAAAAGGTTCTCTTAGATATTATTTTCTACCTTTTTGGGTTTGAGAGACAATTTACGAAAAGGGACATGAAGGAGTTTTCTTTTCGTTTCTTTTCAAACTCCTTAAACATGAAAAGTTACTGAGTTATCCTTTCAGTGGACTTGTTAAAGATTAAACGGTGAAAGACTTGTCACCATGACGAGGCCAAGCTCCGCCTTCCTAGGGCTTGTTAAAATTGCTAGGATGGATTCATTCTAAGAATGATTTTACACACTCAGCATATGTTATCCTCTTCACGTTGGCTATCAAAAATAAAGAGGTACTCGTTAGCAATAATGGGGGAAAAATTAAAGTGAACATCCTATGTGTATTTTGGGCAGCTTTTTTGATCCGGATTTATGCAAGAACGCAACATAATATAGAAATAACCATAAATATAGAGATGCAGTAGAAATAATTCTTCATTTCATTAATATCAAATAACATAAATATGCTTATAGACATAATAGAAATAAAATAGCTAGGGTGCTGGTAGCAAATCTCTGAGAAGAGATGTGGTGGCTACAGACCTCTAAACTGTGTTACAATGAGGCTCAAGGGCCTATTTATTATCGAGAAAACAATGGAGAACTCTAAACGTCCAAAAACCTAACCCTAGGAGATGAAGAGCCAAAACTATGGGCCTCGTTTGGGTAAATTGGTGTTTCAACTTCCCAGGGTCATAACTGTGGCATATTATCTCCGTTTGGAACACATGATACATCGTTAGAAATATCTATCCAAGGAATACAACTGCTCCTGTGAATATCAATTTTGGAACAGAATCATATTTTCTGAATGCGCGATGCCCAAAAAACGTCATTTAGGGCCTCAAAATGGCTCCAGAAGTTCAGGACCCGAAAAACTATTAAAAATAGTAATTTGTGCTGCAACTTAAAAATTGAAAGAACTGATGGTGGGGGTTCAAATGGAATATGTGGGTGGCCACCAATATCCACCTCGATCATTAAGGCCCTAAAACGACTCCGGGAGTGCAGGACCCGAAAACCTGCTAAAAATAGTAAGTTGTGCTGAATGTGAAAAGCTGCAAGAATTGATGGTGCGGGTCCAAATGGAATAGGTGGGTGGCCACCGATATCCACCTAGATCATTCCTTCCTCCTTAGGAAGCAATGGTCCTCATTGCGTTGAGATCTTCTAGGAGATGAGGCAAATTTTGTTGAATTGGTTATTATATTTGTCGAAGATGTCATGGACCTGCGGGTAGACATGCTGGATGCGTTAAGGAAACTTTGTTTCTTTATCACCCTTAGACAACACATGTGTGGATTATGTCTGTGTAGTTGCATGAGGTATGGAAACATCAGGCAGCGGTGCATCAGGGGTTAGATCAATGGAGTGCTTGCCCTGACGATGTAGAGGAACCTCTATGAGTGAGGAGAGTATTTCATCGTATTACTCCCTGACTTTGTCCATCTGCTGCAGCCATGCAGGGGAGCCCTGTTTTGAGGTTGTGGCCATAATATTCTTCTTTCCCTGTGAGCGAGTTTTAAGGAAAATAAGTTTCTTGGTTTGGGAAACAATCTTACTACGTTGTTTTGCAGTAGTCAAAGAGATGACAAGAGGCGGTACTACCTCCAGTATCCTGTACAAGTTATTTCCCAAAGTAATAACAACCGCATGAGGCCTAGACTCATACACAACATGTCGCCTCCACAAGTATGGTTGGACCAATAATACATCAGCTACATCAAGAGGAGAAACATCACACAATACCTCATCTGTGAATGGCTTGATATTGTACAGAAGGCGGCACTATTGGCAGATGCACAGATCTCTCCCTGGGTGAAGCCACTTGATGGTATATGGTTGTGGGTGTTGTATGGTCGATAGGCCGAGTCGCTTCACAACCTCTGCTGAAATGAGGTTCTTTTGGATTCCGCTATCGACAATAAATTGCAGCAGAGAACCCTTCACCCACATCTGCGAATGGAAGATGTGCACCCGTCCTCTGGATCCTCTAGATCTTGGTGGTGGCAACAATGGCACTAGGATCTGCATCAATGATCTGCTTCCCTTTGTCATTACCTTTCTCTAGTTCCGACTTAGGATCAGAAAATGCATCTGATTCAGGTGCCTTTAGTTCGATAACCAATCACTGTTTGGCCTGACACTCGTTTGTGCTGTGAGCAGGGCTGTTATGAAATTCACACCACTTCCCTATGTCCTTCTTTGGATTTTTGGTGTTTTTCTGAGTCACACTGCTTTGGCCTTGCCCCTTGCTTTTTGGTTCAGGGGCACCTTTTGGATTCACTGATCCGAGTCTCGCTTCTTCTCCTTAAATTTTTGCTCGATCTTGGCGGTATAGCGATATGCCGTGCTAAGAGATGTAATGTCGAGGAAATCCATTTCCTATTGAATGTGTTTGTGTAGATAGCCGCGGTACTTAAGCACCAAATGTCTCTTTGAATCTCTAATACCCAACTTTGTGCGCAGGGTATGGAACAGATTCATCAGTTCGTGCACATCTTAATCCATTTTTTGCCACAACGTGGTCCATTGGATGTATTTGTCCTCATAGCTCCCCACGGGGTAATCTTGTTCCTTTGATGCCATCTCGGAACGAATTCCAAGTGGGTGTGGCCGAGAACGGAGAGGGTTCCCCGTCATTCTCTTGCTCATAGTAGGTTTCCCACCAGTCTTTGACATGGGGGGCAGATTTGAGGAGTGCAAAAATAATATTTTATCATTCAGAGAAATCATGGACTGAGAAATACCCTTCCAGCAAATTAAACCATCTATCTACGACGTCTGCATCAATCTGGCCTTCAAATACAGGAATGTCAAAGTTACCTATACCTTGAAGGGAGTGGTGCCTCTAGAGTGGTTTTTGGATGTAGATGCGCCATAGGTGGGCAGTCGTTGAAGGATCCGAGCAAAGTTATCCATCATCGCGTTCCTTTGTTTCTCAAGGGCCTCCTCGAGCAATATTTTTATAGGATCTCCTGCTCCCTCGTCTTTCTTTTCTTCCAGCATGGGAGGTCGTCGGGGTTTGTGAGGCTGATCTTGCAAGGGTTCAACTAGATCGAGCCCTAACTCCTTATACCCTGACTGCGTTGGGGACATGCAAAGAAAAACAAAGAAAGAGCAGACCACTCTAATACCACTGATCCGTCTTTATTCAGGAACACAACAGAATACAAAAATAACATAAACATAGAGATGCAACGGAAATAATGCTTCATTTCATTAATATCAAATAACAGAAATATGCTTATAGACATAATGGAAATAAAATAGCTAGGGTGTTGGTAGCAAATATCTGAGAAGAGATGTGGTGGCTACAGACCTCTGAATTGTGTTACAATGAGGCTCGAGGGCTTATTTATTATTGAGAAAACAATGGAGAACTCTAAACGTCCAAAAACATAACCCTAGGAGATGAAGAGCCAAAACTATGGGCCTGGTTTGGGTAAATTGGTGTTTCAACTTCCCAGGGTCGTAACTTTGGCATACTATCTCCGTTTGATGCACTTGATACATCATTAGAAGGATCTATCCAAGGAATACAACTATTGATACAAATATGGATTCTGGAGTGGAATCATATTCACCAGAATCGTCTTACTCACAGTAGGTTTCCCACCAATATTTGACATGGGGGGCAGCTTTGAGGAGTGCAAAAATAATCTTTTCTCTGTCAGAGAAATCATGGACCGAGAAATACCCTTCCAACAATTTCAATCATATATCTATGGCGTTTGCATCTATTTGGCCTTCAAATACAGGAATGTCAAAGTTTACCTGTACCTTGAAGGGAGTGGCACCTCCAGAGTGGCTGTTGGATGCAGATGCGCCATAGGTGGGCAGTCGTTGAAGGATTTGAGCAAAGTTATCCATCATCGCGTTCCTTTGTTTCTCAAGGGCCTTCTCGAGCAATATTTTGATAGGATCTCCTACTCCCTCGTCTTTCTTTTCTTCCGCCATGGGAGGTCATCGAGGTTTGCGAGGTTGATCTTGCAAGGGTTCAACTAGATCGAGCCCTAATTCCTTATACCCTGACTGCGTTGGGGACATGCAAAGAAAAAAAAAGAAAGAGCAGATTGCTCTGATACCACTGATCTGGATTTATGCAGGAATGCAACAGAATACAGAAATAACCATAAACATAGAGATGCAACAAAAATAATGCTTCATTTCATTAATATCAAATAACAGAAATATGCTTACAGACATAATGGAAATAAAATAGCTAAGGTGCTGGTATAAAATCTCTAAGAAGAGATGTGGCAGCTACATACCTCTAAACTGTGTTATAATGAGGCTCGAGGGCCTATTTATTATTGAGAAAATAATGGAGAACTCTAAACGTCCAAAAACGTAACCATAGGAAATGAAGAGCCAAAACTATGGGCCCCGTTTGGGGAAATTGGTGTTTCAACTTCCCGGGGTCGTAAATTTGGCATACTATCTCCGTTTCATGCACATGATACATCGTTAGAAATATATATCCAAGGACTACAACTGCTACCATGAATACTGATTCCAGAACGAAATCGTATCCGCTAGATGTGCGATGCCCAAAAAACATTGTTTAGGGCCTCGAAATGGATCCCCCTCCTCTGGATCCTCCCTCTGGATCTTGGTGGTGGCAACAATGGCACTGGGATCCACATCAATGATCTGTTTCCCTTTGTCATTACCTTTCTATGGTTCTGACTCAGGATCATAAAATGCATGTGATTCGGGTGCCTTTAGTTCGACCACCAATGACTGTTTGGCCTGACACTCGTTTGTGCTGTGTGTGGGGCTATTATGAAATTCACACCACTTCCTTGTTTCCTTCTTTGGATTTGTGGTGTTGTTATGAGTTGCATTGCTTTGGCCTTGCCCCTTGTTTTTGGTTCGAGGGCACCTTTTAGATTCGCAAATCCAAAGTCTCACTTCTTCTGCTTAAATTTCTACTCGATCTTGGCAGCATAGCGGTATCCCGTGCCAAGCGATGTAATGTTGAGGAACTCCATTTCCTCCTAAATGTGTTTGTGTAGACAGCCACGGTACTTGAGCACCAAATGTCTCTCTGAATCTTTAATACCCAACTTTGTGCACAGGGTATGGAACAGATTCGTCAGTTTGTGCACATCTTGATCCCTTTTTTGACGCAGCGTGGTACATTGGATGTATTTGTCCTCATAGCTCCCCATGGGGTATATTGTTCCTTGATGCCTTCTTGGAACAAATTCCAAGTGGGTGTGGCCGAGGATGGAGAGGGTTCCCCTTTGTCCTCTTGCTCACAGTATGTTTCCCACCAGTCTTTGACATGGGGGGCAGCTTTGAGGAGTGCAAAAATAATCTTTTCTTGGTCACAGAAATCATGGACCGAGAAATACCCTTCCAGCAAATTCAGCCATCTATCTATGATGTCTGCATCTATTTTGCCTTCAAATACAGCAATGTCAAATTTTACCTGTACCTTGAAGGGAGTGGCGCCTCCAGAGTGGCTGTTGGATGCAGATGCACCATAGGTGGGTAGTCATTGAAGGATTTGAGCAAAGTTATCCATCATTGCGTTCCTTTGTTTCTCAAGGGCCTCCTCGAGAAATATTTTGATAGGATCTCCTGCTCCCTCATCTTTATTTTCTTCCGCCATGGGAGGTCGTCGGGGTTTGCGAGGCTAATCTTGCAAGGGTTCAACAAGATCGAGCCCTAACTCCTTATACCCTGACCGTGTTGGGGACATGCAAAGAAAAACAAAGAAAGAGCAGACTGCTCTGATACCACTGATCTAGATTTATGCAGGAATGCAACATAATACAGAAATAACCATAAACATAGAGATGCAGCGGAAATAATGCTTCATTTCATTAATATCAAATAACAGAAATATGCTTACAGACATAATGGAAATAAAATAGCTAGGGTTCTAGTAGCAAATCTCTGAGAAGAGATGTGGCGACTACAGACCTATGAACTGTGTTATAATGAGGCTTGAGGGCATATTTATTATTGAGAAAACAATGGAGAAATCTAAACTTCCAAAAACCTAACCCTAGGAGATGAAGAGCCAAAACTATGGGCCCCGTTTGGGTAAATTGGTGTTTCAACTTCCCGGGGTCGTAACTTTGGCATACTATCTCTGTTTGATGCACATGATACATCGTTAGAAATATCTATCCAAGGAATAAAAATGCTGCCACAAATACTGATTCCAAAGAAGAATTATATTCACCAGATGTGCGATGCCCAAAAAACGTCGTTTAGGGCCTCAAAATGGCTCCGGAAGTTCAGGACCTGAAAAACTGCTAAAAATAGTAAGTTGTGTTGCAACTTAAAAACTGAAAGAACTGATGGTGAGGGTTCAAATGGAATAGGTGGGTGGCCACCAATATCCACCTGAATCATTAAGGCCCCATAACAGCTCTGGGAGTGCAGGACTCGAAAACCTGCTAAAAATAGTAAGTTGCGTTGAATGTGAAAAGCTGCAAGAATTGATGGTGCGTGTCCACTAATTTGGATTTATGCATGAATGCAACAGAATACAGAAATAACCATAAACATAGAGATGAAGTAGAAATAATGCTTCATTTCATTAATATCAAATAACAGAAATATGCTTACAGACATAATGGAAATAAAATAGCTAGGGTGCTGGTAGCAAATCTCTGAGAAGAGATGTGGCAGCTACAGACCTTTGAACTGTGTTAAAATGAGGCTTGAATGCCTATTTATTATTAAGAAAACAATGGAGAACTCTAAATGTCCAAAAACCTAACCCTAGCCGATGAAGAGCCAAAACTATGGGCCCCGTTTGGGTAAATTGGTGTTTCAACTTCCTAGGGTCGTAACTTTGGCATACTATCTCCGTTTGACGCACATGATACATCGTTAGAAAGATCCGTCCAAGGAATACAACTAATGTTTCAAATATCTATTTGGGAATATAAACATATTAGCCGAATGCACGATGCCCAAAACACGTCGTTTAGGGCCTCAAAATGGCTCTGGAAGTTCAGGACCTGAAAAACTGTTAAAAATAGTAAGTTGTGTTGCAACTTAAAAAATGAAAGAACCGATGGTGGGGGTTCAAATGGAATAGGTGGGTGGCCACAAATATCCACCTGAATCATTAATTCCCCAAAACAGCTCGGGGAGTGCAGGACTTGAAAACCTGCTAAAAATAGTAAGTTGTGTTGAATGTCAAAAGCTGTAAGAATTGATGGTGCGGGTCCAAATGGAATAGGTGGGTGGCCACCGATATCCACCTAGATCTTTCATCACTCCTTAGGAAGAAATGGTCCCCATTGCATTGAGATCTTCTAGGAGATGATGCAAATTTTGTTGAACTGGTTATTAGATTTGTCGAAGATGTCATGGACCTGCGGGCAGACATGCTGGATGGGTTTAGGAAATTTTGTTTCTTTATCAGCCTTAGATAGCACATGTGTGGATTATGTTTGTGTAGTCGCATGAGGTATGAAAACATCAGGTAGTGGTGTGTCGGGGTTCAGATCAATGGAGTGCTTGTCTTGACAGTGTAGAGGAACCTCTGTGAGTGAAGAGAATATTTCCTCGTATTCCTCCTTGACTTTGTCCATCTGCTGCAGCCATGCAGGGGAGTCCTGTTTCGAGGTTTTGGCCACAATATTCTTCTTTCGCTGTGAGTAAGTTGTAAGGAAAATAAATTTCCTAGTTTGGGAAACAATCTTACTGCATTGTTTTGCAATAGTCAAAGAGATGACACGAGGTGGTACTACCTCCAGTATCCTGTACTTTATTTCCCAAAGTAATAACAACAGCACGAGGCCTAGACTCATACACAGCATGTCACCTCCACAAGTATGGTTGGCCCAATAATACATCAGCTACATCAAGAGGAGCAACATCACATAATACCTCATCTGTGAATGGCTTGATATTGTACAGAAGGTGGCATTGTTGGCGGATGCAGAGATCTCTCCCTGGGTGGAGCCACCCGATGGTATACGGCGACAGGTGTTCTATGGTTGGTAGGCTGAGCCGCTTCATGAACTCTGATGAAATGAGGTTATTTTGGCTTCCGCTATCGACAAGAAATTGCAGCAGAGAACCCTTCACCCACATCTATGAATGGGAGAGGTGCTCCCCCTCCTTTGGATGCTCTAGATCCTCACTCTAGATCTTGGTGGTCGCAACAATGGCATGGGGATCCAGATCAATGATCTTCTTCCCTTTGTCATTACCTTTCTTTGGTTTTGACTCAGGATCAAAAAATGCATCTGATTTGGGTGCCTTTAGTTCGACCACCAATGACTGTTTGGCCCGACACTCATTTGTGCTGTGAGTGGGGTTGTTATGAAATTCACACCACTTCCCTATGTCCTTATTTGGATTTGTGGTGTTGTTTTGATTCACACTGCTTTGGCCTTTCCCCTTGTTTTTTGGTTCGGGGGCACCTTTCATATTCGCAGATCCGAAGTCTCGCTTCTTCTACTTAATTTTCTGCTCGATCTTGGCGGCATAGCAGTATGTTGTGCCAAGCGATGTAATGTCGAGGAACTCCATTTCCTCCTGAATGTCTTTTTGTAGACAACCGTGGTACTTGAGCACCAAATGTCTCTCTGAATCTTTAATACCCAACTTTGTGCATAGGGTATGGAACAGATTCGTAAGTTCATGCACATCTTGATCCCTTTGTTGCCGTAGCGTTGTCCATTGGATGTATTTGTCCTCATAGTTCCCCACGGGGTAATATTGTTCCTTGATTCTATCTCAAAACGAATTCCAAGTGGGTGTGGCCGAGAATAGAGAGGGTTCCCCTTCATCCTCTTGCTCACAGTAGGTTTCCCACCAGTCTTTGACACGGGGGGCAGCTTTGAGGAGTGAAAAAATAATCTTCTCTTGGTCAGAGAAATCATGGACCGAGAAATACCCTTCCAGCAAATTCAACCATATATCTACGATGTCTACATCTATTTGGACTTCAAATACAAGAATGTCAAAGTTTACCTGTACCTTGAAGGGAGTGGCGCCTCCAGAGTGGTTGTTGGATGCAGATGCGCCGTAGGTGGGCAGTTGTTGAAGGATATGAGCAAAGTTATCCATCATTGCGTTCCTTTGTTTCTCAAGAGCCTCCTCGAGCAATATTTTGATAGGATCTCCTACTCCCTCGTATTTATTTTCTTCCGCCATGGGAGGTCGTCGGGGTTTGCGAGGCTGATCTTGCAAGGGTTCAACCAGATCGAGCCCTAACTCCTTATACCCTGACCGCGTTGGGGACATGCAAAGAAAAACAAAGAAAGAGCACACCGCTCTGATACCACTAATCTGGATTTATGCAGGAATGCAAAAAAATACAGAAATAACCATAAACATAGAGATGAAGCAGAAATAATGCTTCATTTCATTAATATCAAATAACAGAAATATGCTTACAGACATAATGGAAATAAAATAAGGGTGCTGATAGCAAATATCTGAGAAGATATGTGGCGGCTATAGACCTCTGAAATATGTTATAATGAGGCTCGAGGGCCTATTTATTATTGAGAAAACAATGGAGAACTCTAAACGTCCAAAATCCTAACCCTAGGAGATGAAGAGCCAAAACTATGGGCCCCGTTTGGGTAAATTAATGTTTCAACTTCCAGGGGTCGTAACTTTGGCATACTATCTCCGTTTGACGCACATGATACATCATTAGAAAGATCTATCCAAGGAATACAATGGCTGTCATGAATATCAATTCCAAAATATAATCATATTCGCCGGATGCGCAATGCTTAAAAAACATCGTTTAGGGCCTCAAAATGGCTCCGAAAGTTCAGGACTCAAAAAACTGCTAAAAATAGTAAGTTGTGTTGCAACTTAAAAACTGAAAGAACTGATGGTGGGGGTTCAAATGGAGTAGGTGGGTGGCCACCAATATCCACCTGGATCATTAAGGCCCCAAAACGGCTCCGGGAGTGCAGGACGCGAAAACCTGCTAAAAATAGTAAGTTGTGCTGAATGTGAAAAGCTGCAAGAATTGATGGTGCATGTCCAAATGGAATAGGTGGGTGGCCATCGATATCCACCTGGATCATTGTCTCCCTTGAACATGACACTCATTTGTAATTTGTGTCGGGTTGGGGATGTCTTTCACTCTTCACTTTTCTTCCGTGGGTTCGGGAAATCCATTTTCCTCCTATTCGATCACTATTTTTTTCATAATGAGCTTTGATCGCATTTGAGTTAAACATTGCCACACCCCGCAGTCATGTCACCAATATGTTCAAGAGAAGTCCTTTTTGTCAAACATCCTTTGCTTATCTGAACTCCTCCGTTACAATCCTAAATCACTTCTAGCATCTTGAGATATCTTCTATTTTGTGTCGATGATGTGGGAATCATTATGGTCCTCCTTTGATGAATCACTTCCTATGAACTTCAGCTCATTATCCGGGAAGGTGGTTTAGGAACTTATTTTCAGTACCTTGGAGCTTGCATGCCTAAATGTCAAGTTCTTCGTGTTCGAAGATAGGTTCACACCATTGGCCTTCAATCAAATGATTCTGCAAGTGTTTGACTTCAACACATTTATTCACACTTGTAGATTGTGATGTTATACCTTGAGGGCCATCGTCATCATTGGTGGTTTCTCTCATACCTGTTAAAAGTTTTCATCATTGATTGGTAATCAGGTGGTTTCTACCATATTCAAAATCAACACTTCTATTCACATGGTTAGATTCGTACACTAGGTTGATTGAGATCGCGGTGAAGACCTTGAGTCATATCTAATTTTGATCTAGGTCATGAGGAGTTATTGAGTATTCATGATTTTATACATGGTCCTATCTATACGGATGGTTGTGTCCATACCCTAGATCCATTTCTATGATCCCTTTAGACAGATGGTTGCGACCATGCCATAGGTTCATGTATTATTTGATGCCTAGTGAAAAGTTACGTGGTTAGGCATATTCATACCAGAGATGTCCTATATTGTAATATGTTTGATTTGGTAGGTTTCTTGGAGGTGATTTGAGTTCTTTTCCTTGGTTCATAAAGCATTTTAGCCATCACTCCCCATTCTGCCTTCATGCTTTAGGGGGCATATGTTACACAGTAATTTTTCACCATGCTCACTTCCCATCCCTAATCCTGAATTTCCCCGTGACAGACCCTGTGCAATGTTTCCACCATGAAGAAATATGTAAAGACATCCCTTGAAGAATCAAAGAAAACTTCCTTGGAAGATTACTAAAGGAACTTGGTCAAAACCCTAGTTTCCTAGGTCAGCGCATTTCCTAGTTTCATGCTCGCGCTGATGTCAGATTGACAGTTCTAGCTTAGCACTGTCGGCGCCCTTATTTCTTGGAAAACCACACCGATCCCTTTCTGGGAGTGTTTACTCAAATGGAGGAGAAGCTTCGACCTCTAGAAGTTCTAGGGAGGCGAGTTGGTTGTTAAATAGTGGTGTTAGAGTCGAGCTCTCTTATTTCAGAGCTTTGGTCTCATCCATGGGGGTTTATCCCTTAGAAAGTGGACCTTCATCCTCCTTTTGTGGGCTCCCAACCTATTCTCCCTTCCTATAAATTGGTCCCCATCCTTCCATTACTGGTTGGTCATTGTTGGGCTGGTTTTAACTGTCGTTCCCTTTACATTCTTTCACTATGATAATTCCTAAGTTGTTCGAGAGAAGGAATGCTTTAGAGCTTCGGTGAAGGACTCAAATTTTCGCCAAAGGGAGGCCTCCAACATCAAGGCCTGGGTTGTAAGCTCTTGCCTTCATATTTATCAATAAAACAAATAATGTTTGCTTTCTATATTTGTCTAATATTTTATGCAAATATTCTGGTACTCCTTGATATGCTAGATAGATAATGTTTAGTTATTATTATGTATTAGATTACGTTTTTTGTTGCCTCTTGATCATATGCAGGTATTCATGTGCCACCAATAGAAAGGAGCGAGCCTAAAAGGATCTTAGATCAAGGTCATCATCAACGAGTTCGAAAATATCATCAGGAAAAGGTAACTCTATCTCTTTTCTTGTTTCATTTTGAATATTAGCTAAGAAAGCTTTGCATTAGAAAGTATCTTAGGTTTCTAAATCCACTCTAGGGCTAGAGAGATCACCTCTATCCATAGAGGGGATTTATCTTGACAACACCCATGCCCTAGGCGTACGCGCAGAAAGGCAGGGTATCCGAGCACCCATGGAGGCATTGCGTGATGGGAATGTTAAGGCGCTCGTGTGAAGATTTGGTGTGTCAACTTGACTTGGCAAGGGGCGCCCACAAAAAAGAAGTAATGTCGGCCCATAACTACCCATGAACAAAGTTCCCACAAGGGGGTCTCATAATGATTTTTATAAACTTAACTAATGTTTAGGTGTTAAAAGTTGGTTTATAATTGATTCATCATGCCAAATGATAATAAAAAATGATGATATTTTGTTTTCACTGATTTTCACAACATGACAAACTCCAATGCCTTAGACACTCCTACACAAAGGTGGGGTCCCCATGGGGGCATCACGTACTGGGCACGCCAGGCCGCCTACCCGATAGAGGCACTTGTGCAATGAGTTGGTGGGTCGGCCCGACATGGAAAGGGGTGCCTACAAAAAAGAAGTAATGTAGGCCCATGCATACCCTTAACAGAGTTCCCACAAGGGGGTATCATAACGATTTTTAGAAAATCAACTAAATTTATGTTTCAGCGTTAAAATTTGGTTTATAATTGTTTGATTATGCAGCATGGTATGTTTTAACAAATTATCTTATTTTTTTGTCATTGATGAGCTAATGACTTGTGTTCACTAATTTTCACAACAGGGAGAATGCCCATGCACTAGGTGTACTTGCACGAAGGCGAGGCACCCGGGTGCCCATGGGGGCATCATCACATGCTGGTTGACACACCAAGGCGCTTGTGCGATGAGTTGGTGGTGTTATCACTCCACCGGATCTCCGAGGCTAAGAAGAGACCAACAAAGGTAACCAAAAACCAATATTTTTCCAAGTAGCTAGCCCTACTAGGCAAGAGAGGGTTCTTTCCAATGGATCTCAGTCAATATTACTGGATCAAAGAGATATTAGGTTAGGTATAGTAGCACAGGGGTTTAATTGATTGAATTTTGAGGTGCTGGATGGTGAATAGGTCAAGGAAGGAACTAGGTCAGGGAAAACAAGGATCAAAATTGCAGGGATTAGATGGAGCAAGTTAGGAAAGAAATTAAACATGAAAGGATAACTGATGAAGTGGTTTAGACTACTAGGGTTTGATAAAAGAGCATAAGATATATGAATTCTTTTCTACTAGAAGAAGATGAAACAAACTGTAGCTATTCCTCCAAAATAGAGCATAAGTTTAATGAATTTTGTATTTCTGACTTAGGAAACAATCACATACAGAGATGGCATGAATATGAAATCACAATACATTCACACATTTGCAAAACATAAGAAGAATAAATGTCAAATCACTTTACCACAAGAATTCCATCAAAATAGCTGCAACTCAGTATGTTATTTCTTTCCAAAAGTCTAATTACAAAAAGTGTTCAGTGACCAATCCAACAACATCCAACCCTTGCCATGAGAAACTAAGTGAATAATATAGACCAAAACTAATTCTCCTCAACTCAAGGGTCGAATCCCTGACTTGTGGAGCTGATCCACAAAATTCTCAACAGGAAACCCAAAGATTAGGGAGGTCAACAAACTCATCCCTAACTTTGGTGAAACTAATTCATTTGTCCCAAAAATACATTTTAATCCAGTGTATCTACCTATAGCAACTAAAAGTGACTTAATTACATTTACATGGATTAATTACATCAGTAAAATTAATCAATTCCATGAACAAACTGAGAAATTTGGAAAATTTTTAAAATATCAGGCGACTAGCAAAAGCACAGCACCATTGGCAAACGCACAACACCCTTAACCAAAGTGTAAAGCCAATTTCAAGGTCACTTTTGTAGGACTTTTTGAAGTCCAAATTGAGCCCAAGATATATCTTTGGAAATATTCTATTGTTTAGTTTCCAAAAATTCCCTTATGTTATGAAAATGATGAAGTTAAGGCCCTCAAAAATGAAATCTCCCAAGACTGGTCAAAAGAGCTGCGCCAACCTAAAAAATGAGGCAAAAAGGTGATTTTTTGGATGTTTTTGGCCATTTATCCCTGTTAGAATGTGCAAATTTGATGTGCCAATAGTAAAAAAAATTATGTATAGGGATTTATGAATCCAATGGTGGTGACCATTTGTCATTTGGAGGCTCCTAGTTTGACAAGTGGACTGTGCCGAAAGTCTATCAAAATTTGGCAAAATGCCCAAAAACTTGAAAAATTGTCCAAAATTGATCAAAATTTTTAGATGGAGTGTTGATGAGGTGTCTCAAGAAATCAAGGAGGCATCGACAAGAATCTCAAGTTTATCCTCTTCATTTTTCTTGATTAGGGTTTGCTTGTATTTGTCCTTCAACTGCTTGATCTTATTGTTGTTGGTCTTGTTTCTAGTGATGTATCTATTGGACATGTGTCTGAGCATCTCATTGTATTTTTTTTCCTTATGGAGGAGATTCTCAAGGTGATGGTTAACTCTGTCAAGCCACACCTCTCTGTCATCTTCAATTTACTTTGCAATCCTTTCCTCAAAACTGAGTTGCTCTGACCCATGTTTCTCCTACTCTAAAGCTCTCTTAAGACCTCTTGTTTTTGGTCTTGACTTGATGATTTGAGTATAATCATGGTTAGAGTCATTAGGTTCCATAATTTCCTTACCCTTGATGTAGTGTCTTTTTTCCTTTAGCAGCTCTAACTCCATGAGTACATGCTTGTCTTTCAACTACTTGTTCTCTTGGTCAAGGAATGATATTACAAATTGGGCTCTTGCCATGTTGTCCTGGAGTTCTTTGATTATGGCATCCTTTTTTGATGATAAAATTTGAGGCCTCATGATCGTCTTGGTCATCCAAGTCCATCAACTCAAAATCTCTTTCTTCCTCATGTAGGTCTTCCTCTTCATGTACAACTATCTCTTCTTGCTTTTGTTTTCCATGCTTTGTTGATGAAGAAGGCAAGGCCCCTTCTATAATATGTGGAGAAAACACTTGCCTAGGTCCCCTATGGAAGGTTTTGACCTTTTTGGTTTCTTTGAATTCTTTGCCTCTTTGGCCTCCTTCACTACAACCTTGCTAGATGAACCTATTTGTCTTTGAGACACTGATGTTGGTGGTGGAATTGGTCTAGCAGGCTGAGGTGGTGGAGTAATTAAGAGATCATTCTCAATGAAGGTATCCCATGCAATGTTTGGCTGATTGAGATGACGAAGGATAATTATTTTGATTAGAGAGTGATGGAAGTGGTTGTTCATATGATGTTCATACTCTCTGTTCTGCACTATGTAGGATATATTATCAATAATCATGTACAAATAGTGAGGGATGTTGAGCAATTTTACCCTAGTGAAATGCATGAGAAGCCTGATGTGATAGGTGTATAGTCTAGAGAATCTACCCTCACAAGTGAAATATTTCATGATAATCTTCATCATGGGAGAAAATCTATCAAGTAGGTGACTAAAAGGAAAGACTTTCTTTTTGTCATTTTTGTACCGTGCCTTGAGAAATGGTTCATAATTTTGGGCATCTACATCTGTGGCCTTAAACCATTTTTCACCCACATTGGGTATCCCTGTGGTTGCATCAATAATATTTATGGGGATGGTGAAGGTCACCCCTGCAATGGTCACTTGGTTGTCTTGGAGGTTAGAGATGAAAACTCTGGTCAAAGTAGAGTGATATTGTACTCTTTGGACCATCTCACAGAAGTCAAAACAACCCACATGTTTGAATTAATTGACTGCCATGGGTGAGGGAAACAATTCTCTAGTTTTGGATGGCTCAAACCTCAAAATCCTTCCTCCTTTGTGGCGTATCCCTTCCTCTCTTTCCTCCTTCATAATGCATGTTTTATTTTGAAACCCTAGGTGAAAGGGGAAGGGAAAGGGAGTAGGAAGTAGGGTTAGGGAGTTGGGATAAGTGTAAGAAAATTTAGGGAAGTAGGGAAGGGAGTTATGGAGCTTAGGGAAGTGGTGGGGGACAGAAAACGTTTGGGAGATAGGGTAGGAATTTTGATTACAATGATATAGTGTGGATTCCCAGGAAAATGTAGCCTACGGGTAGGGTTTTAGGAAATGGGACTTGGAAATGAGAGATAAGGTGATGTAGGGGTAGGGGGAGTGTTTTTTGGAGTGTGGAAAGGGAAAATAGGGTCTAGGTAAAACAATATTGGCTTGCAAGAGTGGAAGCTAGGGTTTCTTTGCTCAAAACTTGAAATGATGAGTGAGGAGGGTTTACACCATAAATTTGAAATTATGAAGTGAAAGGAGGGCTTTGAGAGGTGTAACTTGCATTTGATTGAGAAAACCCTGATTTTATGCTTGGACCACTTGCAAAGAATATTTGGTGACTGTAGGTGAAAGCTGGAAAAAGTGCAGCGCATGAAACATGAGAACAACGCCTCCTAGGAAAAAGCACAACGCCTAAAGTAGGAGCTCAACGCCTCTCGGTAAAAAATGCAGCACTTGAAGCAGGAGCACAACACCTCTCACTAAAATATTCACCACCTAAAGCAGGAACACATCGACTTGAAGGAAATTCACCACTTAGCAGCTTGGAAAAATCAACTGCCTTTTTCCACTTGGCCGTCTCAATTGTTTCCTATACGGCCTTGGCCAACGCAACCCTCTACAGGGAATAATTGGCCAAGTTTTCCTTGTTCTCTTCCTTATTGGAAAAACAACCCATATCAAACTCAGTGGCCAACATCCCCTTCGCAAACCACAAATTGGCCTCAAAATTGGCAACGACCTCTAGGAATGACCCACCCACCAATGGGGACAAGAATTCAAAATCAACCTACACTGCCAACTCCGTACCCTGTCCAACAAAACCCTCATACTATCATCCTTCCTTAGTTACCAAACCAACCCAATCCTAACCCCAACAACAGGCCGGTTCAACTAATCCAGATTATAGAAAATCCCAACCCCGAAACTAAACAGAAGCAATGTAATGAACTAAGGCTGAGATTAGGATGTATTATCTCGCCAGCACAAGAGATGAACCCACCAAATTTGTAATCTGGAACTCCAATAGAGCCTAGACAAACAAATGTGACTGAAGCAGAGGTGGAGCAAGAAAAGGAAATGGTTGACCAAGAGAAACCTGAAAATCTTAGGATTTTTTCAACTCCTTTCCCTGAAAGGTTAACGATGCCTAGACCAATGGTCTCCCCAGACTTTGATATTTTGGGAGAATTGAGAAACCTTTGCATCAAAATTCCTCTTCTGCAGGCCATACAAGTCATCCCCATCTATGCCAAGACAATTAAAGAACTATGTGGAAGGAATCAAGCAAAAAGAGAAAAGATTGCTCCCACCATTCATGTGGGAGGAACACTTTATGACTTATTATTGGGTAAGGAGGCCCCCATTAAATACGATGACCCAGGGAATCCCATAGTAACTGTACAAATCTCTGGCCACTCCTTTCCAAACGCATTAGTTGATTTAGGGGTGGCCATTAACATCTTAACAACAGGGACCTGCAAAAAGCTAGGCATATCAGTGTTAGAACCCATAGCTACGCTATTGGAACTCGCCGAAAGGTTTGTTATTAGGCTAGAAGGAATATTGTAGGAAATCCTGGTTTCTGTAGACTCATGGGAGTATCCAACTGATTTCCTAGTTATTAACCCAAAAAATCAAATGGACGGACACCCCTTGATTCTTGGATGGCCTTCGTTAGCAACGACCAATTCTTACATAGGCTTCCGAATAGGCATCATGACCATTTCTAGGGGAGATTCCATAAAGAACATTATCATTTACCCACCCACCAAACCAAGTTTACCCATGGTACACATTCACAAGCATCCACATACATATTGGGAGAAAAATATCCGTCCACTTCTGACATTAATCGAAGCTCTTGAATTTAAAGATCAAACTGAAGATGATGTAATCAATAACTTTATGAATCAGCCACCTACATCCAGAAACTTGAAATGCCAAATACTGAAAATAGTTGTTGAAGAGGAAACACAAGAAGATCTCTTGAAAAACCTTGATGATCAACATATACATACAACCACTGTACGCAACAGCATACCCGTTGAGATTGAGCCAGGGTAAATTTTGAATATCAATGGAAATCTGGATAGTGACCAAAGGCAGAACCTCATAAAGAGGTTACAGAAGTATCAGGGAGCATTTTCTTGGGACTACCTAGACATGAAGGGCATAGACCCCTAGCTATGCACCCATCACATCTTTCCTTGACAATGAGGCTCGACCTATTCGATAACCCCAACATAGGTTAAACCCTCATCTAAAAGACGTTGTAAAAGAGGAACTACAAAAGTTGTTGGACATGAATTTCATTTATCTTATTTCAGACAAAAAGTGGGTCTCCCCTCTGGTAGTTGTCCCTAAAAAGAATGGGAAATGGAGAATCTTTGTGGATTATCGAGAACTGAATAAGGCGACGAAGAAGGACCACTTCCCCCTCCCTTTTATTGATCAGGTCCTGGATACTTTGGTAGGGAAGTGTTTCTTTTATTTTCTTGACAGTTTCAGCGGTTACAATCAAATCCAAACAGCCCCCGAAGACCAGGATAAAAGGACCTTTACCTGCCCATGGGGTACATTTTCCTACAGGGTGCTACCATTCAGACTATGCAATGCCCCAACAACCTTTCAAAGAGCCATACTTGGCATTTTTGCTGATTTAATAAATGAGGGGCTTGAAATTTACATGGATGACTTCACCCCATATGGTGATGATTTTGATCAAGCATTAGAAACGCTAGAAAAAGTATTGGAACAATGTATTGCCACCAGGTTATGCCTAAGCAATGAAAAATGCCACATGATGATGACCGAAGGAGTAATCCTGGGGCACTATATCTCTGCAGCAGGAATATAGGTAGACCCGAAAAAAATAGAGGTAATCATTTTATTAGCCACACCTTGCACACAGATAGAGGTGCGTAGTTTTCTGAGGTATGCAGGGTATTATCGTAGGTTTATAAATAATTTCTCACAAATTGTTGCACCTTTATATGCTCTAACTGGAAACGTCGAATTCCATTGGTCTAATACATGTGACACTGCTTTTGTAGATTTAAAGAGATTGGTCTCGACAGCACCAATATTACACGGTCCTAATTGGGAGCTGCCTTTTCACATTTCTTCAGATGCATCCGATACAACGATAGGGGTAGTTATTGGTCAAGAAGAAGACAAAAAGCCCTATGTTATTTATTATATCAGCAAAAATCTTACTTCTGCTGAATTAAATTACACAGTGACAGAAAAAGAGTTCTTGGCAGTCATTTATGCTATTAATAATTTTAGACAATATATAACGGGCTATCAAGTACTCTTGTATACTGATCACTCTGCCATTAAATATTTAGCCAATAAACCAATCACAAATGGTTGAATAACTCGTTGGTTGTTGCTTTTGCATGAATTTGACATAACCATCAAGGACCGCCCAGGAAAAGAAAACGTGGTCGCAAAATTCCTATCCAGAGTCCCAAAGACAGATGACACACTAACAGTTGAAGATTAGTTTCCTGATGAACATCTATTTTCCATAACAACAAAAATGCCATGGTACGCAGACGTAGCAAATTACTTGGCAGTAGGGAAAATGCCTAGGCATTTAACATCAAGGGAATAGAAGCTGATTATACAGCGCAGTGCCAGGTTCTCCTGGATCAGTGGATACCTCTTCCACATAGGGGCCGACATACATATACGCAGATGCATCCGGGAAGACGAGATCTATGATATCCTACGGGCTTGTCCCGATGAACCGTGTGGTGGCCATTTCGTAGATCACAGAATGGGACAGAAAGTATTCCAATTGGGTTATTATTGGCCTACGATCTTCAAAGATGTGAAAAGATATGTCCAAGCCTGTGATAGATTCCAAAGAATGGGTCGCCCAGGCCAATCAGACGAAATTCCACTACAACCACAATTGGTAATAGAACCATTCGAACGGTGGGCACTAGACTTAGTTGGGCTGTTAAACCCACCATAGAATCAGACAACCTACATACTGGTTTCCACAGACTTCGTAACAAAATGGGTTGAAACAGTAGCCTTATCAAGAGCCACGGAGGAATCTGTGATTAACTTTCTGTTCGAGCTATTTGTGCGATATGGTCTACCACAGGAAGTGATAACTGATGGAGGGGCATAGTTTGTAGGTAATAAAATCACAACCACTCTAAGGTATCACCACATCATCCATAGAGTCACGTCTCCTTACCACCCACAGGTGAACGGGCAAGTCGAAAGCACCGACAAAGTCCTTGAAGCAATCCTTACTAAAACGGTACCATCACATCGCCGAGACTGGGCCACTAGACTTCTAGAGGCCCTGTGGGCTTATCGCACAACATGGAAAAACACCAATGGATATTCTCTGTATCATCTAGTATTTGGAAGAGAGCCCATTTTTCCCATTGAATTTGAAGTCAGAACTCTAAGGACAACCCAAGAAGTAGGATTGGACTTGACGAAGGCCTAGATTAAAATACTCCAGCAAATAAATGAATTGGATGAAACACGGCCACTATCTCTACAACACACAACTATCATACAACAATAGCAAGCTAAGTGGCATGACAACCTCATAAAAAAGAAGACATTCCAGAAAGGAGATTGGGCACTTCTCTATGACTCCAGATTCCAATATTTTCTGGGAAAATTGCAGACAAGGTGGCTCAGTCCATACGAAATCCAAGAATTGCATAACAATGGTACCCTCACCTTGACCACCATAGATGTGTCTGGTTCTACATTTCAAGTCAATGGGCACATAGTACACCTCTATCGCAAACCTCTCACAAAGGAGTCTTTCTTCCAACAGGTACGAAATGATCCCACTATCCAAGTTGTGGCAGAAGGGGGTGATAACCCCACAACCTCAAGTACATGAGAGTTTTCTCCCGTCATTTGTAAATTATGTATATAATCTCCTTGCAATTCCTAGTACTTATTTTGTTGTACATTCTTCATACTCACAATTGTACCCTTTTTCTCATCCTCTTATATTTTTATTTTTCCTTGTTGTTCAAATTATTTGACCGACTGTTGTTCAATCCAATTGAACAGCTATTGTTCAAAGAGATTGAACAACCGTGTCTTTGTGTTTTTATTTTTCCTTGCTATTCAAATTCTTTGAACGGCTACTATTCAATCCAATTGAACAACTGTTGTTCAATCGGATTGAAAAACTGTGTTTTTGTGTTTTCATTTTTCCTTGTTGTTCAATCCCATTGAACGATTTCTGCTCAATCGGATTGAACAACCTTGCTTTTTGTGTTTTTATTTATTTGTATTTTTCCTTGCTGTTCAAATTCTTTGAACGACTGTTGTTCAATCCCATTGAAAAACTGTTGTTTAATCAGATTGAACAACCTTGTGTTTGTGTTTTTATTTATTTTTATTTTTCCTTGTTGTTCAAATTCTTTGAATGGCTGTTGTTCAATCCAATTGAGCAGCTGTTGTTCAATTAGATTGAACAACCATATTTTTGTGTTTTTATTTTTCCTTGCTGTTCAAATTCTTTGAATGGCTGATGTTCAATCGGATTGAACAAATGTGTTTTTGTGTTTTTATTTTTCCTTGCTGTTCAAATTCTTTGAACAACTACTTTTCAATCCAATTGAACAACTGTTGTTCAATCGGATTGAACAGATGAGTTTTTGTGTTTTATTTTTTCATTATTGTTCAAACTCTTTGAACCACTGTTATTCAATCCCATTGAACAACTGTTGTTCAATCGGATTGAACAACCATGTTTTTGCGTTTTTTTATTTCTTTCCTTTGTCGATATCCTCCCCTCGATCCACACCCTAGCTATAAAAGGCATCTCTGAGTAGGAAGTGGCAGTTGAAGAGAAGAGGAAAATAGTAAAATGACCAATATGATGATCCTTTGACACTATAATCTCTAAATAGGAAGCCGACATTGTAGTACATATATGAAATGAAGGGCTAAGTCATTCCCAGCTCAAATATGTTATCATACAATACATGATCTTATGATGGTATATCTTTCTGCACTTCCGAGTAGTACTTCCCTCTGATATGAAGAAATAGGAATAAGGGGTATTAATTGTATTGGAATTCTTTTTACTTCTCTCACCATCCCTAACTATTAAGGAGTTAATGAGCCTCCTTTCATGTATAAAGAGTAAATATTATGTTTACATGAAATTTTTTAAGAGAGGATAGGGGGTCTCATCATGAGCCAACCTACCATGATCATAAGGGTTTAACAAGTGACATGCCCACAATGGCCATCACACTAGGATAATTACCTTCTCATCTTATTGAAGGACAGGAGGTCTCATCACGAGCCAGCCCGATCACTCTGTTACAATCCTAGTGAATGGCACTGTGACTATCTAGCCATCATACCAGCACAGTGACCTCCTCATAAATCAAAATGCTTATGTTTCAAAAAAATTACTATGCTCATATGCAAATTTTCAAGAGAGGATAGGGGGTCTCATCACGAGCTAGCCTACTATGTTCATAATATTTTAGCAAGTGACATGCCCACAATGGCCACCACACCAGGGTAATGACCTTCTCAACTGCTTGAAGGACAGGAGGTCTCATCATGAGCCGGCCTGATCACTCTGCTACAACTCTGGTGAGTGGCACTGTGGCTAGCTGGCTATCATACCAGCACGATGATCTCTCCACAAAATTGGCAGAATAACTACTTTTACATAAGGATCCTGGCTCATTTTTCGGGTTAAAATAGCAACCCTATCGAGGCTATGAATGCCTACTAGCAGCAGTGGCTCTGCTTATGGTATGAGAGTATGTTTCAACGATAGCCAATTACTCTTACTTATACCTTATCTCCCATTTTTCTTCCATTATTAACATAAGCCCACTACTCAAATTAGTGATAATTCTAGTCTACCACATAAGTAACTATAAGTGAGATATGCTTACATGTTTGAAATTCGGGATGATGACACCAATCATTACCTATCTCAGTCTTGCTTCCATCACACTTTACCATTAAAGAAGGACATCCTATCATAATAATAGCTATACTGCTTTATCCCCCTCTCCGGTCACTTCCGCATGAGATACACTTATGACAACTTCCAAATCTGACCTTTACACTGCATGCGCTCATAATTACCCAATTACTCCTCTTTCCTTGAGCTCCAAAGCCACGGCCTCTGCTCTCACGTATAGGCTATGATTACTGAACCCTGACATTCCCCCGTATGCATTCATGATTGATCAAATCCCTCTTGTACTTGAGGATGTGGAAGCCCTTACCTCGAGAGAGGGGGTGTAATTATTAATAAATAAGCAAGCATGAGAATTTACTACAAAAATTCCGTTGGATACGCTAATAAGACCAAAGGAGCATCACAATTAAGGTATGAAGTTACCTACAGAAGGCTACAATTTCCCTTTCTCTTGCATACAGTGTTCATTCTATACAAAAAAGCCGAAAGAGAACACAATCAGAAGGAGAAATTAGCTCAAGAAAATGCATCAACCATGGGAGGAAACTCTCTCCGGAATGAACCTTCAAACTTCCCAATTTCAGATGTAGCTAGCACTATCCTCTAGCAAGCTAGCCGGCTACCATATTTACATAGGTTACAAGGATTTGATACATAGATAGCAATTGAGTTCCTGAAAAACCTACAGGAGGGACAAACCAGGCTTAGGGGAAGGATTATACCGGTCATAGAAGATATTATTGCTGAAGTCTTCGGAATACCAGCGGAAGGAGAGAGATGGACAGAGAAACACCTTCTCTTATGAGAGGTAGCTGCAGCATGTCAGGATCCAAAAGAGCCATTGGAGTGAAAAGGAAAAGGGATTAACCCTACCTCTCTACATCAACTGTGGAAAGAACTAATGACATTCATCCAAAGATTCATTACGTGCATGATGGACGCTAGGACGTGGTAAAACCCCGTCAACTCAAACTATTAGTTGTGCTTAAACAAAAGGTTTTAGTTAACCTGCCTGCTTTCTTAAATTCTATATTACATGACACTGTTGTTCAAATAAGAAAAGCTAAAAACCATCAAGAAGTTGTTAGTCACCACAGGTTAATAAAACTCATCACCATGCATGAGTTGGGAAAGCAGCAGATGGCCTGGGACAACTTTTTTAACCCTGCCACACAGGTACTTGAGGAAAACCCTGGTGGGACCGAAATTGAGCTCCCAATAATGAACGTACCTAGAAGGAAAAGGACCTGTGCCTCAAATTCAGAACCAAGCAGGAAAAATCAGTCCAAAAGACTTCAAGGAACCTTGGATTTCATAGAAGAGGCAAGGCCATCCTGCTCAATACCCTCAAGCCCTCAAAATATACCCTTACAAGATTATGAGGAGGAGATAGTTTGAGTCTTGGAGAAAATGAGGGAATCCCATGAAACTAAAAGCTTATCTGAGAAATATGGAGAACAAGAAGAGCCATTAGACCAGTCTGCCACTGCCAGTAGCTACGGCCACACCGAGGTATTACCCTATCAAGAGTAACCACAGGCTTTTAAGGCCTTGTCTCCTCTCGAGAGTGATGTAGCGAATGAGGGGGAGCATGCAAAAGAGGAAGCCGAATCTAAAAATCAGTCAGGAGACACCATCCCCTTGGAACAAAACACAAGCATGGAAAAAATTCCTTTCACGCCTGAGGGAAATATTGTCTCACCCAGTCAGGACCCTCATGCAGAAGTAAACTCTGAAGTATAGGTATAAGACACCACCACAAGAAAACCTGAAACTGACACCGCCATCCCTGAAAAAGAGGTTGCTTATCCTCCACCCCTTGCTGAAACTAGACTAGAAGAAAATTTAGCTGAAAAGAAGTTCAAGAAATTAAGCAGAACCTGCAAAAGGTTAAGGAAATCGGAAAAAAATTTGAGGAAGCAGTTGAAAGAGGTAAACAAGGCCCGGAAGCCGAAGAAATAATTGACCACTGCAGAAACCCAAATAGAATTGGTTACCAATTTTTTAGATACTACTGAGGCTAAGATGCATATTGACCTAGCAGACACTACTGAGGTTGAGATGTAGACTAACTTGGCAAGCACTGTTGAGATCGAGGTACAAAAAGACATGGTGGATACTATCGAAGCCTCTGTATAAACTAGGCAAGAATTCAGCGAAGAAAAGGAAACCAAAATGGGGGAAACCCCTACCTATGCTCCTCTACTTGAAAAAGATGTCAGTAAAAAATGATATAATGAATTAATTTGAACACAACATGAGTTGGAACAGTGAAAAAAGGAAGTAGTACCCGCGCAAGAGTATCATGCATTGCTAAATAAATTCACGAACGGTTATACCACAGAAGATGAAACATTTTCCCAGCTCATAGAAGAGTAGGCAAAGGTAAAAAGGGCACAAGACTAGGTGGATCAAGCCAAGAAACAAATCACCATGATTTTTTCTCTGTATTCTGATGCACTAACATGTAGGGAACCAACCACCAACTATGCCCTATTCCTAGTAGAACGATATTTACTGTTGAAAATCAAGGTTTTCGGGGCAGGGAAGCCCACAAATTTCAAAAATATAGAGGAATTTTTTCATTGCTGCAATGATCAAGATGAACAAGTCCAATGCCTTTTATGTGAACTTTACATGCACAAATTATTTCTAGAAGAGGACAGGGACAACAATCCTAGTCCCTTCTTAGGAGATATTTAGTTCCAGGCCTTCCTCTCTTTTGCTAAGAACCAGATTAGGTGGGCCAAAGCCTATAAAAGTTTCCAAAAGAGATAACATGGCCTAGAACTATGGGTTAGAGGAGAGCCTACTAAATCCCTGCAGCTGTTCATCCAACACAAGAATTTCATGTGAAGAAAGGGGTTAAGGACTAAGCTGGGACCCATCCATAAAATTATACAGCATGGGCGGGAGTGTTTCGAAGAAATTCAGGAAGCAGCCCTAGCAGCAACCAAACAAAGGTGGATGGCCTCTACAAACAATGTAAAAAATAGGGAGCCATTTGGCTACAGAAACTTCAAAGCACCCGCCTCCAGATTCCTTTTATATAGTAGACTGTTCTTCAACATGGATCCTGCATGGTTAGGGTGCAGGTATAGATTACCTCTCATTTGGTACCCCACTAAGGGTTATGATCATGACTACGAACTGCCAAAAGGGCACACAAACGCTACCTTTGTAGGAATTAGACAGAAACAGGGTTTCAGAGCATACAAGGAAGAAGTCTACCCTGCCTATTCCTTGACACAGTTACATCTCAACCATTTGTTTGCACGAGGACCTGCAAATAGGTAAGTAGGGGAGTATGTTGGGCTGAAATTAAGGTATTTTTTCACCCTACCTTTACTTCGAATTATCATACATTTTTAGAATTTCTCTCGTCTTAATAGTAAAGGAAAGGAGGGTTAATGCAAAATCAGGACAAATAGACTAACGGTAAGAAGCATGTTTAAAACAACAAGGATTTGACTTATTTCATATTTATTCGTAGGAAAATAAGGCAGTTGAATCGATGATGACCAAAAGACATCTGACAAACAGAGACCACGAGTCCATAATAACCCCCAGGGACAAGCGGAAGGTGGAAAGACAGATCCACGTCTGAAGAACTCAAATGACAGCCACACTCAGTGGGCTGTCGTTTGGAAAAGACCATTCCACTGAGCGAAATTGCCTTTAAAAAGGCCAAGGATGGACGAAAGAGGGGGGGAAGAATAATAATTTTCTTCTGTAATAGGCGTATCAGGACAAAACTGTCCAGTTGTATTCATGTCTTGACTTTTTTAATAAAGAATTTTGGTATTTTGAATAGTTATTTCTTGAGTTTTCCATTGCGTTGGACTTTCGGTGGTTTGGGGCTAGCCCTGGGAGTTTCCGTGCTCACCTCTTTACTGTACATTAATAATGAAATTTATGTTCAATTATCTGATGCGTTCTGTGAGATATATTACTACTTGTTAAAATTCTATGCCTGTGATGTTGCAGTTTCCCATGCCACTCAGGCAGTGCATTGCTCATGTTTCTAGTTTGCAGTAATAGTTTTATAACTGTTGGAAATTTTCATCGTTTTCTCAATTCCTTTATATCTGTTTATACGCTTTAGCATGATCTCTGTTCAATGATTTATATCGCCAAAGAATTATATCTTTCCATCAATACTATAGGATTTCTTGTTGTGCTTAATACAGAATAATGTTAGTCAGTTATTTCGCAAGAGAATTCCATTGCAAAATTAAAATAAGAAATTACTGTTCAATTCATTGAGAGTGTTGTTCCATTTAGTAAGACTACTGTTCAATTCATCGATTGTGTTGTTCAATCCTAGATTATTATCGCTAGGCTTATTTAGAAGGATAGTTAATGGCATTTTACAATCCCATTTCCTTTTGAGCTGATTGAACTTCGAGAATTATTTGATCTTCTTCATAGTAATATAGAGTAGCTATTTCTGATTTCACTCGCATATACTGTGCTCGCACTCTTCAAATAAGAAGACTTACCTTGGGTTGAAAATTGAATGAGAAGCATAGAGGTTGCCTATAATAGTCACCTTGAAGAGCCAACAACAGGTTCAAAACCAGAGGGGGTAGAGTATGTATGCCTTCGTAGACTTAGCAGTAAAATCACTACGTGGAGGTGGGTCCCTTGTCCCATAAACAAGGGGGTCTCATACACCAATTTGGTGTTTGGCTTTGCCATGACCTTAAAATTAGATAATAATAATAATAATAATGATGATGATGATTTTATATGTGTATTTATGAATTTAATCGATTCAATTTGTTTAAATTGAAGAGATCATATTGCGTTGATGTTGTTTTTTGTCTTCGGTTTGCCATTGAAGGTATCAATCAAGCGAGTTCAGTTAGATTGAGAGTGACGGAGGCGACAGAGGGAGGCGAGGAAAAGCAAATAGATTACAAGTAGGTTTTCCTCCCTTTATCTATTCATTTTAAGAAAAGGCCAGATATCTTTCTTTCTGTTGTTCTAAGTGCACCACCACACTTAGGGAAGGCATACTTGTCCGTAGTTTTGATTTCCATAAAACACCCATGTTATGATGTACCACTTGTGGTGCTCTTCTAACTCTTTGGTCGACGATTCAATTCGTCTTCATCTTTTCCAGTGTACTCTGACTGGTACTACGGCTAAGTGGTATATTGAGCTCCCTCGAGGTGTTTTCGCTGATTTTAAATCCTTGGCTATGGCTTTCCTTACTCACTTCCAGTTACTTGTCCGATATGAAATCGCCACCCACCTCCTCACCTCATTGAAGTAGTCAACTGATACTCACAATTCGGATCACATTAATGAATGGAGACATCACCATCGCCTCATAAAATTCAAGATACCTGATCAGTTGTTGTCTGAATGGTTTACGAAATCATTCATTCCATGTATTGCTAAAGATCTTTCCATGGGTGGATGTATCATGAAAGAGGAAGTCATTTCCAGAGAGAAATACCTCAATTTTTTTTATTCCCAATATGGAACTCTACACGAGCTCCTGCTTAACGCACCACGACCTTCAACTGATCCTGCATCATATTAGTCTCCTGCTACGAATCAAGTTGATGGCATTATCAGGGCAGTGGTCCATGCTGATAGTGGTGCACCTAAAGCTTCTTCGAAGTCTAAGTCCATTACTTCCACTGGAGCCTCTACTCTTTCTAGTAACCAAAAGAATCTTGGTAAAACCTTTGAGGAAAATGTTGTCCAATCTACTGCAACAGACAAATCCTCGAAAGGTAAGAAAATGGGTAAAGGAAAATCCAAATCTGACAACCCTAAACAAGATTTGAAAATTCATCTACTGATGATTCTTCAATGTGCAAGCCTAAATATCCTTTTTTAATATGTGATGATTATCATTACACCAAGGATTTTCCTCAGCGTACTAAAGTTTCCCGTCTTCTGAAGGGTGCCCCCGGGACCCTGATTGTCTTGGAAGAGCCTTTCCCTTCTCAGCCGATGAAAATAGTAGATCAACCCCAATCATCTGGAAACTCTCAAGTTTTCATGGATGGCATGGAACATATCTCTATTACCACTGTTAGCACTCCGCCATATTCCCAAGGCTAAAGAAGGAATCCCAAGTGAGTTAACCACCGACCAACCTTTCAACTTGGTAGCTAGCCCGACCAAGTAGGAGAGGGCTCTCTCCACAAAAAATACCTAGGAGGCTGAATGGATTAGGATTTTAGGCTAGGCGTTAGTTCAGGGGTTTTGATAATTGATTTTGGTCGGGCTGCTGGATGAAAGTATGGTCAAGGGAACTAGGTCAGGACAAATGAGATAAGGTTGCAAGGATTCAATGGGGCAAGGTAGGCATAAGTCTTAACACTTTAATATGATTGTAATGAGATGGTTTAAGACTGATGAGGATCTAGGAAGAGCATGGGAGATGTATTCTTCCTAAACAGAGGAAAATGGACAAATTATGATAAATTTCCCTAAAAAGAGCATGAGAAAGCATGTATTCTGCCTATCAACTTGAAAGATATCATATAAAATAGATGAAATGAACATGAATAAAACACATTATAACACATGAAACTGAAGGAAAAGAAATGATCAACATCATACCACATGTATCCCAAAAAATAGCTACAACTCTTCTTTACTAGTTGGCCAAACTGAGTACAATAGTCCTTGATCAATGAGCTAGCATCCAAACTGATTCCAAACCTTAATAAGAGTGAATAAAGGGACTAAATAGACATCAAAACAACCTTCACTCATCCTCAGGGGTCGAATCCATGAGGTGAGGAAGAGATCCACAAAATTCTGAACTGAAATTTGGAGTGTAGGAAGGTGCAAGTGACTCCTCCCTAATTACATTCAAACTGATTCATTTGACTTAATGAAAACTTTTACCTGATGAATATACCCCTAGGTAAGTTATCCATAACTTAATTACATTTACCATTGTCAATTACATAGGTGGAAACATAAATTTCAGAGATAAATTCAAAATTACAATTAAGTTTAAAAAAAAATCAGCAAATGGTCAAGTGCACCATTTTTCTATCAAGTGCGCCCTCCCTGTTCAAGGCTGATTTTGACTGACTTGTTGGTGTCCAAATTGGCTCCAAGATAACTTGTTGGAAATCCCTTCAAGTCTAGTTTCTAGATCTTCCTTCAATTTTCAAAATGAAGGTCATTTTCCCTGTCAACGCTTCATTTTCCCAAGACTGCTCTGTGCGTAGCGCCTAGGCCAAAATAGGGGAAGAAACATGAATTTTAGGGTGTTTTCATCCTTTGCACTGACGATTTTGTCTCAAAAACCTTATAAAACTAGCAGGGTTCATGTCTTCATCATTCCGAATCCAATGGTGGTCTCTGTTTGGCCATTGGGTGCCTCAAAAAAGTTCGCAACGCCAAGGGCGCTGAGAATGTGACCAATTTGCTAATATGACATTGTCCATGAACACACAGAAAAACTCATATTTTGAAAAAATGATTCAAAATGTTTCAAAATTGGTGGAGAGAGTGTTGGTGAGGTGGCTAGGCTTGGAGTGAGGCCTCTACAAGTATGTCTAACTTTCGTTTCTCATCCAGCATGGTCAAAGCCTCAATCTTTGCATTGGTTCTTTTGAGCTTGGCCATTGCAATTTTCTCCTTTTGAGCATGATGATTGACCTTCATCCTCAACACATCATTGTATCTGTTAGCCTTTGCCAAAAGATTCTCCAAATGCTAATTTTTTCTATCAAGCCATGGATCCCTGTTTTCATTAATTATCACCGCAAGTTATTCATATAGGCTTAGTTGATCAACAAGCTCAACCTCTTTTTTTTTTTCTAGAGCTAGAGCTCTTTTCACCCTCTAGTTCATGGTTTGATTCTTGGTGCTTTTCCATCTTGTTCTTCAAGAAAGCCATGCTTTTCAAGTGTCTCATCTAGCATAACTATGGCCTTTTCTTCCTCCCTTTGAGCTGTGATGTGCTTGACTTCATCAATGACCTGTTTAGTCTTCAATTTCTTATTCTCATGCTCAAGGAAGTTTATGACAAAATTGGCCTTGTCAAGATTATTATAGAGCTCTCTAATCTTGGCATCCTTTCCTTTGATGACTTCACTAGTGTTTTTATCATCTTCATCCTCATCTAGGTTAAAAAGCTCAAAATCATGATCAGTCTCATGGAGTTTTTCTTCATGTCTAACCTCTGGCTAAATTTATGCCTCAATCACCTTTTCTTTGCCTTTGTCCACCTACTTTGTTGATGTATAAGGCATGGCCCCTTCCACTATGTGTGGAGAAAACACATGTTTGTGACCTCTCTAGTAGGTTTTTAACAATGGCTCAACCTCAACCACATTAGCCCTCTCAGGCTCACTGACCTCAATCCTGCTAGGTGTGTTTCGGGGAATTTCACCCTAGAGGTTCGTTGGGTTACAACCTCCACATAGCAGGGGCATGCTACTTAAAGAGACTCACACAACCATGCACGTTCAGAAAAAATAAATAGAGTAGAATGAGAAATTTACCCATAGGTCCTACGGTTGAAGAAGATCCCGCAAGGTTCAAACCCCCAGCAACCGTCCTTCCTTCTTAACCTGAAAGACAAGAAGAAACAAGCACAAAGGACTGGTTGTACATCATATATCTACTCTAAATGTTAGTGAGATTCATATAAAACATTAAATAAATCATAATGAATGCTTGTATAAAAAATATTCTCATACATAAAAGCATACACTAGCACGTTTATTTCGGGAACAGCATGGTACTTCTGTATTATAAATAGCATGTACAAAAGTAACGAGTGGAGAGATCACCTGATCCTTCCACGGCCTTCGCAGACCGTCTTCCAGATCCGTCCAGCCCTTGCCTCGCTAAGACTCCTTCCAAACTGGTGCATATGAGATGACATATAAAGGGATGTGCATCTCAAGGAAACAAGGGTTTCCTATAATGAACTGGGAAAGTGCAGGAGGCACGGGGAATCAGACTTGGATAGGGAATACCAATAGAGTATAATATCAATAATTCTCTCTCTCCCTTAGGCCATACACATGAGGGGTTTTTATACTCCCTCCAAGTAGTTTCAACGGTTGGAAACAGTTGGCCACGTGCTGGGGTGGTTGAACTACCTGAGTAACCATCAACCCAGCCCGAAAATAGGGAATTTTTATATATTTTTTAATCATTTTAATGGCATACGCGGAAAATTCTAGCTGGACTCGCGTATACACGTGGAACAGCACGGGCATAGTCGCGTATGGGGATTTTTACACTGTTTTTAAGTGAATTCGTCCAAGTCTGTAGGAATGGGTGCCCAAAACCATCAAAGCAATCATGAATCATGTCAAGGTGAGAAATGATGCTATAACAGATGCCCCCTAATATATGAGGTCAGAAGGGGTACATGATGGTCGAAATGTATTATGCACATAGAAAGAACTTCGCAAGGACAAGAGAGGACTTCACCAGATTTCAGCCTGCCAAAAACCAATGAAAGAAAACAGAGAGTCAACTCATGCTGAGGCGGGCATACCCATGCTCAGTCAAAAATACATCATATGGAAAGTAGTGAATAGATCCAACATGTATACAAGTATAGCTAAACTGAAAGTACATAATGAATCATCTGAGCATGGCCTGAAAATACAAGTCTGAATCAATGTCCAAGTATCACATATGGAAAGCTGATCAAATATGGTGCAACTAGATGTCTGATCAAGTAACTGAATCTCCAAGTACCGGATCATAAGAGGTGGATCAAACGGTACAATCACGCAACTCAGGAGCCAACATATAGGATGCTGCTGTACTGAACTGCAACATATAAGGGTGGACGGCATCAGCGAGAAGCGAATGGTGTTGAAAGTGAGCAGAGAATCTTTGGTCGCTTCGAGGGTCTTCACCGATCACTATGGCACAATTCTACACAATGGGAATAAATGAGCTGAAGTCGACCATGTGAGAAATCGTTGGATTACCGAGCAATGATGTATCCCGTTAACCAACGCGAGACAACCCACCGATAATGATAATGAGTGTCAAGGTGCCCCAGTACAATCTGACAAGTGCGAATGAATGAGTTGAAGTCAAACACTTGAAAGAATCTACCAATCAGGAGGCAATAATGAATCCCCACTGTCGATAGCGAAGAGTCTGCCACTGATGACTGCAAACCCTAAGGTACTGACAAAAAGACTCTAGATCTTGTTCCCAGAGCAATGAGTCGGAGTCGATGGGAAAAAATCTGCTGGAAGGAAGGCATTAAGGCATCCCACATCAGTCCAGCGCGAGTGTAACCCGCAGGCCAAGATTTGGAAGGAATCGGACGAAGTAGAGTGATGGAACCAAAACCGAAGTACATTTCCGACGTGCACAAGATGAAGCTAGCGCACGGAAGAAACCCTCTGAACCAGCCAATAATGAAAGCTGACACAGAGGCGAGAAATCCACCGATAGGGTCAAATGGAAATCAAGGTACTGCACGAATCCCAAGTGTGATAATGTGTGCTGACGTCGAACACGGGGGAAACCACTCAGTCAAAGACCCATGATGATGATCAAATGCTGAGCACAAGGTCACCTATCAATGATGGAAATAGGCCCAGGGTGCGGCTCTAGGTTTTCTCTCAGAGCAATGTGTCGTAGTCGATAAGAGACAAACCCGCCGGCAAGAAGTCAATGGGGACCTTCTCAAACCAGCATGAGCAGAAGACCAAAACATCTGATGTGATAGAACATGATACTGACAAGACCAGGAAGGCTGACTGAATAATGATTCAAGAGACACCGCAGAATGGCCGACTCAGGCTAGACTTCCCTTGAACAAAAGCACGACTTGTGATGACCATGGCAGTAAAAAGTGACACTGTATAAGTCTGGTATGCAGGAGGCAGAACAAACTCTCCATATGATTGGAAGAGGTAACCAATCGGGGGAGAACTGACAAGTGAAACATGGTAAAGGCTGAACCTAGGTCAAAACTAAAACCATCCCAAATGAAGGAGATATATATAAGTATATGTGCTTTGTTCAAGGGCGACAAACTGACTCTGTACTGCCATCAAAATAACGAAGATACATCCCGTTCCCGCTCTTTTTGTTATATTTGATTTTTTTGTCTTTTTCATAATAAGCCTGAAAAAGAATAAAAGAATGCTATGGTACAATGGATAGAACGAGTATCGAAAAAGCAGATGCACTAGTTCCGGGGATTGGAACAATCCTATGCTCAATGCAAGGTGGCGAAAACTGGTCAGTGATACTCAGAGGAACGTTCCATCCATGGGTACAAAGGTGTCAAGTCGTGATAGCTAAGTGCATGCAATGGTTAACTTGTACAGAACGTCAAGGTCAAAAGTTGGCTTAAACATCGAGTCCAAATGAAGCCGGCTAAAGGCCAGGATAAACAAGTAGCCAATATGCAATGCAGTAATACAACTTAACGACACCAGGGAACCTCTAGGGTATAAGCCAGAAAGATGATAAGTGATGAAGAAGAAGAATGAAGCTTCAACACAAAAGACATGGCGGGACTAAAGAGGACTCCCGAGCCTACATAAAAAGCAGCATGGGCAACAAGTGATAGAGAGGAACTAACTAGGAAGCCCATGTAAAGGAAGGCTCTACCATCAAGTCATGATTTAAAAATCGGCGAGTGAAATGGGTGTAATGCTCATGACCTGATGGGATCGACCCTAAGGCAAGTGATCGGTATGGAGGCTAGTATGCAAGATGCAACGGAAAGTGATTCCCTAACCTATATGCCAGTGAAGATCATATACCTGCCGTGAAGAGTCGGAAATCATGGATCAAAAACCGAGAAAAATCTCAAAATCGTCAAAATGTACCTGAAAACATACCAAACTGGGCACTTCCAAGCAATCGAGTTATGCAGCTTAAGATAGATCGAAAAAATAAGCATAAGGAAATTTTGCAAAAATTTTCAACTTTTTAGCCATAAATAGACAAATTACCTCTCATTTGGTTCATTATTGCATAGCTGATTTGGAGAAAGTGCTCTGGAGAAAAAACTTCCTTCGTCAAATAAGGAACAACCGACCGTCGGAACTCAGCGAAACTTCAGGTAGGCTCCTTAATCATCCTGTTTATTCATTTTGTACGTTTTGAAAATTAAAATTAAGTGATTTTTAGCCTTAAAACCCTTGCTAAAATATGCGTACCTGCGCATACGCAGGTTCATTGAAGGAAACCCGCGTATACACGTGACTGTGTATAGGAAAAACCGCGTATGCGCAGGTCCGAATGCAAAAAAGCGTGGCTAATGCATAATTTGATGAAATTTCTCAGGATGACCATCTCATGGAGGGAACGTGAGCATAGCGCAATATACCAAGAGGTCATGCAAGATCGCGCAGCGCAAAATATCCTCCGAAATTGCGGATTGTTCAAATTCTTTAAAATGCAAAATATGAAAAGCAATGTGCGGTTGCTAGAAATGCTCGTAAATTATTGGGAACCAGATCAGGATTGCTTCATAATTGATCATATGCCACTACGCATTGAAGTGGAGGATATATATTTCATCACTGGACTCTGCAGTGGGGGAGAACCAGTGGACTTGCACGGAAAGCCCCTGGGAGGGTTGACCGTGGAAGATTATGTCCATGTATATTGTGTAGAGAATTCCAAAAAGGTTGGAACACAGATTGCGATTAAAGATATCAGGGATTTGCACATGAAAATCCTCCTTTTCACCATCAGCAGAGTGGCAGGATCTGCCTCACTACATCAGGCATCTAGGACGCAAATGAGCATAGCTGTAGAGTGTTTGACTCATGTGTACGATTGGTGCACAACCCTTCTACTGAACATGAAACAACAACTGACCTCCATTCACCAAGCAAAGACTAAACACTTTGGCTATGGGACCATTTTGACAACATTCTTCTTTGAGAGGATTCCAGCTTTGAGACCCAGAGTCATCTCTACTATCAGTAGCCCGCGGGACCCAAGAATTGCCCGTTGGGCAACATGATGAAGAGACTGGGGGGTAGTGAGGTACCCCGGACCACATGGGACGATGAGTTCTTCCTGTGGTGGGGAGAACAGATCATCGCAGTGGACGACTATCCCTATGCCGGGATGGATTTTCGTGGAGATCCAGATCTAGTTCTTCCACCTGGCACAGCATGGGGAGCAGTCGGTAAGTTTTGCAAAATTTTTTGACTTATATAATTTTTTTGGATTTTTTCAAATATGTATGAAAAAAATGAAGAACATGTTTTTGATTGGATTCATAATGACTGACAATTGAAAATGATCATGTTTCAGATGTTGGACCAGTTCGTCCTGAGGGTCTACCGCGCCATAAGCGTCGCAGGGGTGAGGCAGAGACAGTGGATTCCGAAAGGACTCTCCAGGCCGTGCAGAGAAACTTGGAGGGGTTAACCCGCCAAATCCCTATGGTTGTCGTGGAGGACTTGCCGGAAGCCATCCAGAGACGGGTGGTAGGAGTACCACGATACTGGGTTAGATTATTCTGCCGTGTGGCCACTGCAGTTACGTTCTATAGGAACACGACTTCTGGGCAGGGACCTCAGGAGTAGACAGATATTATATATTAGATGACTGTATATTCTTTTTTGAGACTGAACATGATGGGGCATAAGCCCAAATTTTGTATGAGATTATGGATCCAAATTTTGTAAATTTTTTGACACTCTGATGATATATATGCAGCAAGATTTGATGTGATGTGATAAATGTATCAAATGTATGATTTTTTTGATAATTAAAAATTTATTGTATGGAATGATTAATGTGCCAATCTAAAGCTTGATTAGCTAATGAGTCAGCAAACCAATTTTCAGCTCGAGGAATATGAATGAATGTTAAAAATTGAAATGACCTTTGTAACAAACGTACCCTCAAGAACAATCGTAATAAAAATGGATCTCGTACTCGATAATTGTTATTCAACTGCGACACCACCAGCTGGGAGTCCAAGAAAACTACCAACGAATCAACAACCAAAGATATTGCCTCCGAGAGTAGATGAATGACTGCAGTGTATTCTGCTACATTATTGGAAGCAGGACCAATGCAGACCCCTCTTGATACCAACAGCTGACTGGAAGGATAATGAAGCACCCAAGCTGCGGAAGCTAAGTTCCGGGTGTGTCTACTAGCACCATCGGCGAAACCAAAATGACTCATAACATCCAACACAACCTGCCAAAGCAGATCAAAAACATCACCAACTCATCAAAAATCGAAAATCAATCAGAAATGTACAAAGCAAAAACTACTATATACAAAAGCAAGATGCCAGGCCGAAGCCTAGGCATAATACTTCTTCAAATAGAGCCCATTTCGAGGCTCCGGCAACTCGTTCCCTTCGAAATCAACCAAGGTATACGCTCCTTTCTTAAGGACTTTTTTAACGATATAGGGGCCATACCACATTGATTTAAACTTTCCTGCCCCCAAGGCATATTTTTCTTGGGCATAGACCAACACAAGGTCACCTTCCGAAAAGACCCTAGGCTTAACCGCCTTATCGTACTGAACCTTTACTCGGTTTTTATGAGCTTCATTCATTGTGGCGGCATCTCGACGCTGCTCATCGAGATGTTCCAGATGAAGAAGCCGTTCTGCCAGACTGGAAGTGTCAGGAAGAAGCTCAATATCTAATTTAAGAGAAGGAATCTCGCATTCAATAGGAAATACGGATTCCACCCCGTGGACTAACTGAAACGGAGTAAAGCCAGTTGCAGTTTTAACTGACGTCCTGTATGCCCAAAGTGCAGGATATAACATAATATGCCAGTTGGATCTATGTTTATCAATTGTCCTTTGAAGAATTGTCTTCAAGGATTTATTCACGGCTTCCACTTGCCCATTGGCCTGAGGATAATATGGAGATGAATGCTCTTGCCGGAAACCCAATTTGAGAGCCAACTCAGCCATCATACTATTCTGAAAATGACTGCCATGGTCAGTGACAATCTCTCTAGGTATACCAAAACGAGCGATAACTTGGTTGAAAAGGAACAAAGTTGCAGTCTCACCATCATTCCCAAAAGTAGGCATAGCCTCGACCCACTTCGTAAAGTAGTCTACTGCTACGATAATGTACTTGTGACCTTTTGCCGAAGGCGGGTTACAAGTAGTAAAATCAATACCCCACTTTGTAAAGGGTCCGACAGTAACAACTGGAAAAAGCGGAGCTGGATGAGCGCGCATTTTTCGAGTATAGACCTGACAAGGATGAAACTTTTTGACCGATTCAATACAATCCTTGAAAATCGAGGGCCAAAAGTATCCGGCACGCAAAATCTTTTGGGCTGTAGCAAGCCCAGATAAATGACCCCCACAAGCTCCACTGTGAGAATCATTGAGCACAGCCTCAGCTTCTTCGAAAGTTAAGCAGCGTCTTAGGATTGAATCAACCCCTCGACGGTATAAAGCATCACCAATAATCAAATAATTCTTGGCTAAGTGACGCAACTTACGACGCTCATCTTTCGAAAAAGTAGAGGGAAACTTCGCAGTCTGGAGATACACAATGATATCCCCATACCAAGGATCCTGTGAAGAGATAAGAAACAAGTGTTCGTCCGGAAAGGACTCATCATAGATCATCTCTTCTCCACAGGGAAACTCGGAGATCAATTCCGCAAAAACTAATGATTTCTTGGATTTGGCAGACATGAACTCAAGATCAAATTCCTGTAAAATCACAATCCTTCTGTTATACTTGCCCCCAATCACTCGCCTGCTGAGGACAAACTGAAATGGATTGGCAGCTGCCAAAACATAAGTTTTGCGAAGAATAATGTAATGTTGGAGTCGCTGCAGAGCATGAACTGCTGCTAAGGCTAATTTTTCTATCGGAGTGTATCGAAGTTTAGGTCCTACCAGTCCTCGACTAAGGTAGTAAATAACATGCTCTGCAAGAGCATCATCCTCCTGAACCAGAACCATACCTATGGTAGATTTTGTTGCTGCCAGATACAAAAGAAAATCTCTACTATAATTAGGTGGGCTCAGTAGAGGAGCAGAGGTCAATGCCTTTTTCAAAGCATCGAATGAGCATTGAGCGTAGTCATCCCAAAGAAAAGGAACTCCTTTCTTCAACAGTCTCATATATCCCTTCGTAATTTCAGCATAATTGACGATAAACCTTCGAAGAAAATTAGACTTTCCTTGGAGACTTTGAAGCTGACGGATGGAAGACGGGGGAGGCAACCGAAGTATTGCCTCAACCTTGAAGGGATCTACCCTTATCCCTTCCCTAGACACAATGAATCCCAATAGCCGATCGGATGTAACCGCGAAAACGCACTTGTTCGGATTCAATCGAATTTTATAAAAACGACATCTTTCAAATATTTGCCGGAGGTGACCAGGATGATCCATCCTCTTTCGAGAATGAGCAGCTAGATCATCTAAGTATTCCTCGATAATCTTCTTGATGTCGTGGAAGGCGTAAGACATGGCCCGCTGAAAGGTAGCCCCAGCATTTTTAAGGCCAAAAGGCATCTTCTTGTATGCAAACGTACCCCAGGGACAAATAAATGCAGTCTTATGTTGATCTTCAGGACGGATAGTAATTTGATTATATCCGGAAAAACCGTCCATGAAGGAGAAAATCTCATTACCGGCACACTCGTCAATGATCTGATCGATGAACGGTGTGGGGTAATTGTCTTTAGGACATGCCTTATTTAGGTCTCTGAAATCGATGCACACTCGAATCGTTCCTTGCTTTTTATCTACCGGAACGGGGTTTGAAACCCATTCAGTCAGAGGAGCTGGGAAAATGAATCCCGCCTTAAGCATCTTTTCAACTTCAGCTTTGATAGCTGCTGCCTTCCTAGGATTGACCGGAAGAAGCTTTTGCCTGACCGGCTTAGCATTTTCATACGTCTTGATCTCATGCTGAACGATAGATGGGTCTATGCCAGGCATTTCCTCAGAAGACCAAGCAAATACATCCCTATACTCTTTGAAGAGCTCGGTATAGATTTGAACCTCTTCACGGGAACATTCAGCTCCAATGAAGACATTCTCGATAATATTGGGATCCTTGGAAATGTTCATCGGGATAGTAGGAGAGATCACAGCCATGTTCCCTTCAGCATATACCTGTGTTGGTGCCAAAGGGTTCAAGACTGGGTGAACAGAACCAGGAGACTGAGGACTTGGAAAACTAGTTTCAACTTCGTTCAAGTCAGGTAGGAAGTAAGACCGATGATGCAAATCATCCCACGGTCTATCTATACCATTCATGGCTTCCAGGATTGCCTCTTCAGATGGAAGAGTGGTATCAAGACAATCCTGGGCCGAAGAAGAACTAATCGTCCAAGCCGGAGCCACATCACCATCCAAATCTTCCGGCGAAAGAGGAGCTGGAACGGATTCTGCAGTGTCAACAATAGAGTGATATGCAATCTTAGCTGCAGAAATCGAAAATTCCATTCCACCCACTTGACCTTCCGCTAATGTGGCAGTAGGGGAAGGTAAGGTCCAAGGGTCCGAAAAATAATGAGTTCGAAAGAACTCTCTTCGAAGGGGAGCCTTGGAGGATTAAATAGCATTAATATGCACCGTAGGAGGAGGAAGATCGAAAGAACCCATCAGGGAAGAATACATTCCAACTCCTAGATTCTCAACAGGCGCCTTAGTATTATCCAACTTAGGAACGGATGAGTCAGAAGGCGCATTCAGGTCTACTTGAGGATAGTCCATTTGATCCACTGTAACGATCCTCCCTTCGTGGGGAAAACATACAATTCGAAATAATGAGGATGCAATGGCATCCATCTCATATATCTAGTTCCTCCCCAACAGAAGGTTGTAGTCCAAGGCTGCATCCACTACCTCAACCTCTATGTTGACAGTTTTTCCCCCAACACAGATGGGCAAAGCTGGGACAATACCATGGGGTCTGTGAGAATGGCCATCGAACGCAGTAAGAACAGTGCTAGATGGAATAGCTTTGGGAGATCCAAGTGTCTTCCAGCATGCGAGAGACATCACGCAAGTAGAAGCACCCTCATCAACAACCGTTTGAAAGATATTGCACTTCCGATACGATGATTTAATGTGAAACGCCATGTGATGAGGAAGTATCTTCTTAAAATTATTCATGTCAAAAGTAATCAGAAGAGAATTTTTCGGATCAATAGCCCCAATGGCAGTGAGCAAAGCACTGCGCTGAGCCGGACAAGACTGGAGTACCTCTAAAGCTGACATAGCACAAGGACTTTGCGCCAGATCTTCTACAATCGAGTAGTTCTGGGCAGCCCTCACGTTCGGATTAATCGTTGACCGCTTAGAATATGCTTTCGACATCCGAGGCATAGACTCAACAGTTGGCTTCGTGATGTGAAGTGGCTCAGAAGCATCGGGAACTTCCTTAGCTTTCGAAGATTCCTCTCCGCCATAATCACGGGATCTCGTAGCGACATCCACGTGAGCACTCATCATAAAGATGTTCGATGGAATTTCCCCTTCCTGGGTACCTCCAGAGGAAGCCCCAGGATTTTGGTTCGTGCCAACAACTAATTGCTGCCCTTGGGGAAAAGGGTTTGTTAGCACAGCCTGGGAACTAGAAGAACCCTGCTGGGATAACAGGCACTGAGCATCCTGAATTTTAGGGCAAAGGTGCGTGAGATGGTCTCCAGCACAAAGCTTGCACGGAAACTTCACTTTCTTTTTCTCCTTTTGACCCTCACCAACACGCTCGTTGGTTTTATTTGCATTTCCCTTCCCATTCTTGCCCTTCTTCTTGTTATTACGTCCCTTCTTCTTCCCATCGGATTGTTGATTTCCTTTGGGTTCAGAAGATTGGACAACATTTATGGACAAGGACTGGGAAGGTGATGAATCAGCAGGCACAGCCTGACCAGAAGGAGCAGATTGTAAAGACAACTGCTGCAATTGAGAAAGCAGGCTGGCTGCACCACTACTGACCGATCCGACAAGCCCGTCACCATGCGGACCAGGTTTAGTTTTCGACAAATCCAATTTGGAGCGAGGAGCATTGGGAAAATACTTATAAAGTACCCCAGACTGAGAATAGATCAACTCTAACTGCTGGGCCCTAAAAATGGCCTGCTCCTCGGAAAATACCCCGGATAGGGATACATCCTTTGAAATGTCTGACTGCAGAGATTTCAAAAACCACTCGAGAAGGAATTCACCTGGAATATGAGCTTTGATAAGCCTCTTCCTTCTCCTCCATTCCTGAATGTGATCAGAAATGTGAGTTGCCTCATCCTACTTAAAATTAGCCAGGAGTTTGGTCCCGGCCTCATATCTGACAGGAAACTGAAAATGGTTTAGAAATGTGATAGCCAGTTCTCCAAATGTGGCAAAATTTCCCCCAGTGAGCTCGATATACCATTTGGCAGCATTTCCAGTTAGGGTGCGTTGAAATAATCTCAACCTAATCGAGTCATCAATCAGGGAGTTCGAAGAGCACCATAAGTGGAAAGTGGTGATGTGGTCCGCCGGATCCTCTCCATTCTTACCTTCAAACTTTGGAATGTCTGAAGGAAGTTTGGTCGGGACCGGAGGCCACCCCAGACTATAACGAATCGGGTCATTAGTCAACTTCGACAAATCTGGCAAGTTTAACGTTGCCAGAAACGGTAAGCGAGGCGGAGCCTGAGAATTCCATCCTTGAGGGGACGGATTCCCAACATTCTGAAAATAATAGCCTGGATTTGATGAGGCACCAGGCTGCCAGAAAGGACTCGTAGAAAATGGAGAAGAACCTCCTCCCCACGCCGAGTTACCAAAGCCCAGACCAGTTCCCCCCGCTGAAGTGTTGAATGAAGAGGAGAGCCCCTGATAGGGGTTCCAAGCATTAGACGGAGGAGAAAAGGACTGATAAGCACTCGATGAAGGGAAAGAAGCATTCCCTTGATGACCTGCGTAAAACTGATTCCCTGCCCCCGCTGTAGTAAAGACAGGATTCCATCCCGTAAAAGTAGTCGAACTTTGCCCCCCAGACCAAGGGTTGAAACTTTGGGTCTGGGATGTAAACGGAAACGACCCTAAAGAAGGATTGGAACTAGGAATATGCCCAGTCCCAAAGGGGAAACCCTGAAACGAAGCTGATCCACTAGCCATGTTAGACATGGGTGTAGATCCAGCTGCACCGGCGGAAAAGGAAAAAGAGGGATTTCCACTAATGGACATCCCTGAACAAAAAGGACCAGAATGAGAAGCATATGCTTGGGTGAACCCAGAGCCAAACATAGCAGCACTAGAAGCACTCGAAGATGAAGCAATAGTGCCCCCTGCCTCGACAGAAGCAGGGATCTGAATGCCTGCAGCACTCACGGTAGAAGCCGCGTTCCCGGTCGTGGCCATCGAAAGATAAGAATGATACGGAAGATCCGGCGGTCTCTCAGACTCCGGTCCGATGTACTGAACAACAAACGGATAATCAGGAGGAAGAGGAGATGGACCTGTAGCAGGAGGCTCAGGTATGTCCTCAATCTGAAAATCTTCTTCCTGAGGAAACAAAACTCGCGAGGTGAGCGGAACGCTCCTCTCGGGACCGACACCAGAATCAGCTACGAAACCTTCAGACCTTGGTGGAGGATCTCTCTCCACAGCGTCAGACTCCACAGGGTGGTAACCACCTGCTAAATCACTCCTACGCCTTCTCGAAGAAGGCTCTGGACTCTCGGGAGATAACCCCCGGATTCTCCTCGAACGACGAGGCGCTTGATCAGCCACTTTTATAGATTTTTTAAATTAGACTCAAAAAGTGAAAAGCTAGGCAAGCTAGGAGCAAAGAGCACTCACTAAAATAAAAATCCCTGAGATACAGCAAGCAAACAGCCTCCAAGTATTTCCGCTCCGGGTGATGAGGACCGGACACCAAAATACAGGAAAGCGAAGTATAGGACCTCCCGAAAGCAGTCTAGGATGATTAGGGCCCAGAACAACTAGCGAAGGTATCAGAAACAGTTACGCCGACCTCCTAACGACAGCCTTTGCCGGCTCAAGCACCCAAGCTTCGCAAGGGCACCCCCCGGAAGTACTGCTGAAAGTGATGCGACGTCTGCCTCAGGTACCACGGGTATTCCCCCCCGCAGTCACCTGTGTGGAACCTAGGAGTGGAAACTATGGACACCAATCCGTATCAGAAGCTGGGCGGAACGGTCTTGAGGTCAGATTCAGCTAATCGGAGGGGGGGTATCCCTCTTCTCAACCTTCACTTCCCCTCGCGCTTGACTCTCGGATGAGAGCTTTCCCAATCCACCTCACGGAGTTGGATTTCGCTCAATTAATCAACTTCTATGTTTGTTTGAGCGGCCTTGGAGAGTTAACTCTCCACTCACCTATTCCAAGGCCCTACAACCTAGCTAGTTGGTGATTGACACTTAGAGAAACTTGCTAGTTGATTTTAGATTAAATCGCTTATTTTAAGGGCTGTTATATTAAGTCACAAGGATATGGAGATGAAACGTATGGTGTTTTTGACGCAAAAGAAATTAATAAAAACTTAACTACATGCAAATGTAGTTCTTAGTCTTTCGATGAAGAGCAATCTCTATACAGGTTCTACGAGACTAAAATTTGTATTTTTCTTTTCAAAAAGCAAACTCACACTCACAAAAACTAAGAAATTGACTAAATGATTATATGCACCTAATGCAAATCACTACAAGCATGCAAATCCTAAGATGCAAATCTCTTAAAGCGGAGTGAAATTCCCAAAAAGTACCTTCAGTTTTAACTCTTCTTTGGTTGCCCAAAAAGCTAGTTCTCGAAATCAAGAACTCTTAAAATAAGGACACCAAAAACACTTAAAAATAAGAAGAAGAAATCAAGTGACAACTCCTCCTCAAAATCAAGCCTAAAACTAAAGCAAGAAACTTCACAAAAGCTTCAAAAGTTGTAGCAAACGAAAATGAAAATGCAACAACAAAAGCAAATAACAAGTGAAAATGTTTTTTAAGCCTTTGAAATGCAAAAACAAAAAGCAAAGCAAATGTTTTTTGAGCTTTTTTGTTTTATAGGGAAAGAGCTCGAAAAGACTAAGCACAACTATCAAAATCCAAACCAAACGAGACCGAATTTCAAGCACAAACTTCAACAATGCTCCCAAACCTTATAAAGCTAACTCGTAGCAAGATCAATAAGAGCAAGAGAAGACCAAAAACTCAGCCAATCAGCCTAGACAAATAGTGCAAACTCGTCGCAAACAAAAACTCCAAAGAAGCAAGAAAAGCTCTTCAAAAGTTGCAACAAAACCTAGCCTATGGAACTCAAGAAAACCAATCAAAAACGAAGCAAAAATCGCAATGCGAAGCACAACACAAAGATAGGAGCGAGTAAGTGAGCAAAAGCTCTCTGTTCTGATAAAGCAGAACAGCCAAGAATGCTCAGAAAGCGATCTTGGAACTCAATCCAGAAGTGCCAGCACCAGAAACAACACTTTGCCAAAAAGGCTAGTTTTCAATCAAACGAAAGAGAGAAAAGATCTGAAACCACTTCCTTCACACTCCAGAGAGTACAGAGACACTGTAGAAACAGGCCTCCACAGCCAGAAAGGACCAAAAAGTCAATAAACCCAAAAATTCAAAATCTGCCTAGGTATACGCTACTTCACAGCTATGCAACCAGCGTGCATACGCGTCTGTGCTAAGGGAAACTCACGTATACGCGGGTTCCTTTAGACAAACTTGCGTGTATACGCGACTGTGTGCAGAAAAAAGCGCGTATACAAAGGAAAATAATGAAAAAACAAAAAGGACAAGCCTGGAAAAGACACCAGGACTTCAGACTGACTGCAAGAAAGTAAACTGGACTGAAAATGAAAGTTAAAACTGTCGGAAACCTACCAAACAGCTGAAACAACCCAATAGGAGAATCACAAGAATGTGATCCCCAGCGGAGTCGCCAGTTCTGTTTCGGGGAATATCACCCTAGAGGTTCGTTGCGTTACAACCTCCACAGAGCAGGGGCATGCTACTTAACAGAGACTCACACAACCATGCACGTTCAGAAAAAATAAATAGAGTAGAATGAGAAAGTTACCCGTAGGTCCTACGGTTGAAGAAGATCCCGCAGGGTTCAAACCCCCAGCAACCGTCCTTCCTTCTTAACCTGAAAGACAAGAAGAAACAAGCACAAAATTTGGTTATGCAGCATATATCTACTCTAAATGTTAGTGAGTTCTTATAAAACATTAAATAAATCATAATGAATGCTTGTATAACAAATATTCTCATACATAAAAGCATACACTAACACGTTTATTTCGGGAACGACATGGTACTTCCGTATTATACATGCGCATGTACAAAAGTAACGAGTGGAGAGATCACACGATCCTTCCACGGCCTTCGCGAGCCGTCGTGGGATCCGTCCAATCGCCACCCTGTCAGGTCAACTCCAAAGCCGGGTACTGTACGAGATGCTACAAGGGATGTGCATCTCAAGGAAACAAGGGTTTCCTGTAATGAACTGGGAAAGTGCGGGAGGCACGGGGAATCAGACTTGGATAGGGAATACCAACAGAGTATAATATCAATAATTCTCTCTCTCCCTTAGGCCATACACATGAGGGGTTTTTATACTCCCTCCAATTAGTTTCAACAGTTGGAAACAGTTGGCCACGTGCTGGGGTGGTTGAACTACCTGAGTAACCATCAACCCAGCCCGAAGATAGAGAATTTTTATATATTTTTTAATCATTTTAATGGCATACGCGGAAAATTCTAGCTGGACTCGCGTATACACGCGGAAAATCACGGGCATAGTCGCGTATGGGGATTTTTACACTGTTTTTAAGTGAATTTGTCCAAGTCTGTAGGAATGGGTGCCCAAAACCATCAAAGCAATCATGAATCATGTCAAGGTGAGAAATGATGCTATAACAAGGTGATCCAATGTCATGATGAAATGGAGATGAAGGAGGTGAAATGGGTGAAGGGGACTTATCTAATGATTATGAATGTGCTATGGGATGAGATGGAGGGATGGAAATGTATGGCTTAGATGATGAAGGAACATTTTGTGCATGCTAAGTAGATGGCTCTCCAAATATATCATTGGCTATGAAGGTACTCCATGCAATGCCTATATAAGTGAGATGATAGAGGACTATGATTTTGATAAGGGAATGATGGAAAAGACTTATCATTTAATGTTCATACTCCCTTTTCTAGACAATAAGTGTCATCTTATAAATTCTTCGGAAAAGGTAGTAGGGTATGTTTAGAAGCTCTACCCTAGTGAAATGCATTAAGAGCCAGATGTGATAGGCATAAAGTCTTGAAAATATACCTTCGCATGAAAATTATTTCATGATTATCTTCACCATTGGTGCATATCTTTCCAGGAGGTAGGAAAAAAGAAAAGTACCTCTTTTTCTCATTCTTTTATTTTGTTTTCATGAAAGGCTCCAAGTAGTGTTCCTCCAATTCACTATGCTTGAACCATTTCTACCCAACATTTGGGATCTCGGTGGTAGCTGAAATGATGGTGGTTGACATAGTAAAGGTGACACCAACTAGAGTAACTTGGTTGTCATGGAGGTTGGAAATGAAAAGGCTGGTCAACATGGCAAGGTGTTGGACCCTATGAATTTTCTCACAAAATTAAAAACAACCAACATGTTTGAAACATGTCACTACCATAGGAGATGCCAAAATTTCTCTAGTACTTGTTGGTTCAAGTCTGAGTATTCTTCCCCCTTTATGTGGTCTTCTAGCCTCTATTTCTTCTCCCTCAAGGTATGATTTGTTCTCTTCCTCAACCATGATTTTTTAAAGTCAAAACCTTAGGGAAGTTGATGATGGTGGAAAGTGGTCTTAGGAATGAGGAATGGGAAATGGAAATTGAGGGAGATAGTTCTATGGATTTATGAAATGGGAAAGGGGATAGGGAGTAGCAATATGGTGGAATTTAGGATGGGGAAATTATTTACAGGTTTGAGGTTAGGAGCCTACGTAGTTGTAGCACCTAGGGATTAGGGTATTGGGAAAAAGGGTTATGGAAAGGGAATTTTTAATATAGGGGTTTTAGGAATGGGTATTGGGCAATGAAATAAGGGTATGAAGGTGTAGGGAAATTCAATTTGGGGTGTTAAGAGTGTAATGGGTGATACTAGGGTTTTAAAATGATTTAAACACCAAATTCTAAAACAAATTTCGCAACACCCAACAAATGAACTTGATGGAGAGGATAATTTATGGAATTAGCTTTCATTCACTTGCTGGAGGTTGATGAGAATGTTTCTAAATCTTAGGAAGTTATGTTTTTTCAATTTGAATGAGTTTCTGCATTTTCTGCTCAAGTGCGCCCTCCCAGAAGCAAGTGCGCAACACCTTTTTGAAGACCACTTTTGGAGGCCTTCCTGAACTCCAAATGGAGCTCATGATAGCTCATTGGAAATATATCTATCTTGGATACACAATGGACCTACAAAGTACTGAAAATGATCAAGTATAATCTCTCGAATATCAATTCTCCCAAGACTAGTCAAAATGTGTAGAATGAGGGTGTAAAAATGCAGTGTGCGGTTGCAGCAAACTTTTGGAGGCCTTCATCAACTCCAAATTGAGATTATGATAGCTCATTGGAAATATTATTTTCCAGTATAGTTGTCATTTGACTTATCAAGAAAGTCATTTGGACACTCTAGCTAGGAGAAAAAGTGATTTTCTCAAGGTCGCTTCAGAAGTGCAAAAAACCTCTTGTAGCACTTGTGTTTTTGACATTTCTCCATATCCATGATACTTGTGTAAAAAATGAAGTTAATTTTTATTTTTTGACCTATGATGGACAAAAATCTCTCTCACGTTTATCAAATTCATCTCTTTTTGGTGAGAAACATACTTTGAAGCAAAACTGGCCCTATAAGTCGCAAATGATTTGAGTCTTGGAATGACTTCTTGAAAAATGATGGAGACATGATGTTTATGAGTTGAAATGACCTGATACTTACTGATATGACCTACCTTATTCCTCCTCTGCTCATATATCTTTGATTCCATAGAAAACCCTAGCTCAATGGGAGAGGAAATTAGGGTTTAATGCTTGTGGAAAATGATGATTTGGGTACCCTTGGGAAAAGGAAAATCCCTTTGAAATTTGATCAATTGATGAACTAAAAAATATTGCAATTTTACATGTGCTTGTTTGGGACGTGGAACTGAGTTGGCATCTTTTGGGAGATTGAGTAATTATTACATTTGAATTGACATCAAATTACATGAATAAAAATAAAATTACATCTTGGAGTGAAACTCACATTTGAAATCAAAATTACATGATGAAATAAGAATTTCTCTTTACAAATCATCTTCACATGTTGAAGAGATGTTATTTGATCACCCTTTACTTGCTAGCCTTAATGCAATGGAATGGACGTTTATTGGACCATGAAAACCCTAGAAAACCTAATGATGACCTTGACAATACTGGACTCCATGGTGACATGACATGATGAATTGACTTTATGGATGATGAACAATCAACAAGGTATGGAAGTGTGCCAGCAAGAAAATGCATTTTAAGGAAAAGTGATGTTTTTGGACTAGGACTACCATCAGTACTAATTTTTTGCATGACCTAGTGAAATGATAAAAAAAATCTGAGTGGGACCCCTAATATGAATATGAAAAGAGTATATTTTGATCACTGCTGGCAGGATGCAAATTTTGACACTAACATCAGCCTTATTGGGGATGATAGCTCTGAAAGAGGTGTCAAGAACCACAAAACTCTGGATTTTGAAGATTAGTGCCTCATCCATTGGGCCAATATGGTAAAAAACTCAAACTTGAAAAAATTGGTTGAAAACTAACAACTCGGAAAAATAGACTAACTCAATGCAAACTCAAATGTCTGAAACTTGACTCAATACTGACTGAAAATAAAAAAGTTACTAAAATTATTGATGGCAGCATATCATTGAGACTTGAGGGCTTCAAATCCTGATGACAACCACCTGTTTGTTGAAAGAATATGTACAATCAGACGATATCAAAATGCTAGCGTACATTCTGATAAAGAAAATAAAAGATAGAAATAAGGAGCCAAAGAATTTGGAAGAAGAAGTAGTATGCCTGAGAAAGAGATTAGAAAAGGCCCAAAGGGAATTATCTATGAATACTCCACGGATGAATAAATATGAACAATTGGACAAATGTAATATCCCAATATGGATTGCTTAGTAAGGCATGGTTGAAAAATGCATTTTTTAGGAATGTATGTTACAGGATTGCAAACCAAACCTTGGATCCCTTAGATCTAACAATATAAGACTTGAATCCAAGAGGGGATCAAAAAAAAATCTTTCTAGGTGAGGTAAACAGGTCTCCCACACCTAGTTCAGCTGAAAAATGCCCAAGAATGGGACTGTAACAAGATTAAACAACACTGCTTTAGAAATAACGCAGTTCAACAAGGTAGCAGCAGTGGGCCAATATGGAGGCTCAATAATGTCATATACATCAACAAATCATAATTATATTGATGCCCATGAGTCTTAGAACAGAAAATAAAAGACTTATACAGAAAAAACCCTCAAAAAGAGGTGCTGCAACACATATATTGATTGAGCAAGCTTGACAACATTATTTTATTGACTGTACTGAAGCAGTAGATTACAACTTAGATCTAGAGAAAAATAATGCATGAATAGTTGGATCTATGACAGATCCATACACTATAATGTCTCTACTTTACATTCCCCTTGGGGATTTCAACAAATCATGAAGCACATGGAGTAGATCTGAGATTCTATGCAGCAAATCTGTAGATCTATTTAGAATTTCTGAATTATATACAGGAGTATTCATATCAAATCTGAATATGACATGGAATAGAACAAAAATCCATGGATCACCACAGTGAAGGGCAGATCCCCAACACCAAAGATCACTCCTCAAACTTTGCCAAAACACCCTGCAACTTTCCTCTTTGCAGATAATGTAGTACTGTAAGAGAGACTGCGCTATAGGTTTGAAGAATAGTTTGGCCTGATGCCAAGATGTAGATCTGAAGCTCCAATGATCCAGAACACTCTTTCCAATGGGATAGAAGCCTTTCCCACTGAAAAGGGGCACTAGATTGGCTTAGATCTAAGTAGATCTAGCCTCCACTTGCTGTAGCTTACAAAGAAAACCAAACCCTCAACACTATCTACGTGGTAGTTGGAAGTAGAAGTTTGGCCTTAAGCCTGATAGTGGACAATAAATACAAGTCTCTTCCAAGAGATACTCAAGGAAAGAGAAGTATTCCTAAACAAGAGATCCTTGTGCTAAACAACACTATTATCTGCTAAATAGCCAAGAGAATGAGAAATGTCTAAACAGAAAAATTCTTCAGAAATAATATGGTCATCAACAACCCTTCTCTTGTTGTCCTCCTCTTCCTTTTGTAAGATTGAGATCTTGCAAAACCCTGAACCATCTCAATGATTTAGCTCCTTTCACATGTGTGGCCTCCATCTAAAACTGCATTGTGCATCTAGGAGGTTCATTGCATCTGGAAAAAGTTGTTGATTTGGTCCTGTTGACCCAGTCAAATATCTCAACCCCTTTCACACATAAGGGTGTTTTATTAAAGTAGCCCAAATTTAGCCTTGTTCACATGGGGCATTGATTTATTTTGTTGTTTTAGGAGTTTTTATGTTCCTCCTTTATACATTTATTCATGAACAGAAAAGTAAAGAAAAATTTAATATTCCAATTAGCTTGAGGATAATTGGGAATAGTACAGTCCTCCCCTCCAAAATGTTGCTTGTCCTCAAGCAACTTACAAGGACATTGCAAAATCTCCAATGTATTTGCCTCCTCCCAAGGATACAAGTTTCCTTTTGGTGAATAACCCAAATAGTTGTCATCATAAAGAAATGGGATATACGTGGAAAGAATCATATGTTGTCCATTGGTCTTCTCAAGGCATGAGAGATGATAAATGATGGGTGATTCAACCCTCATGAGACACTCCAATCTCCATGCTATCATCCAAACAAAGTGAGCCATCCTTGGTAGGTCATAGAAACAATCATTAATCCCCTCCTTATGCAATGTATAGGGTCTACATGGTTGGAAATGAGAGGTAAGAATGTTCAACTTACGCTGTATCTCCCTCCATTTATGATAAATGTGGAGCTGCTGGTCTTGTGCTACAATAATATAGTCCTCATGAAGCCAAAAGATACTTGGAACCTCATGATTCCCTTCATTGATTCTAGGGACCCTTCTTGCCCAATCTTCCATGCATATAGTGAATAAAGTATCATCACCATATGCGCTCCAAAAGAAACATGGAATACGTGTCATATGATATATTGGATGGTGGCAATAGTCCCTCCATTGAGACCAACATTTCTCTTCTTTTTGCTGCCTCAAAACATAGTACAATAAGTGGCCACCCAACCACCTTCTTGCTGCCATAAGCTTCTCCAAAGCTTGAAAATAGCAAAGGATAAGAGATGTTAGCTGAATATGAGTCAAGAAACACATGTCTTGCCACAAATTATCCCATGTGAGAAGCTTCTCCCAAAGACATAAGTCATCCATGTTGAAGATGGCAACAAGAAACAGTGAATGAGGCATCCTGAAACATCTTTCCTAATCCTAGTTGGAAAGTGATCACCTAAACTAGGTGGGGGCCACACAGGTGATTTTTGTCGCAAAGTCTATTTTTAGACTATGTCTATTTTTAGACATATGGATCATGGTCTATGAGTTGCAGGATGCTATTTATGGATGGTTGGTCAAGTTGGTAAAAATAGATGGACCTCTTTTTTTAGACATACTGGGCGGAGTCTATTTTTAGACTGCCAGTCTAAAAATAGATCAGTCGAATATTATTAGCTCTTAATAATATTTGGACTATAAACATTATCTTATCCTCTTGGAGCACTTTAGTTTGATGCTTGGATGTGGCACATGCAGCTGACAGAAGGAAATACGCTTTTCCTAAGGGTTAGTTGAGCTATTGCATGGTTGACTTCAGTTAGAACTCATGTGGCAGAGTTTGGTGGAGTTGATGAGACGGTTGGTGGAGTTGTGTTCGGTTTAACTTAGTTGAACTAGTTGTATTTATTCTAACTGACAAATACACTAGTGATGAGTGGTGTGAATTAATTATTAATTAATTCACTAATTATTAACTCATAAATCAACTAAAGAACACATCAGTTAACTGCAATGCATGGACAGTTCAGTGGAGACCAGTGTTAGAGGTGGGTGAAAGGGTGAGTCTACTATCAGTTGTGACTATAGCTGTGCATGAGATTTGCACACACATTGATTGAGATTTCCAATGAGGATTGCGCAGTATAAGCCAGTGGGATTTGAACTTGGATCTCATTCTTTTCCATATTGGATTGCGCAGTAGAGGCAGGCAGACAGGTGGAGCAGATTGGAGCATGGGATGTGCATGATCTGAGCTTGTTTTGTGTGTAGCATGTGAGATAGTGTTGAGAGCTTGTGAGGAGCTTTGTGCTATGTATTGTTACATGTTCTCTATCATTATAATATACAGATAGTTGGGGGTTTTCAGCTGTATGCTTTCCCCATTACATACTGTGTTGATATGTGTGCTTGATTATGTTTTAATGTGCGCATGCAACTGCTTCTATTTCCGCATATTGATGATCAATTGTAGAAGAGGTTATGTATTATGCATGAAGCTTAAATAGTGTGTAATCAGGATAATCTCGGTGAATAATTCAGCAAATTATTCAAATTTCTACAATCCATATGGCCTTTTGCATAGAGAAACAAAAGATAAAGTGCAACTGCCATATAATGTCTCTTCCTCCTCTTGAAGTATGAATAAATATGGGAAGTTTCATTTCCCATGGAAAAACCCAACCAATGTGTCATTCCTCCGATCATGTTCCCGACAAAGATCAAAGCATCATCATCATGTGGGATCAAAATCAGCAATACAAAATTAATCAAATGCAATGATAGAAGTGGATCATAGCCCCATAAGTGGAACTAGTACAGTGCATCTCCTGACTGCATCATATCTAGATGTGGTAAGTGGTTTTCCCACCACTTACTTGCTTCCCATAATATCTCACCATGGCTGGAAGTGGGAGATATATTTGGTGCCTTAGGAAAGCACCCATCATGCTGCAAAATCTCCCTTTGTTCACCAAGGGAGTGGCCATAATCAGAAATAGTTTTGGCCCAAAGTTGGCCATGAATTTTATAAGTTATAACACTCTTATTAGGAGTCATGGCCTACATATACATAGTAAAAGAAGGCATACAATCAAAAAATAAAATATGATTTACATAAGTATGCTCTTCACCAATAATCCTCCTCAAACAAATGGAGTGGTGCATATTTCTATTTCCTTCCTCAAAAAGAGAAAGAGAGGGTTGAATTAACTCTTTCATAGAGTTATGTTGTTGCTCCATCTCCATATGGTACATGCATTTTTTATAATTATGATATAAATCTTCTTCAAAACCTTCCCACATGAATCCATTCAAGATAATATGGTGTGTTCTAATGAAATTAGTGGGAGTAGAAAACAAGATTTCATAGGCTGCACATAGTAGTTTATCTTTGAGTCTTGATTCTTTAGTCAAATAGATATGATCATGAAAGTAAATGACTCCATCAACCACTTTATACCTCCTATTTTCCATTTTACCCTCAAGAACCTTACATGTGAAGAGGTTCTTGGAATATTCCACCAAGAGTTGGGACTCCCAATATGGATCTAGGCTTCCCAACAATGACAGCGCTATAGAATTATGAAATAAAGTAGCTGTCACATCATCATTGTTGGGCCGCGAATACAACCACTTTTTAACACTTATTTCATCCATTTATACTCTTCTTTATTATGTAATTTATCATAATTTATCATATAAATCAATTTTATAATTATTTAGGCTCTTATGGATAAATATTATTTCTTCTCCTTTATTTTTAATAAAATTTATGATTAGTATGCATAATTTTATCAATGATGGTTTATTAATATATTTTGTAATATCTCTCACCATTTTAGCCTCCAAGATATTTGTGAGATTGCAGATTTGATCTCCAGCACATCATTCAATATTCCAACTCAGAAATTCGCTGGAATAAGAAATGACAGTTTTGTTGTTGATATTCTAGGCAAATGGAGAAGAATCCGTAAAATCCGGAACATGGGTTTTGTCCATAATGGACCGAATTAACTTTGAGAATGGGTTTTGTCCATATTGAGAGAAACATAGGGTTCTTTGAGAATGATTTTCTCAGATTTACTGTTGCGGTCGTCCTCCAAATTATCTCAGCTGCAAATCCAAATTCGACTTGTTCTTGTTTTTTTTTTTTTTTTTAAGAAAAAATTCGTAATTTTATTTATGAGAAAACAAAATTACATGTTGTATGAGCTGGTATATGTCCAAAGACATTCAAGTTTCCACAAATAAAAAAGAAAAAGAGATACAATTAGGCTTTTCTCCCCTTCTTCTTTTCAACCTTACGCCAAGCACCAAGTGTTGGCGCGGTCTCGATAAGGACTAGCTGATTTTCTTCCGTTGGTGCTCCATTATCCTTATCTGAGTCTGATGTGTCTGATGTATGTGTTATTTTATATCCCCCACTGTCTAGTGTTCCAGGTACCATATCCTGCTGAGTCTTTGTGGTGGTGTCGAGAGGATCTTGCATTTCCTATTCTTGTGTGCCCAAGGAAGTATCTGTTTGTTGATTCTCATGAGGTATTGGTTCCTCCTCTTCTTCCTGTAGTTCTGGCTCTTCAAAGGGAAATTGCCAACCTTTAGCCGCTTTGCCTGTTTTCTTCTTTTTCCTGTTATCCCTTTTGGCTGCCGGGCATGAGTTTTGTAGGTGTCCTGTGCACCTGCATATCTGGCATCTGAAGGCTGTGTTCTCATAATCTAAATGCTGTGTCCATCTCTGTTGTTTGTTGTTCAGCATAATGGACTCTGGGAGTCCCTTGCTCAAATCAACCTCCACACAGATTCGTGCGAAGGTGAATATGCACTCCTCCAGGCATTGAGTGTCTGTTTTAGTGTATCTACCAAGGGTGTTTCCAATGCAGCCAAGAACATTTTCATTCCAAAAATGTAGCAGGAGATCGTAGAGCCTTACCCAGACCGGCATCTTGGTCACCTCCATGGTGTTGGCATCAAAATTTGGGAACCATGGTGTAATGAAGAGTTCCGTGGAGCCCCAGAACCATGGTCCCTGGCTGATAATGGCATCTCTGGCCTCAGTAGATGAAAATTTGACAATGAAGAACCCCTTCGAACATAGGTGTATTTCACATTCCATGGTCCAGTTTGAAAAAATCCAATGGAACAGCTCCATTGGTTTGGGCCAGAAGCAGTTGAATCTGCCTATAATTGCTTGGGATTCGTAGGCAGTTCTATGCATATCAATGTCTAGACTGTTTATATTTATTTCTGGCACGTTGTCCTGCATTTCTACAATGTATGGCTTGGGGGAGCTTTCAACAGGGGCAACAAGTACTGTGGGATTTTTTTTGTCCCCCTGTAATACATTCCTGTATCAACCTTTTGAGGGTACTGTTTTGGATGCACCTTCTCCCATGGAGGCTCCATTTGCTCTGTTTTGGCCTATCATTCCACCCCTCAGTCTAAAGTTGAGGCAGATGGAAGACCCAGTTACAATGGCGTAGTCTTTAAGAGTGTAGTGGTCAGCTAGAGCTTTCCCCCCAAAAATCAGTGACTGTGAATGAACTGGGTACCCCGCCACAGACTAGATTTCTTCCTTCAGATGTAGTATAGAGTCTATTGTTAGAATCCATAGAATAACGCTGTTACCTACAGGAAGCTTAATGAAAACTTGATATGGTTTCGAGCCTACCTGAGGGTCGCTGTAGCAGATATGTTGGCTGCATTTTTTCTCTATAGGCACATCATTCATGGCGTGGGCCTGTGCTAGGCTTGGAAGGTCCGAGGACTGCCACAGAGTCCGCTTAAGGTCGGTGGTCCCTTTATCTACTGCATTGGAGAAGATAGCAGGCCTTTGCAGTTTCTGTTTTTTTTGCAACTGTGGTGGCCGCAAGGCAGTGAACTCAAAACAGCGATGAACCGAAGCCCAATAGCAACCCACCAACGAGGACCAGGGCGTGGATCAGAAGGCCGGCCCGCAAGGATAATAGTCAACCGGTATCCGCTCCCAATAGCAGAGGAAGACTGTAGTCCCAGCGTGGGCTACCATCAATAAAAACAGAGTATTGCGCCCACTGGCACCATGAGAGGTGCAGCAGAGTACATATCCCGGCGATGGTTCATCACCAAGTCCACCAAAAAACAAATGGCGATCGCTGGGACTTATTCCATGCCCCGCTATTGCATTTGATAGTCTGGTCAGGTAACAGTACCCATTCCTGTTGGTTCTGCAGGGTATCCATGAATCTGTCTCAGCAGAAATATAAAATCTCCCAAACGCGAATGGTTTCCCATCCCATACAAAGTCATGAGGAGCAGCAAGGGTAACACAGTATCTCATTCCATGGAGGCGCCGCCAATGCATCAATCTCCAACCGGCGGCAGCGGCGATGGAGGACTGTAAACCTAGATCGAAAGAAATTTTGCCCGCGCGCGCCATCTTCATCTCGACTTGTTCTTGTTGAAATATTGATGGAAATATATTTTCTTGCTGATCAAGCTATTGGGGACAATCCAATATTGTTATGAGGGATCATATTTACTATTTAATTTCTCCTCTTTCTGATTATAAAAGGAGAGCATGTATTATGTATAAAGACAATGATTGAATGATTTGATGATTAAACTCTCTTTTTGTAACTCTGTAACTTCTTAACTCTCGTGATCAGAGAGCGGCTGTTGTAAACATTGTTTATGCCTGATTAATAAAAGAGTTCATTGCCGTTTAATTTCTTAGCTCTGGAGTAAATCCCAGCGGCGTTTCACTGGTGGTTGAGGGCCCCGCCCTGGTGGATCGATCCACTGTTTGTATCTCTATCTTTTCATTATTGTTGTGAGATAGTTCATATTTTCTTTTATTACAGTTTGCAAGTTAATCAGTTTGCTTTTTAATTGCTTATGGATATTGGCATGTTACATGGATGAATCGCATCGTTGTTTTATTCTAAGAAGAATCCTCATGCCTGTATTATTTATTTTGTTACGATTTAACAAAGCTTTGTTGTTCAGCATTTGATTCCATTTGTTGATTGCTGTTCAATTCTCTTAATTACAAAATTTTGTTCAATGGGATTTGTTGTTCCATAGACTTTGCTATTCGATTCATTACTTAGTATTTTTTGTTTGATTCTTTTAAGTTACAGTTTTCTGTCCATTTACATTGCTATTCATTTCAGATTTATTAGTTTACAGATTGCAAGAGTTTTCTTTTAAAGAGTTTTCTTAGTTTACTTTCAATAGCAGCTTTAGTTCAATTTCTATTTCCCTTTAATTTCTTTAAAGCAGGACTGTCAACTGTACAAAACACTGGTTATTGCTTCCTCATTCCCAAATTGATTGTCTTGTTCCAGTTTGATTTCAATTGCATCAATTTCTAGAGGAATGAGTTATTGCTATTGTATCCTCGATTGATGTTTGCTGAGTGAATAAGTTGGATTTCAGAGCATTTGAGTTTATGTTGTTGTAGTTAGATTTCTTTTTCAAACATCTGTTTACTTTTGTATTTGGAACACTATACTACATCTTGCAAGGCATTACTCTCGGATAAATTGCCGCCTCAGACTGAGTACTCTCTTGAAATAAAAAGTTGTCTCGGATTGATAATTAATGTAGGATAAATAGGCGTTAAAAAGACACCTTTTATACCTCAACATTTTGGCACCGTTGCCGGGGAGAGTGTATGCCATTTAGAAGGAGTGATGCATATTTTACCTTTTTTCTTCTTGGAAAGAATTGGGTATTAAAGACGGAAGGTAAGAACCTGCGCACCGAGCAAGGAACATACTTGCTCACAGCCTGCTTCACAGCAGAATTGGGTAAATTTCTTTCTTTAGGTAGGAATGAAGGATTGTTTTTTTTAAATGAATGAATAGAAAAGCTAAACAAGAAAAAATTCCTCCCAAACCTGAAAAATCTAAGAGACCGGTGACCCTTGGGAGAATGACCTTTATTGACAAAATTATTAAGAAAACTGAATCCCAGCCTTCAGTAGAACCCAGGAAAGTTATTTCTAGACAACCTACTAGTTCCCTTCAGGCCATAGAGTCACCATCTGTAGCCTTTGCTGAGGTACATAGCCAAATAGAAGAGACTGAGCAAGATTCCCAAGAAATTGAGAATTCTCGCCCAATTTTTTTTTTTTTTTTACAAGAAGGGAAGTTGGCTTCTCATACCCTACTATTTATCAACATGCATTTTTCAAATTTGGGTATGTACATACTAGAGGCCTTATTTTGGAAATGGCTCCACCGGAAATACTCTTATACATAAGCATATTCAATTTTCAAAGAAGAGTAGGTTAGTGGAGAAAATAAAATAAATAAGGAAATAAAATAAACACATTTTTTAATTTTTTGTAAAAATAGTTGTTTTGTTGCAACACGCTGTGGAAATAAACATCGCTGATAAATATTTTAATTTATTTATGTATGTAGATGCATTATATTGAAAATAAAAATTATATAAACACTTATCACCAATATGGAAAAATTTCTTGAATATCATATTTTTTGGCTTGTGGGCTTGATGAAATTTCTGAAAACACAATTGGAACAGTCATGTTTTTGGGGGCCAAAAATGAATATTTTTAAAACCTATTTCTATCCTAAGTAGCTCTTGATATCTAATTTCTAACCCAATTTGAATCACTCCATTTTCATTTGAAACGAAAAAGTTAGAACCAAAACATTGACAGGGTGTCTAGTAGGCAGCTCAACAACAGAGTTGGGACAGTCAGTTTTTGGAGGCCTAAATGACTATATTTTTAAAACTTGTTTCTATGGTATATTCCTCTATAAATTTAGTTTACAATTCAATTTGAATCACTCAATTTTGATATCGTATGAGGAATTTATGACCAAAATATTGACTGCCTATCATAAATCAGCACTCTTGAAACTCTGTTTTCTCGGCTGTTCACTAGCGTATTTGACCTATCAATTATTCTTGTCTTCAAAACCTGTTTCTATTGGAGATCAATAAATTAATCTAATTTAATCTCCAATTTTAATCAGTTCAATCCGCCATCAAAAGAAAAATTTATGCTTGAAATATCAACTATTGGTTTGAGCTAGAAAATCGAGAATGACTATTATTCAGGGTGTTCTAAGAAAATTTAACATACCATTACATGAAATTTTTAAAACCTATTTATATTGGAGATAAAAATTTGAATTAGCTCTCATTTGGCTTTGGAATCACTCAAATCAGACGAAAAACAAAGAAGGTATGATTAAAACACTGCTGGTTAGTATAGTCGACCACTGCTCTCCCGCAGGTGACAAATAAAATATGTTTTATTTTTCCGTGGATTTGTTCTACAGAGTAAATACCTGTTATTTTTTTGCATAATTCTTAGATTGAGGGAGTCCATACACCTCTCTTTCTCCATGATTTAATGTTTTATTGCAGGTGGACACTCGTTTTTTTGTAGGTCTTAGGAGAACAAAGAAGGTCAATTTATGGACGAGCGATTCTTAAAAGAAATTTTAGTGAAACAAGGGCATTTTATCCAGTTCATTACCTAACATATTTATAACAAGAAGAAATGAAGAATTGGTTTCCATTTGAAGATTCATGTGACTGCTACCAAAACATTTTTCAAAAAGATCATTTTTCTCCATTTACAGATTGATATTCCCTTAGGAAATAACATCATGGCTGTTGCAACTTGATAAAGTGTTGTTTCTTTTCTGATTTCTTTTATGTTTTTGTGTTTCAAGTGTTGATCCCTTCAAATTGTAGTTTCCGCTCCAGTGACAATTGAACAATAAGGACCCCACCATGCAAGTTTCAATTGCAGAAGACAATTCTTCGGTAGCATCAATTCTGTAAAAAAATTACTTTTTCTTCAAATCTGTACATAAAATTTCCTTTCTATTTGATTGGATTTGCTTGACAATGGATTGCACATTAGCTTTGTTCTTTCCTCTATTTTTTTTCTTTTGTTGTTCCCTACAACCTCTTTGCGTGCTTATATTTGTTTATTGTTTCTCTTAAGGAACAACAGCCATTCCTCTTAAGAATTAGTGCGTTTGTGTGTTTATTTTTGTTGTTCCTTTCAAAAGGAACAACATTTCCGTTGATTAGTTTTGTTGTTCCTTTAAAAAGGAACAACAGTTTTGTTGTTCCTTTCAGAAGGAACAACACTTTTGCTACGTGTTTTTTCTCTTCCTTTCAAAAGGAACAACAGTTTTGATGTTCCTTTCAAAAGGAATAACAGTTTTGATGTTCCTTTCAAAAGGAACAGTAGTTTTGTTGTTCCTTTCAAAAGAAACAACACTTTTGCTGCCTGTTTTTGCTGTTCCTTTCCAAAGGAACAAAATTTTTCCTGCTTGTTTTTGTTGTTCCTTTCAAAATGAAGAGCATGTTTTTGCCGACTGCTCTTGCTGTTCCCTTCCAAAGGAACAAAATTTTCGCTGATTGTTTTTGCTTTTCCTTTCGAAAGGAACAACATTTTCGCAGATTATTTTTGTTGTTCCTTTCCAAAGGAACAACACTTTTTTAGTGCATTTTTCTTGTTTTTTAAACAACATTTCTAGGACTTTTCTAAATTCTTCATGACTCTTTGAAAGGCAAACATACAATTTATGCAAATATACACAAATTAGAGGCTACTGGAATCAGCTAATCAAGAGAAATTGTCATTTTTAAGAAATTTTTTTGTAGTGATAAGAAAAGGAAAGGACACAAACATCTATATCACTTTGCTGTCTTTATTTTCACTAAAATTAATATGATCGATTATCTTTATCATGTTGGTTCTTCCCTAAATCTTCATAACTCTCTTTGATTTTTATTTATTGAATAAGAATAAGGGCATACTTTCTCTATTGAGATGTTCAGACTTCTTCCACCATCCCTACTCTTAAGGAGTGTTGAGCCATCCTCTATACATAAATAGAGAAGTGCTACATAAAAAAATAAAAATAAAAAAATCTCTATATGATTACTAACAATCCTATGATATGGCAAATGGAGGATAGGGGGTCTCATCAAGAGCCAGCCTACCATGATCATAAGGGAGCAGTGAAGTGGCATTTCCATTATGGCCACCACACTAGGGATATGATCCAATGGAGAACTCAGAAAAATAAAAAGTCCTTGGAACAGGAGGTCTCATCACGAGCCGGCCTACCCACCTTTCACTCCTTCCTGGTAAATGGCATTGTGATTCATTTGGTCCCAAAGCTAGCACAGTGGCCTCCATCATGACATCACACAGCACTTCCCTAGGCATAAATAAAGGATAATGGTTCCAAGGGTGAGAAAGCAACTTTGTCAAGGTTATAGACACCTGTGGGTAACAGAGCTCTGCTGATAGTATTGGAGTCATATTTTTCACAAATCAATAGTAATGATAAACCCTTTTCTTATATCTTTATCTAATATCAAATGAGAGTATGCTCCTAAACCCTTTGTTCAGAACCTCTTATGCATGAAATTTATTTATAAATCGATCATAATGGTTTATGTGAATAATGAACACATAAGTATTTTTTTCACATCAACTGTCCTTTTCCCTTATTTTCGAATCATTACATAAAAATTTCCATATCTACTCACGATTTCAAAATATGCATTGATTTTAGTAATGCATTAATTTGTTGATCATATCATAAGTATGTATGTCTTTCCATGCGGTACAATTGCTGTGTAGTACGCTGCTCTTCTATTTGCCATAATATTCATATTGCATTTCTACAGTATTTTTTCTGCTTAAAATTTTTGCATGCATCTTATCTATTGCCATTCAAAACTAAAACTGTGGATTCAAGAAAATTGCATACAAAATCTTGCTTTGTTTACAGGAGAACAACAAATATGGGGGGGGGGGGGAATTCTATTCGCAGCACGACCACACTATTGCAACTAACAGAAAAGGCTCGCGAACACGCACAATTCTTCAGACATGATGTGCTTGCATTGCTTCCACCTTTTGCATCACTTTCAGTATCTGCTCAGCCTACATCAGCTTCAACAAATGCCAGTCCCTACATGTCATTCCACATTTTTTCGGAGGTAACACTTGAGGTAAAATAGCATAATTTTCTAATTTATTATGAATTTAGGAGAATTTCATGAAAATCTATTGAGCATTATTTATCATCATTCATTCCACATCTTTACCACTTCCCATTTTTTAGAGACATCTCATCTTTCAGTTTGGGGGAGTGTTGATTTCCTTCATTTCTTTCTTTTGACCATATTAGTAATATTTTTTTATCATTCATTGATATTCTTATTCATTCTCAACACCTCCCTTATTCCATGTCGTTTTACACCAAGCATCGATTTCAATAGATTGTAGAAACCACCTCTCTTTGTTTTCTAGCATTGCATGAGGACATGCTAATTCTTCAGTTTGGGGGAGGAATTTCTACACATGATGGATGTTTTCCACTTTCTTTCTAATTTAAGACATACAATTTCATTTTTATACAGTGCAAAAATTGATTTGCATATATCTTTATAACTATGAACTGAATCCTTGTGATTTCTGGATAACAAAGAGGTATCATTAAAATACACAGACCTAGATAATTTCACACTAAATTAGTTCATAAAACTTTGAAAATTATGCACTATCACCTACAGCCATTTTGTTTATATCTCATGATCCGTGCATCAAAACGATCTGATTTTTGAGAAAATGATTAATGAAGTTTGCTGTTACTTATATCACATTTTTCTGCAAATTCATATACATATAGTTGAACATCAACTGTAAAAATTGTTATGCTTTCATCAAGATTGCTAAAATTTAATATTCATTATTTGAGGAAAAATTCATTTGTTCCATCCATTTCATGAGTTGGGATGAACAATTTTCTTTGCGTGGTTAACACATGGGTTTTGTCTTTGGGTTGCATGAGGACATGCAATATATTCAGTTCTGGGTTGCATGAAGACATGCAATATATTCAGTTTGGGGGTATGTTGGGCCACGAATACGACCACATTTTAACACTTATTTCATCCATTTCTACTCTTTATAATGTAATTTATCATAATTTATCATATAAATCCATTTTATAATTATTTACGCTCTTATGGATACATATTATTTATTCTCATTTATTTTCAATAAATTGATTATTATTATGCATAATTTTATCAATGATGGTTTATTAATATATTTTGTAATATCAATCACCATTTTAGCCTCCAAGATATTTTTCAGATTGCAGATTTGATCTCCAGCACATCATTCAATATTCCAACTCGGAAATTCGTTGGAATGAGAAGTGACAGTTTTGCGGTTGATATTCTAGGCAAATGGAGAAGAATATGGAAAATTTGGAACATGGGTTTTGTCCAGAACGGACCGAATTAACTTTAGTGATAAATGGTTTGCCCAAATTCGGCCTGTATTGACAGAAACAGAGGGTTCTTTGAGCACGATTTTCTCAGATTTACTGTTGTCGTCGTCCTCCAAATTATCTCAGCTGCAAATCCAAATTCGACTTGTTCTTGTTGAAAGATTGATAGAAATATCTTTTCTTTCTAATCAAGCTGTTGGGGACAATCCAATATTGTTATGAGGGATCATATTTTTTATTTAATTTCTCCTCTTTCTGATTATAAAAGGAGAGCATGTATTATGTAGAAAGACAATGATTGAATGATTTGATGATTAAACTCTCTTTTTGTAACTCTGTAATTTCTTAACTCTCGTGATCAGAGAGCGACTGATGTAAACATTGTTTATGCCTTATTAATAAAAGAGTTCGTTGCCATTTAATTTCTTAGCTCTGGAGTAAATTCCAGCAGTGTTTCACCGGTGGTTGAGGGTCCGGCCTTGGTGGATCGATCCGCTGTTTGTATCTCTATATTTTCATTATTGTTGTGAGATAGTTCATATTTTCGTTTATTACAGTTTGCAAGTTAATCGGTTTGCTATTTAATTGGTTATGGATATTGGCATGTTACATGGATGAATCGCATCGTTGTTCTATTCTAACAAGAATCCTCATGCCTGTATTATTTATTTTGTTACACTTTAATAGAGCTTTGTTGTTCAACATTTGATTCCATTTTTTTATAGTTGTTCAATTCTCTTAATTACAGATTGTTGTTCAATGGGATTTTTTGTTCCATAGACTTTGCTATTCGATTCATTAGTTAGTATTTGCTGTTCGATTATTTTAAGTTACAATTTGCTATCCATTTACATTGTTGTTCATTTCAGATTTATTAGTTTACAGATTGCAAGAGTTTGATTTTAAAGAGTTTTCCTAGTTTACTTTCAATAGCAGCTTTAGTTCAATTTATATTTCCTTTTAATTGCTTTAAAGCAGGGCTTTCAACTGTAGAGAACACTGGTTATTGTTTCCTCATTCCCAGATTGATTGTCTTGTTCCAGTTTGATTTCAATTGCATCAATTTCTAGAGGAATGAGTTATTGCTACTGTATCCTCGATTGATGTTTGCTGAGTGAATAAGTTGGATTTCAGAGCATTTGAGTTTATGTTGTTGTACTAGTTAGATTTCTTTTTCAAACATCTGTTTACTTTTGTATTTGAAACACTGTAATACATCTTGCAAGGCATTACTCTTGGATAAATTGCTGCCTCAGACTGAGTATACTCTTGAAATAAAAAGTCGTTCCTGGATTGATAATTAATGTAGGATAAATAGGCGTTAAAAAGACACCTTTTATACCTCAACGATCACTCTCCTCTTCGACATGCTCAATGCCAAAGTCACATGTTGGAGTATTGTAGCTCCATCTTTGTTGCCTCTCTTGCAGCTGATCTTGCTCAGGACCAGATTGAAGTTCATGGAAGTCAACCTCCTCTTGAAAGGTCTCTTTCTTCCAAAACTTCCATATTTTGGCCCATGCATACAAGAGTGTTGGTACCCTCTTGTCAAACTTAGAAATATTCCTTGTGTGTAGAGATATTATTTGCTACCCCAAGACTATGGAGTGGCCATTTGACATCATGCTAATGTCAACATAGATCTTTGAATCATTTCTCAACACAGATAACTAAGTGGGACATAGTTTTGTCCAACTCATAAAGTTGATCAATTCTCCTTGGAACCCATCAATGGTTCTCAGCGTTGTGCTAGCTTCTCCCAAGGCTTCTCCCTTAGCCAAATATGTCACTGGTGCATTAAGTTGAGAGAACACTTTATTTTTCTTCCAATCAAGGGGTCTCCCTGGTGGAATGCCTCCATGTAAAGAGACATCAAGATCTGAAGTAGATTGTATGAATGAGTTGATTGATGTGTCCATCTCCTTGCTGCATATATTAGTCTCCTTCTCATGAATAGAAACCCCTTGAAATAAACAAGGGTGCATGCTCCTCATCAGTGGATGCTGGTCCATCCTCCCTCCTATTTCTTGGAGCAAGGTGGCATTGCCCAATAATGCTATCACATAATGCTCCTTGGGAATCATTTTCAGATATGCAAAATCTCTTTCCCTTGAAACAATAACTTCATGTCCATCCCCATGTGGTGATGGGTCTTCTTCTGAAATGACAGCATTGTTACTTCCCTCTTATCCTTTCTCCTCATCAATATTTGAAAAAGCCTCATTATCAATGAGAGACCTTAGATCATGGTCTTCCCTTGAAAGAGGAATCTCCATGAATTCCCTTTGAGAAGAAATCTCTTCATGAAATGGGGATCTTTCCCTTGGCAAGGTATCACAAAATTATTTATCCACTTCAACAGAAATATGAAGTGGAGTTGGCATAACACATATTTCCAACTCATGCAAGGGTTTTGCATACTCATGCTTTGCTAGATCAATCAAAGATGTTTCAGTTTGTTCTACATCAAATCTCTTCACTAACCTCCTAGTGAATCTTGCATAAGTAGATATATTTTCATTCTTCAGTGAAAAGGATTCAAATAACCACCAAGCATAAGCTTTACCTTTAAGATGCAGCACAGCTACTTTAAGGGCTTCCTTTTCTGAAGCTTGATGTAGATCCAAATATGAGTCTAGCTGATCTATCCATTCCTTGACTGTGCATGTGGAGGATCCATCAAAATTGGGAAGAAAGAATATACCCCTCCTTCTTCTATTGTACTTGATGGATCCCATTTCCTCCTTGAGCTGGTAGAACTATTGGAAGCTTAGGTTCTCCTTGATTTTCCAAGATTTAGATTCATACTCCTGAAGATAATCACTCAAAGTCTCCTCCTTTGGTGCATCTTCTTCCTCCATTTATCTTGCAGTAAATCTGGGCATAGAATAACATTGTTGATCTGATTGTGTAGCTGAGTGCTTGCACATATAAGATGAAGAACTGGGGATTTCTTCATTTAAATATCTTCTTGAGGGACCTTCATGTCTTTCCCTCTTCATTTCCCGGGTTTCTTCTTTCAGTTCATACATAGCTTGAGAAAGAGTTTTAGAGAACTCTTCTCTTTGCAAACTTCCAATTAAAGGGATCTTACCCTTTTCTTCTGTATCTTCAGTGTAACCATATTTATTCATCAGTATTTTCTTTCCATGAAAAGAAATATTGACTCTTCAAGAAAAGCAAATCATAGGCTGTGCCAAGATGATTGCTTTGATACCACTGTAATATCCCAATATGGACTGCTTAGCAAGACATGCCTAAAAAACACATTTTTCAGGAATTTATGCTACAGGATTGCAAACCAACCCTTGGATCCCTTAGATCTGATAATGTAAGACCTGAATCCAAGAGGGGATCAGAAAAAAATATTTCTAGGTGAGGTAAACAGGTCCCCCACACCTAGTTCAGCTGACAAATGCCTAATAATGGCTCTGTAACAAGATTACACAACGTTTCTTCAGAAATAACGCATTTCAACAAGGTAGCAGTAGTAGGCCAATATGGAGGCTCAATAATGTCATATACATCAACAAATCAGAATTATATTGAAGCCCATGAGTCTTAGAACATAAAATAGAAGACTTATACAGAAAGAAGCGCTCAAAAAGAGGTGTTGCAACACATATATTGGCCGAACAAGCTTGACAACGTTATTTTATTGAGTGTACTGTAGCAGTAGATTACAATTTAGATCTAGAGAAAAATAATGCATGAACAGTCTGATCTATGACAGATCCATACACTATAATGTCTCTACTTTACATTCCCCTTGGGGATTTCAACAAATCATGAAGCACAGAGAGTAGATCTGATATTCTATGCAGTAGATCTACAAATTTATTCAGAATTTATGTATTATATACAGGAGCATTCAAATCAGATCTAAATATGACATGGAATAGAACAGAAATCCATGGATCACCACAGTGAAGGGCAGATCCCCAACACCAGAGATCACTCCTCAAACTTTGCCAAAACACCCTGCAACTTTCCTCTTTGCAGATAACACAGCACTAGAAGAGGGACTACCCTTTATGCTTTAATAATATTTTGGCCTGATGCCAAGATGTATATCTGAAGATCCAATGAGCCAAAACACTCTTGCCAATGGGATAGAAGCCTTTCCCACTGAAAAGGGGCACTAGATTGGCCTAGATCTGAGTAGAACTAGCCTCCACTTGCTACAACTTACAAAGATAACCAAACCCTCAACAGGATCTGCATTTTAGTTGGAAGTAGAAGCTTGGCCTTAAGCCTGATAGTGGACAAGAAATACAAGTCTCTTCTAAGAGCTACTCAAGGAAAGAGAAGGATTCCTAAACAGGAGATCCTTGTGCTAAACAACACTATTCTCTGCTAAACATCCAAGAGAATGAGAAATTTCTAAACAGACAAATTCTTCAGAAATAATATGGTCATCAACAACCCTTCTCTTGTTGTCCTCCTCTTCCTTTTATAAGATTGAGAACTTGCAAAACCATGAACCATCTCAATGATTTAGCTCCTTTCACATGTGTGGCCTCCATCTAAAACTGTGTTGTGCATCTAGGAGTTTCATTGCATCTAGATAGTGCTGTTGATTTGGTCCTGTTGACCCAGTCAAATGTCTCAATCCCTTTCACACATAAGGGTGTTTTATTAAAGTAGCTCAGATTTAGACTTGTTCACATGGGGCATTGATTTATTTTGCTGTTTTAGGAGTTTTTATGTTCCTCCTTTATACATTTATTCATGAACAGAAAAGTAAAGAAAAATTTAATATTCCAATTAGCTCGAGGATAACTGGGAATATTACAACAAAATACTAAATGATCAAATATATCCTCTTATAAATATCAAGATAGGCTAAGGATAAAAAAGTAAGTCCAAGGTTGAAGATAACAAGAATATCACTTTCATGAAAGCTGTAATAAAATAAAATGATAACTCTCAGCAATATGAGAGTATTGGAGCTAGAAGACTGATAGAAGAAAGGAGAAGGTTGTGTAAGTAGATCAGGGATGAGATTACCTCCATGGAAAACTCAGAGAAGGCATACATTGAAAAAGATGATGAAGCAACCCAAAAGAGATCCAAAGATTTAGAAGCTAGTAAGACCTTGATGGGTAATGAAGAAAATAGAAACAAGCAGCAACCTCAAATAACAAAGAACAAAATGAAGAAACAATCAGCTTGAAAAGGCTCATACACTCTTGAATATGAATTGAATAAATTTGGAAGCTGTCAAAGGAAGTTCTTTCCTCCTATGAGAAGTATCACTTGTTTTTCCTACCACAAAACTGGACATATTGCTACATACTGTAAGACAAAGAAAATCCAATTCAACTAGAAAAAGATGCAGAAAATGGAAAGAATGCCTCAAGCAAACAAATGGAGAGGACAACCTTTCACTAGCTACACTAATCGTTTCCATGGCTATTGTTTTTCATGCAATGAATTTGGACATAAATATGTTGAATGTAAATTGTGTTCAAAAAGGGGAAAAAATGCCATACATCATCTCAACCTTACTTAGGTAAAATAATATGTTATTCATGCCATAAGATTGGTCACAAAGCAAAAGACTGTAAGCTTCCATATGCATTAAAGAACTCTAGACAGATGATGGAATCCAATCAAATCAGACAAAACTATGAATTAAAAAGAAGTGCAAACATTATGAAGAACCCCAATAAAGTATGGAAGGAAAAGAGAAAGGTGGAGCCTGTTACTTCAATAACATAATGAATCCATCATAGTTTCAGGGGGAGCTTCTCTAGGAAGCAAAGCAAATATCCAGCTAGTAATCGATAAGAAGCAACATCCCAGGGGGAGAGCGGTTCATAAATAGTCCCCGTAAAAGTAGTCTAAGAAGAGCTCCTTGGAATAAGAACAACTAAAAGTTTAGGAAGGGAAAGGATAATTCCTCTGACAGAGAACTATAGAGGAAGAAGGATACCTGAAGCATTCAATAGCCAACAGGTTGGTGGAAGGAGAGAAGGCAACAAGCAACCATGGTGGTAGAGGGAACATCATCCATGAACATATTAGCTAAGAAGACAAAAACACACTAAATGATGAATAGTTAAAATCATAAAAATTATGTTTCTAGCTATAGAAATGGAAAGATCCATAGAGGATGATCACACTATGCATCACACTACAAGTGTTAACAATGAAACAAAATTAAGAAGGATGAGTAAGAGAAATGTTTATCTTCATTATATCATTACAACATTCATCAATAGAAGGTCCCCTTGGAGGAAAGCAGTTAAATGAGTGATAAAACTATGAATTTTCTGCCCTTTTAGATTCCAAGTAAAGAAATTGAAGATGTCTTACTGAAGATCATTATGTTAGAACATTTGAATTGTATATAGAGTAGCAATGATTCTGGAGCAGTCCTAGAGAGGAATATGTAGTGACATTCTTTTAAAACAGAATGACAGAATAAGAAAAAGGTTAATGATGCCAGAATTAGATTTTGTATATTGATGATTGCTGTTGAGAACAATAGAGAGCTCAATAGTAGAAACTATGAATGTCATCTTAACTATGGGTGTATGTGCGAGATGAAGTGAAACTACTGTATGGATTATCAAATGAGTATCAATTGGTATTTGGAACAAGTAACATGCCTATCAACAGAATACCAAGTGTTATCGGTAGAGCAGTGGTATGGTACAGGTCCTCAGGATCAAAGTATTATGGCAAAAGTACATCAAGGTAGTATTCCCAATGTTATCATCATTATAGTATTTGTGATTAAGCTCGGGTTTCTCTGATAATTGAAAAGTATTTTCTGATTTTAAATACTGGAGAATGTTGAGATGGATTATTAAAGCATGAAAAGGTCAATAAAATTTCTAAAGGATCATTATCTTATTTACATTCGAAGTATTATATTGAGCATTGAAGAAGTATCTATTTCTAGATATAACTGCATGCCTTTCTCAAGTCAGTACCGATATATCTTCAAGGCCTCTTTCTTAAGATCATTCATAAAACTATGTGAAGTCTGTTTGATGAGATTTCAATTAAACAACTTGAAGATGTTTCGCTGAATAACATTATGATAGAGTAGTTAAAGTATCTTAATTATGAAGGACTAGTTGTGTTAATATTACTATTTGAAGCTCAAGAGTCTTTTATTGTTTCATCTAAATCATACTTCAACATAAAGGAATTGCTGGTATTTCACCATTGCAGAGAGGTTGATCATTAACATTCATATCCCCCTTATGTCATAAATAAAATTGTATAGTTGATAAGTGAGACTAACCAATGAATTGAATGTATCTAGCCTCAAGGGTTTGTTTTGAAAATACTCTGTACAATATTAAATTCATTGGGTATTTTATATTGGAAGACAGGCTAGTTTTACAACAAGTTGTAAGGATTCTTGAGATTCATTGTTCACATCAGTATGAAGGGCCTTTCGGATGTTAGTGTAATATCCCTATCAGCAGTCTAGCACATATCACCAACAATAGGCATTAAAGGTGAACCACAACTACAAAATATATATTGGCATCATCATATTTGAACAAATGTGTACTGCAAATGTGTATTTCAGAAGAATACATATTCCATCTACAACCTTCCTCAACAGATATGTATCTCAGATGAAGATCATAATATAGACTGAAGTATATTTGGAGCAGACTTTATATGTCGTATGGAGAATTCTCAATATTTTAGTATTATTCAAATGATGTATCTCTGATTATATAAGTCTAGTACAATTTGTTCTATGAAGTGTCCTTATCATCACCTTCAACCTTATACAAGTGCAAGGAGTTTTTTCTTTGGGATGGTATCAACTTACTATGTATATACATACAAGTTCAATGTTTCTCAAAGTATTCTCCCAAAAACTCTTATACACCAGTCTGGAGCAGCAAGGTATAAAGTCAGAAGAAGAAGGCCTATACACAACTCAGAGAGAAATAATGCAAAGATGGAAACTACATTGGGAAATGTGAAACCATTTTCTATTGATATCAAAGGGGGAGGAAAATCAAGCAGAAGAACAAAGGCTCTTCTAAAAGCAAGAAGAGGAAGAAGGACACTTCTCAGAATGAAAGGGGGAGGAAGTCTTGGAGGAAGCATTGGAGTATTGGTGAATGTGTTGCCAACAATGCCAAAGGGGGAGAGTATTGGAAATATTGTCATTGATGGCAAAGGAGCAAAGCACCGGAACTATCATTAAGGGTGAGGAGCAGAGAAGCACCAACAATAAGGAAAAGAAGCAGATCAAGAAATAATGCAGTAAGAAAGCATAAAAGAGAGGTAAGGAGCAACATTAGACCATAAGCAAATGCACCAAAGGAGAAAAGGCAGCAAAGGCAGCAGAAAGGCAAAGGCAACAAAGGAAAATAAGAAGCAAAGACAACAAAGGAAGTTAAGGCAAAAAAGGAGAAAAGGCAACAAAATAGAAAAGGAAGAGTCGTGAATGTGCTGGGTAGAGTCGTGAACATGCAACAAGCGTGATAATCCCAAGTCAGAGTGAATAACAAACAGAAAGAACAAGCTCAAGAGAGATCAACACTTTAAAAAACAAAGACAAAGCAAAATACTTCAGAGCACAACAGAAGGCAATAGGATTTGCAAGACATAGTGAGGACCATAGATCTTACACAATCCTCTGCTTGATTGAATATCATATTAATCATATAGTAGAAAGCAATCAGATTTGCATGCAACAACAAGGACCGTAGATCTTGTGGAGATCAACGGTGGAAGATCATATCACAACCGTGAAGACATCGCATATCGTAGGGTATAGTGATTATGGTTAAGACTTCGCAAGTTAAGTTATTTAAGTTGCGATGCAAAGGGGATCGGTAAGGAGACAAGTGTGGACCGTCGGATCCAACGAAGATCAACGACAGACGGTGAATCACAAGTTCACACGTTGCAAATTTTAGCGGATAGCGCTAAGGCTTCACAAGGTATGTTAATTTTTTTGCATTGCGGTAAGGTTAGAAAGTTGCGATGCAGTGAAAGGGAGGAGCCACGTGTTAGCATTGTGCATAAGCGCACATTGCAAATGTTAGTGGATAAGTGCTAAGACTTCACAAGGTATGTTAATTTTTTTATGATGCGGTAAGGTTAGAAATTTGTGATGCGGTGAAAGGGAGGAGCCACGTGTCAGCATTACGCATAAGCGCACATTGCAAATGTTGGCGGATAAGCGCTAAGGCTTTGCAAGGTATGCTAATTGTTTTGCGATTCAATAAGATTAGAAAGTTGCAATGCGGTGAAAAGGAAGAGCCATGTGCCGGAACTGCTCATTAGCGCACATCACAGATTTTATGTTTTATACTTAAGGTTCGCATTGTAAGTTATGTTGGATGCGATGTGATGCAATTGCATATCGCACAAGATAGGAGATATGTTTATTGCTAAACGTTAAAAGTTGTGGGCAAGCGAAGTGCGATGTATTGTGATTGGTCAAGTATTGTAGGACCCGAAGACCACTATTTTACGTATATGTAAGGGATGTCTGTTATGTACGTTCTATTATAAAGTATGTGCTGATTGATTTCTAAATGTATGTATGTTAATAAAACTCAAAAATTGTAATCCGCTACATTAAAAGGGAGTTTATGTGGGCCATAACCCACAGGTCATAGTATTTTTTAAAATGGTAGTTTCATGATGTATCAACAATAAGCAGCAGCGGTGTAAAACATAAAGGCATGGCTTAAGTCAGGCTAAGACTGTAATGCTGCAGCACAGTTGGAAATATAACTGCAGAAACATAAAAGACAAAGGGACAACAAGCAAAAGAAGAAAAACACACAAAAAATCTAAGAAGCTGAAAGGGCTGAGTGAAATATTTGATTGTAATTGTAAATGTATTAATTATTTTATATTGTTTGTGATGCAAAGGAAAGTCTCCAAGGAAAAGAAAAACTCCAATTTAATACTGAAACGAGTGTATATATTGTTGTAACATCCTGAATATACTGAGTGAGGAAATGAGTGGGTGGAAGGCAAGAGGCATGCCTGTTCACTTCATATTCCCATATAGAATGCAAGTAGCCATGAAGTGATCTCTATAAATTATGTTATTGTAATATGCATAAAAATATTAGAGAGTAGAAGAATGAGAGAGAGCAGAGAGAGATGTTGTGCAGATCTAGAGCTGATATGAAGTAGATTTGAAGGCTGGAAGGGCAACAGTGAAGGAGTAAAATAGAGCTCATATCTAGGTAAATCAACATATGATTTTATTGTAGTGAGAGGGATTTGATGCTTCCATATCATGTTTTAGCTTGATAGATGTCCAATTGAAGCTGGTTGAGGTAGGAGCTTCCCGTGGGTTGTAGCCTGCAGAAAATAGATGGGAGTTAGAGCTTCCTTGCAAGTTGTAGCTTGTAGAATTTGAGGTAGTAGCCTCCTGTAGGTTGGATCCTATAGAAAATCAGTGGTGAGAGGGAGTTGTAGCTTGCCTTTGCATCACAACAATAATAAGATGTGGTTTTATCCCTTATGGGTTTCCACTTATATCTGCTTTCTATGTGCTTGATGATTAGGTGTTGATGTGATGTTTTAATCTGCTTAATTGCTTTCTCTACACACATTAAATTTGTTGATTCATTATGTATTAAGTTGCTTATGAACTGAAGGTGTAATTGAGTTGAATGAAAAGAGTTTTAAATTTCCATGAATGTACTAAGCTGATTCACCCCCCCTCTTAGTTTAGCTAAGAGTTCGTCAGGAGGCTGAATGGATTAGGATTTTAGGCTAGGTGTGAGTTTAGGGGTTTTGATAATTGATTTTGGTCGGGTTGTTGGATGAAAGTATGGTCAAGGGAGCTAGGTCAGGGCAAATGAGATAAGGTTGTAGAGATTCAGTGGGGAAAGGTAGGCATAAGGCTTAACACTTTAATATAATTGTGATGAGATGGTTTTAAGACTAATGAGGAGCTAGGAAGAGCATAGGAGACGTATTCTGCCTAAACAGAGGAAAATGGACAAATTATGATAACTTTCCCTAAACAGAGCATGAGCAAGCATGTATTTTGCCTATCAACTTGAAAGAGATCATACAACATAGGTTAAATGAACATGAATACAAAAAATTCTAACATATGAAACTGAAGTAAAAACAATGATAAACATCATACCACATGTATCCCAAAAAATAGCTGCAACTCTTCTTTATTAACTGGCCAAAATGCGTACAATTGTCCTTGATCAATGAGCTAGCATCAAAACTGATTCCAACCCTTACTAAGAGTGAAGAAAGGGAATAAATATACATCAAAACAATATTCACTCATCCTCAGGGGTCGAATCCATGAGGTGAGGAAGAGATCCAAAAAAATTTGAACTGCAAGTTGGAGTGTAGGAAGGTGCAAGTGACTCCTCCATAATTACATTAAAATTGATTCATTTGAATTAATGAAAAATTTTACCTGATGAATATACCCCTACGTAATTTATCCATAACACAATTACATTTACCATCCTCAATTACATAGGTGGGAACATCAATTTCTGAGATAAAGTCAAAATTACAATGAAGTTTAAAAAAAATCAGCAAATGGTCAAGTGTGCCCTCACTGTTCAAAGCTGATTTTGACTGACTTGTTGGTGTCCAAATTTGCTCCAAGTTAGCTTTTTGGAAATCCCTTCAAGTCTAGTTTCAATATTTTCCTTTAGTTTTCAAAATGAATATCATTTTCCCTGTCAAAACTACATTCTCCCTAGACTTATCTGTGCGCAGTGCCTAGGCCAAAATAGGGGCAAAAACATGATTTTTAGGGTGTTTTTTTTTCCCTTTTCACTGACTAGTTTGTCTCAAAAACATTAGAAAATTGATAGGGTGCATGTATTCATCATTATGAATCCAATGGTGGTCTCTTTTTGGCCATTGGATTCCTCAAAAAAGTGTGTAGCGCCTAGGGCGCGGCACATGTGACCAATTTGCTGATATGACACTGTCCATGAACACACAGAAAGAATCCGATTTTGAAAAAATGATTCAAAATGTTTCAAAATTGGTGGAGAGGGTGTTGGTGAGGTGGCTAGGCTTGGAGTGAAGCCTCTGCAAGTATTTCTAACTTTCTTTTCTCCTCCAGCATGGTTAAAGCCTCAATATTTGCATTGGCTCCTTTGAGCTTGGCCATTGCAATTTTCTCCTTTTGAGCATGATGCTTTACCTTTATCCTCAACATATCATTGTCTCTGTTAGCATTTGCCAAAAGCTTCTCCAAATTATAATTTTCTCTATCAAGCCATGACTCCCTATTTTCATTAATTATCACTGCAATTTTTTCATTTAGGGTTAGCTGATAAGCAAGCTCAACCTCTATTTGTTTTTCTAGAGCTAGAGATCTTTTCAGCCCTCTACTTCTAGGTCTGCTTCTTGGTGCTTTTCCATCTTTTTATTCAAGAAATCCATTCTTTTCAAGTGACTCATCTAGCATAACTTTGGCCTTTTCTGCCTCCCTTTGAGTTGTGATGTGTTTGACTTCATCAATGACCTGTTTAGTCTTCAATTGCTTATTCTCTTGCTCAAGGAAGTTTATGACAAACTTGGCCCTGTCAGGATTAGTTTGGAGCTCTCTAATCTTGGCATCCTTTCCTTTGATTACTTCCCTAGTGATTTTATCATCTTCATCCTCATCTAGGTCAACAAGCTCAAAATCATGCTCAGTCTCATGGAGTTTTTGTTCATGTCTAACCTCTGGCTAAATTTATGCCTTAATCACCTTTTCTTTGCCTTTGTCCACCTGCTTTGTTGATGTAGAAGGTGTTAGTCATCACTAATAGTTTGCCTTGTGATGACTAAATATTTGTCTTGAGATTTCTTGATACAAATTCCATGAACATGGTGAGTTCAAGAAATCTCACTACGTTCTTTTTCCCTAAAGATAAAATTTTCACTGTATTATCATCTTAACTAGTCATGCCCAGTATATCACTCCCAAAGGACGCCTCATGGGCACATGTCACCCATTATTCACCATGTCTTGTCAACTTGGCCTAAAAACCTTTGTTTTTATTTTACCTACTAACCTCCACAGCCAAACTAAGATCACTTCTCAAAAAAAAACTCTGTGGTCCTTCCCAAGACACCCCAAGCATTGATGATCTCTGGCTATCTTTGTAGACTCATTAGATAGACCAAGAAACATTGGAGTCTGAATCTTCAACACAGTTGTTTACCATAAACTCTAACTCACACTTGATACAGCCCAGTTTTTAGGTTTCAGTCCAAAAACCAAGTCCTATAGAGCCTCCACTAGGTCACCTAGGGTTTCATGAGTCTTAGGGTAGATTTGATATCCTAAAAATCTCTATTTTTTCCTACGAAGAGACTACTTTCAAAATAAAAAGAGATAAGTAACCTTGTCTAGAAATAATAAAGAGACCTTTCAAAGAAAGGCCTTGGATCTAAAAATCATGAAATCTAGTAAAGGGACAGTTGCCCTTTATTCCTTTTTTTGCCAAAGAAAGTTAGAATAATATCATGTCATCTATAAGGTAAGGTAAAAAAGGGGGGAAAATCATCACATAAAGACCATCAGTGGAAAAGAGACAACAACAAACACATGTTTTAAAAAGGTCAAGATCAGTAAATGTTGTTAGCTAAAAACAAAGGATAAATGCTAAGGTTGCAAAGGCAAAGATGATCATAACTTCTTCAACGCACAATGAGCACCATAAAAGAGTTTGTTTTTGCTAGGTTGCTTAAAATTAGAAGATAGCACTGTTTGTATTTTCCTAAGCAGCCCTCAAACCCAGAAATTTGAGAGGTAATGATACAATGATTAGAGGATGATAGAGCCTCCTTCCTTACAGCAGATGTCCACTAGAGATTACCAGGTCACTTATTTAGGGTTTATCAAGAGCAAGCACCATTTCACCAGCACTAAAAGGAAATACCAAATGAGGTCAGTTTTACAAGGCTACTTTCCCAAATGTAAAAAGGAGGTCTTCAAGGTAAAACAAGAGAAGACAAGAATAGGGTTGGAACTTCAAAAACACCCAAGTCAAATCCATATCACAATATGATTTGTTTGATATAGGTAAATAAAACTGTCACTACCTTAAAAAATAGAGGAAAAGATGAAGAACAGGCTTTGAGTCACCAGAAATCAAAACATATAGGAAGGTCAAAGGAAGTTTTTTTCAGTTCAACAAAGGCATGTTCATGAAAAATTTTCTTAAATACCCAAGTTAGAATTATAAAGAAGGTAAAAAGGGCATCAACAAATCAACATCAAGCAAAGGAAAAAGGGGCCTGAAGAAAGTCTCTCAAAAACCCCCTAAGGATAAAAGGTATGAAACAAATGAAAAGGGACCGAAACATTACAAAAGTGGGTTTCATATTTTGATTTTTATTTTCCCAAAGGCATTAAGGATTTTGAATTCCTTGAGTCAATAATTCCCGCACTTTGCAAGGAGAGAAAAAATCCAAGAAGAGAAAACATAGTTTCTAGGCCATTTCTGGGCAAGTTTGTCAAAACGATGCGCAAAATCCAGGCGTTGCGCAAAACAAGAACCAGTGCTGCGCAAACTACCTTTTTTCCCGTCTATTTTTACACCACGCTACGCAAATATTTCTTCTACGTTGCGCAAAGTTCGGGCGCTGCGCAAAAAAGGGCCCAACCTGCCCGACGGCTGGCAGCTGCACCAACGTTGTGCAAACAGGCGCCTGAACTATTAGGACTCTCATAATTTTCAAGATTGGCAAGAACAAACGCTGCAGGGCCTACATCATAACCACTTTGGAATCCTAGGATCTAGCCCTCTTGGATTCAGAAAGGGATCTCTCTATTTAAGTATTTTCAAAGGATATATCTTTAAGGCTTATGATAAGATATTAGGATAGTTATGAAGTACAAGGGGTTTGTTTGTTTTGGTTGGGTAGGATATCATCAAAATAAAGGAAGTATTTGAAGGGTAAAGGTGTGAGTAGGTTGAAATAATGGTTCAACATATAGGATAGGTAAGAGACAGTATCAATCCATTGGGCTATGGAGTCACAAAAGTGTTTAATTGCACAACAAGTTTCAAGAGTGGTCCATGGGGCAAGTCATCTATATCAAAGGATCTCTTTAAGTTGATTTGTGGTATGGAACATTAAGAAGTGTGGTGAAAGAAGAAATCATATAAGAAAACAAAGGGCAGCCTAAGATCAGGTAAGGACTTTGAACCTATCCCGCTTTCAACATACTCTCATGGGAAAACAATTAAGATAAACAAAGAATAGCCTAAGATCAAGTAAGGAATTTTAACCTAGCCCGCTTTTGGCATACTCTTAAGGGATATTTTCAAATCAACTATTGGAGATAAACTAGAGGACAGGGCTAACCATAGACTTCTCTAGTTCAACTTTACTTAGCAAACTTTTCAAGAACTTTCAAAGACAATATCTCAAGTTGTACTCAGGAAACATGGGCTCACCAACACTTCATTGGTTATACTCTATTGAATTATCCTCAAATCACAATTAGAAGAAAACATAAAGATAAAGATTATCAGTGAGATTTAGGGTATCTTGGAGTAAATCCTAATCTAAATTTGTTGTTCTTTATCAGAGAAAGTGGACAGTATGAAAACATAAGAAAAACAACAATTACAGTAAGAAAAACATCATCACTGACATAGACTAGGATCCCATAAATAAACTTGTATATTTGATGTTCAAACCAGTTACAATATTCAAGTCTAGTAGGTCTTTACAGCTTCAAACTTCTCTTCTCAACCTATCTTTCTTCAATTACTAACAGAGCTTCAACAGCCTCGGTAACTATTTACATTCAATAAGTATTCAACCAACATTTACAATGGGCTCCTCTTATGATATTTATAGGTAAATTGAGGAGGTGGAGTGAAAGGAATATCTAACTTATTCAATTAATACAGAGTAAATGCTTCTCGACCTTTGGGAGGAGTAATGGAGAAGATATGTAATGTCTTAACTCTGTTAATTGATTTTTACATTAATTTTCATCTACTTCAGTCAATTTTGTTGACTTTAAGGCTTTTGATAGGCTGGAAATTAGTTTCTGAGTTGTCTTTGGAAATATCTCTGACTGTGCATTAAATTTGTATGCTTTTGAGGCAAAACAAACCTGTAGGTGGCATTTCTGGCTTTCTGGGGATTAATTGCTTCCATGATCTAGCATTTTTGAAGCAGTCTTTTGCTGATCTGTCCTGATTTGTCACTTTAAACTTGAAATAGGCCTTTGATATGCTTTTAGGCCTTCTTTATCATCTTTCTACTTTATACTGTGTCTTTATCCTTTAAACTATGCAATTAAGTCTTTTAATCTTCAGGCTCTTGACTTCAATCCTTTCTCTTTATTCCTTCAGATCTTCACTGCTTTGTTTGATTTGATGTACAGGTGGCTTGCGCTGGAGGGTTTTGCTACGTAACCAATGCTCATGAAACATTGATTAAAACTTGGAAATTCAACCCTTTATGTCCCTTTTGGATTCAATTCGGCCACAGAGGATTGTCATCCTCGACTCTGAGCCACTATAATTGGTTGTGGGAAGACTTTATATCCTTTCCGCCATGAAAACTTGCAACACACACGAAATGATAAAATAAAACCTGCGATGCTTGGGTTAAACTGCTTTAGAGGGCTTTGGCGAGGGAGAAAGAGCATTGGAGTGGATTACATGGAGGAAACCATGAAAAAAAATGTTTAAATCTACTTGTGTTGTGAAAATATGGATAGGCAGTTTTGCAGAAAACAGAAGTGGTATTCGCGCGGGGTTTGGGCAGTAAGCGGTAATGGGTTTATCGAGCGCGATACAGTTCATTGCTCAACACGTGGCTCTGAAAAATTGCCCATTTTGCATTAAAAATGCATGGTGGGAAGGTTTGGCAAGGATGGGCATGAAGACAGATCTAGACCGTTGGATCGGGAAAATGGACGGTCATGATTAGAAGAAACATGATGAAAAAGCCCAGTGCGGTCGAGTGGGACCGACGGGATTACGTGGGGAGGTTAGCAGCGATAGCGGTTGGATTGGGCTCAATCAATAGTGGAGATTGATAGCGGGGAGCGTGAAATATATCATATGGATGGGGAGGCAGATGGATATGTGATGAAGCAAGGGCCGTTAGATCTTGAGGATCAACGGCAGAGATACATTGAGGAGAAACATAGTCGGGGTGAGAAATTATAAAGGGAAGGTGCTGAGGTAAGGTTGAATGGGAGCCGTTGGATGGCGAAGGTCAACGACCAGGATTTAATCGCAGAAATGACTTGGTAGGGGACAGAAGGGAGGAAGGGTGGCGATGCGAAAGAGTGCAAGCTGTCCAATCTAGGGAGAGTTAGATCAACGGTGGAGGAAGAGCGATGGGACCCAGCGGATGACGTCAGCAAAATTGTCGTGTAGCGAAAAGCTATTGGGCAGAATTTAAAAGAGGGGATCAATGGGAGCCGTAGGATCGGGGAAATGGACGGCTGAGATTAACTAGGCGGATCAGTAATGAGTGGAGAAAAGGGTCCGAGAAGGAGGATTTTTGGAATGCGATGTGCCGATGGCCAATGGGAGAAGCAGGTGCGATGGACGGAGGACCATTGGATCGAGATCGAGATCAACGATGGAGATTTACTTGGGGGATCGCATCGGTGGGGGGAAAAGGGAACTGGGAAGTTGTGATGTGCCAATGCAATGAAGCACCGACAGAGTGATGCGATAGCGAAGTGCGAGAGCTGTCGATCTAAAACAGGATCAATAGTGGAGATGCAATCGGGATTTCACATCGGCAGGGGAAAAGAGAATGGGAACGAGGAAACACCGAAATGCCAATGGGCTGATGCGTCGATGGTCTGATGTGCCGATGGCCCGATGGCCTTGGTCACAGAGCGCGGTCTTATGGCAGAAAAAGGGGCTCGGGCTTAAGCGAAAGGGGCTTAAGGCCTTATCTTAAAAATGAAGGACTTTGGACAGAAAATGAAGGTTTTTAAGGGTTTTTGGAGTTTTCGATAGGGGGATAAAAGGGTTTTAAACCGAAATAAAGGGATTTTATCAGGTGCAAAGGGGATTTTGAGGGAAAATAAAGGGTAAAAATGGGAAAAATGGGTGAAATGAAGGGGTTTTTAGAGGGATTTTCCGAAGGAAAAAATGATGGAAAATGGGCTTGAAAGCAGTTTTTTTTATAACAGTAGGGTTTTTCTTTGAAGGTTTTGAAGTGAAAATATCAATGGAATGGATATTTTGGACAAGGTACACAGTAAGGCTTCAAGAACTCACAATTTTGCTTTAAAAATTGTTTCTTGAAGACTAAAGACCTGTTTTAGCCATCATCAGTTATGACAAAATTTTATTGATGGCTAACAGTGGCTCCACTTGGGGATGGCAGCTCCTTGGAGGTGTCAAGAACCTCAGAAATTTATTTCTAGAATGAAGACCTGTGCCTTATCCTTGACAACCTTTTCTTACTTGATCATGCTGCTTAAAAATATGATCAGTACTTTGTATTAGCAAACAAACTGCTTTTCCCCAAACAACTACCTACACAGCCTACTTTCCTAACATTTTTTTTTCATAGGGCGCACTTGGACTTGCAAGCCTTTTGACATCAACATTTTATTCTTTTATTGAAAGTAGGAAACTAATTTAAATCTACCCTTATTTCTTCCATGAGTTCAGATTAAACAGTTGAACTCATAAATTCTCTACCTAAGCTACTATCTGTCAGGATTAAACTGTCTGACAGATCTTATTCTCTATATTCTAAAATAGAAATTTAAATACAGGTAAACCAGGATTAAGCTGTCTGATTTGCTGTAAGACTATGGCATAAAAACAAGCTGCACATAGAATGAAATTTGCAGAAATTTAAAACAAAATTGTGAAGGCTTAAGATCTGAAAATTAAAAGCATCCTTCATTCTTTCTTCAGCTCTGATTTTGATCTTTTTTAGCGCTGTCTTTTTTTTTTTCTCTTGGTTCAAATTTTGAGCATATTAGAACCAATTCTTCATCAAACTTTACAGGTTCAGGATTTAATCTTGTTTGAACCTCTGTTTTTCTATCCTAATCTATTCTACTGATAAGCCAAGATTTCAATGTTTGGCAAATCTTCTTCACTAATCTATCAACAGTAAATTGAAATCTATCTAGTCATGATTAGGCTGTATGACTAAATAGCAATGCTCTCTTTTAAGTAGTGGCATTTAGGCTTGCACACTTTCAGAGTTTCCTTTTCTTTTTTGGTATGGGGATGTACCTTTCTTCTTTTATATTTTCCCTCTTTTCTCTTTTTCTATTGTTTTTGTATTTTTTCTTTTTTCAAATTTAAAAGCAGTGTTATATACAATCAACAAAAAGATTTGAAACTAAAATATCAGTTAACAGAAATAATGTTTTTGAATCCTGCCATTGACAGGACCTCCAAAATATTCAGCTCCATCCAATTCTTGCAGAAAGAATGCATTGTTTCTAATAGCAGATTGAATAAGATAAGGACCTTGCCATAAGTTATCAAATTTTCCATGTTTGCCCTTATATTCTCTCCTTGAATCCCAACAATATTTTTTCACCAATTTTAAAGTCACTTTCCTTGGTTCTTTTTTCAAACAGCTTCTTGATGTTTTCTTGTAGTTTTTGTGCTCTGATGTATACCTCCTCTCTGTTTTGTTGTAGATGTATAGTCTGGTGTATTCTTCTTGTCATATCATCATCTTCAGACTGTACTTCTTGGATCAGCATCATGACTGGCACTCCTAGACTGGTTGGAAATATTGCATCTGTTCCATAAACTAGCTGGTAGGGAGACATTCTAATTGATTTTTTAATTGTTAGTCTGTCTGCCCATAATGCATGTACTAGCTTACTGTGCCATGATTTCTTGTTATATTCCAGCAACTTCTTGATTATGTTCACCAAAATTTTATTTGAGGATTTTTCCAACCCATTACCTTGAGGGTAATAAGATGTAGAATGACCCAATATAATCTGATATTTATGACAGAATTCCACCATATTTTTAGACCCAAATGCAGCAGCATTATCAGTTATGATATTTCTAGGAAAGCCAAATCTAGACAGTATATGATTTTCAAGGAATGAAATGATAACTGAGTCCGTGGCATTCCTAGAAGGGATGGCTTCTATCCATTTGGTAAAATAGTCTGTTGCTATGAGGATCCATTTATGTTGTGCAGATGAGGCAGGATGGATTTCCCCAATGAAGTTTAGACCCCAATGCTGAAAAGGAGCTTCAACAGTGATTGGTTGCAGAGGTAAGGGAAGCAACTTTCTTTTGCCTTCAAAGATTTGGAATTTGTGACAGGCAGTAATCATTTTGTGGACATCTTGAAAGAGGGTGGGCCAGTAGTAACCAGCTCTAAGGATTTTGTTAGCAGTTTACTTCCAGTAGAGGTGGCCTCCACATTCTCCTTCATGAAACTCGTGCTTGATCTTATCGGCATCATTCTCAGGAAAACATTTAAGTAATAATCCACTAGCATTTTTCCAATATAAACATTTATTCAAAATGCATTAATTTACAGCTTTCAACTTTAAAAATCTTTCCTTTGTTTTAGACAAACTAGGAGGGGCATTTAGGTTGAGTAACACATACAAAATATCAGCATACCAAAATGAATTTAGAAAATGATCTTCAATAATTGGAGTTGTCAACTCCTCCTGTTCATCTAATGCATTAAACATGTTTATGTCAAGAGCTTGAAAGTTGGATTCAACCATAAGTTTTGCTAGTCCTTGACATTTTATGAGCTTAGTGGGCTTGATTTCTAAGTCATATTCTAAAACTACAACAATCCACTTTCCTCTTTTGCCATCTGGATCTTGGGTCAATATGTCTTTTACAACTGAATGAGGCACAAATGCTATAATGTGGGAATGTAAAATGTAAACTCTGAAGTCTTTTAAGGCTTTGACCAAGGCAAAGGCTTGTTTTCCCATTATGTTGTACTTCAGAGGTGCATCTCTTAATGCCTTACTGAAAAATGCAATTGGCTGCTCTTGTCCCTTCAAGTTTTTCTGTAATAGGATAGCAGCTACTGTGTGTTCTGATGCAAATGAAAATATGAAGAAATCTTTTGTAAAATCAGGACTGATAAGAACTGGTGTTTTGGTAAGTGCTTGTTTTACCAGTTCAAATGATTTCTTTGCTTCTAAGGTCCATTTAACTCCTTCTCTCTTAAGCATATTTGTCATGATTCTAAGGAGTTCAGCTAGATTGGGTATGAACCTTCTCCAGAAATTAATCTTCCCAATGAAAGATTGAAGTTCCTTGATGTTTCTAGGATGGTTGATTTGCAATATACCATCGATCCTCTTTGGGTCTATCCTTATTCCTTTTTCAGATATGATATGTCCAATAAGTTTACCTTCTTGGAGACCAAACAATGTTTTCTTTAGATTTAAAGATAACCCATATTTTCTGCACTTCTCAAAGACTTTTCTCAAGTGTATTAGGTGTTCTTCATCTGTTTTAGAATATACAGTGATATCATCAAGGTAAATCACAATGAAGTAATCTATTTCTTCTGAGAATGCTATATCCATGGCTCTTTGAAATGTGGCACCAACATTCATTAAACCAAAAGGCCTTTTGAAATACATGAAAGTACCCCAAGGTGTAGTAAAGGCTGTTTTAAGTTGATCATCAGGGTGTACCAATATCTGATTGTAACCTGAGAAGCCATCTAGCAAAGAAATTCTTCTAGAACCAACTACCTTTTGTAAGATATGATCCATTTTGGGCAAGGGATAGTTTTCCTTTAATGAGGCTTTGTTTAAGTTTCTAAAGTCAATGCAAAGCCTTATTTCTCCTGTTTTCTTCCTAACAGATACAAGATTAGACACCCACTCTGAGTATCTAACAGGGACTATAATTCCAGTATCATACATTTTTCTAATTTCTCTCTACCATAGGTAATTGAACAGAGTTGATTCTGCGCAATTTTTGTTTAGAAGGCTTCTGGTTTTCTTTGAGGGGTATCTTATGCTGGATTATTTATGTATCATATGATTTCAAATCTTCATAACTCCATGCAAATACATCAGAAAATTCTCTAAACAGCTCAATGTATTTATGTTTAATGTGAGCTAGCAGTGTCTTGGATAGTTTGATCATTTTGGGCTTTTCCTCACTGCCTATGTTGCATTATTCCACTTCAGCTTCAAGAGGTTTTAGTTTTGGATTTTTGGCAACATCATTCAAGTCAAACAATTCTTCTAATGGGACCAGTCCTTTTGGCAAGCTTTGATCTTTAGATTGCAGCACTTCTAAGTCTTCATTTTCTAAATCTGTGTTATTTTCTGGTGTATGTTTGGGTCTATCAGTTAACAGATTTATTTCAACAATCTCAGGAGACTTTTCTTCTTCAAAAAGTGGGTTTTCTTCAGTAGGACAGTCTTGTTCATACTCTGAATCTGAGTTTTTCACTTCAAATTCATTTATGGACTGTAGGAAGTCTTCTATTTGTTTATTTCCTTCAAACACTTTCCAATATTTTTCATTATTCGGGACAACTGGTCTATATTTGACTTGGATGGTGTATTGTTTGCTTTCATAAGGTCTTAGACAAGTACTAGCAGTAAAGGCTATTCCATTGGCAAGAATGTTTTGGTTTCTTGGGACAAAGGTAAGTTGAAATTCAACAAATTTTTTTAATAAGTCCATGGAATCATCTCTATAGGCTCTAAGTCTGGGATGTTTAGTAGTGTATTCCCCTTTTACTTGCTTAATTATCAATTCTGAATCCCAATGAACTGTTATCCTCTTGGCCCCTAATTTTTTCAATAAATGTAGTTCTAAAAGGAGAGTCTCATACTCTGCTATGTTATTTGTGCATTGGACGTTTAATCTATAAGAATGACCTTCATCATGATTGTTTCAGTGTTGTGTACCCATATGCCTGATCCTGCACCAGTTTTAGAGCAAGACCCATCAAAACTCATACTCCAAAGAGGACTGTTTTCAGATTTATCATTTATTTCACTTCTGTCCTCTCTGTCTTGTTTGCCTAATTTGTCACTGTGTTGTTCCTGTAAGTCTGCACTATGTTGAATTTTGTTTTGTTTCTCAGAGTTTTTAGTGTTTTGAGGATTTTTTCTTTGATGTCCATGATCTGCAATATATTTATGGCTGTTTTGGACCTCAATACCTTCAATTTGTTTGCTATGAATTTCTGAGTTTGCAAACTAATCTAATGGTTTTTTATTTCTCTCATTTTCCTTTATGGCTGCCACTATGTTTGGATGTGGAGTGACCACTATATTGGGTGATGTTTCATTGACTAACTCTTTCTCATTAGGAATATCATCATTGTAAATAATGAATGAGTCAAGGTCAGTGTGTATGGAATAGAGAGGAGAGTTTTCTGGTCTTTTTTGGTTACTCCCCATGTATTTCATGTGTTTTTCCCTATAGAGTCTTTTAGGTTGACTGAAGACAGGGACAGTGGTATAAGTCATATCCATCTGCATAGTACCTTGAAACTTAGCACCCCATGATCTTGAAAGAAGCATGCCATATTTGGGGGGTATATCAGCCACTACAATGTCCATCACTAAGCTTTTGGCTGGGATTTGAGCTAAGTTAACACAGAGATCTTTTATAAGGCCTAGGCATCTCACTCTGCTTGAATCAAAGGAATATAAATCTTTGTATGGTCTAGTTACCTCAAGGCCTAATATTTCCATTATTACTTTGGGCATGAGGTTATGTGATGCTCCTAAATCAAGCATGGCATTGTGCAAAATATTATCATGGATGTTCAAACTGATGTAGAATGGAGGGGTAGTTCCTTCTTGAAATTTTCCTTCAATATTAGGACCAAATAGAAGCTCTGTTGTATCATCATTCAAGTTAACAATATCATGAATATCTTCTATGTTCGAAGCTTTCAAAACTTGACATCTATATACATTTTGAGTGACTAACTCAGTGAGTGGGACAAAGATTTTGATTTTAGCAATTTCACTCTCTAGGCTAAAGGGAATCTGATTTTTCAAAATGTTTGATTCAGCCTTCTTAGTCACTGATTCATCAGCAAAATCAGCTTGCTGATTTTTACTATTTACAGCAGTCAAAATGGTTTTTTCAGGAGCATTAGCTAAAATTATAGTTCTGCTAGGGTTACCACTTTGTTTTTCATTGATTTGGGTATTTTTTCCCTTTTTTGGATCAGAACTTTTAGCCACTGTTTTATGGTTTTTTGCTATCTTTTTGGAAGTATTTACAGGGTTTTTTTTGGTAGAATTATCAGAGGTTTTATTTTTGGGAGTTTCTGGGTTCTTTTTACTTATTAGGTCATATTGTTTGGGCTCTCCTATGATGGAATTTTCAAAATCTTGTTCACAATATTTAGTTTCTAGTCTTCTATCATCATAGGGTGTATATAGACCTTGTTTTCTTTCATGGAGGAAATCAGAATCCTCATTGCTTACTCCCAACATGTTTATGTTATCATCCTCTGTTTGTTCATTTGTTTCTCCATCCTCATTAACATAATTTTATTGAAAAGGAGATTTGATCTGTTGATCAACATCTCTTTGTCTATTCTGAGGTTGATTTCTCCTAAAGTTCTGATTTTAATTCTGGGATTGGTTTCTATTTTGAGGAGTGGTTTGGTTTTCTCTAGATTGAGCTTTTTCGTATATGCTCATCCTCTCCATTATCGTCTCCATCATCCTTTCCATCTTTGAGTCAGATGTGGAAGGTTCAGCTTCATCCCTATATGATACCCTCTTCGCAATCTTCATTCTAGCTCTCTTCTCAATCAGATTTGCTTCCACACTAAGAGCTCCTTTTTGCATGTCTTCTAAAGTTAAGGGATCCCTTTCTCTTAGCTGATAGGCCATTTCGGGATCAAATCCTTCAGGGAATTTGGCCAAAGCTGAGCCTTGTGGAGGTTTCAAATATGGGGGTAGTGCGTTATAAACACTATTAAATCTAATGCAATAATTTTGAACACTTTCCCCAGTTTTTCTCTTGAGGTTGTTGTAATCTGAAAGTATTTGGAGAGGGTTCTTCCTAATTTCCCATTTGTTTATGAATGATTGATGGAAATCTTGGAGGTCGTTAATACTATTAGGGGATCAGTTTTTGAACCATTTTCTTGCTTTTCCCCCTAAACTTTGAGCAAACAATCTGAGTTTAACGGTTTCATCATCTATGTCATTTCTATCAAAATAGTCATTCATCTTGTCCAGATGTAGTCGAGCAGTAATAGAAACACTAGCATCATATAATGGAATCTTGGATTGATAGTCCTGTGGAAAATTTACTAAAGGTAAAGAAAGGACTAGAGGAGCATACCATGTTGCCATGATAGGAGGTTGTGGAAAAAATAGGGGGTTTACAAGTAGAGGGTTTATGAAAGGAGGGGGAGGATGGAATGGAGTAGTTTGAACAATGGGTGTATGAATAACAGAAGTGCTTGGACCAACAAGAGATTTTTGAGTAGATCTACGATGAGAGAAACCAAAGTTATGAATGAAATGCAGATCAGGTGGGGTGGTTTCTCTGCTATCAGTATGTGCACCACTATGTTGAGGTGAACTTGGAGGCTCAAAGTATGTCTGATCTATACCACTAAGTGACTTAGTTCTGGATGGGTTTCTTATGAATGGTAAGTCAACTTGTGTATCTTGCAGAGCTAAGAGATTGTCAGGGACAGAGTTAGCTCTATGAATTGGTCTGACAACAGTTGAAGTCTTGGATTTAGGAGATTTCCTAAGGATACTTTTTGGATTATCAACTGTCTCAGGAGGATTTGGGTCAGAATAGGCTCTAGTATAAATTCTTCTAGATGCCACTATGTGGTGTTTTTAGACCTAATGATGAGAAAATTTCAACCAAGTATGACAGTCTTTTAAAGGCTAACTAATTTTTTTCAAAGAAAACTCAATCCTCAAAGTCTTCTTAACTAGGTTTGAATGACGTTTGAAGGATAAAATAATTTCCCAGTGGAGTCTTAGGAAAAACTAGTGGGGTCAGCAGGCCTACTGAATACCAATGGAGTCACTAGGTGAAGGATTTTTACTTGTTTTCAAGGTTTGGTTGTTGTTCACCATTAACAATCAATAATAACCAGTCTTGGTGACACTTTTCTCATTTAAAAATAGGGGTTCGTTGAGTTGTGAAGTTATCTATTACTCAACATTCCCCAGTATGGTCGCCACTATGTTAGGGCTCTCGTAGTTTGCAAGATTGGAAAGAACAAACACTGTAGGGCCTACATCAGAACCACTTTGGAATCCTAGGATCTAGCTCTCCTGGATTCAGAGAGAGATCTCTCTATTTAAGTATTTTCAAAGGATATATCTTTAAGGCTTATGATATGATATTAGAATAGTTATGAAGTATAGGGGGTTTTTTTGTTTTGGTTGGGTAGGATATCATCAAAATAAAGGAAGTCTTTGAAGGGTAAAGGTGTGAGTAAGTTGAAATAATGGTTCAGCAGATAGGATAGGTAAGAGATAGTATCAATCCATTGGGCTATGGAGTCACAAAAGTGTTTAATTGCACAACAATTTTCAAGAGTGGTCCATGGGGAAAGTCATCTATATCAAATGATCTCTTTAAGTTGATTTGTGGTATGTAACATTAAGAAGTGTGGTGAAAGAAGCAAACATATAAGAAAACGAAGGGCAGCCTAAGATCAGGTAAGGACTTTGAACCTATCCTGCTTTCAACATACTCTCAAGGGAAAACATTTAAGATAAACAAAGAATAGCCTAAGATCAAGTAAGGACTTTTAACCTAGCTTGCTTTTTGCATACTCTTAAGGGATCTTTTCAAAGCAACTATTGGAGATAAACTAGAGGACAGGGCTAACCATAGACTTCTCTAGTTCAACTTTACTTAGCAAACTTTTCAAAAACTTTCAAAGACAATATCTGAAGTTGTACTCAGGAAACATGGGCTCACCAACACTTCACTGGTTATACTCTATTGAATTATCCTCAAAGCACAATTAGAAGAAAACATAAAGATAAATCTTATTAGTGAGATTTAGGGTACTTTGCAGTAAATCCTAATCTAAATTTGTTGTTCTTTATCAGAGAAAGTGGACAGTATGAAAACATAAGAAAAACAACAATTACAGTAAGAAAAACATCACCATTGACATAGACTAGGATCCCATAAATGAGCTTGTATATTTGATGTTCAAACTAGTTACAATATTCAAGTCTAGTAGGTCTTTACAACTTCAAACTTCTCTTCTCAGCCTATTTTTCTTCAATTACTAACAGAGCTTCAGTGGCCTTAGTAACTATTTACATTCAATAAGTATTCAATCAACATTTACAATGGGCTCCTCTTATGATATTTATAGGTAAATTAAGGAGGTGGAGTGAAAGGAAGATCTAACTTATTCAATTAATATAGAGTAAATGCTTCTCAACCTTTGGGAGGCCTAATGGAGAAGATACCTAATGTATTAACTCTGTTAATTGATTTTTACATTAATTTTCATCTACTTCAGTCACTTTTGTTGACTTTAAGGCTTTTGATAGGTTGGAAATTACTTTCTAAGCTGTCTTTGGAAATATCTCTGACTGTGCATTAACTTTGTATGCTTTTGAGGAAAAACAGGCATGTAGGTGGCATTTCTGGCTTTCTGGGGATAAATTTCTTCCATGATCTAGCATTTTTGAAGTGGTCTTTTGTTGATCTATCCTGATTTGTCACTTTAAACTTGAAATAGGCCTTTGATATGCTTTTAGGCCTTCTTTATAATCTTTCTGATTTATACTGTATCTTTATCCATGAAACTGTGGGATTATTTCTTTTAATCTTCAGGATCTTTACTTCAATCCTTTCTTTTTATTCCTTTGGATCTTCACTGCTTTGTTCGATTTTATGTATAGGTGGCTTGCGCTGGAGGGTTTTGCTGCGTAACCAATGCTCATGAAACATTGATTAAAACTTAAAAATTCGACCCTTTATGTCCCTTTTGCATTCAATTCGACCATAGAGGATTGTCATCCTTGGCTCTGAGCCACTATAATTGGCTGTGGGAAGACTTTATATCCTTTCCGCCATGAAAATCCACAACACATACGAACTGATAAAATAAAACCTGCGATGCTTGGGTTAAACTGCTTTAGAGGGCTTTGGTGGGGGCGGAGGAGCATTGGAGTGGATTACATGGAGGAAACCATGAAAAAAAAGGTTTAAATCTGCTTGTGGCATGAAAATATGGATAGGCAATTTTGCATAAAACTGAAATGGTATTCGCACGGGGTTTGGGCGGTAAGGGGTAATGGGTTTATCGAGCGTGATACAGTTCATTGCTCGACACGTGGCTCTGAAAAACCACCCATTTCGCGTTAAAAATGCATGGTGGGAAGGTTTGGCGAGGATGGGCATGAAGACAAATCTAGACTGTTGGATCGGGGAAATGGACCGTCAGGATTGGAAGAAACATGATGAAAAAGCCCAGTGCAGTCGGGTGGGATCGGCAAGATTACGTGAGGAGGTAAGAAGCGACAGCCGTTGGATTGGGCTCAATCAATAGTGGAGATTGATAGTGGGGAGTGCGAAATATATCATATGGATGGGGAGGTGGATGGATATACGATGAAGTGAGGGTCGTTAGATCTTGAGGATCAATGGCAGAGATACGTCGAGGAGAAACATAGTTGGGGTGAGAAATTATAAAGGGAAGGGGTTGAGGTAAGGTTGAATGGGAGTTGCTGGATGGCAAAGATCAACGGCCAAGATTCAATTGTGGAAATGACTTGGTAGGGGAAAAACGAGAGGGAGGATGGCGATGCGAAAGAGCGCAAGCCGTCCGATCTAGGGAGAGTTAGATCAACAGTGGAGGAAGAGCGATGGGACCCAGTGGATGATGTGAGCAAAATTGTCGTGTAGCAGAAAGCTATTGGGCGGAATTTAAAAGAGGGGATCAATGGGAGCCCTTGAATTAGGGAAATGGACGGCTGAGATTAACTCGACGGATCGGTAATCGGTAGAGAAAAGGGTCTGGGAAGGAGGATTTTTGGAATATAATGTGTTGATGGCCGATGGGAGAAGCAGGTGTGATGGACGGAGGACTGTTGGATCGAGATCGAGATCAACAGTGGAGATTTACTTAGGGGATCACATTGGCAGGGGGGAAAGGAAATTGGGAAGTTGCGATGTGCCGATGCGATGAAGCACTGACGGAGTGATGCGATAGCGAAGTGCGAGATCCGTCGATCTAAAACAGGATCAACAGTGGAGATGCAATCGGGATTTTGCATCGACGGGGGAAAAGAGAATGGGAACGAGGAAACACCGAAATGCCGATGCTCTGATGGCCTTGGTCACAGAGCGCGGTCTTATGGTGGAAAAAGGGGCTCTGCCTTAAGCGAAAGGGGCTTAAGGCATTATCTTAAAAATGAAGGATTTTGGACAGAAAATGAAGGTTTTTGAGGTTTTTTAGAGTTTTCGATAGGGGTAAAAAAGGGTTTTAAACCAGAATAAAGGGATTTTATCAGGTTCAAAGGGGATTTTGAGGGAAAATAAAGGGTGAAAATGGGAAAAATGGGTGAAATGAAGGGGTTTTTAGAGGGATTTTCCAAAGGAAAAAATGATGGAAAGTGGGTTTGAAAACAATCTTTTTTATAACAGCAGGGTTTTTCTTTGAAGGTTTTGAAGTGAAGATATCAATGGAATGGATCTTTCGGACAAGGTATACAGCAAGGCTTCAAGAACTCAATTTTTTCTTTAAAAATTGTTTCTTGAAGACTGAAGACCTGTTTTAGCCATCATCAGTTATGATAAAATTTTATTGATGGCTAACACGAACCACCTGGCGCTGCGGAAAAAGGTGCCTGACCCACCCGGAACAGCGTGCATAGGTCAACATTTTCTCCTAGGCACTGTGCAAACAAGTGCCCAAACCCCTTGCACTGGGCAAAAAGGTGTTCAACCACCCCGGTGCTGCGCAAACAGGCGCCTGAAGCACCCGGCACTATGCAAAGTCCAAGGAAGTGCTAAATAGGCCAGAAAGACCCCAACTACACAAATTTGTCTTTCAAGGGTGCCTCCAAGATTAAAGAAAAGTGGTAAGTGGTTTTCCTTTCTAAATCCCCAAGTCAAGTTTACAAAAAAACATTTTGTTTCAATGGTTAAAGTAAAAACCTAGGAGGGTGAAACCCTAGGTCAAAGAAAAAGAAAGCAGTGACACTTTGAAACTAAATTTAACAGCAGAAAGTGTGGGGGAGGAAATTAAGGCTAGTTGCTACATTTATGATTAGAATCCTTAAGCTACAAAAAACACTCAAAAAGCCTCAAAATTCCAAATCAGTGCCCCCCATCACCATGTCAGAGATGGAAAACAGTAGTGGTAGTCAAGGCAATCAAAGACCTTCGAAATCAAAGCACAAGGGAGGGAAAATTAAGAGATTAGAACCTCATAATATAGTGGCTATCACATCCTCTCTTAGGATCTTGTCATGCTTCCAAAACACAAGGTTTTTTCAGTTATGTGAGAGGGTCAAGCAGGCGAAGAGCAATCCCGAACTTACAAGGCTCCTCATCCTTAATTTGCAAAACAAACATTCAGACCTTGCGGGGATTAAATTTGAGATTTCAATAATGTCCATATCTGAGGCCACCGTTATCCCCTCAATGGGTGAGAAATGGTTCAATAATGGTAAGTTGGAAGGAGATTTGTTTTTTCCATTTCTCAAAAGGAGGTATAGACAGGGCAGTATCACTGTTTTTCCTTTCTCACATCTCAAACACAGGTATGCACCTTTGATGTTGGCTATCATGAGGTACTTCACCTGTGAGGGGAGATACTCCAGGGTCTATACCTATCATCTTAGACTCCTTATTTATTTTACAGGGGTGAAGGCACTTGACCTACCTTACTATCTCTATAGGAGTATTGTGAAAATGTGTTTTGTTGTTCAAAGGAGGAGTTTTCCCCAAAAAATGTCTAGCTTGTTCCACCATTCTCTGATCAAGATGGTGGTTGAGCAGCAGGATGAATAATAAAGTCAGCATGATGCACAAGGCAGCCAAGGAAATGTTCATGACAGTCATGACAGCTGTCAAGACTGTCATGACACTAATTAATTTTTTGATGATTAAGAAACTCAAAGTGATAATGCAGAAAATGAATAAGTAGAAAACCTGAGTAAAGAACAAAGCCAAGAGGAGGGTCAAAGCAAGATGAAAACATGGTAAAAACTTCCATCACCACCCCTCACATATGCACATACTACAGAGGACAAAGAGATGTGTTTGCTGCCTCAAAAAGGCAAGGGGCCACCTCTTCTCAAGCCATCAAAGGAGTGGAAAAAGGCAAGAAAAAGATAGAAAGGAATGAGTAGTAAGAAAAGGTAAGGATGAGTAAGGGACTAAAGAAAACTACCCAAGGGCCTGAATTCATTGATCTAGACAGTGATGAGCAGGATGAGGAGATGACCACTAAAATGCTGCTACTAGAAAAAGATGCACAGATCAAAGAATGGGAGGAAGATTTTGAAAGAGCACAGTGCATCATTCAGTACTATAAAATTGAACACAAGTACTTCAAGAATATCAAGAGAGGCCTTTTCCTCCAAAAGAAGATGACCAAACATTACGCAAGGAAGAGTAGGCTCGTAAATGCCAAACTCAAAGAAACCCTCCTTGAGATAAAAAAACCTAAAAATCCCAAATGAGCATGACAACCTTGGAATTTTGGCTAAGGATTCTCAACAATTATCTAAAAACATCTAAGTAGGGTCCCCACCAATTTTGAGGGAATTTGGAGAAGATTTTGTTTTTTGTGAACTTTTGGTCTACTTTGCGGCGCTGCGCAAAAATTTGGGGCATCCTCTGGAGGAAAACTTGACATTTTTTAATTTTTCATGATCTGTACATCATCCACAAAACATTTCAGAGGATTTGGAGCTGTTTTGACCCCTCAAAAGGTCAAAAAACACCTTTCTGCCCCTGTTTTAGGCCTGGCACTGCGCAAATGATAGGTTGGATATTTTTGCATTTTTTGTAGTGTTATAGGGACTGTATCAGGAAATTGCAAGAATTTTTGGAAATTAGACTCTTCAAGCTTTCCAACGAGCTATCACGAAGCCAAATCTAACATCGGGAAGTGGTTCAAAAGCTAGTTGCAAAACATCCTATTTTTTGTAAAAGTGGTGTTGCGCAAACAAACTAACATAGGCCAAAAAGTCAACAAAAGACACTGATTAATAGCAAAATGGTTTTTTAATATTTTTTTGGAAAAATAACTCCAGATTTGATTGAGGAGTTATTTTTTGATGTTTTTCATTTATTTCCTTATCTATTATGTGTCTTGGGCCTTGCATGGTCATTAAGCACATTTATGACATTTATGACTAAATTAGGGTTTCTGGAAGCCTCTTAAGGTTTCCACCTCCTCATTTGCTCCATAAATAGAGCATTAGGCTCTTATGTATTGGTTGGATTTTGATGACTTATGTTGAAGCAATACATAGTCTCTTGGAGTTTTTGATAACAATTTGATGTCTTGGAGCTCATGCATGCCCTGGTTTGCTTGTTGATGGACAGAGATTGTTTGTAGGATCCATAAGCTTGGTTGATGGTGAAGTGTTTCTTATGTTCATGTTTTCTAGTTTTCCATTATATTTTCCATCTTGTTATTTTGCAATAGGAAAAAAAATTTAGATTAAGAAATGTTTTCTAATGGCACGTTAATTATGTTTGTCCTTCACTGCCTCAATGTTTTCTTCTGTTGAGATATGTTAGGGAATCCAACTCTTGCTCCCTAAGAAGTTCTTAGCTTGTCCATTTCTTGAATGGTTTAGATCAGTTAGTGTCAAGTATGATTTATGTCTAGCCCTACATATTGTTGCCACTGAAATACTCTATTCTTGGAATCATCTCTTTAAAAGCATCTTTGCCTAGGTTTATCAAAGAAGTCTGTTTAAATCATGCTCATTGCCTTTACTTCGCTAAATTTGTTTCAAGGAACCTTCATAGCTGTAACTTTGGATGTTCAGGGTTTTCTCTCCTTCTATGGTTATAGCTACTTGTGCATCTTAAATGTTTTTCTGCTCTTAATGATGAAATATATGAAAGTTAAATACGTTTCTTGCCTTTCTATGTTTCATCTAGATGTTTGTCTTGGTTGATTATCTGTTTTCAATCTGAAATCAAATGGAGTAGGTTTTTATTATGCCTTTGATTCTCTTGCTATGCTCATAAATCTTCTAACTCTCTCAGTTTACAAGTACATAAAGGATTCAGTTTTTTCCCTTTATTAACTTACTGTTCTCAAGCTTAATGTTCACCTCATGACCCTTTACAACCTTAAAAGATCCACCAACCAAGCTAAAATTTCCCTGCAAATGCTCTTGAAACCATTGATGAACTTATCATGACCTTGTTAGACTCCATTGTCCAATGACTTAACCATATCCCTTGTTTTCTATCTAAATATATCTGAGCATCATACCCAACCAAAAACAATCAAAATACCCTGCATTTAACATCTAGCCTAAAATCAACCCAAATCAGCAAACAAGTTCACATATTTGCACCTACTAGAGAGATCCCTCTCCGAATCTAGGAAGGTTAGGTCCTTGGATTCCAAAGCTTGGTTTGATGTTACCCCTGTCCATTTATATCTCAATCAATCTAGAAAATTACAGGGAGCTAACATAATGGCGATCACGGTGGGACAGAGTTCATAGTACCCTGACAAACTCTTACAGAGTCATATACATCCCCAGTTTGACTTAAAAAATCAACTCATAGCCAAGAGTACAAACTAATTGATTCACCATCCTAGCAAGATGATGACTCAGCTAGAGGATACTCATTGAAACCTTAAGGCTACATAAAGAAACTAAAAAGCCCAAAAGTACTCCCTAGATTGACTTTTATCAAAAATTGGTGGCGAACCATTTTATACATATCCTCAAAATTTCAAAAAAATCCACTTGGTGACTCCACTAGCCTCCAGTAGGCCTTTTTTCATCTCACTAGTCCCATAGGTTTTTCTAGGATTGTGTTAAATCAATCCAAATCAGTTTTTAGGGCCTAGTAATACCTTGTGTGAGTAAAGCAAACAATCAGAGAGGTCAACCTTCCAAAAAACAGTCTGAAACCTTCAGCCTCTCTGATTTTCGAGTGAAGAGATCTGGCTTCACGGAGGACCAATACCAGATCACACCCGAACCCAAATCATCCTACCGTATTTGATGACCCAGAAAAGATTTTGTGGCAAACTTCTAAAGCTGGAAACTCACCCACTGTTAGGACCATTCATAGAGCAAGTTCTGCACCAGAACACCTTACAATTTCACAAGATCCTCAGTTTGATTTGCACCATACCAAGAATCTATTCAGGACCAAGTCACAAAGTAGAGCTGACCAAACTGACCTTGACCCCATAGATTTGCAGCAAAGCTCCAGTAGAGAAGCTTCTCCTTCCACTCCACCTCACTTTCAGCTTCTCCATCACTTCAGCCCCTTTCATCTCAAAACCACTCAGAATCAGTTCTCCGGTCCAAGTACCTCAGCTACACCCATTCATACTACCACTGTGCAAACCATCCCACTCCATCCTACTCCACCTCTCACAAATCCTCCCCTTGTAAATCAGCCCTTATTTCCCTTTCCTCCCATCATGGTAGCCTGGTATGCTCCACTGGCTCTACAACAACCACTATTACCTTTGCCAAATGACTATCAGTCCAATATCCCTCACTTCTTAGGGACTGAATCCATCACTACTCAAAAGCATGTAGATAGAATTAGTGATGCTTTTGACTACATGGAGATAGAAGAAGAAACCATAAAGATGAGGATTTTTGCTCAAATCCTAGGGGGAGAACCCAAGAAATGGTTTAAAGACTTACCTCCCAACAACATACATGATCTCCCTACCCTCTACCAAACCTTTGTAAACAAATTGGAAAACAAGAAAAACCCCCTTCAAATTCTTTCCGAGTATAAAAATCTTAAAAGGAATCCAGGAGAAAGTGTTCATGACTACTCCACTAGGTTTAACAGTGTTTACAATTCCCTCCCACCTGACATAAAACCTCCCCAAGGCTTAGCCTTAGTAAAATATCCTGAAGGCTTTGATGCTGATATGGCCTCATTAGGGGAATTTTGAGGTCTAAAATGGGCCTCCTCAGGAAAATGTACAATCAAAATTCACTTTATGAGAACCAATCAAATTTTAGGGAATGATATCATCCCTAATGGTTGAGGTGGCATTGTTTGAGTTAAAGGTACTTACTTGTTATATTCTCAATGGTGGATAAACAATCATGGTTAACCATGGTAGTGCTCTTAGCACTTTTAAAGTCATAAATTGAAGTATTCATAATAAATGTCATTTCACACTTTTTGAATAAAATATTATTATTGTCATTTCATATTTTTTGAAAGAAACAATGCATATCCCTTCACAATCTTCATGTGTTTACACACTTTTCAATAAATATTATATTTGTGTATTTTCAAATATTTATCTATAAATAAAATCAATTCGATATGTAATATAAAATTCATACATAAAACAATATATTATATTATATTGTTTTTATATAGTATATTAATTACATGTTATTATATAATTTAAATAATATAAATTTTAATTAATAGTATATTATATAATTAAGATTTTATGAATTTATATTTATATTTTATTTTAAGTTATTTAATTACAAAGGACAAATGCATTAGTTTTGCAATGATAATATTTTTTTCTTGAAAACATCATTCTTATTTATAGTCACATCAATACAATTTTTTTATTATTTTTATTTTGGTACAACTTTTGAATTGAATTTAACCATGGTTACATGGATTTTGGTGCAAAAAGTGAATTGCAAATTGATAAATATTATTTTATTGGTTTAGCTATTATTTTATTATTTCCTTAGGAGGCCCATTTTAGACCTCAAAATCTCCCTAATGTATCAACTAAGGGAGAGAGATTACCTAACTCTAGAAGACATGCAAAAAGGAGCTATGAGTGTAGGGGCCAATTTAATTGAGAAAAGGGCTAGGATGAGATCAGAAAAAAGGGTGACTGTAATGTTCCCAATTTTTGCAGCTAATGGGAATATTGCATTTTATTTTCAGTTTTCTTAACTCATGAATAAAAGTGTAAAGGAGGAACTCTAAAACTCCTAATCAGCAAAATAAATCAATGCCCAATGTGAACATGGAAAAATCTGGGCCATTTCAATAAAATCCACTTAGGTGTGAAAAGGAATGAAGAAGGTTGACTAGGTCAACAGGACCAAATCACAGCAGTGTCTACATGCATTGAACCTCCTTATTGATCAGCACAGTGTTAGATGGAGACCCTTCATGTGAAAAGGGTTAACTCATTGGAGGTGGTTTAGGGTTTTCTAAGCCCTAATGTTATAAAATGAAGAGGAAGGCCACAAGGAAAGGTTGTTGATGATATTTTGATTTTGAGATTGCTTGAGCAACTCAAACTCTCTTGGCTGTTTAGCTTAGAGAGAGGAATTTCCTGTTTAGGAATTCCTTTTCCTTCCTTGAGGCTCTCTTGGAGGAGATTGTGCTGCATTGATCCACTATCTGGAATTTTGGCCAAGCTTCACCTCCCTTGACAGCGTAAATCCTGATTAGGGCTTCATTGTTTAGAGAGCTGCAGCAAGTGGAATCAGATCTATTCAAATCTGAAGGGTTCTATTGCATCTTCTTAGTGGAGAAGTCATATAAATCACTGGCAGGAGTGCAATAGCTGGTTTGAGCTTCAGATTATTATTTTGGCATGAGGCCAAAGTGTGCATCACTTCATCAGAGCAGTTAGCTTCAGAAACTACGTTATTTTTCAGGCAGAGTTGTAGTTTTTATTTGCTAGCAGTTTGGAGGAGAGATCTCCGGTGAAAGGGTTCCTTTCCTTCACTGAGGTGATCCGTGGATTGGCCAACCAATCCATGTCCTATTTCAGATCTAATCTATTTTTTGACTTATACTTCATAAATTTCTAAAGTTTACTGCAGATCCATGGTGTAGATCTCAGATCTATTCAGTGTCCTTCATTATAAGCTGAGATCCCTAAGGGGAATGTACTTAAAAGTCATTTTTGCATATATATCCCATTTAGATCTATCACTTTGTACTCTGATCTATTATATATCTGAAACTTAATGAAACACTGCTTCGGATTTCTGAAAATTACGTTGTCTGGTTTATCCTCTACTTCTTGTGTCATAAAGCTTGGGTTTTAGGCCTTTTCTTCAAGTATAGATCTGTATTTTCTAATGTAAGATCTTTGAATCATATTCTTAGCTTTTCATATTGTTATCTCTACATAAAATCACCAAAACCTTCAGAAAATGCGCTCTCTAAGCTTCAGAAAATTTCTGCATACTCCAAGTCATGGGAAATCAACAATTTTAAGCCTAGTTGGGAATGGAGGATCTATTTAACATAGAAAAACACATTTTTTTTGCTAAAATTCGGCATGTGAATCCCTATTGACCTAATCTAACATATCCCAGAGCCATGACCCTTATTTTTACACACATTTATGAATAAAGTCATTTTAGGGCATGAAAAGCTGCTTTTTCTCACCTTATTGAGAACAAAAGATGAGTAAAAGTTATGAAATACTTGTAACTGATTGCTGAGTGTTCTTAAACACATTTTGTGATAGTTTAAGCACACATCCCTAAAAAATGTGTTTTTCAGGCATGTCTTGCTAAGCAATCCATTTTGCGAACATTACAGTGGTATCAGAGCATGATCTCTGGCACAGCCTGTGAGATCAAGCTATCAGAGAAGTGAAGAGAAGAAACATAGATAAGAATTATGGAGAGGATGAGATTACTCTCATTAGTGTTTAGATCTAAGAAAGGCCTCTCCAAAGAGGTAAATTAGAAGAGAGAAAGAAGATGCATCGAGACTCCTAGAGGGTTTCGAGAAGAAGCAAGCTGCAGTAAAATCTGCAAAAGGTTTCAAGAAAAATAAGGAAGCCCCAGCACTTCCTATCAGCAAAGTAGAAGACCGGAGAGTCCTATATCTCCTCATAGATCCACTATGCCCACTTTCTTTGAAGAAGGTGAGAGGTATAGAAATGAAGAAGAGAGATGCAAAGAAACTACTAAAGGGTTTCAAGATCAAGAGGAAGAACTATACACTTCATGTCATCAAAAATCAGGGAGAATGACTAAAGAAGAGATCTCATTGCTTCTTTTTCAAACATTGGAGAGTATTAAATAAAATCTCAAGGAGTTTGATGAGGAGGGGAAAAAGATGAGCTACAAAGAGACATCTCCCAAGGAAACAAAGGAGAATGTCAATCTTGTCACTTTGGGCAAGAGATCTCCATTTTCACCATATGCTGCTAAGGTGCTTGCATCTAGAGAAGAGGTACTTGCATCTTTGCAAGGTAATCTTGAGCTCTTAACATATGGAGTCCCATGCATGAATCAAGAGATGCATGAGGAGGAGAAGGAAGATACCAGTGCTGGTATGCTTGAAGAAAGGATACCATCATTCTTGCCAGTAGTTGAAGGCATCATTGATCCAGATGGAGGAACTCTTGTGTTCTGTCAAGAGGTTCCCACATATCAGTTGATCCAAGGTATGCATGAAATTTCAGCACATATTGTTTCAAGGTTAATGCATAGCCAAGGATTAAATCAAAATGCTGATTTGAAGCAAAGACATGTCACAGCGCAGAGGACCCTTGATTTAATAAAGGAGGAAATTGGAAACTATCCCTATGCATCATTGTTGAACTGCATGAAACCTCTTGATTTGAGATGTAGAGTTTCAAAAAGGAGGATTAGTACTATCCTGTGTTCAATGGCTGATTGTGAGATCATAAATGTGACTTGCTTTGAGACAGTGCATGCATTGCTTTGCAGATCTACAACACTATCACTTAGTGACTGTGACAAAGAGGCTTCAGCTCTCTTGGAGCATTCTAGAGATAGCTTCAACCTTGAAGCAGTGGAGAAGAACAAGATGAAGAGTAGACATCTTGAGATGAGAAGCATTTTCTCCCCTCTAGATGACACTCTCTCAATGAGCATGCTACAGCTCAAAGAGAGACTTCTACTTACTGCAGATTCAAAGCCTCACTGGTTTTGGAAGGCCATAGATGGGAGAAATATATCAACAAAGATGCATTTCAATATTTCATGAGATGCAAGGTTCTTCATTGGTTCAAAGGAGATGGTATTCTACAAAGGGAGGATGCCATGATTATGTAGAACATCACTCATCTTCCATATTGGAGTGAGTGGATGAGGATGATGAGCAAGAGATCACATGATCACTTGTAGACATATATGGACCAGCAAGCTTGGTTACGCTGGTTTCCCTTGGGAGACTCCTATCACTCTCCAAAGGCACCTATTTCTCTGATCTATGCCTTAAAGAATAATTATGAAATGAATAAGGAGGCATGGCAACACTGGTTGCTTTGGGGTAAGCATGATCACTACCCAAAGGTTTTCATTCTCTCATATCATGCTTTATGCATCATTAATAGAGTATATTAAAAGGAAGCATGGTTGATGTTGTTGTTAAAAGGAGAGTTTGGACATCACATGTTAATTCTCATGTCCATGTATTCACCCATGTTTGAAATATGTCTCATTTATCCACATGTATTTCTGTTGGAGGGATGTTTCATGCATGAACTTTGGTTTGGGAGGAGGGATAACTCCCACATGATGTGGTATGAGGGAGCTTGCTTGTACTATGTTGATGAAACATTTAACATGTCCATCATTGTGTTGTTGCTCCATGATCCACATGTCAATAAGGCAAGAAGGCTGCAAAAGTCCTTGTTGCTATGGCTGCTCTTGGGTGAGTATGGTTACTACCCAACAGCTCATCATTTTCTGAATCATGCCTTGGTTTTCAATGATATGTTGCAGCAAGAGAAGGCATGTATAATTTTGCTTCACTTGAGAGAGTATGGCCACCACATGACATCTCCTATGTCTATGTGTTTTTCATTGTGTAAAATTTGGCATATTGATCTCATGATGTGCATTGATGATGATACTTTGTATTGGGCTGATGTGACATATCATATGTCCATTAGTATGGTTTGTTTTCATGGTGCACATGAGGAGGAAAGAAGGCAGCAAGACCTCTTGTTGCTTTGGTTTCTTTTAAATGAGTATGGTGACCACCCCATAGCTCATAATTTTATGATTCATGCCTTGTGTATCAAAGATAAATTGCAGCAAAGAAAGGCATGTACATCACCTTTTGGGAAGCTTGGCTTGTCCATCTTACATGGAGGAGATGGAGGATGGCAGCAAAGGGCCTTGCTCCGGTGGTTATTATTAGGGGAATATGGTTTGACATCTTTTTCCACCCATGTTTCCCCTTCAATTATTCTTTTGCACAACACTAGAGTGATGGAGTTTGGATCCAACAAGGCCAACAGGGCTAAGAATGAAAGCATAACAATGCTTAATCAAGTTCATAAAACATGGATGGGGGAATGTTCTTGCATGATGAAGCTTTTCCTTTATGGAAGGAGCTACTTTATTTTATGTCTCTCATGTGTTTATGATGGTGTTGGACATCATGTAATTTTCATTTTGTACTTCATGATAAGAAGAGGACATCTAACCTTACAGTTGGAAGTCATCTCATGCATTTGTGGAAGACAACTTTGGAACCAAACATACATAACCTATTGCAGCAAATGGAGGAAGCCTTCCATATGTGGATGCCATTTGGAGGGGAATAGATGGTTTGCATCTACAATAAGAGTTGCTTGAGGGCAAGCAACATTTTTTCGGGGGAGACTGTAATGTTCCCAATTTTTGCAGCTAATGGGAATATTGCATTTTATTTTCAGTTTGCTTAACTCATAAATAAAAGTGTAAAGGAGGAACTCTAAAACTCCTAATCAGCAAAATAAATTAATGCCCAATGTGAACATGGAAAAATCTAGGACATTTCAATAAAATCCACTTAGGTGTGAAAAGGAATGAAGAAGGTTGACTAGGTCAACAGGACCAAATCACAACAGTGTCTAGATGAATTGAACCTCCTTATTGATCAGCGTAGTTTTAGATGGAGACCCTTCATGTGAAAAGGGTTAACTCATTGGAGGTGTTTTAGGGTTTTCTAAGCCCTAATGTTATAAAATGAAGAGGAAGTCCACAAGGAAAGGTTGTTGATGATATTTTTATTTTGAGATTGCTTGAGCAACTAAAACTCTCTTGGCTGTTTAGCTAAGAGAGAGGAATTTCATGTTTAGGAATTCCTCTTCCTTCCTTGAGGGTCTCTTGGAGGAGATTGTGCTACATTGATCCACTATCTAGAATTTTAGCCAAGCTTCACCTCCCTTGACAGCGTAAATATTGATTAGGGCTTCACTGTTTAGAGAGCTGCAGAAAGTGGAATCAGATCTATTTAGATCTGAAGGGTTCTATTGCATCTTCTTAGTGGGGAAGTCATCTAAATCACTGGCAGGAGTGCAATAGCTGTTTTGAGCTTTAGATTCTTAACTTGGCATGATGCCAAAGTGTGCATCACTTCATTAGCACAGTTAGCTTCAGAAACTGCGTTATTTTTCAGGCAGAGTTGCAGTGTTTATTTGCTAGCAGTTTGGAGGAGAGATCTCCAGTGAAAGGGTTCCTTTCCTTCATTAAGGTGATCTGTGGATTGGCCAACCAATCCATGTCCTATTTTAGATCTGATCTACTGTGTGACTTATACTTCAGAAATTTCTGAATTTTACTGTAGATCCATGGTGTAGATCTCAGATCTATTCAGTGTCCTTCATTATAAGCTGAGATCCCCAAGGGGAATGTACTTAAAAGTCATTTTTGCATATAGATACCATTTAGATCTATCATTTTGTACTCTAATCTATTATAGATCTGAAACTTAATGAAACACTGCTTTATATTTTTGAAAATTACGTTGTCTAGTTTATCCTCTACTTCTTGTGTCATAAAGCTTGGGTTTTAGGCCTTTTCTTCAAGTATAGATCTTTATTTTCTAAGGTAAGATCTTTGAATCATATTCTCAGCTTGTCATACTATTATCTCTGCATAAAATCACCAAACCCTTTAGAAAATACACTCTCTAAGCTTCATCAAATTTCTGCATACTTCAAGTCATGGGAAATCAGCAATTTTAAGCCTAGTTGGGAATGGAGGATCTATTTAACATAGAAAAACACATTTTTTTTGCTGAAATTAAGAATTTGAATCCCTCTTAACCTAATCTAACATATCCCAGAGCCATGACCCTTATTTTTATGCGCATTTCTGAATAAAGTCATTTTAGGGCATGAAAATCTGCTTTTCCTCACCTTTTTGAGAATAAAAGATGAGTAAAGGTTTCTGCAGTACTTGGAATTTATTTCTGAGTGTTTTTAAACACATTTTATGATAGCCAAAGCACACATCCCTGAAAAATGCATTTTTCAGGCATGTCTTGCTGAGAAATCCATTTTGGGAACATTAAAGTGACTTATAAAGATGACACAACTCCTAAAACCTCCTCTACTGACACCAAAATTGACTCCATAGTTAGGAAAATGGAGAGGATGATGGAAAAAATTAGTTTAAATGAGAGAACACCTCCTAGGGACAATCAAGCCAATCTTCAAAACAGGAATAGGAGTCAAAATTTTAGAAGAGACCCTCCTTAATCTAGACAAAGAGAGAGTGACCAACAAATCAGACCTCCTTTCCAAGACAACTATGTAGATGAAGAGGAAATAGATCCTGAGCAGTAGGAAGAAGACCATGTAAATGTCATAGGTTCGGATGATGAGGACAACACCTTCCTTACCAAAGAAGAACAAAGGATGTTTTCTTCAAGACCAAATGAGAAATCATATGAAGATTCCAAAGACTATAGACTAGGATTTGAGAATGCCATTATGGAAGTCCATAGGCAATATGAACTTAGGAGAAAAAAGAATCAAGATGTTCCTAAAACAAATCATCCAAACACTGATATAAGAAAGACCTCTGAACATATTCCTAAAGAGACAGCAGAAAACACAAACACTATGGCTAAGAAAGCTGACCTAAACAAACCAAAGACTAGCCAACCTAGTAATGATTCAAGATGCCCTAGTACTTCAACTAGTATCCCTGAAAAAACATTGTTGTCCAAACCATCAAATCAGAATCAGCAAATCAAAAATGTAGAAAATTTTATGGCAGATAAAGTTGATGTAAATACAATGAAGACACCCACGCCTTTCAGCTTTGAGGGGGAGATTGCTAAAATCAAGAAAACCATACCCCTCACTGATTTGGTAACCCAAGAGGTATATAGATCCCATATTTTCAAAGTGTTAAATATAAGGAATAATACCGACACTTTAAACTTAACTGATCATAAACCAAAGCTATTGTTTGGTCCTGAAGTAGAGGGAAAATATCAAGAAGGAGTTGTCCCTCCTTTCTATGTAAGTCTGAACATACATGACAAAATTTTGCATAATGCTATGCTGGACTCTGGTGCCTCACACAACCTCATGCCAAAGGTTTTGATGGAGATATTGGGCTTAGAAATCACAAAGCCCTACAAAGACTTGTACTCTTTTTATTCCAGTAGGGTTAAGTGTCTAGGCCTAATCAAGGATCTGTGTGTTAATCTGGCACAAATCCCCGCTAAGAGTATAGTCATGGATATAGTTGTGGCTGACATCCCATCAAAGTATGGCATGCTTTTATCTAGATCATGGGGGGGGGGGGGAACTCTAGGGAAGCCTTCAAATGGACATGACTTATGCCACCATCCCAGTTTTCAATCAAACAAGGAGATTGTACTGGGAATCCCACATGAAATACATGGTGAGTAACATAGATAGGCAAAATAACACACCAGTTTATTCCATTCACTCAGACCTTGACTCCTTCATCCTATACAATGAAAATGGCATAAGTGAACAAGTGAATGACAAGGAGAGAGAACTAAGCCCCTTAGAACAACCAAGCCAATCCTCTAACCAAGAAAATGACACCCAAAACTCTAGCAGCCCTGAAGTGCAGAACATTGACAAAACTGAAATTGACACCCTATGGCATATGAGCTTTGATGGCTCTTATGGTAAGGCAGGCTTAGGAGCAGGGTTTTGGATCCACAACATAAATGAAGGTCATTCCTATAGGCTAGATTTCCAATGTACCAATAACGTTGCAGAATATGAGGCTCTCCTTATTGGTTTACACCTACTCAAAGACCTCAAAGTTAAGAAAATCTTGGTTCAAGGAGATTCAGAACTGATCATAAATCAAATTAAGGGAGAATATTCAGCCAAGAACCCTAGACTAAGGGAATATAGGAATGCTACCCTAGACCTTCTTAAAACCTTTGAGAAGTATGAGCTCACTTTCATCTCTAGGGCCCAAAACTGCCTTGCCAATGAACTTGCCTTTGCTGCCAGCAATTGCTCTTTACCTTATGAAAATAATCAATGCCTCATCAAAGTAAATAACAGGCCTACTATACTAGACAACTTGAACCATTGGCAAGTTTTTGACAATGATGAGCAAATAGAATATTTTCTGCAATCTAGAAATGACTTTGCAAGCACAAAACAAAGTTTAAGATTTGAAAGAAATAATTTTGCTGAAAAATGAAATTCCCAAAACAGAGCTGCCCTTTGATGATAATATAAACCACCTTCAAAACCCTTGTGTTGCAGAATTATTTGATAAATCAGATCAAAGAGAACTTGAAAATTTGCAGTACAAGGATGACACCTTGCCAAGAGGCCTTACACCACTAGAAGAGATGTTTGATTTTAATGATGTAGCTAAAAAACCCAAGATGGAATCCACTAAAACAAATATATAAGAATGTAACCTTGGAGGGATGAAAGAGCCCAAAATAATCAAGTTTTCCAAAATTCTCCCACCTCACACAAAACAAAAATACATTGAGCTTTTTAGAGAATTTAAAGATGTGTTTGCTTGGGGGTATGAAGACTTGAAATACTATGACACCAAAATCATTCAACATAAAATTCCTCTCAAGGAAAATCAAAAACCATTTAAACAAAAATTGAGAATAATTAACCCCCTCTTGTTACCCTTAGTTGAGAAAGAAATCAAAAATATGTACGATTCTCGGATCATAGTCCCTGTCCGATACGCAGAATGGGTATCCAACCTTATGTCAGTTAGGAAGAAGACCGGGGAAATTGGGCTTTGTATTGACTTCAGAAATTTGAACAAGGCCTCCTTGAAAGACAATTATCCCTTGCCTAAAATGGATCACATACTCCAAAAATTATTTGGCTCACAAATAATCTCATTACTAGATGGCTTCTCAGGTTATAACCAAGTTCTAGTCTTTCCAAGTGACCAACTCAAAATTTCTTTCACTACACCTTGGGGTACATCCATGTATGTTAAAATTCCATTCGGTTTAATGAATGCAAGGGCTACTTTCCAAAGGGTAATGGACATATGTTTTTCAGAAGACATAGGTTACTTCATAGTCATATATCTTGATGACATTACTGTCTACTCTAAGACTAATGAAGAGCACTTAGTCCACTTGAGAAAAGTCTTTGAAAAGTGTAGAAAGTATGGCCTATCCCTAAATCCTAAGAAAAATTAGTTTGGCCTTCAGGAAGGAAAACTCTTAGGTCACATCATCTTTGAGGAAGGAATTAAGATAGATCCCAAAAGAATAGAAGGAATTAAGATAGATACAAATCAACCCTCCTAGAAACATTAAAGAGCTGCAATCTTTCATTGGAAAGATTAAATTCCTAAGAAGATTCATCCCTAACCTTGTTGAGCTCCGAAGAAATATCACAAATATGTTGAAAAAGGAAGTAAGAATGAAGCGGGATATGGAAGCAAAACAATCCTTTGAGCTGGTAAAAAAAGCACTCACACAAACAACAGTCTTAATCAAGCCTGATTTCACTAAAGACTTTTACATTTTCTCCTTTGCCTTTGAACATACTGTGGTAGCAGTACTGTTACAAAAAAACATCATGGGGAAAGAACAACCCATATATTTCTTCAGAAAAGCCTTAAGGGATGATCCTCTAAAGTATAAAATTATGGAGAAAGAAGCCTTTGCCTTAATCAAAGCTTTGAAGGATTTTAGAGTTTATATTTTTCATTCACATATCATAGCTTTTGTCCCACACACAGTTGTCAAAGACATACTTAATCAGGACCCTGATGGTAAAAGGGGCAAGTGGATTGCTACCATTTTAGAATATGATTTAGAAATCAGACCCACTAAATTGATTAAAGGACAAGGACTTTCAAAACTTATGGCTGACTCAAATTTCCAAGCTTTAGACATGAATATGGTTGATGTGTTAAAAGAAACTGAAGAAAGTATGCACCATACATTGAAAAAATGTTTTTAAATTCATCTTGGTATGCGGATATTATTTATGTGCTTCTTTATCTCAATGCTCCCCCTTCTTTGTCAAAAACCAAAGCTAGATTCTTAAAACAAAAAGAATTAAATTTTTTCATTTTAGATAGAGTTTTGTACTAGAAGAGTTGTGCTAGTTTGCTGCTTAAATTTTTTCTTGAAGATGATGCAGAAAAAATCATGCATGAATTACATGAGGGGGAATGTGGGGGTCACCTTTATTGGAAGACCACAACCAACAAGATCCTCAGAGCTGGTTACTATTGACCTACCCTATTTCCCGATACTCACAGACTAGTCATGACTTGCCATAAATGCCAAATATTTGATGGCAAAAGAAAGCTCCTACCTCTGCCCTTGCATCCCATCAGTGTTGAAGCTCCTTTTCAGCAGTGGGGATTGGACTTCATAGGATAGATCCATCCTAATTCATCTTCCCAACATAAATGGATCCTCACTACCACTGATTAATTCACCAAATGGATAGAAGCCATCCCTTCTATAAATTCCATTGAATCAGTCATCATCAAATTCCTTAAAACCAACATCTTTTCCAGGTTTGGTTGTCCTAAAAATATCATCACTGATAACGCTGCTGCCTTTGCATCTAAGAAAATGGTATACTTTTTTTACAAATATCACATCACCCTGGGCCACTCCACTGCTTATTACCCACAAGGTAATGGACTAGCTGAGTCCTCCAACAAGAGCTTGGTAAAAATCATTAAGAAGCTCTTAGAGCAAAATAAAAAAGCATGGCATGGAAAACTAGTGCATGCACTATGAGCTGATAGACTAACCACCAAGAAATCTATTGGTATGTCTCCCTATCAACTAGTGTATGGCATGGATGCAACTTTCCCCACCTCTTTGGGAGTTCTAGTCATGAAGCTTCTTCAAGAAGTATAATCAGAAGAAAATGACATGCAGAGGAGGCTAAACCAAACCATTCATTTGCAACAGTCAAGGGAGGAGGTTTACAAAAGGACACAAGCTATACAGGACAATATCAAGAAAAGCATTGATAGGAGAACCAAAGAAAATGATTTCTAGATTGGAGACATGGTTCTAAAATGGGATTCAAGAAGGGAAGACAAGGGAAAACATGGCAAGTTTTAAAATCTATGGAAAGGCCCTTACATCATTCAGTCAGTTAGAGGCAACAATGCTTTCTTTTTGCAAGAGCTTGATGGAACTAAAATGTTTGGAGGTCCGGTCAATGGGAGGATGCTTAAACATTACTTTTGTCAAGAGACCTAGTTTTTTTTTCTCATTCATTGTACATACCACTGTTTGATGAAAAGAAAAATCACAAAAACAATATAAAAAGAAAAGAGGGCAGAGTTTGAAAGAGAGGTACAGCCCCATACCTAAAAAAATAATAATGCTGAAAGTGTGCAAGTCTAAATGCCACTGCTGATTTCAAAAAGCCTTGTTCAGTCATCCAACCTAATCATGGTTGAACATGTTTTAAATTTATCGTTGATAAGTTAGTAAAAAAAGAGTAGGTCAAAATTTTCAAGTTTGACTCATCAAAAGATAGATTAGGAATGAGAGATGCTAGTTCCACATGCTCAAAATCTGAACCAAAGAGGAAAATGGAGATGTTAAAAAAATGACATATATTTCCCTCATTGTTTCCTAAGCTTTTTCTGTACAAAAATAACACTTGTGTGCAGCTTGTTTCAATGCCACAACTCATGGTGAGTCAGATTGCCTAATCCTGATTTACCGTGCTTTCAATTTCATGTTAGTAGAATAGAGAATAAAGTTTTTCAAACAGCTTAATCTTGAAAAATGAGTAGATTAGGTAGAAAATAAAAATATTTCATTAGCCTAATCTAAACTCTTGGAAGAAATCAGGGTACAATAGATAGTTTTATTTTTGTTTCCAAAAAGAGAAATGTCAAGGGTTTGCCAGTTCAAGTGCACCCAAGGAAGAAAAAATGTTAGGCAAGTAGATTGGGTAGGTAGAGATGATGCTGATATGAATCATATATTTTCAGATCTCAAAGATTACAGACTCAAAACAAACATCAGAAAATGAAGAAAGAGCACATCTGCCCAATAGAAGAGGCATTGGTCTCCAAAAGCTAGAAAAATCTGAAGTTCTGGACACCTCCTAAGAAGGAGCTACCCTTCCCAAGTGGAGCCATTGTTAGTCATCACTAATAGTTTGCCTTGATTATGATTAAATATTTGTCCTAATATTTCTTGATACAAAGTCCATGAACATGGTGTGTTCAAGAAATCTCACTACGTTCTTTTTCCCTAAAGATAAAATTTTCACTGTATTATCATCTTGACTAGTCATGCCCAATATATCACTCCCAAAGGACCCCTCATGGGCACATGTCACCCATTATTCACCATGTCTTGTAAATTTGGCCTAAAAACCTTTGTTTTTATTTTACCTACTACCCTCCATAGCCAAACTCAGATCACTTCTCAAAAAAAAACTCTGTGGTCCTTCCCAAGACACCCCAAGCATTAATGATCTCTGGCTATCTTTGTAGACTCGTTAGACAGACCAAGAAACATTGGAGTCTGAATCTTCAATATAGTTGTTTACCATAAACTCTGACTCACACTTGATACAGCCCAATTTTTAGGTTTCAGTCCAAAAACCAAGTCCAATAGAGCCTCCACTAGGTCACTTAGGGTTTCATGAGTCTTAGGGTAGATTTGATATCCTACAAATCTCTATTTTTTCCTATGAAGAGACTACTTTCAAAATAAAAAGAGATAAGTAACCTTGTCTAGAAATAATAAAAAGACCTTTCAAAGAAAGGCCTTGGATCTAAAAAGCATGAAATCTAGTAAAGGGATAGTTTCCCTTTATTCCTTTTTCTGCCAAAGAAAGTTAGAAGAATATCATGTCAGCTATAAGGTAAGGTAAAAAAGGGAAAAAAATCATCACTTAAAGACCATCAGTGGAAAATAGATAGCAGCAAACACATGTTTTAAAAATATCAGGATCAACGAATGATGTTAGCCAAAAATAAAGGATAAATGCTAAGGTTGCAAAGGCAAAGATGATCATAACTTCTTCAACGCACAATGAGCACCATAAAAGAGTTTGTTTTTGATAGGTTGCTTAAAATTAGAAGATAACACTGCTTGTATTTTCCTAAGCAACCCTCAAACCTATAAATTTGAGAGGTAATGATACAATGATCAGAGGATGATAGAGCCTCCTTCCTTACAGCAAATGGCCACCAAAGATTACTAGGTCACTTCTTTAGGGTTTATCAAGAGCAAGCACCATTTCACCAGCACTAAAAGGAAATGGCAAAGGAGGTCAGTTTTACAAGGCAACTTTCCCAAATGTAAAAAGGAGGTCGACAAGGTAAAACAAGAGAAGACAAGAATAGGGTTGGAACTCCAAAAACACCGAAGTCAAACCCATATCACAATATGATTTGTTTGATATAGGTAAATAAAACTGTCACTACCTTAAAAAACAGAGGAAAAGATGAAGAACAGGCTTTGAGTCACCAGTAGTCAAAACATACAGGAAGGTCAAAGCAAGTGTTTTTTAGTTCAACAAAGACATGTTCATGACAAAGTTGCTTAAATACATGAGTTAGCAATATAAAGAAGGTAAAAAGGGCATCAACAAATCAACATCAAGAAGAAGAAAAAGGGGTCTGAAGAAAGTCTCTCAAAAACCTCGTGAGGATAAAAGGTATGAAACAAATGAAAAGGGACCTAAACATTACAAAAGTGGGTTTCATATTTTGATTTTTATTTTCCCAAAGGCATTAAGGATTTTGAATTCCTTGAGTCAATTACTCCTGCACTTTGCAAGGAGAGAAAAACTCCAAGAAGAGAAAACAAAGTTTCTGGGCCATTTCAGGGCAAGTTCATCAAAACGCTGCGCAAAATCCAGGTGCTGCACAAAAGAAGAATCGGCACTATGCAAACTACCTTTTTTCTCGTCTATTTTTACACTACGCTATGTAAATATTTCTTCTACACTGTGCAAAGTTCGGGCGCTACGCAAAAAAGGGCCCAGCCCGCCCGACGACTGGCAGCTGCACTAGCGCTGCGCAAAAAAGCGCCCGAACCACCTAGAGTTGCGCAAAAAGGCGCCTGACCCACCCATAACAGCGTGCGCAAACAGGTGCCCAAACCCTCGGCGCTGTGCAAAAAGGCATTCAGCGACCCCGACGCTGCGCAAACAGGCGCCTGAACCACCCGACGTTGCGCAAAGTTCAGGGAGGTGCCAAACAAGCCAGAAATACCCCAACTGCGCAAATTTGTCTTTCAAGGATGCCTCAAAGAAAAGTGGTAAGTGGTCTTCCTTTCTAAATCCCCAATTCAAGTTTACCAAAAAACATTTTGTTTCAATGGTTAACGTAAAAACCTAGGAGGGTGAAACCCTAGGTCAAAGACAAAGAAAGCAGTGACACTTTGAAACTAAATTTAACAGTAGAAAGTGTGGGGGAGGAAATTAAGGTTGCTTGCTACATTTATGATTAGAATCCTTAAGCTACAAAAAAACACTCAAAAAGCCTCAAAATTCCAAATCAGTGCCCCCCATCAACATGTCAGAGATGGAAAAAAGTAGTGGTAGTCAAGGCAATCAAAGACCTTCGAAATAAAAGCACAAGGGAGGGAAAATTAAGAGGTTAGAACCTCAGAATACAGTGGCTATCACATCCTCTCCTAGGATCTTGTCATGCTTCCACAACACAAGGTGTTTTCAGTTCTGTAAGAGGGTCAAGCAGGTGAAGAGAAATCCTGAGCTTACAAGACTCCTCATCCTTAATTTGCAAAACAAACATTTAGACCTTGCGGGGATTAAATTTGAGATTTCAACAATGTCCATATCTGAGGCCACTGGTATCCCCTCAGTGGGTGAGAAATGGTTCAAGAATGGTAAGTTGGAAAGAGATTTGCTTTTTCCATTTCTCAAAAGGAGGTATAGACAGGGCAGTATCACTGTTTTTCCTTTCTCACATCTCAAACACAGGTATGCACCTTTGATGTTTCCTATCATGAGGTACTTCACCTGTGAGGGGAGATACTCTAGGGTCTATACCTATCATCTTAGACTCCTTATGCATTTCACAAGGGTTAAGGCACTTGACCTACCCTACTATCTCTACAGGAGTATTGTGAAAATGTGTTCTGTTGTTCAAAGGAGGAGTTTTCCCCAACAAATGTCTAGCTTGTTCAACCATTCCCTGAACAAGATGGTGGTTGAGCATCAGCTCAAACAGCAGGGTGTACCTTAGGATGCTTTCATAACCAATGAGTTCTTTTCAAAACCACAACATCCTCATCAAACAAATCTGCCTTCCTTGTCTACACAAGTACCCTCACCATAGGCACACATCTCTTCCTCTCCTTCTCTTGATGCATCAAGTGAAACAGGAAGTTGACATCAAGAATCACATGGAGATCAGGGTGAGGGAGAAGAATTCAGTGAGTCAAACACAGAAATACATGAAGAAGAGGGAGAAGATATGGGGAGTGATGGGGAAAACAGTGATAAAACACAAGGCAGTGAGCATGATGAACAAACAGATCAGCAACAGGATGAAGAAGACATTCATCATGTTGCACAAGGAAGCCAAGGAAATGTTCATGATAGTCTTGACAACTGTCAAGACTATCATGTCACTAATCAGTTTTTTGATGATCAAGAAACTCAAAGTGATAATGTAGAAAATGAACAAGTAGAAAACCTCAGTAAAGAACAAAGCCAAGAGGAGGGTCAAAGAAATGATGAAAACATGGTCAAAACTTCCATCACCACCCCTCACATATGCACATACTACAGAGGACAAAGAGATGTGTTTGTTGCCTCAAAAAGGCAAGGGGCCACCTCTTCTCAAGCCATCAAAGGGGTGGAAAAAGGCAAGAAAAAGATAGTAAGGAATGAGTAGCAAGAAAAGGTAAGGAGGAGTAAGAGACTGAAGAAAACTACCCAAGGGCCTGAATTCATTGATCTAGACAGTGATGAGCAGGATGAGGAGATGACCACTAAAATATTGCTCCTAGAAAAATATGCACAGATCAAAGAATGGGAGGAATATTTTGAAAGAGCACAGCGCATCATTCAGTACTATAAAAGTGAACACAAGTACTTCAAGAAGATCAAGAGAGGCCTTGTCCTCCAAATGAAGATGACTAAACATTACACAAGGAAGAGCAAGCTTGCAAATGCCAAACTCAAAGAAGCCCTCCTTGAGATAAAAAACCTAAAAATCCCAAATGAGCATGACAGCCTTGGAAATTTTGCTGAGGCTTCTCAGCAATTATCTAAAAACATCTAAGGAGGGTCGCCACCAATTTTGAGGGAATTGGGAGAAGATTTTGTTTTTTGTGAATTTTTGGTCTACTTTGAGCAGTGCCACTAGCGCTGCGCAAAAATTTGGGGCATTATCTGGAGGAAAAATTGACATTTTTTTATTTTTCATGACCTGCACATCATCCACAAAAAAATTCAGAGGATTTGGAGCTGTTTTGACCCCTCAAAAGGTCAAAAAACACCTTTCTGCCCCTGTTTTAGGCCTGGCGCTGCACAAATGATAGGTTGGAGATTTTTTCATTTTTTATAGGGTTGTAGTGACTAGATCAGGAAACCACAAGAATTTTTGGAAATTATACTCTTCAAGCTTTCCAACGAGCTATCACGGAACCAAATCCGACATCGGGAAGTGGTTCAAAAGCTAGTTGCAAAACAACCTATTTTATGCAAAAGTGGCGCTGCGCAAACAGACTGACATAGGCCAAAAAGTCAACAAAAGACACTGATTAATGGAAAAATGGATTTTTAATATTTTTTTGGGAAAATAACTCTAGATTTGATTGAGGAGTTATGTTTTTATGTTTTTCATTTATTTCCTTTTCTATTATGTGCCTTGGGCCTTGCATGGTCATTAAGCACATTTATGACATTTATGACTAAATTAGGGTTTCTAGAAGCCTCTTAGGGTTTCCACATCCTCATTTGCTCCATAAATAGAGCATGAGGATCTTATGTATTATTTTGATTTTGATGACTTATGCTGAAGCAATACATAGTCTCTTGGAGTTTTTGATAATAATTTGATGTCTTGGAGCTCATGCGTGCCCTGGTTTGCTTGTTGATGGACAGAGATTGTTTGCAGGATCCATAAGCTTGGTTGATGGTGAAGTGTTTCTTATGTTCATGTTTTCTATTTTTCCATTATATTTTCCATCTTGCTATTTTGCAGTAGGACAAAAAATTTAGATTAAGAAATGTTTTCTAATGGCACCTTAATTTTGTTTGTCCTTCACTGCCTCAATGTTTTCTTCTGTTGAGATATGTTAGGGAATCCATCTATTGCTCCCTAAGAAGTTCTTAGCTTTTCCATTTCTTGAATGGTTTAGATCAGTTAGTGTCAAGTATGATTTATGGCTATCCCTGCATATTGTTGCCACTGAAATACTCTATTCTTGGAATCATCTCTTTAGAAGCATCTTTGCCTAGGTTTATCAAAGAAGCTTGTTTCAATCATGCTCTTTGCCTTTACTTAGCTAAATTTGTGTCAAGGAACCTTCATAACTGTAACTTTATATGTTCAGGGGTTTCTCTCCTTCTATGGTTATAGCTACTTGTGCATCTTAAATGTTTTTCTACTCTTAATGATGAAATATATGAAAGTTAAATAATTTTCTTGCCTTTCTATGTTTCATATAGATGTTTGTCTTGGTTGATTATTTGTTTTCAGTCTGAAATCAAATGGAGTAGGTTTTTCTTATGCCTTTGATTCTCTTGCTATGCTCATAAATCTTCTAACTCTCTCAGTTTACAAGTACATAAAGGATTCAGTTTTTTCCCTTTATTTGCTTACTGTTCTCAAGCTTAATGTTCACCTCATGACCCTTCACAACCTTAAAAGATCCACCAACCAAGTTAAAATTTCCCTGCAAATGCTCTTGAAACCATTGATGAACTTATCATGACCTTGTTAGACTCCTTTTCCCAATGACTTAAACATCTCCCTTGTTTTACATCTAAATCTATATGAGCATCATACCCAACCAAAAACAATCAAAATACCTTGCACTTAACATCTAGCCTAAAATCAACCCAAATCAGCAAACAAGTTCACATATTTTCACCTACTAGAGAGATCCCTCTTCGAATCCAGGAAGGCTAGGTCCTTGGATTCCAAAGCTTGGTTTGATGTTACCCCTGTCCATTTGTATCTCAATCAATCTAGGAAATTACGGGGAGCTAACAGAAGGCATGGACCCTTCCACTATGTGTGGAGAAAACACATGCCTGTGACCTCTCTGGTAGGTTTTTAACAATGGCTCAACCTCAATCACATTGGCCCTCTTAGGCTCACTAACCTCAATCCTGCTAGGTGATCCAATGTCATGATGAAATGGAGATGAAGGAGGCGAAATGGGTGAAGGGGATTGATCTTATGATGATGAATGTGCTATGGGCTGAGATGGAGGGATGTAAATGGATGGTTGAGATGATGAAGGCACATTTTGTGCATGCTGAGTAGATGGCTCTCTGAATATATCATTGGATATGAAGGTACTCCATGCAATGTTTAGTTCATTGAGATGATAGAGGACTATGATTTTGATAAGGGAATGATGGAAAAGACTTCTCATTTAATGTTCATGCTCCCTTTTCTGGACAATAAGTGTCATCTTATCAATGCTCCAGAAAATGTAGTAGGGTATGTTTAACATCTTTACCCTAGTGAAATTCACTAAGAGCCGGATGTGATAGGTATGAAGTCTTTAAAATATACCTTCACATGAAAAGTATTTCATGATTATCTTCATCATTGGTGCATATCTTTCCAGGAGGTAGGAAAAAGGAAATAAACTCTTTTTCTCATTCTTATATCTTGTTTTCATGAAAGGCTCAAAGTAGTGTTCCTCCAATTCACTATGCTTGAACCATTTATCCCCAAAATTTTGGATCCCGGTGGCAGCTGAAATGATGGCAGTTGACACAGTAAAGGTGACACCAGCTAGAGTAACTCGGTTGTCATGGAGGTTGGATATGAAAAGCATGGTCAACATGGCATGGTGTTGGACCCTCTGAATTTTCTCACAAAAATCATAACAGCCAACATTTTTCAAACATGTCACTGCCATAGGAGATGCAAAAATTTCTCTAGTACTTGTTGGCTCAAGTCTGAGTATTCTTCCCCCTTTATGTGGCCTTCTAGCCTCTATTTCTTCTCCATCACTGCATGATCTATTCTCTTCTTCTTCCATGATTTTTTAAATTCAAAACCCTATGGAAGTTGATGATGGTGGAAAGTAGTCTTAGGAATGAGGAATGGGAAATGGAAATTGAGGGAGATAGTGCTAGGGATTTATGAAATGGGAAAGGGGATGGGCAGTAGTGATATGGTGGAATATAGGATGGGGAAATTATTTACAGGTTTGGGGTTATGAGCCTAGGTAGTTGTAGCACCTAGGGCTTAGGGTATTGGGAAAAAGGGTTAGGGAAAGGGAATTTGTCATACAGGGGTTTTAGGGATGGGTATTTGGAAATATAGGAAGGTGTGAAGGTGTAGGGAAATGAAATTTTTGGAATTAAGAGTGCAATGGAGAGGATAATTGATGGAATTAGATTTCACTCACTTGTTGGAGGTTGATGAGAATGTTTTTGAAGCTTAGGAGGTGATGTTTTGAAATTTGAATGAGTTTCTAGTTTTTTTGGTCAAGTGTGCCATCCCAAAAGCAGGTGCGCAGTGCCTTTTTGCAGACCACTTTTGGAGGCCTTCCTAAACTCAAAATTGAGCTCATGATAGCTCGTTGGAAATATCTCTCTCTTGGATACATGATTTACTTATCAAGAACTGAAAATTATCAAATATAATGCCTCAAAAATCAATTCTCCTTAGACTGGTCAAAAAGTGCAGAATGAGGGTGAAAAAATGCAATGTGTTGTTGCAGGAAACTTTTGGAGGCCTTCATAAACTCCAAATTGAGCTCATGATATCTCATTGGAAATATATTCTAGTATATTTGGCATTTGATGTATCAAGAAAGTCATTTGGACACTCCATCTAGGAGAAAAATTGATTTTCTCAAGGTCACTCCAAAAGTGCAGAAAACCTCTTATAGCACCTGTATTTTTGACATTTTTCCAAAACCATGATACCTGTGTAAAAATGAAGGAGATTTTTCTTTTTTGACCTATGATGGACAAAAACCTCTCTCACGTTTATCAAATTCATCTCTGTTTGGTCAGAAACATACTTTGAAGAAAAAATGGCCCTATGAGTGGCAAATGATTTGACTCTTGGAATGACTTCTTGAAAAATGATGGAGACATGATGTTTATGAGCTGAAATGACCTCATAATTACTAATATGACCTACCTTATGCCTCCTTTTCTCAGATTTATCTAATTCCATAAAAATCCCTAGCTCAATGGGAGAGGAAATTAGGTTTAGTGCTTGTGGAAAATGATGATTTGGTCACCCTTGGGAAAATACAACTCCCTTTGACATTTGATCAATTGATGAACTAAAAAATCTTGCACTTTGACATGTTCTTGATTGGAATGTGGAACTAATTTGGAAACTTTTGGGAGACTGAGTACTTATTACAGTTGAATTGACATAAAATTACATGAATAAAAACAAAATTACATCTTGGAGTGAAACTCACATCTAAAATCAAAATTACATGATGAAATAAGCATTTCTATATAGAAATCATATTCACATGGTGAAGAGATGTTGTTTGATCACCCTTTACTTTCTAGCCTTATGCAATGGAATGGAGTTTTATTGGACCATGAAAACCCTAGAAAACCTAATGATGACCTTGACAAGACTAGACTCCATGGTGACATGACATGATGAATTGACTTTATGGATGATGTACAATCAACAAGGTATGGAAGTGTGCCAGCAAGAAAATTAATTTTAAGGAAGAGTGATGTTTTTGGACTATGGATACCTTGAGTGACTAATTTTTTGCATGACTTGGTGAAATGATAAAAAAATTCTGAGTGGGACCCCTAATATGAATATGAAAAGAGTATATTTTGGTCGTTGATGGCAGGATGCAAATTCTAACACTAACAACCACAATATTGAAAGACTACCCCAATCCATCTAAAGCTCCTATGGAACTGGAAGTCACATATCACCCTTCCTCTTCGATGCCTCCTAATTCTAGTTCTCTCCATATTGAGAGACCTAGTAGTGAAGCCATCATCTGACCACCCCCAAAAGGTGTTCTTCGGAAACTGTCTTCTAATTCGAATGTGAGAGTTGTGCAACACTAAAATATTGTAGAGGATCTAGCTCAAGTGCCTTCAATGATGTTGGGTTTGGAAGTCCTTCAGTCATGTCCATCACAACGGAAGGCACTAATTTCAGCTATTGGAGGGATTGATCTTGTAGATTCCAATCTTATTACTTTCGATCTTGAGAACTTCATTCCTTAGCTCCCATCTTAGGTGGATTGTTTGATTCAAGTTATCACGATGGGGAAAACCATTCATAGGACTATTATTGACGAAGGCACTTCAACCTGCATCATGTCTATCACTTGTTGGAAAGCCATCGACTCTCCTCCATTGAGCCAGTCCCTGAATACTTTGGAAACTTTCAACTGTAGAGGTTCTCGACCATATGGTATTCTGAAATCATTGCCCATCCTGTTGGAGGGAAAAATGGTAAATTTAGAAGTTGAGGTGGTAGATGCCAACTTGAATTATAATCTCCTTCTTGGACACAGTTAGACTCATGCCATGGTTTGCATGGTCTCCACCCTTTTTTTCTTCCTCCGCTTTCCTCATCAAGGAAAAAATAATGACTGTTGACCATTTAGATTTCTTTTCCTCTGATTCTTCAACATGAAACATTCCATATGTTCGGAATACCACTACCCCCTATGAGAACACTAGGCTGGGTCTATTCAATGACTCATCCCTTATGGGAATTTTTCCACTCCCGCCTCTGAATGTCGCCACTATCAATATGATATTGTCTGGTCATGATCCATGGATTTTTCCCAATCCTGACTAGCTTGAAGGCTTTGGTGATGTTATGCCTTTGAGCCCTGCTAAAAAAATGTATCAGAGTATTATTATGTTTTCTGAGGCTGCATCCGAAACCAATGACCCATTGGTTTCTTCTCTAGACACTTATGCACAGTATCACTAGTTTGGTTCTTGGGAATCTGATGATCCCTTGAATGATACTTTCCCAACTGACGAGAGTATCATGGAGGTAATGTCTCTCGAAGAAACCACATGGGATGATGGACATCATCATTCCTCATTTCTCCCAACCCTAGGTGCCATCTCTGCCTGTCTGAAATCCCATGCTTCGTCTGTACCCACTGGGCCATTTTAGAATCCTATCTTGATTCATGAAGTGCTTCCTGAAGGGAACATGGGAAATATTACTCTAACCATTCCGATCGACATCTCTATCAAACCAGGGACTGTCGAGCATGTCATTTTCTGGGTTTCTTGTTCTCCCCATGATCTCAATATTTACACTGGTTTCCTATAAAAGAATGACCCACCCACTCCCCTCAACCCTGTTCTTAATGTTTGGTCAATTTCCCACAGGTGCATTATTTCCATGCTTCGTAACCCTTACTTGGCCAGGGGGCATTGGAACTTCACTATTGTTGTGAATTTTCTTACAAAATGGACCGAGGTAATGTCTACACGCAATATCAATGGTAAAACTGTGGGTTTATTTTTGTTAATCATGACAGAAATCAGTCACCTGAGTTCATTTTTGAACTCTATCTAAAGAATTATTACGCTTGATCATGAGTGTGATGCTTCGTAAATTAGTGTTTTATTCATTAGTGTGCCTTGATTGGATTTTTGGTGTGATTGTTTGCTTTGTAGAAATGTTTCCTCTACTCACCTTCTATTCCACTTGTTTTGCAGATGTTAAAGAATCATTACGTCGATTTTACTAATGGTGCTTTCTGTAGCACACAAAACCTATCTTCTGTAGCATGGGAACTCTTTTCCCCTGATGGCGAGTTGATTAATTTACAAGGTATTTTTTTGGGTCAAACAACTAACAATATTTCTGAATATAGTGTGGTTATCTAGCTATTGTCAGATGCAATTTATCTAAGAATTAGAGATTTGGTTGTTAAATTAGACTCACAACTCGTTCTGTCACGTTAAATGGCCATTATTTAGTGCAAAATCATCAAATTTTTCATATGTATTTGCGTGTTCAATTATTGGAAAGATATTTTGATTTTATTACATATCAACATATTCCAAGACATTTAAACACATTAACAAATACATTAGCAAATCACGTATTAGATAGTCATCTGCGCAACATGTAAAAACCAACACATCATTATGATACACAATTCACCTTAGAAACATTCACACACACACACACACACACACACATATGTATCATGTTTGTCAAGTTTGTTACATCAAAATGTCAAAAAATATGTGTTCTGTGACAAAAATGGCTTCTGAGCCTACATCAGTATAAAAATGTAAAATAGGGCCACTAGCCGGCCACATGATGCTCATGATAGTAGGTGACTGCTCAGATAACTCCCTAGAGTAAACGACGCAGTCTGCCTGGAACCCCGACCATATGCCTCTAAAAGTGAAGAGGAATATCATTGAAGGTAGCATACTATGGGATGCCTCTCGTGAGGCCTACCAAGTTCTGCTCTAACATGGCTAATGGGTATGCTCCCTCCTCGTAGGGGACATCCTCCATTGGGCGGGCTACCCTCCTGGCGATCAGTGACATGCTTGGTGGTCTCTAAGGACCCATATCTGTAAAAACATCATAAGTTTAGATCTCATAATACATGAAAAAAACATTCAAAAAGTAAAAAATGTTAAAAAAAAAATTTTACCTGCATCAGTCCACTATGTGCCTAGTGGAATGGGTAGATCTGGATCTCCCCTGAAATCGGTTCATGAATATGCATAGTCGTCAACCACGATGAGTTGATGACGCAACCAACTGAAAAATGTTGTAGGGAAATACATTTTATAGCCTCCACCTTGATGAGTCATGATACCACACCACCTCATCAGTCTCAGGTCAGGCTCGGGTTTGGATCATGGATCTCCAACTGCTAATACTGGAACAAAGGTACTCTCTCCAATAAAAAGGTAACCAAGATGGACCCCCGTACCCAAACTGTTTTAGTTGACCTATTTTGCACTTGGCCAATTGGCTCTTCATGTTAGCCAATAACCCCTCACACTAGTTGAACATAGTAGGGGCCAGATAGTCCACTGCGTACTGGAATTGGGATTTCATTGACTCATGCAACACCTGGGTTCCAGCCACTCGAGTGATGCAGTGAAGGATTGTGCAAGGGAAGAACTCTAATAGAGGATATCTCTATCTTCCCACTCTCAAGATTTCTCGCCCCATGACAGTGTCTCTGAATGAGAATATTGGTACTCTCACCCCCTATGTGAGCTCCAGAGAGTTGGATCCTCTCCCATCTCCTGGATAAGCCTGTGATGAAATAGATGTCCATGACATCTAATTCCAGTTCCTAGTCCTCGATTACGAATATCTGACGATCTACGTCCCACATTCCAATCAAATACTGAAGCAGCTCCAGTTGAGCTCTCAACCCTGATGTTTGAAAGAACTTCAGCAATCAGCAATTGCACAATGCATTTAAGCAATTTTGGTCTTGGAATGCTTGGTGGTCTTCCACCTCGTGGCTTCGTTCTTTCCATTCGATGATCATCTATGCTGAAATCACCTGCATAACATGTTCAAAAGAAATTTTAGGAGCTTTCGTCAGAGTATTTTTTGAAGTAATTCATTGGAAATGGGTATATTTCTCATTTCAAAATCCTCCCCGTGAAAAATGCGACTGTCCAAATTAATTCGGCGCACTACCCTAACGGGCTAAGCATGAATAGCGCAGGTCTGGTAGCTCGAAATCGCGCTGACCACAAGCGGTTTTTAGGTTTGAAGTCCTCCCCCCATCTCTCAATTTCTAAATCTAAATTCTTAAAGAATGGAATTAAAATGAAGAGGAGGGTTGAGCTCTTACCTAGCGTTGACAGATCGCTGGATGGTGTCCTGAATCGGCTGCACCACTGATTTGAATTTTGAAGGGAAAATGGGTAAAATGCACTTCTCCAATTTACTCAAAATAGAAAGGTGAAAATGAATTTACTTTTTGTCTATTTATATATTTTTGAAATATTTTCGCCATTATTTTATTATTTTTCCTCCATATTAGTGATTTTTTCCATTTTTTGTGCAGTAACAGGGCCTTTACACCGTTGGTGATTATTTCTGATGCAAACGAGTTTTATTTTATCTCTTTTTCGGACTTGGTAAAAATAAAGGAAAAAGGAACCCCCCTGGAGTCAACTTTTAGCTCTTTCCGACTTTAGAAAAGTGAAAATTTTTCCGATTACTTGTCATTTCAAACTCATTAAAGTAAATGAATTGACGTAATCTCAATATACGTTTACCCATTTTTCGGGTTGAGACTCACTATTTACGAAAATGGAATACCTTGATCGAACATGGTCAAAAGGTTCTCATAGATATTATTTTCTACCTTTTCAAGTTTGAGAGACAATTTAAGAAAAGGGACATGGAGGAGTTTTCTTTTCGTTTCTTTTCAAACTCCTTAAACATGAAAAGTTACTGAGTTATCCTTTCAGTGGACTTGTTAAAGATTAAATGGTGAAAGACTTGTCACCATGACGAGGCCAAGCTCCTCCTTCCTAGGGCTCGTTAAAATTGCTAGGATGGATTCATTCGAAGAATGATTTTAGACACTCAGCATATGTTATCCTCTTCACACTGGCTATCAAAAATAAAGAGGTACTTTTTAGCAATAATGGGGAAAAAATGAAAGTGAACATCCTATGTGTATTTTGGGTAGCTTGTCTGATCCAGATTTATGCAGGAACGCAACAGAATACATAAATAACCATAAACATAGAGATTCAGCAGAAATAATGCTTCATTTCATTAATATCAAATAACATAAATATGCTTATAGACATAATGGAAATAAAATAGCTAGGGTGTTGGTAACAAATCTCTGATAAGAGATGTGGCAACTACAGACCTCTAAACTGTGTTACAATGAGGCTTGAGGGCCTATTTATTATTGAGAAAATAGTGGAGAACTCTAAACGTCCAAAAACCTAACCCTAGGAGACGAAGAGCCAAAACTATGGGCCCCGTTTGGGTAAATTGGTGTTTCAACTTCCCGGGGTCGTAACTTTGGCATATTATCTCTGTTTCGCACACATGATACATCGTTAGAAATATCTATTCACCGAAATCGTTAGGGCCTCAAAATGGCTCCGGAAGTTCAAGACCCGAAAAACTATTAAAAATAGTAATTTGTGCTGCAACTTAAAAATTGAAAGAACTGATGGTGGGGGTTCAAATGGAATAGGTGGGTGGCCACCAATATCCACCTGGATCATTAAGGCCCTAAAACGGCTCAGGGAGTGCAAGACCCGAAAGCCTGCTAAAAATAGTAAGTTGTGCTAAATGTGAAAAGCTGCAAGAATTGATGGTGCGGGTCCAAATGGAATAGATGGGTGGCCACCGATGTCCACCTAGATCATTCCTCCCTCCTTAGGAAGCAATGGTCCTCATTGCGTTGAGATCTTCTAGGAGATGAGGAAAATTTTGTTGAACTGGTTATTAGATTTGTCGAAGATGTCATGGACCTGTGGGTAGACATGTTGGATGCGTTTAGGAAATTTTGTTTCTTTATCAGCCTTAGATGGCACATGTGTGGATTATGTCTGTGTAGTTGCATGAGGTATGGCAACATCAGGCAGCGGTGCATCAGGGGTCAGATCAATGGAGTGCTTGCCCTGACAATGTAGAGGAACCTCTGTGAGTGAGGAGAATATTTCCTCGTATTACTCCCTAACTTTGTCCATTTGTTGTAGCCATGCAGGGGAGCCCTGTTTCAAGGTTGTAGCCACAATATTCTTCTTTCCCTGTGACCGAGCTGTAAGGAAAATAAATTTCCTGGTTTGGGAAACAATCTTACTGCATTGTTTTGCAGTAGTCAAAGAGATGACAAGAGGCGGTACTACCTCCGGTATCCTGTACAATTTATTTCCCAAAGTAATAACAACCGCATGAGGCCTAGAATCATACACAACATGTCGCCTCCACAAGTATGGTTGGACCAATAATACATCAGCTACATCAAGAGGAGAAACATCACACAATACCTCATCTGTGAATGGCTTGATATTGTATGGAAGGCGGCACTGTTGGCGGATGAGAAGATCTCTCCCTGGGTGAAGCCACTCGATGGTATATGGTTGTGAGTGTTGTATGGTCGGTAGGCCAAGTTGCTTCACAACCTCTACTAAAATGAGGTTCTTTTGGCTTCCACTATTGACAATAAATTGCAGTGGAGAACCCTTCACCCACATCTGGGAATGGAAGAGGCGCATCCCTCCTCTGGATCCTCTGGATCTTGGTGGTGGCAACAATGGCACTAGGATCCACATCAATGATCTGCTTCCGTTTGTCATTACCTTTCTCTGGTTCCGACTCAGGATCAGAAAATGCATTGATTCGGGTGCCTTTAGTTCGACAACCAATGACTTTTTGTCCTGACACTCGTTTGTGCTATGAGCGGGGCTGTTATGAAATTCACACCACTTCCTTGTGTCCTTCTTTGGATTTGTGGTGTTGTTCTGAGTCACACTAATTTGGCCTTGCCCCTTGTTTTTTGGTTCGGGGGCACCTTTTGGATTCACAGATCTGAGTCTCGCTTCTTCTACTTAAATTTTTGCTCGATCTTGGTGGTATAGCGGTATGCCGTGCCAAGCGATGAACTCCATTTCCTCTTGAATGTGCTTGTGTAGACAGCCATGGTACTTGAGCACCAAATGTCTCTTTGAATTTTTAATACCCAAATTTGTGCACAGGGTATGGAACAGATTCATCAGTTCGTGCACATCTTAATCCCTTTGTTGCCACAACGTCCTCCATTGGATGTATTTGTCCTCATAGCTCCCCACGGGGTAATCTTCTTCCTTTGATGCCATCTCGGAATGAATTCCAAGTGGGTGTGGCCGAGAACGGAGAGGTTTCCCCTTTGTCCTCTTGCTCACAGTAGGTTTCCCACCAGTCTTTGACATGGGGGGCAGCTTTGAGGAGTGAAAAAACAATATTTTCTTGTTCAGAGAAATCATGGACCGAGAAATACCCTTCCAGCAAATTCGGCCATCTATCTATGACATCTGCATCAATTTGGCCTTCAAATACAAGAATGTCAAAGTTTACTTGTACCTTGAAGGGAGTGGTACCTCCAGAGTGGCTGTTGGATGCAGATGTGCCATAGGTGGGCAGTCGTTGAAGGATCCGAGCAAAGTTATCCATCATCGCGTTCCTTTGTTTCTCAAGGGCTTCCTCGAGCAATATTTTTATAGGATCTCCTGCTCCCTCATCTTTCTTTTCTTCCACCATGGGAGGTCATCGGGATTTGTGAGGCTGATCTTGCAAGGGTTCAACCAGATCGAGCCCTAACTCCTTATACCCTGACTGCGTTGGGGACATGCAAAGAAAAATAAAGAAAGAGCAGACTGTTCTGATACCAATGATCCGTATTTATTCTGGAATGCAAAAAAATACAGAAATAACATAAACATAGAGATGCAGTGGAAATAATGCTTGATTTCATTAATATCAAATAACAGAAATATGCTTACAGACATAATGGAAATAAAATAGCTAGGGTGTTGGTAGCAAATATCTTAGAAGAGATGTGGTGGCTACAGACCTCTTAATTGTGTTACAATGAGGCTTGAGGGTTTATTTATTATTGAGAAAACAATGGAGAACTCTAAACGTCCAAAAACCTAACCCTAGGAGATGAAGAGCCAAAACTATGGGCCCTGTTTGGGTAAATTGGTGTTTCAACTTCCCAGGGTCGTAACTTTGGCATACTATCTCTGTTTGATGCACATGATACATCATTAGAAGGATCTATCCAAGGAATACAACTATTGCTACAAATGTGGATTCTGAAACGGAATCATATTCACCGAAATCACGATGCCCAAAAAACGTCGTTTAGGGCCTCAAAATGGCTTCGGAAGTTCAGGACCCGAAAAATTGCTAAAAATAGTAAGTTGTTTTGCAACTTAAAAACTGAAAGAACCGATGGTGGGGGTTCAAATGGAATATTTGGGTGGCCACCAATATCCACCTGGATCATTAAGGCCCCAAAACGGCTCCGGGAGTGCAGGACCCGAAAAGCTGCTAAAAATAGTAAGTTGTGTTGAATGTGAAAAGCTGCAAGAATTGATGGTGCGGGTCCAAATGGAATAGGTAGGTGGCCACCGATATCCACCTGGATCATTCCTCCCTCCTTAGGAAGTAATGGTCTCCATTGCGTTGAGATCTTCTAGGAGATGAGGCAAATTTTGTTGAACTGGTTATTAGATTTGTCGAAGATGTCATGGACCTGCGGGCAGACATGCTGGATGCGTTTAGGAAATTTTGTTTCTTTATCAGCCTTAGACAACACATGTGTGGATTCTGTCTGTGTAGTCACATGAGGTATGGAAACATCAGGTAGCATTGTGTCGGGGGTCAGATCAATGGAGTGCTTGTCCTGAGGGTGTAGAGGAACCTCTGTGAGTGAGGAGAAGATTTCCACGTATTCCTCCCTGACTTTTCCCATCTGCTGCAACCGTGCAGGGGAGCCCTGTTTTGAGGTTGTGGCCATAATATTCTTCTTTCCATGTGAGCGAGTTGTAAGGAAAATAAATTTCTTGGTTTTGGAAACAATCTTACTGCGTTGTTTTGCAGTAGTCAAAGAGATGACAGGAGGCGGTACTACCTCCGGTATCATGTACAAGTTATTTCCAAAAGTAATAAAAACATCACGAGGCGTAGACTCATACATAGCATGTTGCCTCCACAAGTATGTTTGGCCCAATAAAACATCATCTACATGAAGAGGAGCAACATCACACAATACCTCATCTATGAATGGCTTGATAGTGTATGGAAGGTGGCATTGCTGGCGGATGTGGAGATCTCTCCCTGGGTGGAGCCACCCGATGGTATATGGCTGCAAGTATTCTATGGTTAGTAGGACGAGCTACTTCACAACCTTTGCTGAAATGAGGTTCTTTTGGCTTCCTCTATTGACAATAAATTATAGCGGAGAACCCTTCACCCACATCTGCGAATGGAAGAGGCACTCCCCCTCCTCTGGATCCTCCCTCTAGATCTTGGTGGTGGCAACAATGGCACTGGGATCCACATCAATGATCTAGTTCCCTTTGTCATTACATTTCTCTGGTTCTGACTCAGGATCAGAAAATGCATTTGATTCGGGTGCCTTTAGTTCGACCACCAATGACTGTTTGGCCCGAAACTCGTAAGTGCTGTGAGTGGGGCTGTTCTGAAATTCATACCAATTCCCTGTGTCCTTCTTTGGATTTTTGGTGTTGTTCTGAGTCGCACTTCTTTGGCCTTGCCTCTTGTTTTTTGGTTTAGGGGCACCTTTCGGATTCACAGATCTGAAGTCTCACTTCTTCTGCTTAAATTTCTGCTCGATCTTGGCGACATAGTGGTATGCCGTGCCAAGCGATGTAATGTCGAGGAACTCCAATTCATCCTGAATGTGTTTGTGCAGATATCTGTTGTACTTGAGCACCAAATGTCTCTCTGAATCTTTAATACCCAACTTTTTGCACAGGGTATGGAACAAATTCGTCAGTTCGTGCACATCTTGATCCCTTTGTTGCCGCAGCGTGGTCCATTGGATGTATTTGTCCTCATAGCTCGCCACGGGGTAATATTGTTCCTTGATGCTGTATCAGAACGAATTACAAGTGGGTGTGGTAAAAAATGGAGAGGGTTCCCCTTCGTCCTCTTGCTCACAGTAGGTTTCCCACCAGTCTTTGACATGGGGGGCAGCTTTGAGGAGTGCAAAAATAATCTTTTCTCAGTTAGAGAAATCATGGACCGAGAAATACCCTTCTAGCAAATTCAACCATCTATCTACGGTGTCTACATCTATTTAGCCTTCAAATATAGGAATGTCAAATTTTACCTATACTTTGAAGGGAGTGGTGCCTCCAGTGTGGCTGTTGGATGCAGATGCGCCATAGGTGGGCAGTCGTTGAAGGATCTGAGCAAAGTTAACCATCATCGCGTTCCTTTTTTTCTCAAGGGCCTCCTCAAGCAATATTTTGATAGGATCTCCTGCTCCCTTGTCTTTCTTTTATTCTGCCATGGGAGGTCGTCAAGGTTTGCGAGGCTGATCTTGCAAGGGTTCAACCAGATTGAGCCCTAACTCCTTATACCCTGACCGCGTTGGGGACATGCAAAGAAAAACAAATAAAGAGCAGACCGCTCGGATACCATTGATCCAGATTTATGCAGGAACGCAACAGAATACAGAAATAACCATAAACATAGAGATGCATCAGAAATAATGCTTCATTTCATTAATATCAAATAACATAAATATGCTTATAGACGTAATGGAAATAAAATAGCTAGGGTGTTGGTAGCAAAACTCTGAGAAGAGATGTGGCAACTACAGACCTCTTAACTGTGTTACAATGAGGCTCGAGGGCCTATTTATTATTGAGAAAATAATGGAGAACTCTAAACGTCCAAAAACCTAACCCTAAGAGATGAAGAGCCAAAAATATGGGCCCCGTTTGGGTAAATTGGTGTTTCAAATTCCCGGGGTCCTAGCTTTGGCATACTATCTCTGTTTTACTTACATGATACATCGTTAGAAATATCTATCCAAGGACTACAACTGCTGCAGTGAAAATTGATTCCGAAATAGAATTATATTAACTGGAATCGCAATGCCCAAAAAACATTGTTTAGGGCCTCAAAATGGCTCTGGAAGTTCAGGACTCGAAAAAATGCTAAAAATAGTAAGTTGTGCTGCAACTTAAAAAATGAAAGATGGTGGGGGTTCAAATGGAATAGGTGGGTGGCCAACAATATCCACCTGGATCATTAAAGCCCCAAAATGGCTCCGGGAGTGCAGGACCCGAAAACTTGCTAAAAATAGTAAGATGTGCTGAATGTGAAAAGCTGCAAGAATTGATGGTGCGAGTCCAAATGGAATAGGTGGGTGGCCACCGATATCCACTTGGATCATTCCTCCCTCATTAGGAAGCAATGGTCCCCATTGTGTTGAGATATTTTAGGAGATGAGGCAAATTTTGTTGAACTCGTTATTAGATTTTTCGAAGATGTCATGGACCTGTGGGCAGACATGCTGGATGCGTTTAGGAAATTTTGTTTCTTTATCATCCTTAGACAACACATGTATGGATTCTATCTGTGTAGTCGCATGAGGTATGGCAACATCAGGCAGCGGTGCATTGGGGGTTAGATCAATGGAGTGCTTGTCCTGACAGTTTAGAGGAACCTCTGTGAGTGACTTTGTTCATCTGCTGCAGCCATGCATGGGAGCCCTGTTTCGAGGTTGTGGCCACAATATTCTTCTTTCCCTGTGAGCGAGTTGTAAGGAAAATAAATTTCCTGGTTTGGGAAACAATCTTACTGTGTTGTTTTACAGTAGTCAAAGAGATGACAGGAGGTGGTACTACCTCTGGTATCCTGTACAAGTTATTTCCCAAAGTAATAAAAACAGCATGAGGCCTAGACTCATACATAGCATGTCGCCTCCACAAGTATGGTTGGCCCAATAATACATCAGCTACATAAAGAGGAGAAACATCACACAACACCTCATCTGTGAATGGCTTGATATTGTATGGAAGGCGGCACTGCTGGTAGATGCAAAGATCTCTCCTTGGGTGGAGCCACCCGATGGTATATGGCTGCATGTGTTCTATGGTCGGTAGGCTGAGCCGCTTCATGACCTCTACTAAAATGAGGTTCTTTTGGCTTCCTCTATTGACAAAAAATTGCAGTGGAGAACCCTTCACCCACATCTGCGAATGGAAGAGGCACTCCCCCTCCTCAAGATCCGCATGAATGATCTGCTTCCCTTTGTCATTACCTTTCTCTAGTTCTGACTCAGGATCAGAAAATGCATCTGATTCGGGTGCCTTTAGTTCGACCACAAATGACTATTTGGCCCGACACTCGTTTGTGCTGTGAGTGGGGATGTTATGAAATTCACACCACTTCCCTATGTCCTTCTTTATATTTGTGGTTTTTTTCTGACTCACACTGCTTTGGCCTTGCCCCTTGTTTTTTGATTTGGGGGCACCTTTCAGATTCGCAGATCCAAAGTCTCGCTTCTTCTGCTTAAATTTCTGCTCGATCTTGGCGACATAGTGGTATGCTGTGCCAAGCGATGTAATGTCGAGGAACTCCATTTCCTCCTGAATTTTTTTGTGAAAATAGCCACGGTACTTGAGCACCAAATGTCTCTCTGAATCTTTAATACCCAAGTTTGTGCGCAGGGTATGGAACATATTCATTAGTTCATGCACATATTGATCCCTTTGTTGCCGCAACATGGTCCATTGGATGTATTTGTCCTCATAGCTCCCCACGGGGTAATATTGTTCCTCGATGCCGTCTCGGAATGAATTCAAAGTGGGTGTGGCTAAGAACAGAGAGGGTTCCACTTCATCCTCTTACTCACAGTAGGTTTCCCACCAGTATTTGACATGGGAGGCAGCTTTGAGGAGTGCAAAAATAATCTTTTCTCAGTCAGAGAAATCATGGACCGAGAAATACCCTTCCAACAAATTCAATCATCTATCTACAGCGTTTGCATCTATTTGGCCTTCAAATACAGGAATGTCAAATTTTACCTGTACCTTGAAGGGAGTGGCACCTCCAGAGTGGCTGTTGGATGCAGATGCGCCATAGGTGGGCAGTCGTTGAAGGATTCGAGAAAAGTTATCCATCATCGCGTTCCTTTGTTTTTCAAGGGCCTTCTTGAGCAATATTTTGATAGGATATCCTGCTCCCTCATATTTCTTTTCTTCCACCATGGGAGGTCATCGAGGTTTGCGAGGTTGATCTTGCAAGGGTTCAACCAGATCGAGCCCTAACTCCTTATGCCCTGACTGCGTTGGGGACATGCAAAGAAAAAAAAAGAAAGAGTAGATTGCTCTGATACCACTGATTTGGATTTATGCAGGAATGCAACAGAATACAGAAATAACCATAAACATAGAGATGCAGCAAAAATAATGCTTCATTTCATTAATATCAAATAACAGAAATATTCTTATAGACATAATGGAAATAAAATAGCTAGGATTCTAGTAGCAAATCTCTGAGAAGAGATGTGGCAGCTATAGACCTTTGAACTGTGTTACAATGAGGCTTGAGGGCCTATTTATTATTGAGAAAATAATGGAGAACTCTAAACGTCCAAAAACGTAACCATAGGAGATGAAGAGCCAAAACTATGGGCCCCGTTTGGGTAAATTGGTGTTTCAAATTCCCGGGGTCGTAACTTTGGCATACTATCTCTGTTTCATGCATATGATACATCGTTAGAAATATCTATCCAAGGACTAAAATTGCTACCACGAATACTGATTCCAGAATGAAATCGTATCTGCCAGATGCGCGATGCCCAAAAAACATCGTTTAGGGCCTCAAAATGGATCCCCCTCCTCTGGATCCTCCCTCTGGATCTTGGTGGTCGCAACAATGGCACTGGGATCTACATCAATGATCTATTTCCCTTTGTCATTACCTTTCTCTGGTTCTAGCTCAGGATCAGAAAATGCATGTGATTCGGGTGCCTTTAGTTTGACCACCAATCACTGTTTGGCCCGACACTCGTTTGTGCTGTGTGTGGGGCTGTTATGAAATTCACACCACTTCCCTGTGTCCTTCTTTGGATTTTTGGTGTTGTTATGAGTTGCACTGCTTTGGCCTTGCCCCTTGTTTTTTGGTTTGAGGGCACCTTTCATATTCGTAGATCCGAATTCTCGCTTCTTCTGCTTAAATTTCTACTCGATCTTGGCAGCATAGCAGTATCCCATGCCAAACGATGTAAAGTCGAGGAACTCCATTTCCTCCTAAATGTGTTTGTGCATACAGCCGCAGTACTTGAGCACCAAATGTCTCTCTGAATCTTTAATACCCAAATTTGTGCGTAGGTTATGGAATAGATTCATCAGTTCGTGCACATCTTAATCCCTTTGTTGACGCAGCGTGGTCCATTGGATGTATTTGTCCTCATAGCTCCCCACGGGGTAATATTGTTCCTTGATGCCTTCTTGGAACGAATTCCAAGTGGGTGTGGCCATGAATGGAGAGGGTTCCCCTTCATCCTCTTGCTCACAGTAGGTTTCCCACCAGTCTTTGACATGGGGGCAGCTTTGAAAAGTGCAAAAATAATATTTTCTTGGTCAGAGAAATCATGGACCGAGAAATACCCTTCTAGAAAATTCAGCCATATATCTATGATGTCTACATTTATTTGGCCTTCAAATATAGGAGTGTCAAAGTTTACCTGTACCTTGAAGGGAGTGGAGCCTCCAGAGTGGCTATTGGATGCAGATGCACCATAGGTGGGCAGTCATTGAAGGATATGAGCAAAGTTATCCATCATCGCGTTCCTTTGTTTCTCAAGGGCCTCCTCGAGCAATGTTTTGATAGGATCTCCTGCTCCCTCATCTTTCTTTTCTTTCGCCATGGGAAGTCATCGGGGTTTGCGAGGCTAATCTTGCAAGGGTTCAACCAGATCGAGCCCTAACTCCTTATACCCTGACCGTGTTGGGGACATGCAAAGAAAAACAAAGAAAGAGAAGACCGCACTGATACCACTGATCTGGATTTATGCAGGAATGCAACAGAATATAGAAATAACCATAAACATAGAGATGTAGCGGAAATAATGCTTCATTTCATTAATATCAAATAACAGAAATATGCTTACAGACATAATGGAAATAAAATAGCTAGGGTTTTGGTAGCAAATATCTGAGAAGAGATGTGGTGGCTACAGACCTTTGAAATATGTTATAATGGGGCTTGAGGGCCTATTTATTATTGAGAAAACAATGGAGAACTCTAAACGTCCAAAAACCTAACCCTAGAAGATGAAGAGCCAAAACTATGGACCCCGTTTGGGTAAATTGGTGTTTCAACTTCCCGGGGTCGTAACTTTGGCATATTATCTCTGTTTGATGCACATGATACATCGTTAGAAATATCTATCCAAGGACTACAAATGATGCCACAAATACTGATTCCAGAACGGAATTGTATTCGCCAGATGCGCGATGCCCAAAAAACGTTGTTTAAGGCCTCAAAATGGCTCCGGAAGTTCAGGACCCGAAAAACTGCTAAAAATAGTAAGTTGTGCTGCAACTTAAAAACTGAAAGAACTGACGGTGGGGGTTCAAATGGAATAGGTGGGTGGCCACCAATATCCACCTAGATCATTAAGGCCCTAAAACGGCTCCGGGAGTGCAGGACTCGAAAACCTGCTAAAAATAGTAAGTTGCGCTGAATGTGAAAAGCTACAAGAATTGATGGTGCGTGTCCATTGATTTTGATTTATGCATGAATGCAACAGAATACAGAAATAACCATAAACATGGAGATGCAACGGAAATAATGCTTCATTTCATTAATATCAAATAACAGAAATATGCTTACAGACATAATGGAAATAAAATAGCTAGGGTGCTAGTAGCAAATCTCTGAGAAGAGATGTGGCGGCTACAGACCTATGAACTATGTTACAATGAGGCTTGAGGGCCTATTTATTATTGAGAAAACAATGGAGAACTCTAAACTTCCAAAAACCTAACCCTAGGAGATGAAGAGCCAAAACTATGGGCCCCGTTTGGGTAAATTGGTGTTTCAACTTCCTAGGGTCATAACTTTGGCATACTATCTCTGTTTGACGCACATGATACATTGTTAGAAATATCCATCCAAGGAATACAAATTCTGTTGCAAATATCTATTTGGGAATAGAAACATATTAGCCAAATGCACAATGCCCAAAACACGTCGTTTAGGGCCTCAAAATGGCTCTGGAAGTTCAGGACCCGAAAAACTGCTAAAAATATTAAGTTGTGTTGCAACTTAAAAACTAAAAGAACTGATGGTGGGGGTTCAAATGGAATAGGTGGGTGGCCACCAATATCCACCTGGATCATTAATTCCCCAAAATGGCTCTGGGAGTGCAGGACTCGAAAACCTGCTAAAAATAGTAAGTTGTGTTGAATGTGAAAAGCTGCAAGAATTGATGGTGCAGGTCCAAATGGAATAGGTGGGTGGCCACCGATATCCACCTATATCATTCGTCCCTCCTTAGGAAGCAATGGTCCCCATTACGTTGAGATCTTCTAGGAGATGATGCAAATTTTTTTGAACTGGTTATTAGATTTGTCGAAGATGTCATGGACCTGCAGGAAGACATGCTGGATGCGTTTAGGAAATTTTGTTTCTTTATCAGCCTTAGAAAAAACATGTGTGGATTATGTTTTTGTAGTCGCATGAGGTATGGCAACATCAGGCAGCGGTGCGTCAGGGTTCAGATCAATGGAGTTCTTGTCCTGACGGTGTAGAGGAACCTCTGTGAGTGAAGAGAATATTTCCTCGTATTCCTCCCTGACTTTGTCCATCTGCTGCAGCCATGTAGGGGAGTCCTGTTTTGAGGTTGTGGCCACAATATTCTTCTTTTGCTATGAGAAAGTTGTAAGGAAAATAAATTTCCTAGTTTGGGAAACAATCTTATTGCGTTGTTTTGCAGTAGTCAAAGAGATGACACGAGGTGGTACTACCTCCGGTATCCTATACTTTATTTCCCAAAGTAATAACAACAACATGAGGCCTAGAATCATACACAGCATGTCACCTCCACACGTATGGTTGGCCCAATAATACATCAGCTACATGAAGAGGAGCAACATCACATAATACCTCATCTGTGAATGGCTTGATATTGTATGGAAGGTGGCATTACTGGCGGATGCGGAGATCTCTCCCTGGGTGGAGCCACCCGATGGTATACGAGTGCAGGTGTTCTATGGTCAGTAGGCTGAGCCGCTTCATGACCTCTGCTGAAATGAGGTTCTTTTGGCTTCCGCTATCGACAAGAAATTGCAGCCGATAACCCTTCACCCACATCTGTGAATGGTAGAGGCGCTCCCCCTCCTCTGGATCCTCTAGATCCTCCCTCTAAATCTTGGTGGTCGCAACAATGGCACGGGGATCCGCATCAATGATCTTCTTCCCTTTGTCATTACCTTTCTTTGGTTTTGACTCAGGATCAAAAAATGCATCTGATTCAGGTGCCTTTAGTTCGACCACCAATGACTGTTTGGCCCGACACTCATTTGTGCTGTGAGTGGGGTTGTTATGAAATTCACACCACTTCCCTGTGTCCTTATTTGGATTTGTGGTGTTGTTTTGATTCGCACTGCTTTGGCCTTGCCCCTTCTTTTTTGGTTCGGGGGCACCTTTCAGATTCGCAGATCCGAAGTCTCGCTTCTTCTGCTTAAATTTCTGCTCGATCTTGGCGGCATAGCAGTATGTCGTGCCAAGCGATGTAATGTCGAGGAAATCCAAATGTGTTTGTGTAGATAGCCATGGTACTTGAGCACCAAATGTCTCTTTGAATCTTTAATACCCAACTTTGTGCGCAGGGTATGGAACAAATTCATGTGTTTGTGCACATCTTAATCCCTTTGTTGCCACAGCGTGGTCCATTGGATGTATTTTTCCTCAGAGTTCCCCACGGGGTAATATTGTTCCTTGATGCCATCTCAAAATTAATTCCAAGTGGGTGTGGCCGAGAATGGAGAGGGTTCCCCTTCGTCCTCTTGCTCAAAGTAGGTTTCCCACTAGTCTTTGACATGGGGGGAAGCTTTGAGGAGTGAAAAAATAATATTTTCTTGGTCAGAGAAATCATGGACCGAGAAATACCCTTCTAGAAAATTCAACCATATATCTACGACGTTTGCATCTATTTGGCCTTCAAATACAAGAATGTCAAATTTTACCTGTACCTTGAAGGGAGTGGCGCCTCCAGAGTGGCTGTTGGATGCAGATGCGCCATAGGTGGGTAGTCGTTGAAGGATCTGAGCAAATTTATCCATAATTTCGTTCCTTTGTTCTCAAGGGCCTCCTCGAGAAATATTTTGATAGGATATCCTGCTCCCTCGTATTTCTTTTCTTCCGCCATGGGAGTTCGTCGGGGTTTGTGAGGCTAATCTTGCAAGGGTTCAACCAGATCGAGCCCTAACTCCTTATACCCTGACCGCGTTGGGGACATGCAAAGAAAAACAAAGAAAGAGAGGACCGCTCTGATACCACTAATATGGATTTATGCAGGAACACAACAAAATACAGAAATAACCATAAACATACAGATGCAGCGGAAATAATGCTTCATTTCTTTAATATCAAATAACAAAAATATGCTTACAGACATAATGGAAATAAAATAGCTAGGGTGCTAGTAGCAAATCTCTGAGAAGAGATGTGGCGGCTAAAAACCTATGAAATATGTTACAATGAGGCTCGAGGGCCTATTTATTATTGATAAAAAAATGGAGAACTCTAAACGTCCAAAATCCTAACCCTAGGAGATGAAGAGCCAAAACTATGGGCCCCGTTTGGGTAAATTGGTGTTTCAACTTCCTGGGGTCGTAACTTTGGCATACTATCTCCATTTGACACACATGATATATCGTTAGAAATATCTATCCAAGGACTACAACAACTATCACGAATATCAATTTCAAAATAGAATCATATTCGTCGGACGCGTGATGCCCAAAAAACGTCGTTTAGGGCCTCAAAATGGCTCCAAAAGTTTAGGACTCGAAAAACTGCTAAAAATAGTAAGTTGTGCTACAACTTAAAAACTGAAAGAAATAATGGTGGGGGTTCAAATGGAGTAGGTGGGTGGCCACCAATATCCACCTGGATCATTAAGGCCCCAAAACGACTCCGGGAGTGCAGGACCCGAAAACCTGCTAAAAATAGTAAGTTGTACTGAATGTGAAAAGCTGCAAGAATTGATGGTGCAGGTCCAAATGGAATAGGTGGGTGGCCACCGATATCCACCTGGATCATTGCACCCTTGAACATGACACTCATTTGCAATTCGTGTCGGGTTGGGGATGTCCTTCATTCTTCATTTTTCCTTCGCGGGTTCAGGAAATCCATTTTCCTCCTATTCGATCACTAGTTTTTTCATAATGAGCTTTGATCGCATTTGAGTCAAACGTTGCCACACCCCAAAGTCATGTCGCCAATATGTTCAAGAGAATTCATTTTTTTCAAATATCCTTTGCTTATCTGAACTCCTCCGTTACAATCCCGAATCACTTCTAGCATCTTGAGATATCTGCTATTTTGTGTCGATGATGTGGGAATCATTATGGCCCTCCTTCGATGAATCACTTCCTATGAACTTCAGCTCATTATCTGGGAAGGTGGTTTAGGAACTTATTTTCATTACCTTGGAGCTTGCATGCCTAAATGTCAAGTTCTTCGTGTTCGAAGATAGGTTCACATCATTGGCCTTTGATCAAATGATTCTGCAAGTGTTTGACTTCAACACATTTATTCACACTTGTAGATTGTGATGTTATACCTTGAGGGCCATCACATCATTGGTGGTTTCTCTCATACTTGTTAAAAGTTTTCATCATTGATCGGTAATCGGGTGGTTTCTACCATATTCAACATCAACACATCTATTCACATGGTTAGATTCGTACACTGGGTTGATTGAGATCACGGTGAAGACCTTGGGTCATATCTAATTTTGATCCAGGTCATGAGGAGTTATTGAGTATTCATGATTTTATACATGATCCTATCTATACAGATGGTTGTGTCCATACTGCAGATCCATTTCTATGATCCCTTTAGACGGATGGTTGTGGCCATGCCATAGGTTCATGTATTATTTGATGCCTAGTGAAAAGTTATGTGGTTAGGAATATTCATACCAAAGATGTCCTATATTGTAATATGTTTCATTTGGTAGGTTTCTTGGAGGTGATCTGAGTTCTTTGCCTTGGTTCATAAAGAATTTTAGCCATCACTCCCCATTATTCCTTCATGCTTTAGGGGGCATATGTTACACAGTAATTTTTCACCATGCTCACTTCCCATCCCTAATCTTGAATTTCCCCGTGACAGTGTTACAGGTCAAAATACCTCCTCATCAGCTCAGAGGAGAAGACAAATATGGAAGGAATACAAAATAAAAAGACCTAAATTAAACCTATTTCTACCAGGGTAACGCTTCACTATAACAACACAAGAGCGTTATAACGCCGCTGATCAGTGAATAGGCTGCATTATTGGCTAGGGAAATGCTCTATTTACACTAGAGGGCAGCGTTACCCGTGTTTTAAAGTTTGAAACGGGAAAAACCCGTGGAGAATGATTTGAATCTCCAACTTTTTCTCACAAGAGATTCAGTACAAAAAGAAAACTGCAAAGCACTAATCTCTTATTGGGCCTTGCCATAAACAAATGAACTCTCAAAGAAGGCAAAGGCATGGAGGTTGGAGAAACATCTTGGTTTTTTCTATTCAGAATTGGTGGAAAGAGAAGGGAAATGATTGCTCTCTCCATCTCCTATAAAATGGAGTTGAAGGCTCTTGGTTCAAGGTCGAAGGATTGTCAAAGTTTGAATACTTGTGAAGTAGAGATCATTGTTGTAGTGTGAAGGTCAAAGGTCAAAGAGGTTCATTGAGAACTTGTTGATCAAGACATCATCACTTTGAGAGATAGAGAGATTGGAAGGCTGAAGAGGGCTTGGTACAACTGACAGTTGTAATCCTCCTTTTTATAAATCAATAGAACTATATCTGTTTTGTCCATTCTATGCGTTGATATTGTCTTTGTTATTTGATCACTTATATAGCATGAGATGAATGGCTTAGATGTGCATAGTTTAAATGTTTATTATATATTGACTTAATTGATAGGAAATATATGTTATAGAGATTACACAGGTGCTTTGACTGATTGCAGAGTCAAGATTTGGAGCTAGTGAAGAAGGATCCCTGCTTCATTGTTCAGCGCTCTCCAAAAGGCTTCGAGATCATCAAAGAGGTAATACTCCATCTCATCCCATCAAGTTTTTTTAAGTTAATATGAATATGTATATGCCATCTTTGTGAACTATACAGCTAATCTTACTATCTTCCTTGGGCACCGGAAAGCCCTGAGAGGGATATTCGATAACCAACAACCCAAGAATTTTACCCTATAGCAGAATTGGCGACTCTGCTGGGGAGTTTCCCCATAGTTTTCGGACTATTTCTTTCCTCCTTTATTCTTTCCTCTATTCACAGACCCTTCCGACCAGTATTTATGCCCAGTAGACATTTCAAAAGCTCGCAGAGTTCAATTTTGTTTCTGTTTGACCATCTGAAGAACTTTACCCTGGCTAACGCTACCTATGTGTGTTTTCCAGTGCGTTATAACGCTGAATCTGCTTAAATACAGTGCGTTAGTCTCTGTATTAACGCTGTCTTTACTCAAAGACAGTGCGTTACTCAGCCAAAATTTGTTGTTCACTGCTGTGATTGTGTTTTGGTTGCAGAGTTTTTTGGCCATCAGTATCTCTCCTTGACTGAATCCCTGTGCTTGTTTACTAAGCTGGCATTTCTGTTTGTTTGCTCTTGTTTGAAAAGTTAGTGTTAAAAGCATTTACTTTTTAGAGAAGAATTTTTTTTTAGTTTTTCTGCATCTTGCTGAGTTAATTATGAAAATTTCAGTTCATAGACTGTTAAGAAGAGGTAGATAGAAGTCTGAATCTTTAAAGTTGAACTGTGCTATTTTAATGTTAGTGCATGGATGTTGAAAAGAAACCTCTCCTTGTAGAAATACTCTTCATCGAATTGAATATTTAGAGCATATTTTTGCATGGTTTCTTGTGTCAGAGTCTCATTACATTTCATACGTCCACTCCCCCTTCACAAGACTAATAATCAAGTACACTAAGAATCAAGCGATAATAAAATCAATCACAATTATTCTTTTTTGAGCTCACAGAAACAGTAGTTCAAGCTAGGATCTTGGGTTAGGAAAAGTGAGAAAATCACCCAAGATCTCAAAACTTGAAACTAGAGTCATTAACAAGTGAAATCCTACTGCACTCATATTATCGGGACTGTTCCTTTACCGGAGCTCAGCGCGAGACAACACTTGGGTGCACAAGAAGGTAGCCTGCCTTCGACTGCATCCAGTGGGTGTGTTATATATTGGGTTTCCCTTCGAGGATGTCGAAACTAGATCAGGGATCTAGGTATTCTGCACATATAGCATGCTGTCCTTGACCATGGATCCCCCTGATGATGTCTGTGATTTGAGGTATCTTTAGTGGCCATGATTTTTAGGGACTTACACAAGGTGACTGGGACAGGCTATCCTGGTACCTAAAACAGACGGACCCACTCTGTCTTCGGTCTTTAGGAGGGTACTTGTCTTCACGAGAGTGCTTATACCTATCGTCTGAGGTTCGGGCGAAGCTCTAGAGTGACCGTAACTGTACTTTTGACCAACCCTCTCTTTATACTATTGTGATACTGGATTTCATCAGCAGCAAACGGTAGTACTCAAACAGGGCAACCTATTCTGGTTGCTTGATGATTGATTTTAGAGAGTCCTTTTTTCTTTTTTAGGTGTGTGGTTACTGTCATTAAGACTTTATAATACATCATAATTTATTAAATTTTTTTAAAACTAAATAGGTCACCGTGGCATCAACTGACCCACACCGTCTGTCTCGAAGACAGCAAGGTCTACCTCCTCTAACTATTGAGGAAGAACTGAACCTTGGTGAACCTGTGCCTTCTACGGAAGAGCAGTCTCCATTGACAAATCCTGATTTTCACATAGCCTCATATCATATGGAATTTCTGGAGGACCCTTTCACGGAAGAGGTTGTACCTCATTACAATCCTCCACTCACTGATCCATTGGGGCCTGTGATAGTTCAGATACCACCACGCCAAGACATGTCTTTGGCCGCACAAACATCCATTTCACAACCGGCATCCACAGGGTTGATGCCAATGGCAACCCTCCCAGGTTCACCACCATCCTCCCCGCCGGTCGTCAGTTCTATGCCATCACTTGGTAACCCCAGTATTCAACATATACCTAATCCCAACCCTATGGTCATCACAACTGTTAGTAGCTCACCAAGTCCTTCAGGATCTACTCCTACCGTGACCACGTTGGGACCCACGGTTGCTCCTCCCACGAGTGTGACTACTTCGGTTCCTTTTAGCAACCCTTTCGGTTGGAAGCCTTTGCTGAGTTCAAACCCATTGGCCACTATACCAGGGGGAAATGTCACCAGCACACAGGTAGCAGGGAACATTTCACTTCCCCTTCAATCCTTAGGACAAACAGGACAACCTATTGTTAATACTATTCCCTTAAGTGGTTCAACTATAGGTGTAGGGTCTATGTCGTTGCCAAACTATGCAAGTAGTAGCATGCCTCTTGGAAACTCTATTGCATCCATATGGACTAACCAACCCCAACCTCCATCTGGAATGGGAGGGCACTTTTATACTGGGGGCAACCAACCGTTTGCCCCGCAATACAATATGCCCTATGGATAGCAACCATATGTCCCTACCCCTCCACCTATAGGAAATTTTTATCAAAGTCCTACTTATCCTCCTGGTAACACATTGATGGGTGGACCCTATGGTCTAAGTAGTCAGCCCATACTTCCTTGGTTAGATTCAGGGGAAAATCCACAATTTCCATTTTTGGCAGCTCTGGACATCCCCGACATCCATAAACTGACTAATGATCCCATCAATCACAACATGCTCTGGCCTCCAGTACCGCACAAGATTCCTTCTGACATCCCAAAGTTCGACGGGAAACAAGGGGACGACCCAGCCGCACACATCACTACCTTTCATCTATGGTGTATATCCAATTCCATGGTGCATGATAGTGTCTGGCTTCGACTATTTCCCCGCACTCTTACAGGCAATGCTGCCAAGTGATATATTGAATTACCACGCATCGCCATCAACACTTTTGGTGCTTTAGCGATGGAGTTTCTAAAGAACTTCCAATTACCAATCAGATTTGAAACCAGAATGGAACTGTTAACCTCGATGTGCCAAGACACCGCCACCCACATCTCCGATCACATTCATGAATGGAGACGTAGTAGGAGGCTAGTCAAAGCGCCAATCCCAGATCATCTCTTAGCTAATTGGTTTTGTAAGTCTCTCTTACCCCACATCTCTAAAGACATTAGCCTTTCTGGTGCGGTTACAGAAGATCAATGCATTTGTCATGCCCAAAATTTGGATTTAATCTATTCACAATCTGGCACACTATATGATTTTCTCCCCAATGCCCCTGGTAACCCAAATCCTTCGGCCACTCAGAAAACCAGAGCACATGTCGACGGTCTCGTTGACACAATCACCGGTGTGGCCACAAAACAGTCTCGGCGGCAAGCCTCCCAGCCATCTTCGGCTGCCACCGCCCCTCACCAAACAACTACCCTTCCTATTGCTGAGGTAAATTCTGTGCAAAATTCACAAAAACCTAGTGGGAAAAATAAGAAGATCAAGAAAAAGACATCTTCTTCGGAAGAGCAGTCGGACAATCAGAATAACCCTAATAAGAAAAACGCTGCCAAAAATGACAAAGGGAAGGATAAACCCATGAAATTTCCTTGCAAGATCTGTGTAGAGGACCACTTGACATACAAATGTCCTCGGTTGCAGGAATGCACCGATTTTATAGCAAACAAGGATTCTGGGCGAACACCTGTCGTTCTTCATAATCCTTTCCCTCATCAACAGTAGAAAAATCAACACATGGATGACAACCTGCCACAACCCCAGCAACGGGGAAATGGTGATTCACATCCTTCCGGCGAAGGACCATCTGCCATTTATGGCATTGAGAGTGTTGAACTTCAAACACGAGCCAAGCTTTATGGAAATCCTACCATAAATGCTCAAGAATCTGGTACTAGTTCAAATCCACTGCCGCCCAACGATTTGAATATCGAACGGCCTACTTCTGACCCCGTGATTCGTCCCCCCAAAGGGACACTTCGACGCACGACTCATAACACCTCTGCATGTGAAGCCAAAAACTACAACATTGTAGAAGATTTGGCACAGGCACTGTCAGCTATGTCTGCTCTCGAAGTATTGCAAACTTGTCCAGCACAAAGGAAAGCCTTGCTTTCGGCCATTGGTGGAATAGACCCCCAGGATTCCATGCTAGCTGTTAGAAAATTAAATATTACAGAGCAATGAAACACATAAAATATGCGGAAAATACAAGCACACAAAACACATAAAACTAGAGAGACATAGATATATGTGGTTCACCTAGTTTGGGCTACGTCCACCCCGAACAGCCAGTCCTTCCTTTTTATTATCCAGCAAAAAATGAAGAGACAAAACCTACAACAGATCTGCTGTAATATCCTCTGTTCTCTCTCACAGTCTCCCTGTCTATTTCTCGCTCCAAGAATACACATACAATACACAGCCGCAATACAATGCCCTAATAAAAGAGAGGGGTTGCCTTCTAGGGCAAAAAACCCTAATCTAAACATAACTTCTACCGTTAGATCATTTGCCTAATGAACAGAACAGATTGACCAGAAATTACTATACTTTTACAAGGAAATTTTACATCTGTTTTTAGCTTCGGGGGCACTGCCCCCGAAAACCCCCACCAGGGGGGGTCAGCGATTAATTACGGGTGGCGTTGCCGCCCCTTTTAAGGTACAAGGGTCCAACATTCTCCCTCTTGGAGACTGATTGTAGCAACTCCACCGCTGCTTCATTTGCTAGACAATGACTCCTCTTTGGACCTGGTTGTTCCTCATCTTCATCGTCATCCTTGAAGACCAATTGAAACTGAGCACATTCTCAGTTTCTCCCTGGTTACAACTTTTGTTAGCATATCTGCAGCATTCTGGCTAGTGTGTATCTTTTCCAGCTTCAACTCTCCATCTTCCAATACTGACCGTATGAAATGGTACTTGAGATGTATTTGTTTAGTCCTAGAATGAAATGCCGAGTTCTTTGCAAGATGAATAGCACTTTGGCTATCACTGTATAGTGTGCCCATATCATGCTTCTTACCCAATTCATCCATAAACCTTTGTAACCAAATCATTTCTTTACTAGCCTCTGTAGCAGCAACATACTCGGCTTCTGTTTTTGAAAGTGCAACAACACTTTGGATTTTTGAAACCCAACTGACAGTTGTTCCACCTACAGTAAATACATATCCTGTAGTGCTCCTCCTGTTATCTCTGTCACCTGCCATATCTGCATCAACATATCCCTGTAGAGCAATGTTTGAACCACCAAAACATAATGCTTGATTTGTGGTACCTCTCAAATATCTGAGAATCCATTTTACTGCCATCCAATGTTCTTTTCTTGGATTATTCATGTACCTGCTTACAACTCCCACTGCATGTGCAATATCAGGCCTTGTGCAAACCATTGCATACATTAAGCTTCCAACTGCTGATGCATATGGAACTTTAGACATATAATCCATGTCTTCTTGGGTCTTGGGGCACATCTCCTTACTAAGTTTGAAATGGCTAACAAAAGGTGTACTAACTGGTTTTGCATTCTGCATATTAAATCTTTTCAACACCTTTTCTATGTACTCATTCTGAGACAGTGTTAATTTGCGATTTTTTCTGTCTCTAGTTATCCTCATACCAAGGATTTGTTTTGGAGCTCCCAAATCCTTCATTGCAAATGAATTTGCCAATTTTCTTTTGAGCACATTTATTTCCTGCATGTTAGACCCTGCAACAAGCATGTCATCTACATACAATAACAATATAATATAGCTTCCATCATTTTGCCTTTTCAAATAAACACAATGATCAGAGTGACATCTAGTATAACCTTGTTCAGACATAAACTTGTCAAATTTTAGATACCACTGCCTTGGAGCCTACTTTAAGCCATACAAGCTCTTCTTTAACCTGCACACCAATTTTTATTTCCCTTTTACCTCATATCCTTCTGGTTGCTGCATGTATATCTCTTCCTCCAAATCTCCACGGAGAAATGTTGTCTTTACATCTAACTGTTCAAGATGTAAATCTTCCACTGCTACAAGACTTAAGATAGTTCTGATTGAATTCTTCTTAACAACAAGAAAAAAGATTTCATCAAAATCAATACCTTTCTTTTGTGCAAACCCCTTCACCACAAGTCTAGCTTTGTACCTCTGTTTTCCTCCATCTTCTTCCTTCAGCCTGTAAACCCATTTATTTTGCAATTTAGTTTTACCTGTAGGAAACTTGACTAAGTCCCAAGTCTAGTTATGCATTAAGGAGTCCATCTCTTCTTCCATGGATAGCTCCCACTTCTTCCTACTTTCAACCTGCATTGCTTCTTCATAACATTCAAGTTCACCAGAATCAGTCAGCAATAAATAATATAATGAAGGAGAGTATCGTTCAAGGGGTCTGCTTATCCTAGTAGATCTTCTAACACCACTTTCAGGTGTTTGAGGTGCCTGTTGCTGTTGTGGTGGTTATTGATTATTATTATTTTCAGGCACCTTTACTTTTATAAATATCTCATCAAGAACTACGTATTCCTTGCTTTCTGTTTCCTGTTTCTTTTCCTGCAACTGATTCTTATACAATAACTTTTCATTGAATATTACATCTCTTCTCCTAATGATTTTGTGATTTTCATAATCATATAAGCGATAACCAAAATCATTAGCACCATATCCAATAAAGGTACATTTCTTTGATTTTGCCTTAAGCTTTGTTTTGTTTTCTTTATTAATATGGACAAAGGCCTCACAACCAAAAGGCTTTAAAAAAGAGTAGTTTACCTTTTTACCTGTCCATGCTTCCTCTGGAATTCCACCATCCAAGGAACTTGAAGGCCCTCTGTTTATTAGATAAACAACAGTATCTACAGCATTTTCCCAAAATTGTAAAGGCAATCCTGCGTGCAATCTCATGCACCTTGCCACGCTCCATGATTGTTCTGTTCATCCTTTCTGACACACCATTTTCTTGTGGTGTTCTTGGAACTGTCTTCTCTCTACGAATTCCATGCTCTGAACAGTACCTATCAAACTCTTTGCTACAATATTCACCTCCATTGTCTGATCTGAGACACTTCAACTTCTTTCCCGTCTCAATCTCAACCAAAGCTTTCCATTTCTTGAAAGTATCAAATACATCAGATTTATTTTGAATACAATAAATCCAAGTTTTTCTAGTTGCATCATCAATAAACGTAACATAATAGCGAGAGCCACCGAGAGATGATACCTGAGCAGGTTCCCATACATCTGTATGCACAAGCTCTAATTTTTCGCTCTTCTTTTCTTTCCCAACTCCGAGAAATCTGACTCTCTTTTGTTTTCCATAAATGCAATTTTCACAGAAATCCAAATCAACATTCTTCAAACCTGGCAACAAATTTCTTGAGTGAAGAATCTTCATTCCCTTCTCACTCATGTGTCCGAGCCTATGATGCCATAATGCTGCATCTGCTCCTTTTGAAGTTAAAGCATTAACAGAGTTAGAAATACCATTGCATAAATACAATGTACCAACATTTTCGCCTTTTGCTATTACCAGGGCTCCTTTGGTGACCTTCCAAGTTTTATCCGTGAAAGTTGTCACACAACCTTCACCGCCTAACTGCCCTGTTGAAATCAGATTTTTCTTCAGATCTGGAACATGCCTTACCTCCTTTAGTAGCCATTGGTTTCCATTATGTTGTTTTACAATAACTTTACCCATTCCAACAATTTTACAAGGTTTATCATCACCCAAACGAACTTGTCCAAAATCTCCTTGAACATAGTCATGAAAATATTTCTTATAAGGTGTGGCATGGAATGAAGCCCCTGAATATACAACCCAAGAATAAGTAAAATTTTCGAAAGAAAGAATCAAAGCATCTTGTAACACATCACCTGTCACATTTGCTTCATGATTGTTTTCTTGTTGTGTGTCTCCTTCTTTTCCCTTCCGAGATCTACAGTCTTTCTTTAGGTTTCCTTTCTTTCCACAATTCCAACACACTATCCCCGATCTGGACATGGATCTGCCTTTCCTTGATTTACTGCGATATCCCGAGCTCTTCCTCTTTCCATTCTTCTTCCCCTAGACTCTGCACTCAAAGCATTACTTGATGTCTCACCGGAGCTTTTCTGTCTCATTTCCTTGCTAAGGATAACACCAACAACATCATCAAACTTTAAAGTACTATACCCAGAGACAGAGTTACTAATGGCCATTACTAAACCATTCCAACTCTCTGGCAATGAGCACAAGAATAACAGAGCTCTAACTACATCATCAAATTTTACCCCTACAGAACTTAACTGACTGGTAACTGTATTAAATTCATTTAAATGGTCTGCAACAGATCCACCTTCCGACATCTTCATATTAAATAGTCGTTTCATAAGAAATACCTTGTTTGAGGCCAAGGGTTTTTCATATAGTTTCGCTAACGTTTGCATCAAACCCTCTGTTGTTGTTTCCTTCGAAATATTGAAGGCGACTGATGCCACAAGACACAACCATACTGTTCTGAGTGCCTTTCTATCAAGAATGTTCCATTCCACGTCTGTCATGGCCACCGACTTCTTTGTTTTTCCGCTCAATGGTAGGTACAGGTCTTTCTGATACATATAATCTTCCATCTGCATCTTCCACAGCGAAAAGTTTTGGCCATTAAATTTCTCGACCCTAAACTTACCATCTTCCACCATTGCTCCCACTCAAACCAGGAACCCTTCTTTCCTGCGAGTTTATCAGCCAAATATACCTTCGGCTCTGATACCAGTTGTTAGAAAATTAAATATTACAGAGCAATGCAACACATAAAATATGAGGAAAATACAAGCACACAAAACACATAAAACTAGAGAGACACAAATATACGTGGTTCACCCAGTTTGGGCTATGTCCACCCCGAACAGCCAGTCCTTCCTTTTTATTATCCAGCAAAAAATGAAGAGACAAAACCTACAGAAGATCTACTGTAATATCCTCTGTTCTCTCTCACAGTCTCCCTCTTTGTTTCTCGCTCCGAGAATACACATACAATACATAGCCGCAATACAATGCCCTCATAAAAGTGAGGGGTTGCCTTCTAGGGAAAAAAACCCTAATCTAAACATAACTTCTACCGTCAGATCATTTGCCTAATGAACGGCCCAGATTGACTAGAAATTACTATACTTTTACAAGGCAATTTTACATCTGTTTTTAGCTTCGGGGGCGCTGCCCCCGAAAACCCCCGCCAGGGGGGGGCTCCGAAAAGCGCTGTCGCCCCCCCTAGACCCCCCATGGCAGCGATTAATTACGAGCGTCGTTGCCGCCCCTTTTAAGGTACAGGGGTCCAATGTTGTGATACAAAGTAAACAAGATAATCAGGCTCCACACCCAACACTAGCTATCTTTGATATGGAAAAATCTAAACCTCGCCTCTCACACCAACTCGCATTGCAGGTGCAGGTTGTGTCGAAAGGGAGACCAATCCATCGCACTGTCATAGACGAAGGTGCTTCGACCTGCGTTATGTCACAAGCTTGCTGGCTCGCTTTAGGTTCTCCTACCTTAACACCGCTGTTGAATTCCCTCAAAGCTTTCGATGGCCACAAGTTCCTCCCAAAAGGATACCTTGCTAGTTTTCCCATCACTCTGAGTGGGAAAACAGTAACTGTGGACGTTGAAGTCGTAGATTTCCATCTCGACTATAATCTATTTCTCGGTCGCAGTTGGTCTTATGCCATGATTTCCATTGTTTCTTCAATCTTCCGACTCATCCTATTTCCATTGGATGGGAAAATAGTCACAGTGGATTATTTATCCTTCTACACCCCTGATTATTCCATGTTACCAAGTAGCACTGTACCCCTAATAGGAGGCTTTCCTAACTCTTATGTCAGTATTGGTACCGGTCTTCTGAAGGCATCTTCCCTACTGGGTTGTTTTCCTCTCCCGCCGCCAGAGATCCCAAATACGGTTGCAATGATATCCACCACTTTCAATGGCTCTATCAACCCATGGATTCTCCTGGCACCTTCAGACATTGATTCCTACGAAGATTAGATGCCGCTCTCACCAGCCGAGTTGGCCTACCAGGCCATCCAAATTACATCTGAACCCTCCACTGCTATGGTTTTGACCAAAGGTAAAAACCTCCCGCCCATCACAGTTCTCTCTAAGGATTTCCTCAATGAAGTCTTGCCTACAAACGAAGCTATTCGAGAGATCATGTCTCTAGAAGAACGACCTTGGGGAGAGTTTCACCATTGCACTTCGATGATCGATTCAGACGTGATAAATACTGAAATCCCATCCTTTGACCCACCTGAGATGGTTCCCTCCGCTTACATGATTGTTCAACTGAACGATTCAGAAGGGAACATGGGTAATCTTTCTAAGACAATGCTCATTGATATCTCGGTCAAAACGAGTATCGTGGAAAATATTCAGATTGGAGCAGATTGCAATCCTGAGGAAATTGCATGCTTCACATCCCTTTTTAAGGAATTCCGCGATGTGTTTACTTGGTCTTACAAAAAAATTCTCGACATAGATCCTTCTATTGATGAGAAAGAGATCAAGAAATTCCGAGCATTCTTTTTATGGTATTTTCTTGCTCTTTAATCCGAAAAACCTCGAGTCCTCTTCTTCGGGCTCGTTAAACTTATAGGAAGAAGCATCGAGCATTCTTTTTATGGTATTTTTCTTACTCATTAATCCAAAAAACCTCGAGTTCCCTTCTTCGGACTCGTTAAAATTATACGAAGTTGATATCGAGTGTTCTTTTTATGGTCTTTTTCTTGCTCGTTAATCCGAAAAACCTAGAGTTCTCTTCTTCAAACTCGTTAAAACTATGAAGAAGCACTGAGCTTTCTTTTTTAGGGATCTTTTTCTAGCTCATAAAACTAAAAAAAAACCTCGAGTCGCCTTTGTCAGGCTCGCTAAACTACCACGACAGAAAGTAAGGAGCCATTATTTTCCTCTTTTTCAAAGATCTTTAAACACAAAAAGTGACCGAGTTTTCTCTGCGTGACTCGTTAAAATTTCACGGAGGTAACCGAGTTTTCTCCGTGTGACTCGTTAAAATTTCATGGAGGTAATCGAGTTTTCTCCGCATGACTCGTTAAAATTTCACGGAGGGCACCAAGTTTTTCTTTTTTGGACTCGTTAAAATTTCACAAAGAGTACTGAGTTTACTCCGTCTCCTCGTACTCATAACAAAATGAGGTAGACGTCCATCAAACATAGATTTTTCACTTTTCCAGCTTCGATGGACTAACTCACGGAAAATGAACTATTTCGGGCTTACTATTCTCCCTTTGCCATGCCCGGTTATCAAGACATGACAAAGTTACCCCAATGGAGCCGTCTTTTACGATATTTTTCAGACTCTCTAAATATGAAAAATTCACTGAGTTTACTCGTTTGGACTCGTTAAACCTAATTAGGCGGGGCACTGAGTTGTCTTTTATGATATTTTTTAGACTCTCTAAATATGAAAAATTCACCGAGTTTACTCGTCTGGACTCGTTAAACTTAATCAGATGGGGAAAAATTTGGACAAAATGGATACTACCTCTATTACATTTCAGAAAGGTCGATTTGGCAGAAAAAATATTGAACATGGCACTTCCCAGAAAACTCTTTCGCAGTTAGCCGAACCCTACCATCTATGAGTATTAGCCTTCATCTCCTAGTGTCCCTACACCGGTACAATCCTAACACACTCTTTGGTGTTCATTCAGTCTCAACTGCCTAGTACCCTGTTACAGTGCCTTATATTGTTCAAGCAAATCTCACTATCTACTGCTCCTGTTATCAACCAAACCGCTCATTATGCCAAAAATTATTTGTCGTCTGACATCCCCATTCACTCTTCATTATCTCAATCATAAAAAAAATCAGTTGGTTTCTGTTTCATGTTGACTGATGTAGGACACCTCAGTGCCTACCTTTCAACAGATCTCTTCCTATCGACTTCAGCATCTTATCTAGGAAGTTGATCCAGAAACCCATCAGTACCTAGATACCTGCAGACATCAGTGGTAGGTAGTCTTGTGTTTGATTAGGAGTATTCATCATTGGCTTCTGTTCGAATGATTCTACGAGTGTTCGACTTCAACTCATTTTATTCACACTCGCTAGATTGTACTGTGCATCTTAGGGACCATCATCATTATCGGTGGCCACCTTCGCGTCTGTTAACAGTTTTCATTATCAACTGGTAATCAGACGATTTCTCACATGTTCGACGATAGCTCCTTCATTCACATGTTGAGGAATATGTAGTTTAAGTGAATCGACATTCAAGACCTTGGGGCAAAGGTTACATCATTAAATTTGTGTTCCCTTCCCCAAGTTGCGAGATTGTTTATGGAGACAGTTTCTTCAGCCTGATCCTGTTATGACAGACACTCCCACATTATGCTCATCAGTGGATAGATTCTTCATATCTCTATTCTAGAGAAATCATGTTGTTTAAGCTACTGAGCATGGGAATGCTCGACTCAAGGCAGATACTATATTTTTTGACATATGTTGTTGTTTCAGGTTTTTCTCAGCCTTTCAATCTATTTATCTCTACTACACACATTATAAAGTATTTCGGCCATTGTCTTTGTCTCTGACCTCACACTTTAGGGGGCATCTGTTTCAGGTCAAAATACCTCCTCATCAGCTCAAAGGAGAAGACAAATATGGAAGGAATACAAAGACCTAAATTAAACCTATTTCTGCCAAGGTAACGCCTCACTATAACAACACAAGAGCGTTATAACGCAGCTGATCAGTGAATAGGATGCGTTATTGGCTAGGGAAATGCTCTGTTTACACTAGAGGGCAGCGTTACCCGTGTTTTAAAGTTTGAAACGAGAAAAACTAGCGGAGAATGATTTGAATCTCCAACTTTTTCTCACAAGAGAGTCAGTACAAAAAGGAAACTGCAAAGCACTAATCTCTTATTGGGCCTTGCCATAAACAACTGAACTCTCAAATAAGACAAAAGCATGGATGTTGAAGTAACATCTTGTTTTTTTCTATTAAGAACTGGCGGAAAGAGAAGGGCAATGATTGCTCTCTCCATCTCCTATAAAATGGAGTTGAAGGCTTTTGGTTCAATGTTGAAGGATTGTCAAAGTTTGAATACTTGTGAAGTAGAGATCATTGTTGTAGTGTGAAGGTCAAAGGTCAAAGAGGTTCATTGAGAACTTTTTGATCAAGACATCATCACTTTGAGAGATAGAGATATTGGAAGGCTGAGGAGGGCTTGGTACAACCGATGGTTGTAATCCTCCTTTTTATAAATCAATAGAACTGTATCTGTTTCGTCCATTCTATGCGTTGATATTGTCATTGTTATTTGATCACTTATATAGCATGAGATTAATGGCTTAGATGTGCATAGTTTAAATGTTTATTATATATTGACTTAATTGATAGGAAATATATGTTATAGATATTACATGAGTGCTTTGACTGATTGCAGAGTCGAGGTTTGGAGCTAGTGAAGAAGGATCCCTGCTTCGCTGTTCAGCGCTCTCCAAAAGGCTTCAAGATCATCAAAGAGGTAATCCTCCATCTCATCCCATCAAGTTGTTTTAAGTTAATATGAATATGTATATGCCATCTTTGTGACCTATACATCTAATCTTACTGTCTGACTCGGGCACCGGAAAGCCCTGAGAGGGATATTCGATAACCAACAACCCAAGCATTTTACAATGTTTCCACCATGAATAAATATGTAAATACATCCCTTGAAGAATAAAAGAAAACTTCCTTGGAAGATTACTAAATGAACTTGGTTTAAGCCCCTAGTTTCCTAGGTCAACGCATTTCCTAGTTTCATGCTCGCGCTGATGTCAAATTGACAGTTCTAGCTTAGCACTATCGGCGCCCTTATTTCTTGGAAAACTGCACCGATCCCTTTCTGGGAGTGTTTACTCAAATGGATGAGAAGCTTCGACCTCTAGAAGTTCCAGGGAGGCGAGTTGGTTGTTAAATAGTGGTGTTAGAGTCGAGCTCTCTTATTTTAGAGCTTTGGTCTCATCCATGGGGGTTTATCCCTTAGAAAGTGGACCTTCATCCTCCTTTGATGGGCTCCCAACCTCTTCTCCCTTCCTATAAATTGGTCCCCATCCTTCCATTACTGGTTGGTCATTTTTGGGCTGGTTTGAACTCTCATTTCCTTTACATTCTTGCACTATGATAATGCCTAAGTTGTTCGAAAGAAGGAATGCTTTAGAGCTTCGGTGAAGGACTCAAATTTTCACCAAAGGGAGGCCTCCAACATCAAGGCCTGGGTTGTAAGCTCTTTCCCTCATATTTATCAATAAAACATATGATGTTTGCTTTCTATATTTGTCTAATATTTTATGCAAATATTTTGGTACTCCTTGATATGCTAGATAGATAATGTTTATTTATTATTATGTATTAGATTACGTTTTTTGTTTCCTCTTGATCATATGCAGGTATTCTTCTGTCACCAGTAGAAATGAGCGAGCCTAAAAGGATCTTAGATCAAGGTCATCATCAACGAGTTCGAACATAGCATCAGGAAAAGGTAACTCTATCTCTTTTCTTGTTTCATTTTGAATATTAGCTAAGAAATCTTTGCATTAGAAAGTATCTTAGGTTTCTAGATCCACTCTAGGGCTAGAGAGATCACCTCTATCCACAGAGGGGATTTATCTTGACAACACCCATGCCCTAGGCGTACGCGCAGAAAGGCAGGGTACCCAAGCACCCATGGAGGCATTGCATGATGGGAATGCTAAGGCGCTCATGTGAAGATTTGGTGTGTCAACTTGACTTGGCAAGGGGCACCCACAAAAAAGAAGTAATGTCGGCCCATGACTACCCATAAACAAAGTTCCCACAAGGGGGTCTCATAATGATTTTTATAAACTTAATTAATGTTTAGGTGTTAAAATTCGGTTTATAATTGATTCATCATGCCACATGATAATAAAAAATGATGATATTTTGTTTTCACTGATTTTCACAACATGACGAACTCCAACACCTTGGGCACTCCTACACAAAGGTGGGGTTCCCATGGGGGCATCGCATACTGGGCACGCCAAGGCGCCTGCCCAATAGAGGCACTTGTGCAACGAGTTGGTGGGTCTGCCCGACATGGAAAGGGGTGCCTGCAAAAAAGAAGTAATGTAGGCCCATGAATACCAATTAACAGAGTTCCCACAAGGGGGTATCATAATGATTTTTAGAAAATTAACTAAATTTATGTTTCAGCGTTAAAATTTGGTTTATAATTGTTTGATTATGCAGCATGGTACGTTTTAACAAATTATCTTATTTTTTTGTCATTGATGAGCTAATGATTTGTGTTCACTAATTTTCACAACAGGGAGAATGCCCATGCACTAGGGGCACTTGCATGAAGGCGAGGCACCCAGGTGCCCATGTGGGCATCATCACATGCTGGTTGACACGCCAAGGCACCTTTGCGATGAGTTGGTGGTGTTATCACTCCACCGGATCTTCGAGGCTAAGAAGAGACCAGCAAAGGTAACCAAAAACCAATATTTTTCCAAGTAGCTAGCCCTACTAGGAAAGAGAGGGTTCTCTCCAATGGATCTCAGTCAATATTATGAGATCAATGAGATATTAGGTTAGGTATAGTAGCACAGGGGTTTAATTGATTGAATTTTGAGGTGCTGGATGGTGAATAGGTCAAGGAAAACAAGGATCAAAATTGCAGGGATCAGATGGAGCAAGTTAGGAAAGAAATTAAACATGAAAGGATAATTGATGAAGTGGTTTAGACTACTAGGGTTTGATAAAATAGCATAAGAGATTTGAATTCTTTTCTACTAGAAGAAGATGAAACAAATTGTAGCTATTCCTCCAAAATAGAGCATAAGTTTAATGAATTCTGTATTTCTGACTTAGGAAACAATCACATACAGAGATGGCATGAATATGAAATCAAAATAAATTACACATTTGCAAAACATAAGAAGAATAAATGTCAAATCACTGTACCACAATAATTCCATCAAAATAGTTGCAACTCAGTCTGTTATTTCTTTCCAAAAGTCTAATTGCAAAAAGTGTTCAGTGATCAATCCAACAACATCCAACCCTTGCCATGAGAAAATAAGTGAATAATATAGACCAAAACTAATTCTCCTCAACTCAGGGGTAAAATCCCTGACTTGTGGAGCTGATCCAAAAAATTCTCAACGGGAAACCCAAAGATTAGGGAGGTCAACAAACTCATCCCTAACTTTGGTGAAACTAATTCATTTGTCCCAAAAATACATTTTAATCCAGTGTATATATATATAGTAACTAAAAGTGACTTAATTACATTTACATGGATTAATTAGATCAGTAAAATTAATCAATTCCATGACCAAACTGAGAAATTTGGAAAATTTTGAAAATATCAGGCGACTAGCAAAAGCACAACACCATTGGCAAAAACACAACGCCCTTAACCAAAGTGCAACGCCAATTTCAAGGTCACTTTTGCAGGACTTGCTGAAGTCCAAATTGAGCCCAATATAGATCTTTGGAAATATTCTCTTGTTTATTTTCCAAAATTTCCTTTATTTTATGAAAATGATGAAGTTAAGGCCCTCAAAACTGAAATCTCCCAATACTGGTCAAAAGAGCTGCGCCAACCTAAAAAATGAGGCAGAAAGGTGATTTTTTGGATGTTTTTGGCCATTTATCCCTGTCAGAATGTCCAAATTTGATGTGCCAATAGTAAAAAATTTTATGTATAGGGATTTCTGAATCCAATGGTGGTGACCATTTGTCATTTGGAGGCTCCTAGTTTGACAAGTGGACTGTGCTGAAAGTATGTCAAAATTTGGAAAAATGCCCAAAAACTTGAAAAACTGTCCAAAATTAATCAAAATTGTTAGATGGAGTGTTGATGAGGTGTCTCAAGAAATCAAGGAGGCATCAAAAAGAATCTCAAGTTTATCCTCTTCATTTTTCTTGATTAGGGTTTGCTTGTATTTGTCCTTCAACTGCTTGATCTTATTGTTGTTAGTCTTGTTTCTAGTGATGTATCTATTGGACATGTGTCTGAGCATCTCATTGTCTTTTTTTTCCTTATGGAGTATATTCTCAAGGTTATGGTTAATTCTGTCAAGCCACACCTCTCTGTCATCTTCAATTTCCTTTGCAATCCTTTCCTCAAAACTGAGTTGCTCTAACCCATGTTCCTCCTGCTCTAAAGCTCTCTTAAGACCTCTTGTTTTTGGTCTTGACTTGATGGTTTGAGTATCATCATGGTTAGAGTCATTAGGTTCCATAATTTCCTTACCCTTGATGTATTGTATTTTTTCCTTTAGCAGCTCTAACTCCATGAGTACCTGCTTGTCTTTCAACTACTTGTTTTGTTGTTCAAGGAATGATATTACAAATTGGGCTCTTGCCATGTTGTCCTGGAGTTCTTTGATTATGGAATCATTTTTTGATGATAAGATTTGAGGCCTCATGATCATCTTGGTCATCCAAGTCCATCAACTCAAAATCTCTTTCTTCCTCATGAAGGTCTTCCTCTTCATGGACAACTGTCTCTTCTTGCTTTTGTTTTCCATTCTTTGTTGATGAAGAAGGCAAGGCCCCTTATATAATATGTGGAGAAAACCCTTGCCTAGGTCCCCTATGGAAGGTTTTGACCTTTTTGGTTTCTTTGAATTCTTTGCCTCTTTGGCCTCTTTGGCCTCCTTCACTACAACCTTGCTAGATGAACCTGTTTGTCTTTGAGACACTGATGCTGGTGGTGGAATTGGTCTAGCAAGATGAGGTGGTGGAGTAATTAAGAGATCATTCTCAATGAAGGTCTCCAATCCAATGTTTAGCTTATTGAGATGATGAAGGATAATTATTTTGATTAGAGAGTGATGGAAGTGGTTGTTCATATGATTTTCATACTCTCTGTTCTGCACTATGTAGGATATATTATCAATAATCATGTACAAATAGTGAGGGTTGTTGAGCAATTTTACCCTAGTGAAATGCATGAGAAGCCTGATGTGATAGGTGTATAGTCTGGAGAATCTGCCCTCACAAGTGAAATATTTCATGATGATCTTCATCATGGGAGAAAATCTATCAAGTGGGTGACTAAAAGGAAAGACTTTCTTTTTGTCATTTTTGTACCGTACCTTGAGAAATGGTTCATAATTTTTGGCACCTACATTTGTGGCCTTAAACCATTTTTCACCCACATTGGGTATCCCTGTGGCTACAACAATAATATTTATGGGGATGGTGAAGGTCACCCCTGCAATGGTCACTTGGTTGTCTTGGAGTTAGAGATGAAAACTCTGGTCAAAGAAGGGTGATGCTGTACTCTTTGGACCATCTCACAAAAGTCAAAACAACCCACATGTTTGAAGTAATTTATTGTCATGGGTGAGGCCAAAAATTTTATAGTCTTGGATGGCTCAAGCCTCAAAATCCTCCCTCATTTGTGGTGTCTCCTCCTCTCCTTTTCTATGTTTATCTCCTCCTCCATAATGTCTCTTTCCTACTCCATATTATTTGTCTTGTTTTGAAACCCTAGGGAAGGGGAAGGGAAAGGGGGTAGGATAGTAGGGTTAGGGAGTGGGGATAAGTGTAGGAAAATTTAGGGAATTGGGGAAGGGACTTAGGGATCTTAGGTAAGTGGTAGGGGATAGAAAAACTTAGGGAGATATGGTAGGGAATTTGATTACAGGGATATGGTGTGGTTGCCTAGGAAAATTCACCCTAGGAGTAGGGTTTTAGGAAATGGGACTTGGGAATGAGAGATAAGGTGATGTAGGAGTCGGGGGAGTGATTATAGAGTGTGGGAATGGAAAATAGGGTCTAGGGAAAACAATATTGGCTTGCAATGGTGAAAGCTATGGTTTCTTTTCTCAAAAGTTGAAATGGTGAGTGAGGAGGGTTTACACCATGAATTTGAAATTATGAAGTGAAAGAAGGGATTGGAGAGGTGCAACTTACTTGTATTTGACTGAGAAAACCCTTGCTTGATGACTGGACCACTTGCAAAGAATATTTGAAGTTGTGTGTGTAAGTTGGGAAAAGAGCAATGCTTGAAGCAAGAGCGCAATTCCCTCTCTGTCAAAAGCGCAACGCATCAAGCAGGAGCACAACGCCTTCCAAAAAACTCGATTTTGTTGCTCAAAATTTGAATTTTGACTTGGGGATTTTGAGAGCTCAATGAATGAGGATGCAAATGAATGTCTCTTTGGTCTTTGATGTCCCTTTATACTTGATGAAATTTCATAAATTAGCTTTGGGGCCCACATTTCCTTTGAACTCAACTTTAACATTGCAATTTACCTTTACACTTAATCTTTGGATTTGACCTTTTGTTGAATTTGGAACACTATGAATTTTGGAACTTTGACTTACTTGGCTAATGGAACCTTGAGTATGCGGATTTTTGGAACTATGAGAACTTATTACGTATTCAGAAACATAAAATTACATATTGAATTGAAATTAAATTTACAAATCAAAATTTCATAATAAAATGTGTTTATTGTCACTATTTTACTTGTTGTACTTTTATGCATGAAAATGGTGATTTGATGGACCTTGAAAACCCTAAGACCTAATGGAGACTCTAACTAAATGAACTTCATGATGAAAATACTGAAATGATGATGACAACTCATGACTGACGTACACTCATCAAAGTGGTGAAATGAACCAACAAGTAATGAAATTTTTGAAAAGAGTGATATTTGACCTAAATCTGCACCAAGTGACCAAATTTTTGCATGATGACCTAATGGAATGATTAAAATTTCAGAATGGGACCCTTAACATGACATGAAAGAGTTTATTTTATCACTTGTGGAAGGATGCAAATACTGACACTAACATTGGCTCTAGTTGCGGATGGTAACCCCTTGGAGGTGCCGAGAACACCATAGACCAAGTGCCTATCCATTGGGCATGGAGTCAAAAGCCAAAAGACAAACTGAAAACCAAAATCTTAAACTGATTTGAAACAAAATCAAACTTGAAAACTGACTAAAAATTGACTCAAAACTAACTTGACTTTGACTGAATTAATTTTGAAAACAACAGAAAACCAATGAAACTTTATGGCCTTCACCTTCGGCTCCAAGCTTCGGTGATTCTTCGCTTCACACTTTGCAGAAATTTAAAATAATATTTACAATGGATTTGAGAAATTTGAAATATTCATCAGAAAAGATAATTCTTAAGGAGTCTACCATTAACTGGTCCTCCTAAGCATTCTTCTCCATTCATCTCCTTCAGTATGAAAGCATGTTGTCCATAGAATGCTGAGATCCTGTATGGCCCTTTCCATAACTTTTCTAATTTTTCGTGCTTTCCTTTTTCCTCGTTCCTTACATCCCATCGGAGGACTACATCTTCAAGCTTAAAATCATCTGTCTTGGTTTTACGTTCATACACCTTCTTTATCTTCTCATGAAGCTTTGAGGTGTTTTGAAATACCTCGTCTCTTGTTTGTTGAAGGTGAATCATCTGATTTATTCGGTGTTGTACATCATTCTCCTCACTTCCTGCTTCTTGCAACAATTTCATGACCGGGAAGCAAGTGATGTAGGAAAAACAATATCTACACCATAAAATAACTAAAAAGGGGACATTCCTATAGATTTTTTACTACTCACCATGTCCGCCCACAAGGAATTTACAAGATTTTTGTGCCAGTTCTTCTTGTTGGCCTCCATCATCTTTTTTATGATATTAATCAAAGACTTATTAGATGATTTTGCTAAGCCATTACATTTTGGATAATAGGTGCTTGAGTGCCCCAACTTGATGTTATATTTGTCACAAAACTCAACCATCCCTTTTTATTTGAATGCTACCTCATTTTCGGTAATAATATTATGAGGACAACCAAATTGGGACAATATGTTAGTCTCTAAAAACTGAATAATTACTAGATTTGTTGCTTGCCTTGTTGGGATCGCCTCGATCCATTTGGTGAAGTATTCGGTGGCCGTTAATATCCATTTTTGATGTGCAGATGATGTAGGGTGAATCTCTCTGATGAATTCAGGTCCCCACTGCTGAAAAGGTGCATGTACTCAAATAGGCTACAAAGGTAAATGAAGCAGTTTTCTTTTACCTTGAAATACTTGACACTCATGGCAACTCATCATTGTTTTGTACAAGTCTGAAAAAAGAGTTGGACATTAGTATCCCACTCTCAGCACTTTATTTGTCGTGGTCTTCCAGAACAGATGGCCCCCACAGTCTCCTCTATGAAAATCATTCATAACTTCTTGGGCTTCATTTTCAACTAAACAATTCAACAAAATACCTCCTGGATCTTTCTAATAAAGGGCACTGTCCAAAATGTAGTATTTGGAAGCTTTCAACTTTAAATACCTACCCTTACTCTTAGTCATGCCTGGAGGAGAGTTCAAATGTTGAAGAACATATATGATATCAGAATACCAAGGAGACTAAAGAAACATATCAGATACTTGTATAAGAGTGACATCCTCTTCTTCATCAGACAATGTTATAATAAGGTTGATGTCTAGAATATGCAAATTTGACTCGGCCATGAGCTTCTTGACCTTTGATCAGCTTTGTGGGCTTGATCTCGAGGTCATATTCTAACATTTCTGCTATCCATTTTCCTCTTCTACCTTTCGGATCTGTCTGCATAAGAACATATTTTATTGCTGCATTGGGGACATAAGCTAGAATATGCAAATGTAAAATATAAACACGGAAATCCTTCAATGCTTTTACCAAAGCCAAAGTCTGTTTCTCTATGATATTGTACCGAAGATTTGCATCCCTGATGGTTTGGCTGAAAAATGCTATGGGCTTCTTAGTATTATCCTTTTTCTTCATCAAGACTGTAGCCAATGTATGCTTGGAGGCAAATGAGAAAATGATAAAATCAATTGAATAATCCGGACTGATTAAAACAAGGGTTGTGTTAAAGGAAAACTTTACGGAGTTAAAGGACTTATTGGAATCCTTGGACCACTTTAACTCATTCTCTTTTTTCAACATGTTGGTCATTTCTTGAAGGTACTTAGCCAAATTTGGAATAAATCTGCGTAAGAAATTCATCTTACCATTGAAAGCCTGAATTTCTTTCTTGCTCCATGGAAAGTCAATTTGCTGAATTTCCTCAACTCGAGAAGGGTCAATCCAAATTCCATCCTTAGAGATGATGTGACCGAGAAGTTTTCCCTCCTCCATGGAAAAAAGGGTTTTTTTTTTATCAAGAGATATTCCGAATTTCCTGCATTTTTGAAAAACAATCCTTAAGTGATACAAGTGTTCATCATCAGAATGGGAGAAAAATGTCAAATCATCTAAATATACCACTAGGAAAACATATTTCTCTTCTGCAAAGGCTATATCCATCGCCCACTGAAAGGTAGCCCCTGCATTCTTTAGTCCAAATGGAATCTTTGCATATTTGAATGTACCCCAAGGTGTAGTGAAGGAAGTTTTGTCCTAATCCTTCTCATGCACTAAAATTTGGTTGTATCCCGAAAATCTATCAAGAAAAGACATTCGGGAAGTCCCAACCACTCTCTGTAAGATGTGATCCATTTTGGGAAGGGGGTAATTATCTTTAAGAGACACCTTTTTTAAATTTCTGAAATCTATGCAAAGCCTTATTTCACCAGTTTTATTTCTTACTGGGACTAGATTAGATATCCAATCAGAAAACCTGATAGAAACAATGATACCTGATTTGTAGTGCCTGTTCACTTATTTTTCTATGGATGGAAGCAACCTCGGGTTAATCCTTATTATATTTTTTTGAAAGGGCTTTTGATCAAGCTTAATTGCAATGGTATGTTGCATCATATCCTTATCATAAAATTTTAAGTCTGCATAATCCCAATCTAAAACATCAGAAATTTCAGAAAGTAAATCAATGTACTTGTCCTTTACCTCAGGAGATAAAGACTTGGAAAATTTTACCATCTTAGGCTTGTCCATTGTTTCAATGTTTACATCCTCTACACCCTTTTCTGTAGGAACCAATGTTGGCTTCTGAGCCACATCATCTCGATCAAACAATTCTTCCAAAGGTATGAGACCTCTTGGAATATTATTATCTTTCAGTTGTAAAATATCAACCTGGGTAGCTTCAATGACCTGATCATCCTTGTCATAAACTTCGTCAATGAAAGAATTCTCAAATTCTCCTTCATTCTGCAAAAAATTGTTTACCTGCTTATCATCCCAAAATACTTGCCAATGCCGCAAGTTTTTAGGAACAGTGGACCGATGTTTAACATGGTTTTCAAATTTTCTATTGGAAAATATAGGGATCTTGAAATTACTTGCTGCTGTAGCAAGTGAATCTGCCATGAGATTCTAACTTCTCGGCACTACTAACATTGTATGTTAGGGAAACATCTTTAGGATATCCAGTACAACATTCTTGTATGCTCGCATTCGTGGATGCTTGGCCTGGTATTCCCCTTTTACCCATTTTATCACAAGTTCAGGGTCTCCATATACTGAAATTATTCTTGTGCCCATCTTTTTCAAGATCTTGAGACCGGTGACTAATGCTTCATATTCCGCCTCATTGTTAGAACAATCAAAAGAAAATTTTTATGAACATAATCTAACATTCTTAGGAATATTACTAGGCTGATGAAGAGGGTTGTGGATCCAAATTCTGATGCATGCCCTGTCTTTCCCCAATGCACCATCAAAATCCATGGTCCATAGACCATTTTCGTCATCCAAGTGATGGAATTATGATTTACGTTCTGTCTCAAATTTATGGGCCACTTCTTGATTCTGATTTGAACTTTCCTCTGACTTATCTAATGGTTGCTCTGAAGCACTTGGTAGATTCTCTTTTCCCTTATCTAAAACTATTCTGTTACAATTAGAAATCTCTGGAATATCTTCTACTTCTACAAGTTAACTATCTACATCATTCAGGCCGCTATCATTGAACAAAATGAATGATTCTAAATCTGTATGTGCAACATTAATTGGATGATTATTGGGCTTCTCTTTGTTGGTTATCATGTACTTAATCTTCGTTTCTCGGTACAACTTTCTCAATTGCCCAAAAAATGGGATGGTGGCATAAGAGAAGTCTATCTGCAAAGTGCCTCTCAACTTCGCTCCCCAAGATCTAGACAACAACATATCAAACCGTGGTGGTATATACAACCACCACCACATCCATCAAGACATTCTTTGTTGGAATGTGTTCAAGGGAAACTACTAAATCCTTAATAAGAAATAGGAAACGAACTCTACTCAAATCAAAGGAATACAAGTCATGATAAGGACGGGTGATATCTAGGCCCAATTTCTCCATAATGGCTTTCGGCATCAAATTGTGGGAAGCTCCAGAGTCGAGCATGGCATTGTGAAGTATATTTTGGTGGATTCTTAGACTCAAATAGAATGGGGGAACTCCGCTATCCTCTAACTGACCATCTATTGCTGGACCAAAGATAAGTTCAGGTTGGTCATATTCGACATTTAGTATATCATATGAAGGATCTATTTTTAACATTTTGGCTACATGAGACTTATAATGATTTTTCTTGACAAGTTTTGTTAAAGATATTGACACTTTTAATTTGGAAATTTCAGTTTCTAAGCTGAAAGGAATGGATTTGTCTACCTATTTAATGATGTCTCTTTTGTCGACATGATCCTTTAATGTAGTTTCTTTCTTTTGGCTATCCTTTTCTTTTCCCGTTGAGCTTGTAGATGGTTGATTAACCTTGTTCTGACTTACAGTTGTAGGATCTTTTCCTTTATTTTGATTACCTTGAGAATTTTGTTTCGGTTGCTATCCTTTTGTTGAGATTCCCGCTTCTGAATAGGAGTTATTGGGACATCTCTACTCCTCAATGTGTACTGCCTTTGCTGTGAGCTGAGGAAATTCAAGTAACCTCGCTGATAATCATCAGATTCAACCTCCAATTGATGATCTTGGGCTAGAATATAGTCTTCATCCTTGGGTTCATCCGTCTTCTCAACATATTCTTCATTTTCTGTCAAAAATATGGGCTGGCCATCAATTGTGAAAATTTAATTTTTTTCAACAATATGATCTTCTTCTTCTTCCTCACATCCTTGAGCATAATTTTGTTGCAATGGTGTTTGAATCTGCTGTAGTTGTGTTGTTTGCTCAGGTGCCCTCTGTTCTCTTTTCTTGATTCTAAATTGAGGCTGTTGTTGTTGTCCTATGAAGTTAGGATTTCTAACTTGTGGTTCTGGTTGTCTTTCAGTAATGGACATCCTGTCAACCATCCTTTTACTGTTCTTATCAAGGTGTCCAGTTTTACATCAGAAGATGAGGATTCTTCTTCTTTGATAGTTACTCTCCTATCACCCTTCATTTTTGACTTCTTAATGGACAAATTAGCTTCTACACTAATTGAATTCTTCTGCATGTCTTCTAATGTATCAGAATTCCTTTCTCGCAACTGATAGGCCATGTCCAGATCAAAGCCATCTGGATAATGAAAGAGGGCCAACCCTAGAGGATGTTTGATCTCATTGGGAATGGAATTGTATATTTTGTTAAATCAGACAGTGAATTATTTTACCGATTCATTTGGTTCCCTTTTCAGATTATTTTATTCAGAAATGATTTGTAATGGATTATTATTTACCTCCCATCAATCTATGAAGCCATCTATCAACTGGTTTGAAGTGGCTATGGATTTTTCATTTAATGATCTGAACCATATTTTAACCTCTCCAGAAAAGCTAAGAACTATGATTCTCATTTTAGCATCATATTCATCTACTTCTTCCAGATCAATAAAAAGTGATTGGGGAATTTTCATAAAAAAGTGGGAGTCTCTATCCATAACCTTGTGGTAAGGCATGGAGTTAACCTGGTAATATGAGGGGTGCAAATCTGGCCATAATTCCTACTGAGATAAATACAAGAGTGACAATAGGAGGAGTTTGATGAATAGATAATGAAGTAGATGGTGCAGACGAAGAAGCAACAGTTGACTGTGATTGTGTCGGGATAGGTATTGACTCTTGTTGATATTGGATTATGGATTTTTATTACTGGTATTGATGTTGGTTTGCTAAACTTTCAAGCCTATAGAATTAACTCTAGACTTTAGTGTCAAAGTCTTATTCAGACTTAGTTTCTTCAAAGGGTAAATTTTCTTCAAGTTTTAAAGAAATAAGATCTATCTCAGATAATTATTTTACCTTAGAAAGCCTTAATGGGTCAAATAATATATCAGATAATGAGGTTTCAGACTTAGATCGAAACAAAGATAGCTCAAATTTTAAATCAAAAGGTATGTCTTCGAGAGATAGAACTTTTGCAGGCAATGAATAAGATCTTACCAATGGAATTGGATTTGACTGAATTTATGTAGCCTGATATCTATTATTCTGAACAAGCTTCTCTAGATATTCGACTGGATCAGTTGGGTGAGGATCAGGATTTTATCTAGTGTATCTTCTCGAAGCCAAAATCTTCACTATTTAGCAACTTGGTTCTCTGCAACTTTTTCAGGTCAGCCTCAACGAAATATTAGACCTATCATCCATAGGTCAATAATTTGAAGAACTAATGGTACAACCAGGGAAAATCTGTCACTTTCTTCCCCAGTATGGTCACCAAGATGTTATCACTCCACCAGATCTCCGAGGCAGAGAAGAGACCAACAAAGGTAACCACAAACCAATCTTTTACCAAGTAGCTAGCACTACTAGGCAAGATATGGCTCTCTCCAATGGATCTTAGTCAATATGACTGGATCAGTGATATATTAGGAAAGGTATAGTAGCACAGGGGTTTGATTGATTGAATTTTGAGGTGTTGGATGGTGAATAGGTCAGGGAAAACAAGGATTAGAATTGTAGGGATCTGATGGAGCAAGGTAGGTAAGAAGTTCAACACAAAAGGATATATGATGAAATGGTTTAGACTGCTAGGGTTTTAGAAAAGAGCATAAGAGATATGAATTCTTTTATACTAAGAAGAAGATGAAACAAATTGTAACTATTCCTCCAAAATAGAGCATAAGCTTAATGAATTATGTATTTCTCACTTAGGAAAAACTTACATTCAGAAATGGAATGAAGATGAAATAAAAATACATTCATGCATTTTCAAAACATAAGAAGAAAGAATTTAAAATCACTTTACCACGAGAATTCCATCAAAATAGGTTCAACTCAGTTTGTTATTACTTGCCAAAAATCTAATTACAAAAAGTGTTCAATGATAAATCCAACAACATACAACCCTTGCTATGAGAAAATATGTGAATAATATAGACCAAAACTAATTCTCCCCAGCTCATGGTCGAATCCATGACTTGTGGAGATGATCCACAAAGTGCTCAACTGTAAACCCAAAGACTAGGGAGGTCAACAAACTCATCCCTAACTTTGGTGAAACTAATTCATTTGTCCAAAACTACACTTTTACCCAATGTATCTACCTCTATTAACTAAAAGTGACACAACTACATTTACATGAATCAATTACATCAGTAAAATCCATCAAATCCATTGAACAACTGAGAAAAAGTCAAAATCTAGAAAATATTAGTGAACTGGCAAAAGCGCAGCGCCAACTTCAAGGTCACTTTTAGAGGACTTGTTGAAGTCCAAATTGAGCCCAAGATAGCTCATTGGAAATATGCTCTTGTCTAGTTTCCAAAAATTTCCTTAATTTCTGAAAATGATGAAGTTAAGGCCCTCAAAACTAAAATCTCCCAAGACTGGTCAAAAGCGCAGCACGAACCTGAAAAATGAGGCAGAAAGGTGATTTTTTGGATGTGTTTGGCCACTTATCCCTGTCAGAATATCCAAATTTAATGTGAAAATAGTCAAAATTTAATTTATATGGCCTTATGAATCCAATGGTGGTGACCATTTGTCATTTGGAGGCTCCCAGAAAAAAGCGCAGTGCCCTAGGGGTTGGGTTTTTGACAAGTGGATTGTGTTGAAAGTCTGTCAAAATTTTTCAAAATTCCCAAAACTGAAAAAAATTACCCAAAAATCTTCAAATTTAGTAGATGGATTTCTTATGAAATGTCTCAAGCAATTAGGGAGGAATCAACAAGAATTTCAATTTTATCCTCCTCCTTTTTCTTGATTAGGTTTTGCTTGTATTTGTCCTGCAACTGCTTGAACTTAATGTTGCAGATCTTGTTTCTAGTGATGTATCTATTGGACATGTGTCTGACCTCTCATTGTCTTTGTTTTCATTATGGAGGAGCTTCTCAAGGTGAAGGTTAACTCTGTCAAGCCACACCTCTCTGTCATCTTCAATTTCCTTTACAATCCTTTCCTCAAAACTAAGTTTCTTTGCCCGATGTTTCTCCTACTCTAAAGCTCTCTTAAGACCTCTTGTTTTTGGTCTTCACTTGATGGTTTGAGTATCATCATGGTCAGAGTCATTAGGTGGCATCATTTCCTTACCTTTAATGTCTTGTCTTTTTTCCTTTAGTAGCTCTAACTCCATGAGTACCTACTTGTCTTTCAGCTGTTTTTTCTCTTGTTCAAGGAATGGTATGACAAATTGGGCTCTTGCCATGTTTTCCTATAGTTATTTGATTATGGCATCCTTTTATTTGATGATCAGCTTCGAGGCCTCATGATCATCTTGGTCATCCAAGTCCATCAACTCAAAATATCTTTCTTCCTCATGAAGGTATTCCTCTTCATGGAAAACTGTCTCTTCCTACTACTCATCCCGTTGTACCTTCTTTGTTGATGAAGATGGAAAGGCCCCTTCCACAATCTGTGGAGAAAACACTTGCATAGGTCCCCTCTGGTAGGTTTTTACCATTTTTATTTCTTTGACTTCTTTGGCTTCTCTGGCCTTCTTGACTACAGCCCTGCTAGATGACCCTATTTGTCTTTGAGACACTGATGCTGGTGTTGGAATTGGTCTAGCAGGCTGCGGTGGTGGAGTAATGAAGACATCATTCTCAATGAAGGTCTCCCATGCAATGTTTAGCTGATTGAGATGATGAAGGAAAATTATTTTGATTAGAGAGTGATGGAAGAGGTTGTTCATCTTATGTTCATACTCTCTGTTCTTCACTATGTAGGACATCTTATGAATATTCCTATACAAATAGTGAGGGATGTTGAGCAATTTCACCCTAGTGAAATGCATGAGCAACCTGATTTCTGGAGAATCTGCCCTCACAAGTGAAATATTTCATGATGATCTTCATCGTGGGATCAAATCTATCAAGTAGGCGACTAAAAGGAAATAATTTGTTTTTTCATTTTTGTACCGTGGCTTGAGAAATGTTTCATAACGTTGGGCATCTACATCTATGGCCTTAAACCATTTTTCACACACATTGGGTATCCCTGTGGCTGTGCCAATAATATTTGTGGAGATGGTGAAGGTCACTCCTGCAATGGTCACTTGGTTGTCTTGGAGGTTAGAGATGAAAAATATGGTCAAAGCAGGGTTATGTTGTACTCTTTGGACCATCTCATAGAATTCAAAACAACCCATATGTTTGAAGCAATTGACTATCATGGGTGAGGCCAATAATTCTCTAGTGTTGGATGGCTCAAGCCTCAAAATCATCCCTCATTTGTGGTGTCTCCTCCTCTCCTCTTCTATGTTTATCTCCTCCTCCATAATATCTCTTTCCTCCTCCATAGTATTTGTCTTGTTTTGAAACCCTAGGGAAGGGGAAGGAAAAGGGGGTAGGATAGTAGGGTTAGGGAGTTGGGATAAGTGTAGGAAAAATTTAGGGAAACAGGGAAGGGAGTTAGGGAGCTTAGGGAAGTGGTGGGGGATAGAAAAACTTAGGGAGATATTGTAGGGAATTTGATTACAGGGATATGGTGTGGCTGCCTAGGAAAATGTAGCCTAGGAGTAGGGTTTTAGGAAATGGGACTTGGGAATCAGAGATAAGGTGATGTAGGGGTAGGGGGAGTGATTCTGGCTTGTGGGAAGGGAAAATAGGGTCTAGGGAAAACAATATTGTCTTACAATGGTGAAAGCTAGGCTTTCTTTGCTCAAAATTTGAAATGGTGAGTGAGGAGGGTTTACACCATGAATTTGAAATTATGAAGTGAAAGGAGGGATTGGAGAGGTGAAACTTACTTATATTTGACTGAGAAAACCCTTGCTTGATGATTGGACCACTTTCAAAGAATATTTGAAGTTGTGTGTTTAAGTTGGAAAAAGAGAAGTGTCTGAAGTAGGAGCGCATTTCCTCAAGCAGGAGCGCAGCGCCTTCCAAAAAAAATCGATTTTCTTGCTCAAAATTTGATTTTTGACTTGGGGAGTTTGAGAGCTCAATGAATGAGGATGAAAATGAGTGTCTCTTCGGTCCTTGATGGCCCTTTATACTTGATGAAATTTCATAAATTGGCTTTGGGACCCACACTTCCTTTGAACTTAACTTTAACATTGCAATTTACCTTTTCACTTAATCTTTGGATTTGATCTTTTGGTGAATTTGGAACATTATGACTTTTGGAAATTTGACTTACTGGGTTGATGGAACCTTGAGTATGCATCTTTTTGGAACTATGAGAACTTATTACATATTCAGAAACATAAAATTACATATTGAATTGAAATTAAATTTACAAATCAAACTTTCATAATAAAATGTCTTTATTTTCACTCTTATACTTGCTGGACATTTATGCATGCAAATGGTGATTTGATGGACCTTGAAAACCCTAAGACCTAATGGAGACTCTGATTGAATGAACTTCATGATAAAAATACTGAAATGATGATGACAACTCATGACTGATGTACACTCAGCAAAGTGGTGAAATGAGCCAGCAAGTAATGAAATTTTTTGAAAGAGTGATATTTGACCTAAATCTGCACCAGGTGACCAAATTTTTGCCTGATGACCTAATGGAATGATAAAAATTTCAGAATGGGACCCTTAACATGACATGAAAGATTTTATTTGATCATTGGTGGAAGGATGCAAATACTGAAACTAACAAACCCCACCCTTGATAATTAGAATTATCTCTCTGTGTTGTCTAGAAATAAGAAAATAATGAACATCACTAAGATAAAAACTAATTCCCATGAGCTTCGGAGTGAGGCCAGACGGTGGCCTATTCCCAAGACCCCTTGGAACGATAGAATTTGTCATATTTGCGATTCTAAGCAGGTGGAAGATGAAAAGCACTACCTTTTAGATTTCCCGACTCTTACTCACATTCACTCTCAATTCCCTACCAGCTGCCACACTTCCAATCCTCTTTACCTATTAAGCCAACCCACCTATAATGATCTTGGAGCACTTATTTCCCTTATCTTTGACCATAGAAACAATATTTTGAAGAATCAAACTTAGATTATTTCTCCTCTCTTAAGGTCCGATAGACCGCATTGGTATTAACGGACGGTAACCATCATCATCATCATCATATATATAGATATTAAAAATAATTTTAATGTTAATAAATATTAATATTAATAATAATACTATTATTATTGTTGTTGGTAAAAGTCTAATTTATATTATTAGTTCAAAATTTACATCATAAGACAATGTCGTTGTGTTACAACTGAGCAACCCAAGTTGCAAAAAAGGCCATACTTTTCTTAGGTGCAAGCCAAGATAAACAGTGCCACTAGTTATTTCTGGCACAAAACTAACAAAAAACAAGCAAATACAAAGCTTCATGGAGGAGGATGTGGAGGGGCTACTGGTGGCCCTGCAAAGAAACATGTACGGTTGCGCATATGGTAGTCAATGTGCTCGATTTGGATTTCTAGTATTCGGAGGTGGTCGTGGGAACGCTGCAGTTGACGGCGTAGACTCTCCAGAGCATCTAGAGTTTGATTTTTCATATGATGAATGCCATTAATGTAAGCGATGAGCTCGTTACATTCTTTATACCTGTGTTCCTGCATGTTTTCCAGATTGAGTTGTATCTGTTGCAATTGGATTGAAATTTCATCCAGGGTGACCATAGTGTCAACTTAACCAGGCGACTTGGATGGAAAGACCGCCATGACAGCCACAGAGTGATGACTCTCGATGGACTCTTAATCCAAGCTTGGGTACCCATTTTTCCAGTGCTCTTCCATTCCACATCCAAAACCGCCTATGCGTGCATGACCGCGTTGTCGTGGCATGTAACTTCCCTACCCACACCCTTATTTTTCCTAGCTAAAATTCTGGTAGCCCACGTGGAGCGTTTCCCGCTGAATTGGAGTGTTGTAGCTCACACCAAAACCCTTCATCCAGCCACCAACACCTACCAACTCACAATAGAATACCATCATCCCGAGTATCAAGTCCCCACGTCTTCCACTGGCGGAGAGAAGCCTCCACCTACTCATGCATGAGACCGCCGCTGGACCGGAGTGGCCTCTGAGCCCGCACCAACACCGCTCCTTGGTCTCCTCTTCTACCTTCACCCCCCTTGGCTCCTCTACGAACCGAGAATTCCCCAGAAGGCATGCCCAAATGGGCACCTTCCTCTCCACCAACCCAACCACAATCACCACCTCTGCAACACTCTACTCCTCAGACCCCAGGCTACCAGGATCCCACGGGCACTTACACCACCATTTCCATCTCGTCGTCTCCCTCTCCTGCCAACTCGCTCCCTGCATTTGAGGCCCAAGCCGAAGCTTGAGTGTCAATGTCACTGCATAGGGTGAGGCCTCCCCGCAAATTTTCACCATCGCCCAGAACTACACTATGTCGTTTTCCATATCCAAATGCCTAATAAACCTTTGCCTCCCGTTGCGCCTCTGATCTTCCGAAGACACCATAACTACCTTTGTGCGAGGTGGTTTAATTCTTCTCATTGGCACGTAGATCCAAGCTTGTCCTTCCTGCACATATTGCTCCCACTTGCCTATTTGATGAGACACCCCCATCGGGGAATTATTATTATTATTATTATTAAATTAATATTATTATTATTATTATTAATTTATTATTGTTAATTAATAATGATATTAAATTTAATTATTATTAATAATATTTATTATTATTATTTTGTCAAGTGGTCTAAGCTTACTATAGATTACATCAGACTTGACTTGTGGCTTGAGAAATCACGGCCCAACGACATCTGAGTCATCAAAATCACCCGGGGATCACACCCGGCCTGGGCCACACTAGCACTAAGAAAATTGGGTTTAAATTGTCTCCTCCCACCTAGTATGGACGCAACAACCTCTATGAGGTTTGATCCTGGGCCGCCCTTCTGACGAGACCCATCCTCAACCGGTTGTGCTAGTAAGACTTGACTATTATTACTATTATTATTTAAAAATGAAATGAAATTTAATTAAAAATAAAAATAATAATATTAGTAATATTAATTAATAATAATAGTGATTAATGAGTAATAAAAATAATTAATTTAAAATGATTTTAATAATAATTAATTAACAATAATTAACATAAATTAATTATTATTATTATTAAAGATTATCGGTGTTTTCCAATAAAATTTTCTAATGTGATTGCGCATATGATTAACATACATTTATCGTATATCAACCACATATATTAATGTGGTTATTAATATGATTGTGCTAGTTCTAAATCAAAATTATTTTGAAAAGTTATAATAATGAAAAATTTAATATATTTATCTTATTATTTATGTTTGTAAACAAACTAGAGTTATGTTACCCCCTTTATATATATAATTTGGTTTAGAAATCATTCTTTTTTAGGAAAAGGTGATCACGAAATATTTATTATTATTGGATAAATTAAAATTATTTTATGAAAATTTATTCATATATATATATATATATATATATATATATATATATATATATATATATATATATATATATATATATATATATATATATATATAATTTAATTTAGTTAAATAAAAAAAATTAATCTAAATTATAATTTTATTTTATATAAAAACATAAATAAATTTTCATAATAGAATTTTAATTTATCTATATATTATTATTATTTCTACTATTCTATTACATCAATATTGCATTATTTTATCTATTTTTTCACTTTTATATTTTTACATAATGACATTCAACCATTCAAAGTTGTATATTTAAATTAATAGTCGTTATTTATAATTTTAGATTATTAATCTTGAAAATTTATAATGCTATTATTAAGAGAATACTTGCATAACATAACATAACATAACATAACATAACATAATTACAAAGTGCACTTTTTAATAATACATATCAAAATATATTATATTCCTAATTTCATCTACTCATTCAAATCTAATTAAAACTTGAATTATTCCAAATTTCAAAAAAAACTAATGCAAAGACCATGCAAAAAATTTATTGTCATTAAAATTCAAATTTCTGAATGTAAAACCCATGCAAAAATATTGGTGTCACTAAAAGTCAAATTTCTCTATATTAATACGGTTATTAAAAAATTCGAAATAGTTTACAATAAGTTCCATTGAGCTCACGCTTAGCTTGATTTTCTCCCCTTATAAACATATTCACTTAAAAATTGCTCACTCACTTACACTTTGACCATCAAATTCCTCACTCACTTACACCATGTTTGGTTGAGTGCAGCTCACTAAACATTCCTCAATAAAACCTCTGATTAGTATGTATATTGAGCATTCTTTAAATATTTGTTTAATTTTTTATTTATTTTTCATTTAGTCCTATAAACCTTGGTTTTGGAAATAAAACCATAGGTATGAGATGAATCCTAGCCATTGTTGAAATCTAGCTAGAAGAATGCAACCCTAGACACCATTTGAAACCCTAGAGAATCTATGAAGAAAAATAATCCTTTTAAGGCATGCCTTGGAAGCCATGTCAAGCCTTAGTGATGGGATAATTTTGCAAATTGTAGTTGTTGAGAAACATTGTTTGCGATTTTGATCGTTAGTTTACGAAATGGTACCTAATTAAGAAAAATAATGACTTTTTCATGAAGAACATAATCCAATTTTTATTATTTCATGTAATCAAGTCCATGGTGTGTAACCTATTAGTGATGAGACGGTTTTGCAAATTGTAGTTGCAGAAAAAAACATTTCTTGTGATTTTGATAGCTAGTTTAGGAAATGGTACCTAATTGAGAAAAATAATGACTTTTTCATGAAGAACATAAATAAATTTTTATTTTTTCATGTAATCAAGTCCATGATGTGTAATATATTATTCACATGGCTACGATTGATTGTTACCTATGTAAGCTAAGTGTAATACCTCCTATGAACATATTGTGTAAGTACATAATAAGTTTGTGATAAGTTCATCATTTTATTAATATAAATGACATTGATAATATAATGAAATATATATTTATCAATTTTAGTATTTTGTTTTATCTTCACAACCAGAACTAGATTTATGGTCTAATTTCATGGCATTTATGTTTATTTGCAGATGGGAGAATCAAAATATGCAATCTACTCGAATGTTGATGAAGCTAACAACAATCCATCGTGTACACTTAATTGCAACATCAATGTCAGCATAAAGCCTCTAACATTGATGGTCAAGTGCAAAGAAAATTTATGAACCTCTCAAGTCTCACTAGTGTCATTGCATGTAAATTTATGAGTTAAGAAATGAGAACAAGGCAGCTAGGGTCCAACCTCTAGGGATATTTGCGAGATGGCCAAAATTTATCTAGTAACCCTTCACAGGGAATTTTGTTATATTATTTGTTTTTTTTTAAACCAAATTAAATCAAATTAACATTTTTTTATGGTTATTTTTTGCCTCATACTTCTAAGACCCACTAGGTCCCTCTTCACGGGTTCTCACATGTTCAATATTGAACCCTTATACATAACAATGTCATATTGTAATTGGTGAAGAGTTTTGATGAAGAGTATAGTAATTAGTGAAGAGTTTTGAAATTTGAATAAAAATGAGTGATATATAATTAAAAAGTGATATTTTCATTTTATATAGTGAAAATATAATTGAATTAATTTATATAGTGAAAATAATTTTGATGAATTAATTTATTCTTTAATTTATTAATTGAGTTTATTTTAGGTGATGGGATGAATTATTGATTTTATTTTAGGTGATGGGAGGAATAATTGTGATCCTTTTTATCTAGATTTCAATTTCTACAAATGATATGATAAATTTTGATGTATTTAGAAAGCTATATCCATCATATAATAGAGTTAATCATCCACGGGTTGTAAACCAACCAATGTAATCCATCTAAATAGTCGTGATAGTGAACCATATTAGTTAATTCAAAAAGTGTCGACAAATAACTCTATTATGTAATGGATCCAAAAAATAGCTTTTAAAATTTTTCTACTCATAAAAATTTTCATTCAAAACTTTTTAATATAATCAACTAGAACATAAATATTATTTATATAATATATAAATATTTATTTATGTAAAAAAACTATATTTTAATTAATAATAATTATTTTTATTATTAAATTGATTTTTACAATCTCTATAAATATAAATATAAATATAAATATATAAATATAAATATAAATATATAAATATATATATATATATATATATATATATATATATATATATATATATATATATAAATAACAAATTGCAATATAATTATTTTTATTATTAAATTGATTTTTACAATCTATGTATATAACACATTGCAAGAAAACAAGAGTTTGAAATTGAATTTATAAATAGTTTAATTAAAATGCTTTGATAATAATTTTGGACGTTTTACGAAAATTTTAAATCAAATTATTTGATAATCATTTTGGAAGTGTGTAAGCTCTTATTGATTATCCGATAAAATAAAATGACCGTTTGTTTTCTATCAAGTTAATTTTTACTACAATAAAATGAGACATAAAAATTTTATTTTTCCTTTCTTTTAGTGTATATATATAAGTGTTGTTTGATAATATTCAGTGTTAAATTTATTTTTATATATTTAAATAATAAAAAATTATGAATTCATAAAACAAAATTGTATTATTAAATTTAAATGGAATTTAAAATAGAATATTTAAAATTTATTAATAATTATTGATGATGATGATGGTGGTGGTTAACATCCACGGAGACCAATATTTAGTTTATCCGACCTAAAGAAAAGAGTTATTTAGCTTGATTTAAGATTTTATTCCTATGCTCAAAAAACTTGGAGAGAAGCCTCCCTAGCTCACTATAATTTTGACATCTTAAAAGGCTAAGAAGGCCAGTATTGCAATGAAGATTATGAAATTGAGCTCTAATGTGGTTGTACGCGGGGCACTCTAAGAGGAAGTGATTTTCATCCTCGATGTTCATATTCTCATAGAGATGGCAGATCCTTTCCATCCATGGTGTTTTAGGAACTGTCCAACGACCTATTCACTATGGAGCTCATGAGAGCTTGTTCTAATCTTGACTATATTAATTTTCTTCTTTGAGCTAGTTAAAACAGATAGATACTTTTGATCTTCTAGGGTGGGGTTGATGACCTCCTTATAATATCTTAATTTCCTTTTAGCTACTAGATCTTTCTCACACCACATTTTTTCTTTGAACTTAGAAGTAACAATTTTTTTAATGTAATTAATGTTTTGCAACACAACATTCTTTTCAATCTCCCAATAGTTTAACCAGGCCCTGGTGTCTTTATACCAACCTCATTTAAGCTTTAGGTGGTTTTGGCTGAAATTTAAAGCTAGCACAAAAAATAACATAATTTAATTATTTGATGTTTTGTAATTTTTTTTATATTTTTAAATACATAAATTAATTCAAAACCTTAAATAATTACTACAACATTCAAATTATTTATAATTCTAACGAATTTTATAATTATTTAATTATTATAACTCTAACAAATTTGATAACTATTTTGAAATAAATCAACTTGAAAACTTGCACAAAGAAGAAACTTAAAAGTGAAAAAGATAAACTAAGCAAAACGACCTTTTAACATTTTCGATTTAACAATACATAAATATTATGTAACAATATTTATCACTTGTAAAATATTTCAATGAATAATAAATTTATACATAAATTAAATTATTTTTTAATGCATTGAAAAATACAACTTAATAATAGTTTATATATTAGGAAGAGAATTGGGGAATGAAACGCCTAAGAGAATATAAGATATGTATGTTGTAAAAGGAAAGCAATGCTTTTTAATAGTGAATTGTAACTTAGGTTCAGGACGTCATGTTCCTAGAAAGAAACTCGTTCCACGTTGTGTCCAAGTATATGTTTTCTCCCAGTCACCAAGTCTGGAAACACGTCTGCCATTATCTAGACAATACCCTTGCCCTGGCCACTAAAGGATCAACGTTCAGATAAGAGATTTCATTAAGGAAAAATACATCGTTGCCTTTGATCCCAACATTTTGCTATACATTCAGAGAAAGGTTGGTTTCATTCCTCTCTGGTTCCGCAAAACCAAAAAGCTGCTTGCAGAGGACTATTTGTCGGTCTATGTGGTGACTCTTACTCAGGGCCACATAACAAAGCTCAACCAGGCGTTGCACCTCATTAATGTTATGAAATTTGAATTTTAGTGACATCGATATTTTGTGTGGTTTTTACATTCAGAAATTTGAATTTTAATGACATTAATATTTTTGCATGGTCTTTGCATTAAAAAAATTTGAAATTTAAAATAATTCAATTTTTAATTAGATTTGAATGAGTAACTAGAACTTAAATGAAATTAGGAAGCTACTCTATTTTGATATGAATTATTAAAAAAGGTGCTTTAGGATTATGCCATGTATGAAAGATCTATTGTGATCAATATGTAAGTATTCCCTTAATAATAACATTATAAATTGTCAAGATTAATTAGATTATTAAACATGAAATTATAAATAATGAGCACCAAATTAAATATGCAACATTGAATTGTCGAAAGTGAAAATAGATTAAATAATGCAAAATTGATGTCATAATTAATATATATATATATATATATATATTTGGTTAAATAAAAAAATTTACTTAAATTTTTATTTTATTTTATATAAAAATATAAAATAATTTTAATTTATCTAATAATAATAAATATTTTAAATATTTCCGGGGTTACCTTTTCCTAAAAAAATTGATTTCTAAACCAAACTTGAAAAAGTGTGCTTTGTAATTTTGCCATGTATGAAACATCTATTGTGATCAATATGTAAGTATTTCCTTAATAATAGCATTATAAATTTTCAAGATAAATTAGATTATTAAACATGAAATTATAAATAATGAGCATTAAATTAAATATGCAACATTGAATTGAAAAAAAAAAATTGAAAAAAATAATAAAATAATGTAATATTGATGTGATAGAATTTTATCTATATATATATATTAATTTGGTTAAATTAAAAAAATTAACTTAAATTATAATTTTATTTTATATAAAAACATAAAATAATTTTAATTTATCTAATAATAATAAATATTTCTCCGTTACTTTTTCTAAAAAATAATATATATATATATATATATATATATATATATATATATATATAGATTAATTTTTCATTATTATAAAATTTCAAAATAATTTTGATTTAAAACTAGTGCAACCACATTAATATATGTGGTTGATATACTATAAGTGTGCACAATTACATTAGCAAATTTCATTGAAAAACACTGATAAACATTAATAATAATAATAATAATATAATTAATAATAATAATTAATTTATGTTAATTATTGTTATTATTCATTAATCAATATTATTATGACTATTATTATCAATTAATATTAGTAATATTATTATTATTATTTTTAATTAAATTTCATTTCATTTTTAAATAATAATAATAATAGTCAAGTCTCACTAGCACCACTGATTGAGGATGGGCCTCGTCAGAAGGGTGGCCCAAGATCAAACCTCATAGAGGCTATTGTGTTCATACTAGGGGGAGGAGACAAGTTAAACCCAATTTTCTTAGTGCTGATGTGGCCCAGGCTGAGTGCGATCCTCTAGTGATTTTGATGGCTTAGATGCTCTTGGATCGCGATTTCTGAAGCCACAAGTCAAGCATGCTGTAATCTCTAGTGAAATCAGACCACTTGACAAAGTAATAATAATAATAATAAAGTGATAATAATAAATATTATTACTAATAATTAAATTTAATATCATTATTAATTAACAATAATAAATTAATAATAATAATAAATCAATAATAATAATAATTCCCCAATGCAGGTGTCTCATCAAATAGACAAGTGGGGGCAGTATGTGCGGGCAAGACAGGCCAAGTGCCACGCGCCACCGAGCAGAATTAAACCACATCACACGAAGGTAGTTATGGTGTCTTGGGAAGAAGAAAGGCGTAGCGGGAGACGAAGGTTTATCAGGAATTCGGACATGGAAAACGGCATAGTGCAGTTCTGAGTGATGGTGAAATTTTTTTGGGAGGTCTCACCCTGTGCAGTGGCATTGGAACTCAAGCTTTGACTTGAGTGTCGAAAGCAGGGAGCGTGTTGGCAGGAGAGGGAGACGACGAGCTGGGGATGGTGGCGTAAATGGCCGTAGGATCCTAGTAGCTTGGGGTCCGAGGAGCAGAGGGTTGCAGAGGTGGTGATTGTGGTTGGGCTAGTGGTGAGGAAGGTGCCCATTTGGGCGTTCCTTTTGGGGAATTCTCGGTTCACAGAGGAGATGAGGCTGGTGAAGGTAGAAGAGGCGACCAAGGAGCAGTGTTGGTGCGAGCTCAGAGGCCACTCCGGTCCAACAGCGGATTGGTGCATCAGCAGGTGGAGGCTCCTCTCCGCTAGTGGAAGACGCGGGGACTTGATACTCAAGACGGTGGTATTCTCTTGTGAGTTGGCAGGTGCTGGTGGTTGGAAGGAGGGTTTTGGTGTGAGCTATTTCACTCCAATTCGACGGGAAACAATCCACACGAGCTACCAGAATTCTAGCCAAGAAGAAGAAGGGTGCAGGCAGGGAAGTTACATGCCACGATAATGTGGTCGTGCATGCAGAGGCGATCTTGGATGTGGAATGGAGGAGCGCAGGCCAAATGGGGACTCGAGATCGGATTCAGAGTCCATCGAGAGTCAGCACTCCATGGTTGTCATGGTGGCATGGTCAAGTTGATGCTTCGGTCACCCTAGATGTGATTTCAGTCCAATTGCAATAGATCTAGCTCAATCTGGACAACATTGCGAGAAAAAAGTTATGAAGAACATAACAAGTTCATCGCTTACATTAATTACATTCAACATATGCAAAATGAAACTCTATATTCTCTGGAGAGTCTACGCTCTCAGCTGCGGCGTTCCCACGACCACCTCCAAGCACTGGAAATCTAGATCGAGCACATCGAATACCATGTGCACAACCATGTAGGTTTCTTTGCAGGGCCACTAACATCCCCTCCACATCATCCTCCATGAAGCCTTGTATTTTCTTGTTTGTTATTAGTTTTGTGCTGGAAATAACCAGTGGCACCGTTTGTCTTGGCTTGCACCTGAGACATGTATGGCCTTTTTTTCAACTCGGGTTGCTCATTTGTAACACAACAACGTTGTCTTATGATGTAAATGTTGAGAATTTAGAGGGCTGGGGTTTAATTCAAATTCTCTTCTTGATAATTGCTTTTGAGTTTACTTGGTTTAATTATCTCTTCTCTTTCTTATATTATTTAGTCTTTCATCAAGTCAATTATCAAAATACACAAGACATGAAATTAGGCTCCTAGAGCCAAGGCAAAACCTCTCCCTCTTAGAGAGGAAAACCCACAAAGAATTCTTCTTATAGATCTTCAAATGACAAGTACCATGACCAAGACTCAGACCCTTGACCTAGAGATGCTTCCAAGACCTTTTCAACACTTCTTTGTATATTCACAACATTGATCCTTCTCCACTGCAACAGCTTGCACTGACCTGCACCGACACTAGAGAACTCAGTCTCTATCTTTCTTGATTAATTCTTGGTTACCCAACCTCTTCTTCGATTATTCAGATATTGAAGACAAGGTCACTTGAGACCTTATACTTTCTTTTAGATAGGAAGGTAAATCACAGATTTACCTTCCTTCTATTCTTTAAACTCCGCATCAAACCAAACTTCAGTCCTTTAACTTTACATCATATGAATATCTTCCTGTAGAGTGATCCATATATATCAGACCTTTCAGAGTGTATATTACTGTGGATAAGCGACAACCCTTGCTACCTATTTAGTCACAGAATTGATCGCACTTTGTCTGCAGCTTCTTCTCATTAATACGCATTCATTGTATCCAAATAATACGCAAAACAGATATACACCTTACACCTTGAACATTGTCTTTAATTCGCATTTATAACAGACTTGTTCACATTTTAAAAATCACCGATGTATTCGTAATTCCTCTATGTATTAAGCCTGCACTTATTCCTGATCTGAAGTCTGCAAACAAATACTTATGCCTGTCCACTAGTCCACATATGGTCACACCCTTCCATAGAAAACTCCGCAAGCTTTTCTGATCTTGAACGTTGTCTTCTTCTCAGATATAATCTGCACTTACTTTCAGAGCTTACCGAGATTCCTTGAGTGTGAATGGACCGTAGAACAGTGGTATATATAGTGCTATGTTACTTGCTTCTAGGCTGACCAGATAGACTCTTATGGAGTCTACTTCATCATTGAGATTTAGGCCGACTGGAGAGAGGTTATTCCAGCGTTGAGTGAGGTGTTCTTCACGATATATAGAGCTTGACTTCCATCGATGTTTGAGGTTTATTTGTGAGCTTGTCTTTTAACTTGACTTCGATTCTTCTACAAGGTCTTGGAGCATATACTTCTAGACTCTTCATATATTATACTTAATTCTATTTAAACTTAGAAGACAAAACCTAATATACATCAAGAACAAGTCTATCTACATAATAAATCTTGCTCATGAAACCCATGGAGAAAGTACAAAAATATATTTTATTATTATTGTCTTCTTCTTTACGTAATTACATAGTCAACATAAAGACTATGGTAAACTCTATAACATAACACCAATTCCCCAATCATATACAAGATTACAAGTTTAACCCTTTACGCCGGGATTCATTCTGCACATTGGCCATACAACTACTTCTTAAAATAAATCAACAGATTGACATTAACTCTTACCACAGGGTTTTTTCACACATTCCTTATATGCTCTCATCACTGAATATATAGGCAGACTCTTAAAACAACTTACAAAGTCCTACTCATACATGGTTTACGGAGATTCAAGGCATTTTCACACAGAATTTAATTCAACCGATGCACATGCAATACTGAAACAATTCTTTCATAATATGTACATGAGTTTACTTACAAAAACCTCCTACAGAGGCTAGATCTTCAATCTGATGGCCTTCTATTCTCCTACTCTGCCTCTCCGGCTCTCTAACTCTATGCAGCTCGATGCAGGTCTCCGAGACTATGCCTTTGAGGCTTAGATTTATACAAGAAAACAATGAATCGACTCAACTCCTCTAACAGTTCATCAAAACTCTTATAATTCCCAAATTCCTCACTTTAAACTAAATCCTAAATAAACTGAAACTGACTATCTCTTCATATGCCCACTAATCATTCGAGGGAAGTTACAATTCTCTCTGCAATTAAACAAAATTAATTAAAATCTACTGATTTCATTACAAAATGTCTAATTCTCTTGAAACTTTAAAAAAACCCTAAGTCTAACAAAATGCATGAAAATTGTTTAGGCCTAAAGCCCCTGCATCAGACTCCCAAGGTTAAAATGAATCATGATCTCATGATCATGTGCTCTTAAAACTTTGCCTCCTGGATCCCATACTTTATTCTATAGCTGATCATCTGCTGCAACATTCTTTTTCTGCACTTCTCCAGGCTTCCATATCTTATTTTGTCTTGCTCCACTAGCTGCACTTTTACATTCTCCTTCTGTCTTTCTTTTGCTGCTGCTGCTTCTACTTCTCTTTCCTACTACTACCTTCCCCTGAGACACTTTCACCATCATCTTTCTCATAAATTCAATTTCTCTGTCTAATATGTCTTCTGACTGCTGGATACTGCTCCATCGTGATTGTTGAAATTCTACCTCTGCTTGTTGAGTTCTTAATTGATGAACTCTTACTCTGGCTCTTGCACTTACCTGCTGAGCCCTAGCTCCAGCTTTAACTTGTTGAGCTTTTTCTTGCTCAGTCCTTACGGCCACCCCATCATCCATATCCACCTGTTTTCTGCAACAGTAAAACTCTTCCTGATTGTCACCCATGACAATTTCTCCATCCTCTGACTTCAACAATTCTTCAGACTGGTATTTAAATTGCCAGTCACTATCATCTCTTTTCTTCTCCTGGACTAAACATCCCTTAGTCCTTCCATCAGTACCTGCAATCATAAGACAAACATTAAAATTATGAAATCCTTGTGTCTCTTCCTCCTCTTCTAGCAACACTTCAATTTGTTGCTCCAATATTTCTTCCAACAACACTTCAATCTGCTGCTCTGCCATTTCATTCTCCTCTCTGAATTTTTTCAGTAAACAATTCAGCCATCTATTTTCAAGCATTTCATCAATATGTTGCAAACTTGTTTCAGCATGTTCTTCTTCTTCTTCCTTGACAATATTCAGTAATTGTCTTCCATATTCTTGATTGATTCGGGCAATCAATTCAAGTTCTTCAACCACTGTATCCTCATCTTCTATCAGAATAAAATTCTGATTCTCCACTGCTGTAGCAGTCCCAAAAGTCTGTCTTACAGTCTTCTCTTTGTCCATCAGACAAATCAGTTCCTTCTTGCCATCAACAAGTTCCTTGACATGAGGCATTATAGCCTCACCTTCCCTCTTCTGCAACAATGCATCATCCTTCAAGACAACTCCAAAAGATGGATTGTCTTCTGACATACCTATCAACACAGTCAAATCATCAGTTTCAACACCACAAGGCTCAATGGCCTCAATTGATGATTCAATCACCAATTCCTTCCTCAGCAATCCTAAGTCTCCTCCAAGACTTACAAAATCTTCTCTGTCTTCAATCCCTTGTATCTTCACATTTTGCAATCCCCAATTTTGAAATTGAGGTTCTCTCTCTTGCATTGAATCCTGTTGATTCAACATAATCTCTAGCAACTTAAATTCCTCATTCCATGGATTAAACATCTCCACAAAATATTTTTCCTTCTCCATTTGACTATCCAACTATGTCAAATTCTCTCCGGCATCAACAGAATCTGCACTCAAAAAAAAATTGTTAGAACAAAAATCTTAAGGCCTCAGTGCCCTCCCTTCCTCTGCCAGCATTTCAGTATGTTGTCCTGAAATTCCTTCCTCCTCTATCAGCACATCAGTCTGTTTATTCCAATCCCTTAAATAATTCTCGACACTATCAATTAGTCTCTCATCTGCATCATCCTCTTCAAGGATGTCCCCTTGCTCTAGTTCATAAAAATGAACCTTCTCATCCTCAGTCATCTCTTCCTTTACAATCTGAACACCTTTTCTCTATGGTTCTGTCCTCTGCTCCAGAAGACTTAACTCATGCCATGAATCTGTCATCTCATCTGAGAAAACATTCATACTGTCTTCACTATCTTCCTTTTCATCACAAGTCAAGGTTTCTGCTGTCACTATCTCCTCATCTTTCATCAGAATAGAATTTTGATCTTCCAACTCTGCAATAATTTCAGTCACATGTCCATCACTTTCCACTTGGCCATTTAAAAAAAGAAATTTGTCATTATCATCATTAATAAAAAATTGGTCATCATCAGACATAACTGTCACATCCCCATTGAAACAATTTCTTTCACTAAACAAGGAATTTATGAATTCCTTCTACTGTAGTAACTCAATCTGATCTTCATCTGAAAGATAATCATCATATGTTTCTTCGCAACATTCCACTTCAATTATCACAGTTTCATCGTGTGAACTGTCTTCTTCAATACCTGCATTCACACACAACTTGTCAGTTGTAAAACCATAAGACCCCATGGTCTCATTTGATGATATGATCATCAAATCCTTCTGTTGTTCCTAGCCTTCAATACATTCCGGAAATTCTTCAATGGTCCTCTCTTCAGTTTCTTCAACTTCTTCAAGATGTCCAATTGATTTCTCAATTTCCAGCTTTTGGCCATTATCATAATTTAAACTTCCTCTGCTTCCAATATGTTGGAAAACAAAACCTTTCCCCAACTGTGTATGGACATTTTCAAAATATCTAGCTGTTTCATTTTCTTCCTTAGTGACAACATCAACAGTTTGTTCTTTCCCACATGTTCTTCCTACAATCATACAAAATTTGTCAGATGTAAGGCCATTTGACCTCTTGGTCTCACTTGAAGTTTCAGTCTTCAAGTCCTTCTCCAAATACCCAATCATCCTGAGTAATCTCTCTTTCGGCTGAGCATTTATCATTTGCTCTCTCTTCATCTGTAGCCCATGCCACTTTAATTTCTTCTTCATGAGCCAACCAACTCTCTGCCTTTCCTCTATCATCTTTTCCAGTTTATTAAACTTTTCTCTGATCTCAGCTACCTCTTTCCAATATTCTGCATCAGTGAATTTCTTCCTCATGCCATTTGCTTTGGCATCTTTCTTCACTCTTCTGTTGTGGCCTCTCTCAGAACCTCTGCGATCTCTGCTATGGCTATCAGTAGCCATTTTCTCCTCCATGAGTTCTTCACTCACAAGATGCAGTAAGCCTCTACAACAACAATCTCTCCTACTGCCACTTACCTCACCAATCCTTTCCTCCGGATTTGGGCTTTTGGCAAGTACTGGTTCACTCTCTCTGCAACCTCTTGAGCACTCTCTTCTGCTCTTTCTAGGCTTCACGCTGCAAATTTTCAAGAACACATCCGTTCTTCTCTCATCCAACCTCTGTTGGGAATTTTCCAGGTTCTGCCACACTTTCTCCTTCACTTTAGAATCCTCTGTTGGACTCTTTCATCACTGCTCTCAAAGCTGTGATCTGCCTTTGCTGAGATTCTCCTCAATTTTATACAATCTGCATTCTGCAAACAATACCTTCAAACCAGAGTCAAACACTGATCATCAACTCACCTTCAGAGTTGTCCAACACTATTTGCAATTGCTTTTGCAAATTCCCCCCAATGCTCTGCTGCACTGCACGTTGTCCTGTCATATTCAAATCTGATCTCTTTGTCATCACACCTGTGTTCACCTCTTTCAAAACATAACTGGGCAATCTTCAAAATTCTTTGCCTCAACTTCAGATTCTGCAAATCTGAATTTTCAACCTTCACTGTATGCTTATTCAAACCTACAATTTCTATCAAACAGATTTGAAAACCAACTTTCTTCACTGCTTCAATATATATGCATTTCAGAAATAAATTTTCAAAGAGCTATTTCAATTCTAGCTCTGATACCACTTGATGCCTGGGCTACCTTACTAAACCCACATTTTCAACTTTCCTGTACATATAAATGCATCCCAATTTTTCCAGATAGACCCCAAATAATTTCAAACAATTTGGAATCTTTAATATCTCAAATCTGAGATTTGAGATATTAATTCAAATTTTTCTCTTTTGGTTATAATGCCCAACAAACCCAGATCTCATTCTTCTACGTGGAAGCCTTTTATCTTCTCACCGTCAAATGAAAGCCTTAGTACAAACCCACTTTATGAAATTGTTTGATTTCACAACCTTTAAAAGAAATTTTAAAAATTACACTTGGACTCTTACTTCATGGGCTTCGAATCACTAATCGAACTTCATACTTAACCCCTTAATACAAACCTTCGGTTCTATTTTTTATTACCATAATTTATGACTAAAGTCCGAGGCTTATCTTAGTGTTTGAACTATGTGAAATCTCAATTCAAAGTTCGACTTTGGTTGATTTAATACCAATACAATTAGATATAAATCAACGACCTCAATAAACGTTATATGAAATCTCCACGCAAATACCAATGCCAACATAAATTAACACTTGGGCCCACAACATATTACCTTACATTAAGTGTCATATGGATCCAATGGTCCAGCTTACGTCGCGCTCCAAAACACAATATTGCACACATCCAACGGTAATCGCGTAAATTAGGTGCACGGGGGTTAATTCTCCAAAATTACGCGATGAGGATGGTTTTCGAATAACACCTAGGCCACGTGTCGTTCAGTTTCTGATATCGCGTTTTTTTTCCACATTCCACTTACCACTTAAAGCACCGCACGATACTGTCGGTATTCTAACCCTGGTTTCTCCAGGCCGCTTTATGGTTCCATTCCTTCGCTCAAGGTTCCATTCCTACTATTAACCTTTTGATTACGGGTTTGCTTCGGTTCTCCAACGCTACTGCTCTCACCACTTCTTAATTCGATTCAACACATTCCATCGCATAGTTTGGGTTTCATTATAACCCTGCGCCATCGTTATTCCTTCTTCGCGTGGCTATAACAAATTTACTCAGGTTTCGGTCCTCCTTTTATGGCACCGATCCTTCCGTGATCGATGTTGTTAATGTATATAATTTCACATATGGGTGTGGGATTTCTTCTTGCCCAACTCTCGAAATCGATGTAAACTCTATAACATAACACCAATTCCCCAATCATATACAGGATTACAAGTTTAACCCTTTACACCGGGATTCATTCTGCACATTGGCCATACAACTACTTCTTAAAATAAATCAACAGATTGACATTAACTCTTACCACAGGGTTTTTTCACACATTCCTTATACGCTCTCATCACTGAATATACAGGCAGACTCTTAAAACAACGTACAAAGTCCTACTCATACATGGTTTATGGAGATTCAAGGCATTTTCACACAGAATTTAATTCAACCGATGCACATGTAATACTGAAACAATTCTTTCATAGTATATACATGAGTTTACTTACAAAAACCTCCTACACAGGCCAGATCTTCAATCTGATGGCCTTCTATTCTCCTACTCTGCCTCTCCGACTCTCTAACTCTATGCAGCTCAATGCAGGTCTCCGAGACTATGCCTTTGAGGCTTACATTTATACAAGAAAACAATGAATCGACTCAACTCCTCTAACAGTTCATCAAAACTCTTATAATTCCCAAATTCCTCACTTTAAACTAAATCCTAAATAAACTAAAACTGACTATCTCTTCATATGCCCACTAATCATTCGAGGGCAGTTACAATTCTCTCTGCAATTAAACAAAATTAATTAAAATCTACTGATTTCATTACAAAAAGTCTAATTCTCTTGAAACTTAAAAAAACCCCTAAGTCTAACAAAATGCATGAAAATTGTTTAGGCCTAATGCCCCTACATCATATTTTATTGGGGATGGATTGGCTGGAGAAACATTGGTCATTAGTGGATTGCAAGAATAAATTCATTCATTTTAAGTCAAATGATGGGACACGACAAGAATTGTAGGGTATTAAAAATCCTTTGCAATTACGACCTATTACTGCATCACAGCTAAGTAAATGCATGAGGAAAGGTTTCCATCTTTTATGTAATTCAAGTAGGATTCACCAATACAAAATATAAGACTCTTATGTTGGAGAACATTCCTATTGTGCAAGAATTCCAAGATGTATTCCCTGAGGAAATTTCGGGACTGCCACCAAAAAGAGACATAGACTTTACTATTGAGATAATACCCAGGGCAGCACCTGTGTCCCGAACTCCATACATAATGAGGGTGTTGGAATTAACATAATTAAAGATGCAGCTGCAGGAATTGATGGATAAAGGCTACATTTGGACAAGTGTGTCCCCATGGGGAGCACCAGTGTTGTTTGTGACGAAGAAGGATGGCGCAATGCGTATGTGTATGAATTATCGACAGCTTAACAAGCTGATCGTTAAAAACAAATACCCACTACCGCCATAGATGACCTGTTCGACCAAGTCAAAGGAGCTACAGTATTTTCCAAGGTTGACTTAAGGTTAAGTTACCACCAAATCCGGATCAAGGACAAAGATATAAGCAAGACAACCTTTCACACCAGGTATGGGCATTATGAGCTTGTGGTATTACCATTTGGGTTAACCAACGCACCAGCAACATTTATGAGTTTAATGCATGGAATTTTTCACCCATAATTGGATAAATTCATTTAAATTTTCATTGATGATATATTAATTTACTCTAATAATATATCAGAGCACAAGGAACATCTGCGCATTGTACTAAGAGTGCTAAGAGACCATCAAATTTATTCCAAGTTTAGTAAATGTGACTTTTTCAAGGAGTAGATCCAATATTTGGGGCATGTGATTTCTGTTGAAGGGATTGTTGTAGACTCAGGAAATATAAAGACAATTATGGAATGGAGGGTCCCAAAGAACGTAGCTAACATACGCCCATTTATGGGTTTGGCTGGTTACTACCGACGATTTATCAATGGATTCTCCAAAATAGTTTTTCCTATTACCTCCCTGCAGAGAAAAGGATGAGTCTTTAAATGGACTCAATAATGTCAGAATATTTTGGAGTTATTGAAGGATTTTTTAACTACTGCCCCTGTTCTGAAGGTAGCAGATCCTAGTAAAGAGTCTGAGGTGCGTACTGATGCATGTAAAGAGGGTGTAGGAGTAGTGTTGACTCAAGAGGGAAGAGTCACATATGAATCTAGGAAGCTAAAGGATCATGAGCAGAGGTACTCAGCTTATGATTTGGAGCTAAATGCGGTAGTGCATGCCTTGCGAATATGGACGCATTATCTGCTAGGAAAAAGGTTTGTGCTAAAAACTAGTCACAATAGTTTAACTAGCTATTTTAAGCAGGCCGATCTAAATGCCCGCCAAGCCAGATGGAATGCTTTCCTAAGTGAATTTGATTTCGATATTCAACACATGAAAGGAAAATAGATCCGGGTGGTGGATACTTTGAGCAAAAAGTTGCATGGCATTTATGAGCTTTACTTTAACCAGATTGAATTTAATTTTCAAGAACATATTATGGAGGCAGCAAATAAGGACCCAGAATACCCATCCTTATGGCATCAAGTGAAACATGATGAAAGGAAAGGGAAACAGTCCGAGTATGAATTCAATGATAAGAATTTCCTACTTTATCGGAAGAGAATATATATCCCCAATCAAAATAATCTGAAAATAATTATTTTGGATGAATATCATAGGAGCTCCTATGTTGGACATCTAGGATATCAAAAAATGTTAACAACAATTAGAAAGGACTATTCCTAGCCAGCGATGTGAAAGGACATTGCAGAATATTTGACAAAATTTTTAGTGTCAGCAAATTAAGGTTGAAAATCAGCACCCTGCTAGATTGCTTCAACCAATTCCTGTGCCCGAATGGAAGTGGGAAGTAATTTCCCTTGACTTTATCACTGGAATACCCAAAACAAAAAGGCATAATTATTCTCTTATGGTGGTAGTCGATAGACTCAGCAAAGTATCACACTTCATCCCTGTTCAATCTACCTACAAGACAGTGCAAATTGTTGACATCTTCATGAAAGAGATCTTCAGATTGATGGTATACCCTGAAATTCATTTCATATCATGATGTAAATTTTACATCAAAATTCTGGAAGACGTTGTTTAGTGGCCTCGTGACGCAAATAAAATTTATTACTGCCTATCACCCACAAACAGATGGGCAAACAGAAAGGGTAAATCAAGTTTTAGAGGACATGATGTCCATGTATGTAATGCAACAACCAACAAAGTGGGAGGAGTATCTACATTTGGTTGAGTTTGCATACAATAATGGATATCAGGAATCCCTTAACATGAGCCCCTTTGAAGCATTGTACGAGAGACAATGCCGGACTCCTATAAATTGGAGCAGTCCAGAAAACAAAATGATGCTTGGACCGGATATGTTAGAAGAGATGGAACGGGAAGTCAAGAAGATAAGGCAGAATTTGAAGTCAGTGCAAGACCGTCAAAAGGTTTATGCAGACAGAAAAAGAACCTTTCGGGAATTTTTAGTAGGGAACCATGTGTACGTGAGAATTAAACCAAAGAAAAGAACTCTAAGGTGGAATCCTTGTGCTAAATTAGATCCCCGCTACTGCAAACGCTTTGAGATATTGAAAAGGATAGGGCCAGTGGCCTATTGGTTGGCCCTACCCAACCATACACTAGTACACAACGTATTTCATGTGTCATTACTGAAGTGTTATGTATACAACCCCAAGCATGTCATATATTGTTAGGGTATACATGTAAGTCAACAACATCATACAATTAAAACAAAGTAGTTTTCTTATTTGAACTGATTAAAAATTTTTGTTGCATGCAGGGAGAACCAGACGATGAGTTCCTGGTAGAACCGCAGCATATTCTAGATCGAAGAGAAATAACGCTCCGGAAGCGAGTCATCCCCCAAGTTAAAATGCAGTGGAAGCACTTCGGCCCAGAGGAGGCTACTTGGGAGGACGAAAAATTTATGTATGAGGCTTATCCGGAGTTGTTCTCAGAGAAAAAATAACACTGAGGACGGTGTTTATCTCAACGAGGGAAGATGTAACCTCCTGTTTTTATTTTACCTAATGTGTATAAAGTGGTTATGACACATTCCAAATGAATAACGAATGAGGAATTAGTTAATGATACTTTAATACTTAGCTTTTATTTTAAGAGATTAATTGAATAATAATTTTCTTGAGTTAAAAGAGGAAGTAACTGTGTGGTAAACATTCCAAGAACCCAGGGAAAAGAGGTTGAGACAGTTCTGGCAGTTACCCTTCCAAAAGGATTTAAGTAAAAATCCTAAGAGGGAAAGTGGTTCTGTGCAGAAAGTGATGGGGGTTAAGCAACAAATGGTTGTTCTGAGCTGTCCAGAGCAGGTGGGTGAACCAGTGGAACTCAGAAATTGCCCTAGAGAAGCAAAGACTGGATTTAATCCTGAGGTCTGACTTCTTGTGTCAGGAAAATACCTCAGCTAGGTGCAAAACAAGGGGGGAGCGAAGGACGTAATAGCCTCGCCCAAGTTTGGGAGGACCGACAGTTATTAAAAACAAGTCTCTGAAATAGGTATTTATGTGTCCTGGGTATACTGCTTAAATATTTCTAATAGTTGAAGTAAATGCTAGATTAATTTTTCATTTTAATTATAGAAACGAATGTTATTCAAAATTTTCATTTAAAGTACAAAGAGGAAATTCTAGTTACATTTGCATTTAAAAGCACTGTAAAGAGTTAGTAGGTTAACTGCACATTAACTTTTCAGAAAAGAACATTAGATTCACACTTGCTTACATTTTGCAATAGATAGTTGAAAGTGACAATGATGCATTATATGTTGAGACATAAAGCTACAGAGAGAAATTAAATTCATATTTTATTCTCTGTTATGAATATACAAAGTGATGCCATTGTAAGAAGCTATGGTAGAATTACAAGGTATAACATAGCAGGTCATGACAACTGGTAGATACCATTTCCTGATCAGATAGAATCCTAAATAATAACCGTATTTTAACATATACGATGGTACAAAAGAAAATCCTGAACTTAAAGAACAAAAAACTTGAAATCTAAGGGGATTGTTCCAGAAGGCCGTGCGTTTAGAACCAGGACCCTGGAGTAGGGTCACAGCTCCGGTCCCAATCTAACCGCTGTCAGAATGAAAAATCTGACTCAGTAGGAACGAATAAATATATAAACAAATGGGAATGTTCAAACGAAGAAAAGAATTAGTCTAACCGGCTAGTCGTGCAACAGAAAATTGTTAGAGAACTAGAGCATAACAAGTATTTAACTGGAAAGTGGTTATTAACAACTACAAGGAAACTAAACAACAAAATCTAACCAAGCTTGAGTCGAGAAAACCCTCATAAAGTAAACCAGCCTGAAAAGCTGGAAATAAACTACTGCATGTAATAAGGGAAAATCGATGGCCAACAAATGGATAGAGTCTAAAAGTATTAGACACTTAAATTAATAGGGAAAACAAAGTTCATTTACATTTAACTTTTACAGTTCGTAGTTCTATTTTAATTTCATATAATTACAAATTCAGAAAAAAGGGTCGAGCCCAGATAGTGAATTCTATTAAACAATTCCCAAACAGAGATTGCTAAGCTACGACTGGGACCGAATTCGTCCAAGGAAACGATACCTCTACCCTGCATCAGACAAATGGAGCAACCAAAATTACTGTTAAGGTAATGTTATGGATGGTCGGGTCAGGGTTTACTGAGGAAGACAAAGGAAAGGATCTTACTTGCAACTGAGGGCAGAGACAAGAAGCCTAAGTTTGGAAGTCATGTAAGCCTCTGGTTTTCCCGAGCATGGATCAACAATTAAACATGGAGTCACAAACTAGTGAAGGAAAACCCTTTAAATTACCAAGAAAATAAATGACAAAAGAAATTTATAATCATAAATATTCTAAACACGACAGCTCCACTTACCCGCGTAGACGAGGTGGAGGAAGTGGTGTTGGAACTATCAAGAAGATTCAACCGCGTATTAAAACCCAAACTGTAGATTGCCGAAAGGGTCCGAGAGGGAGGAGGACCAGTAGTTGTGCAATAGATTGTGAAGACATCCTGTGCAAAAAATTAACATAGTAAAAAAATTAACTAATTACCCATGTATCGGAGTTCAAAGGGGATAATGAAATAAACGTAGTTACAGTCCATTCAAGACATTGAATCTTACCTCCATTGCAGTTGAGGATGAATAGAAAACAAATTCTGGCGGCGGCATCTTGGCTATGGAGGAAACACCTTAAGGATAAGGCCTGCAAGCTAACACTTGCAGAGCAGAGCTATGGAACCCAACAACGGAAGAAATGAGACTCTGGCCGGAGGTTGGGGGTCGGTAGTTACCCTAACCCTCCTCTTTTGCCAAATCCACCGTTGATTTCGTCAGGTAGGGGTCGGACGATCCAAAGATTGCCAGAGGACAACGTTTGGACAAGTGGAGGCCATCACATTCACCGAGGAGCAGAGTATTAAATTCTAATGTAATTACCCTCCATCATGATTAATACACAGTACAACACTTCTGAATCAAAATGGATAAGCCCAATATGGGGAAGGTTAATTAGATCTGATGCATATGGATTCGCAATAACCAAACAAAATTTGAAAAGACGATGGTAGAGATTTTCGTCCCAGAATTAATATGAAGTTAAACCAAAGTTTCATTTTACCAAAACTACATCAGTCAATATGTCATGTCATATACAATTCATTTATTATGTAGATGTGGCATTGTGTGTAGACGTGGCATTGTAATGATGAAAGATAATATGAGTGGGTCTTTAACCACGTTTGTGTATACATGTATACCTTGCAAATTAGTTCTTTTGGTGTAAATTCTTTTATGTAATTGCATGTAATTAGTGTGATGATTGTTACACCTTCTCGCTCTAAACGAAATTAGCTCGAAATTTTGTCCCCTGTACTCCACACTCCTCCTCTCCAAGTTCTCAAGAAATCTATCTGGCATAGATTTCGAGGGCTTCTTCCAGATCGGAGGGTCCCTCCCGATTGCCCACATGTTGACTATTATCTAGTTGTGCTTCGGTATCACGAACCCCGTAATCTAACTCTTCAACAGTAAAATTGTAAATAAGCAACGGAAGACGTACATTTAAGTAACCTCTAATATGGGTGAGAGAAAATTCGTCGCTTCTCATATCCAGTAGAACATCCAACATATACTTTTAATTGTAATTTCTATCATTACTTTCGCCTGATCTGATGGCCAAATGATCCTCCATGAATTTATCGATAACATCATACACTTTTTTCAAATAGATTCCCGCATTACGGTACACCCCATGTGGATCCAACCACTGAAGGCAGGGGAAAAATTCCGCCAAATTGAGAGACGTGTGAATCTCCATCAGTTTCGAAATGGTTTCCTTCAACTCTTGAGAGGTTCTAGAGAACTAAGGATCGAACACTTCTTTACTGAAGATCATGTTCCCTATGAGATTAAAAGAGCCCTGGAAGGCAGTGTGTCCAATACCCACACACTTTCCCTTCGCAACATCTTCAAAAATCTGATGAAGCATTCGATTTACTCGATCTCTTCTGAGGTGTTGCAGAGCTTCCAGTCTCTTCACAGAGAAGATTTCAGTATTCGATAAAATTCTTAGCATTTTCCAGTGAGATCCATATTAGGAAAATATGATGGAATTATTGTAGTGGGAAAGAGCCTTGGATGCTTGTGTGATGGTCCGGCCTACAAATATGTGGTCATGGATTTTGAGAACCTCCTTTTCCATGGTGGAATAAGAGAGCACCAATTGGTTTTCATTCCGAGAGAGAGGCTCATGAGCGGCCCATATTTGATAGAAAAGTGGAAAAAGGATTTGTGGGGCTTGTTACCCACCTACAACAGATTTCCCACAATTGGCCATCCTGCAGGGTCGGGAGGAAGCCTGTTGTACTTCTTACTCCTCCATAGATCCAAAGCCAAGATGATACCAGAAGTTATCCCAAACAGCATAGAATACCAAAACAAAGCTTGAACATCCATGGGGATCAAACTGAGAGCAAGACCAACATAAGGCAGATGGCAGACGAGAGTTGAATGTGAAAAACAAAATTTATGACAGCGCAGGGGGCTTGTTGGGCGAGGGGGCTTATGAGCAATACAATTAAATGGTCATCAATTGCTGGTGATCTCGTGCCAAGGAATGGAGACTTGGAAATCAAATATAGGATAATAATGAATAGTTGGTTGGAGTATGTACATCACATTAAAGGAAAGTGAAATGTTTGATGTAGGCAAGCTCTGAGGGAGGTCAAAATTCGGAGAGTCATCACTGGTAGGCCATGGGTTGTAAGAGATAAAATCTCGTGCCAAGGAATGGAGACTTAGGAGATCTAGTATCTCTGCAAAGGAATGCAGAGTTAGGAGATCTAGTTAGAATGTTAAGGTTAGAGGATGCACATCAAAATTAAGGAAATTTAAATGTAGTATGATTTAATTTTTAATTCTAGTGAATTTTTTTAAATCAATTTAGATTAAATGTAGAGTAAATATAATTAGTATTAATTATTATGAGCTAATATTTATTATAGAATAATTAATTTATAGTTAATAAGTAAATTAATTTTAATTAATATTAAATTTATTTGATCTTTAGTAGTGTTGGTGTGTTGGCTTGAGGGGTCCTGACCCAGGTTCGGAGGTTAAGGTTTTCCAACAAACCCCAATACTATTGGCTCTTTCGGCAGTGACCTGCTTGCGCAGGCCAAAGTCTCACCCGAAGCAGTATGGGAGGGTGCTGGAACTAAGTTTCCGCACCCTAGGAGAGGGTAGGTAAGTCAAGCAGAGTTGAGTTCAACTTCACAATTATCAAACCATATATCCCAGAACCCATATCTATAGATCCCTTCGCATCCACGTGCCCAATACCAATTATAATAAGAGTAATCAACAGATCATAAATTCATAGAACAATAACGCAACTAGCACAGCTATTCATGCATAAAATATAACAGACAGATCTAGATCAAGTGTTAATGCAGCATAAGAAAATAACATAGTCACTTTCGTAGCTTAACATAGAACCATGCATAACATATAGATTCGTATCAACATATTCAAATATTCCAAATCCCTTCCGCTTTCATTAATCCTTCAGATCCTTTTACAATACCCAAAACCCAACCTGCGCACATAGCAACAGGGTCTGCACACAGCAGGACTAAGGATCTTTGTGCACACAGCTAGCAGGAGTCCTTTCCCCAATAACCCAAACAGATCTACTAATTCGTAATTCACACCAATCTTAATTCATATCTACCTATTGACTCAAAATGTCCTTCTATTTATAACGATCTAGCCTGATCTTTCCTGTGGTCTGCAAACTGTGCTCTAGGTCTACCCTTTGACCCATTACAATGCTTTCGGGACTTTGACCCACCCCAAAAACCCTACGCTAGACTAGAATATGCCAAAAATATAAAAAAATACTCAAAACTGTCCCAATTCGCAGCCTTTGGAGGACCCTATTCCAACAGTCCTCCAACACAATCTTGTGACTCGTCCTGAGTCACTGTGGTGGTGAGGTCTCCTCCTACACCTTTACGGCTAATCTAGCCATATAGTCATTTGATCTGATACGGTTTGAGCCGACTACCATTGACATAGCTTGGTATCATATCACCGCGCAGGGTAACTAACCTAACATCGCTGCCATCTGTGATCTCCTTAACTGTGTAGGGACCAAGCCAATGCTACCGAAACTTTCCAAGATGCTTTGCAAACTGGCTATCGTATAAGAGGACCAATTTTCCCTCCGCAAATGTCTTCTGGTGAATATGTCGATCATGAAAGGCTTTATCGCGGGCCTTCTGGACTTGCGGATGGAAATTCGCAAGAAACCGATCTTCCTCCAAAGCCATAAGCTGCACTAATTATTCCTCCATGATATCAGGTTCTGCCATGTTCGTAAATGTTGTGATACGCAGACTAGGAACATATTATACTCAATGGGCATAACAGCTTCTTTACCATAAACCATCCTGAATGGGGTTTTTCCTGTTAGCTTCTTGCAGGTTGTTTGATAGGCCCAGAGGACCGATGGGATGTGCATGTCCCAATCGCTACGATCAACATTGCATACCTTTTTCAGCACTCACTCCAAGATTTTATTAAAAGCTTCAACCGCACCGTTGACCTGTGGGTGATATGGTGTCCTCCTCGCATGATGGATCTGGAACTCTTCGGTCAAAGCTTGGATTGTTTCACTAACAAAGTGCGTACCCCTGTTGCTCATGAGGATCTTTGGACATCCAAATCTGGTTAGGATTTGTTCAAAGATGAAATTCGCAGCGGTATCCGTAGTACAATCTTTTACTACTTGTGCTTCAGCCCACCTGGTTACATAATCAATAGCAGTAATAATGTAGCGCGCACCCATCTTCTTCCTTGGTGGGTTGATAGGCCTGATGAAATCGATAGCCCACTTATCGAATGCTTGTAGAGCCATTTGTGGTTGAAGGGGCATTTCATCTTTGCAGGATGGCCTCCTTGTTCGCTAGCACGTATCGCATGCTTTACAATAGTCGTGGGCGTCATTATGCAGGGTTGGCCACCATAACCCAGCTTGCATGATCTTTTGCGCCATTGCTTTCCCTTCGTAGTGACCTCCTGCTACTCCGTCATGAGCCTCTACCAATATAGTGTGCCTTTCATGCTCCAAAACATATCGTCGCAATACTTCATCGACTCCCATCTTATACAAATGACCTGGGATGATGGTAAAATCTACCGCCTGGGTGACCAACTCTTTCTTCTACTTTACAGAGTACTCTGGAGGTGTCGTCCCAGTAGTCAAGAACTGAATGATATCAGCGAAGTGTGCATCTACTACCTTAATAGCAAAGAGCTATGCATTAGGAAATCTAGCTTCTAGGTTGGTTGGCTCCTCGCCACTCTCTATTCGGGACATGTGATCCGACCCAGCATTCAACTTTCCTGGCTTGACGATGAGTTCAAAGTCATACTCCTGGAATAGCAGTAGCCATCGGCATATTTTCCCCCCCAACACAGGTTTATTTACCAGGTACTTTAAAGCTGAATGGTCTGTGAACATTTTGAAGTGTCCTCCTAACAAGTAATGCCAATATTTCTGCAAAGCGTAGAACATGGCCAATCCCTCCCACTCTGTGGTGGAGTAGTTGTGTTCCGCACCAGAGAGTTTTCTACTTGCAAAGGCAACTGAATGGTCAATATCTCCTTCTCTTGGCTGCGTAAGGACAATGCCCGACGCATCGACATGAACATGGAATACCTTCTCCCAATCAGGAAAGATGAGAATAGGTGCCAAGAGCATCTTTCATTTAAGTAACTCAAAGCTCTTTTGACATTTGTCATTCCAAAAGAACGAAACATCCTTCTTGAGCAATTTTCCCATAGGGGCAGTAATCAGCGCATAGCCTTGAATGAATTTCTTGTAGTAGCCCGTGTGTCCAAGGATCGAGCGCAGCTGTTTCTCCGTTGTTGGTACTGGCAAGTTTATGATAAATGTGATTTTGGCAGGATCTACCATCAGTCCTTGCCGACAGACTATGTGGCTGAGCAAGATTCCAAAGGGTACGCAGAAGATACACTTCTTGATATTTAGGAAGATCTGGTGTTTCTGGCAGGCATCCAACATCATGCGCAGGTTTGATACGTGTGCTTTTACCAGGCCGAAGATAGTCCAATCATCGAAATACACCTCTAGGAACTTGTGGATGAATTCCTTGAACACTGCGACAACAACCCGTGAGAAGATAGCAGGGGCATTTTTGAGTCCAAACAGCATGACAGTATACTGAAAAGATCCCCACTCAGTGGCGAACGTGGTTTTTCTATGGTCCTCAGGTGCGATTCTGATCTGATGGTACCCTGAGAACCCATCCGTGAAGGAGTATGCTTCCTATCCTCCCACGTTGTCTAAGATTTCGTTTGAGAATGGTGTCGGGAATCGATCATGAACGCAGACATCGTTCAACTTGCACAGGTCCACACAGATCCAAATCTCCCCCTTATTTTTGTTCTCCTGAACCACCATTGGACTGACCCAGTCTAACTGTTCAACCAGTTCGATGATACCTACAGCAAGCATTTTATCGATTTCATCCTTGACCTTCTACTTATACTTGGGGTTCAACCTATAAGGTCATTGTTTTATGGGCCGCGCATCGGGTTTGAGAGTGATATGCATGACCCCTAAGTCCCCCGTGATCCCTTCAACTCTGAAAACTTTGTCGGGAACAAACCCTAGTATTTTGTAAGTAATTCAGCCACTTTTCCTATTGTATCCTCATCCCAGTAGTCCCCTATCTTAGCCAACTTAGGGTGCTCTTTCGTCCCAATGTTTACTTCGCACAGCTTTAGAGGCTTAGTGAGATCTACTTCTTGCAGTGGAGGTCCTTCAACGGCGTTCTCCCCTTTCGACTCTGGGATAGAGACAGACTGTGGATCATCTTCACCGTCCTCCCTCGCCAAGCTGCGGTAGTTGACAATATCCTGCATTTGCGCTTCCCATGTCAGCACCCCGAAGACTGCAGAGGAGCCGAGTTTGCCAAACACAAATGTATCCATGTCTTACAGAGCTTCGTCAAGTGCCTCGAAACCCCCTATCAGTCCAAATGTTCCTATGAAGTCATTCTTCAGAGTTTCCAAATGGCGGGTGCGTTGATGTAGCTCTGCATCTAGGTACCAAACAGTAGGGATTGGACCCAATGCATGAATGAATAAGTGAACCCACTCTTATGTAGTTCGGTCGCCCCACGTCTTCGTCCATGCAACCACATGTTCACGCAGATCCCCTGGGCCAAGGAACATCTTAACCCGCACCTCCGTCGGAGTCTCAAATCACAAGAGCATCATGTCCCGACAATCCTCCCACTCCTGGAAGGCTCCCTTATGCGTATCCCACCATCGCGCAGGGGTTTCACGCACGGCTAGGTTAAGGGACCATAGCCTTCATTCCCTTGGAACCTCAACCTCGAATGCTCATAAAAATTCCTTAATATTACCAGAACCATCAAAATATGGTAGATCTCTTAACTCTGAGGAAATGCAGCGGAAGTTCTTTGTGACTTGAAGACATCGCAGCTCAGAGACCTCACGTAACCGATTGTGCCAGTTCTCCATCTCCTTGTTGGGGTCGGAGAAGCATTCACTGTCCTTTTCCCAGCAGAGTACTCTATCCACCGTGGGGTTGATCCAATCTTCATCTCGCGCAGTCAACTTATAGATGTGATCCACATCCTCTTCGTCACGCACTGGCTCCGTGTATCGTTCGCCTTCAGCAGGATCTAATGGAACTATCACCCTTGTACCGTTATTCTCAAACACCATGCTTCTCTTCTTCAATTTAATGATAACTCCCATACCGATGGCCCAATCCAAATATAGGAGCACAGGGTAGGGGTCTGCATCTTCTACAATCTGAATTACTTCAAAATCAGCCTGGACCTTGACCCCTGCGATATCTACCATAATCTTCGGCAGTCTTCCCAAGGGTATAATCTTCTGTTGATTAGCCATACGCAGCTGGATAGTGGACCATTCCAGCTTAGGTTCCCCCATTCGTTGCCAATTTTGTTTAGGTAATACATTCGCATCTGACCCTAAATCCAAAATAACCTGGTCCATCTCATAATCACGGATCTGCGCAATCAAGCGCATCTCCCTACTAGTGTGTTTCTTATATCTATATAGTTTGTGTACGTCCTTGATTTCCATAGGGGGGCTAGGTCATGTTGTGCAGCTATCTATTAATGCCTGAAGATTTTACACAACCTTTGGGTTGCGCAACAGCTTCATACATGCCTGTAAAAAGGGTTTGACCTCCCCATCTACCTTGAGGTCTCCTTTCGACTGCAAAGTAGGTGCATCTGCCTCAGCAAAGTCTTTGTGAGCTGTGAAGAACGTTTCTTTTTCCTTTCTTAGATCCAAACCTTCCTGCTTGATAACTTCTTGTCGGATCAGAGGTTCGGTCGCAGTCTTTTCCCCAGGCCCCCCGGTGGGCATTGCACTGCGTGTTACGACATTCACACTTGGATCTTTGTCTCGTAGTTCAGCCTTAACCCTCTACACATTCTGTGTAGGTGTCGGCTGCTTCTCCTGCATCTTTGCTATCAAGATTGGATAGTCTTCAATCGCATGGTCCAACTATCTGCAATACTGGCAGGACTGCCTTGTAGGGTTTGGACAGTCCCTGGAAAAGTGTCCTACTTCTCCACAATTATAACAAATTATTTGCCCTCGTCCCCGACCTACGCTCCCACCTCTTCCGCCTCCCCTACCCCTGGCTGGGGAGCCACCTGCGCTCGAGAGGGATCTTGGCGAGGATGGATCCGACTGTACCCTATAGAGGTTCCCTCGATCGATCATCAAATCATACGTCTGGCAGTTATGTTCATCGTGTCCTACCGACCTGTAGAACCTGCACCATTGTTGCTTTAGTTCTAGGACATACGCAGCAAGGCGGGGACATTGGTTTGTATCGTGCATCCCCGCAACGCGACAATCATCACAACATAGTGCCGGCCCACTTGATCCTGCAACTTCCCTAGGGTGCAACGGACTAGGTCCCCCGGCCTGCATATAGTCTGCTAATAGAGGGCAGTTATCCTTGGTGTGACCATTTGTTCTGCATCGTATGTACCATCTTTCAGGGCTAGCCTCTGTTCCTCGCTCCTTTCATAGATTCTGGATCTCCATGTGCATCACCTCCAATTGTCCTTGGATCTGTTGGACGCCCAGCTAGGTATCGTCTATGGGCACAACTTCTAACTTCATAGCAACCTCCAAAGCTTTTTCCTACAATTCGAAATTTTGGTGACCCATAGGTACGCGCAGGTGAGGCAGCAACACAGCAATGAACATTCTATGTGCTATCTATAATAATACTAGAATCCTCCTTCTTTGATCACCTTCTTCAGTCTCTGATCGGCCTCCCACATAGACTCAGAAAGCCCCTTCTTGAAATCTTTTAGATCAACCACTATTTGAGAGTAGGACTTAGGCTTCTTGAATTTTTGCTTCAAGGCGTTCTTAATCTCTTCAATGGTTGCGTTCGCATGCTAGCCGATGTACCCCATGTACCAATCCAAATCTCTTCCTTCAAAGGCAAGGGACAGTTGTGCCCTCCTCACCGCATCACTAGCCACGTTCTGCGCAGTCCATACTGATCCTGCGACAAACCAGAACTATTCCATGTCTTCATCTCCCACACCCTTAAGGTAGGAAATTTCATGTGCGCAACCATGTCGCCTTCTGGTGGTGGCAAAGATGTAGGTGAATTCTTACCCCTATGCTGGTTTGAAAGTGGTGTGGCTAGAGGACTCTACGCAGTTTCTTCTCTTACCAGACTATAGACAGATCTATCTCCCTCTTGGTTGGTCCTATAGTATTTTCCACTTCGTGTCATACTCCCGTCCAGATCAGAGGTCATTCATTCGGTGTGGCTACACAGAATACTCTTTTCACATAGTAATATCTTAATAAAAAATGGTAAGGTCTTTAGAAACTTACCCTGGAAACCCTTGAAGAATCTTCGCTTTGCTTCAGAGTAGGAGAAAAACTGATCAATGGCGAATTCTGTCATGAACCCTCCCAGCACACTATCCACCCAGTGGTCCACCATGAGATTGATGGTGTTATCTGTCTTCTCTAACTGCTGGATCAATTCTGGGATCCACTGTGTGACCCGCCCGTCCTTCCAACACTTCTGAAATTCGACCAACCTTGCGAGCCACTCCTGGATCTTGATCACAATTGTTACAAAGAAGATCTCATAGATCTTCGTGAAAATATACTTATTCTTCCACTCTTCGGTGGTCAACCTCTTACTGCGGTTTTCTTTCACTGTGAATTCCTGAACTTGCTGTTCAAAACATTCATCAATTTATTTTCTTTCAGGTGTCCAATACGGCCTTGGCATTACCCAATCCCTCTCTCAAAATTCTTCTGGTCCCGAAAAAAGAACCATTTTTTGGCTCGAGGGGTCCTGACCCAAGTTCGAAGGTTAAGGTTTGCCAACAAACCCATATACTACTGGCCCTTTCGGCAGTGACCTGCTTGTGCAGGCCAAAGTCTCACCCGAATCAGTATGGGAGGGCGCTGGAACCAGGTTTCTGCACCCTGGGAGAGGGTAGGTAATTCAAGCAGAGCTGCGTTTGACTTCACAATTATCAGATCATATATCCCAGAACCCGGAACTATAGATCCCTTCGCATCCATGTACACAATACCAATTATAATCACAATAATCAACAGATCATAAATTCACAGAACAATAACACAACTAGCACAAATATTCATGCATAAAGATAACAGACAGATCCAGATCAAGTGTCAACGCAGCATAAGAAAATAACACAATCGCTTTCGTAGCTTAACACATAACCATGCATAACATATAGATTCGTATCAACATATTCAGATATTCCAACAACCTTCCGCTTTCATTAATCCTTCAGATCCTTTTACAACACCCAAAACCCAACCTGCACACACAGTCGTAGGGTCTGCACATAGCAGGACTAAGGATCTCCGTGCACATAGCCAACAGGAGTCCTTTCCCCAATAACCCAAATAGATCTACTAATTTGTAATTCGCACCAATATTAATTCATATCTACCTTGTTAGCCATCAATAAAAAAATTTCATAACTGATGATGGCGAAAAAAAGTCTATTAGTCTTCAAGAAACAAATTTCATGCAAAATCTGTGACTTCTTGAAGCCTCTATGTGTTCTTTATCCTCAAAGAAATCCATTCCACTGATATCTTCATTCAAAAATAAACTAAGTGACCCTGCTGTTATAAAAGAGACTGTTTTTCAAACCCATTTTTCATCATTTTTCCTCTGAAAAACCATTCTGCAAAAACCCCCTATTTTCCTCATTTCACCCTTTATTTTCCCTCAAAATCCCCTTTAAACCTGATAAAATCCTTTTATTCTGGTTTAAAACCCTTTTTTCCCCTTATCGAAAACTCCAAAAATCCTCAAAAACCTTTATTTTTTGTCCAAAATCCTTCATTTTTTATATAAGGCCTTAAGCCCCTTTCGCCTAAGCCCTTAGCGCCTTTTCCTCTCATACGACCTAGAGCCACAACCATGTGTTAAGGTCTTAAGCCCCCATCGCAATCGCACTTCGGCATTTTCCAAATCTTCATGTTTTTTCCTTTTTCTTCGCCTATTTGCGAAATACCGATGCAATCTACCACTTTAAATCTGAGCCATTGATCTCATTTCGATCTGACGGCCCTCGCTCCATCGGGGATCTCCTCTTCCTTTGTCCCAGACCCTTTAACCTGTCAATGGCCAATTCGCCGATTGGATCTGAGCCGTCCAATCACAAAAGATCTAACAGTTGTCGGCGCATCGCAAGTTCCCTGTCGATGATCCCCCCTCCAATGGATTTCCCCCGCCAATTAAATCCCGACCGTCGATCTCCCTTAGATCATATGGTCTGTGCTCAATCGCATCGGCGCATCACATCGCCACTTCGCCTTTTCCCCTCCGCTTTCCATCTCTGTCGATGAAATCCTAGCTGTCGATCTCTCTCAGATCTAACGGCCCTTGCTAAATCGCAGATTGCAAATTCAAATTTCTTTTTTCCCTGGACCCTCTGCTCCTTTGATCACTGATCTGTCGAGTTCATCTCAGCCGTCCATTGCTTCGATATCAACGGCTGAGGTCTTCTACGGGGGTACACCTCAAGATTTTTCCTCTGTACCCCCAGTCGCCCCGCAGTTAAAACTCTACTGTTGATCCCATTTCAGATCAACAGTCCACGCTTCATCACATTCTCACCATCCCACTGACCCCTCTTCGACCATTTTTAATCCCCGATCTCAGCGATTTAATCTAGACTGTCCATCTCCCCGATCTGACGGCTCCTATTAATCCCTTCTGCCGCTCTTATAAACCCCTTTTCCCATGTAAAAACCCCAAAATCTTTGTATAAAGACTCAAACCCCGAAAAGCAATTAAAGTGGGCCCTCTCATCCCTCATATTGTTTCCCCCTCCTAATCAATCTCCACCGTCGATCTGACCTATTGCCCCTGGATCGGACGACCATTAACTCCCCTCCCACTTCCGCATCTTTCCCTTTATATAATCACCCCGCCATGATTTTAACCCTTTATCACTATAAACTTAATGGTGCACCTGGTTTTACCCAACCTCAAGCCTTCCCGCTACGCGAAAAATTGGCCTATGTCACCCTGGCCCCACCATATATTTCCTCCGTACATCTTTTATATTTTTCTCGCTCGCTTATAGGTCGTAGATCTACCCCCCCCCCAGATCGGATGGTCTAAAACCATTTTTTCGTTCATTTCACAAATAAAATTGATCGCCCATTTTCAACGCGAAATAAGCAGTTTTCACTTGGACACGCGTTGTCCAAAGACCCGTATCACATTCAATTATCACAAAACCACTTACTACTCTTATCCCGCACGAATACCACCTCTGGTATTCCCAAAACTTATTTCCCAATTTCGTGCCCTGATTCAATTTTTTCCCCTAATTATTCATGGTTTCGACCATGGGATCTCCTTCCGCATGCTCCCTTGCCTCTACACTGCTCTTTCACCCTCCGCCAAGCCCTCTGAAGTAGTTTAATCCACAAAACGAAGGATTTATTAATAATTTGATGTTTGTTGCAGGTTTAATGGTGGATAAGCCATAAAAGCGGTCCCACAGTCAAGTTACAGTGATATGGCCTTGGATGACAATCCAAAAAGTCCCAAAAGCGAAGAAAAGGGAAAAGAAGGGTTGAATTTCAAAGTTTAATCAGTGTTTCATGGACACCAGTTACACAGTAAACCCTCTAGTGCAGCGTAATAAAGCCACCTGTACACAAAGGAAAATAATGAAGATCGGCGAAGAAACAGTGAAAACAGAAGATCAAAGGATAAAGGTTAAAGACAAAGTTTAAAGAAGAAAGATGATTAAAGGAGGCCTAAAGCCAAATCAAAGGCCTAATAAGTGTTTAAAGTATCAAAGACCGACAGATCAGCAAAATAATGCTTCAAATGCCAAATCTTCGAAGCAGTTACTCCTCTGAAGACCAAAAATGCCACCTACAGTTTTATTTTCCTGAAAAGAATACAAAGTTAATGCACATTCAGAGATATTTTTTAAAGACAGCTCAGAAAGTAATTTCCAGCTTACCAAAAGCCTCAAAAGTCCACAAAAGTGACTGAAGTTGATGAAACTTAATGTAAAAATTAATTAACAGAGTTAAGACATTAGATATCCTCTCCATTAGGCCTCTTAAAGGTTGAGAAGCATTTACTCTGTATTAATTGAACAAATAATCCTTTCTTTCACTCCACCTCCTCAATTCATCTATAAATATCACATGAGGAGTTCATTGTTATTGTTGGTTGAATACTTGTTGAATGTAAATAGTTGTTTAGGCTATTGAATCTCTGTTTTTAATTGAAGAAAGATAAGCTAAGAAGAGAAGTTTGAAGCTGTAAAGACCCACTGGACTTGAAGATTGTAACTGGTTTGAACATCAAATATACAAGTTGATTTATGGGATCCTGGTCTATGTCAATGGTGATGTTTTTCTTACTGTAACTGTTATTTTTCTTATGTTTTCATACTGTCCACTTTCTCTAATAAAGAACAGCAAATATAGATTAGGATTTACTGTAAAGTACCCTATTTCTCACTGATAAATCTTTATCTCTATGTTTTCTTCTAAATGTGTGTTTGGGAATGATTTCAATAGAGTGTAACCAGTCAAGGAATGTTGGTGAGCCCATGTCTTGCTGAGTAAAACTTGAGATATTTTTCTTGAATGATATTTTCATTGCATGCTAAGTAAAGTTAAACTAGGGAAGTCTATGGTTAGCCCTGTCCTCTAGTGTTTTCTCCAACAGTTATTTTGAAAGTTTCCCTTAAGAGTATGCTGAAAGCAGGCTAGGTTAAAATTCCTTACTTGATCTTAGGTTACTTTTTATGTTCATCTTGAATGTTTTCCTTTGAGAATATGCCAAAAGCAGGCAAGTTTAAAATTCCTTACTTGATCTTAGGCTCTTCTTTGTTTTATCTTAAATGTTTTCTTTTGAGAATATGCTAAAAGCACGCTAGGTTAAAAGTCCTTACTTGATCTTAAGCTATTCTTTGTTTTCCCTTGAGAGTATGCTGAAAGCAGGCTAGGTTAAAAGTCCTTACTTGATCTTAAGTTTCCCTTTGTTTTCTTATATGTTTGCTTCTTTCACCACACTTTAATGTTCCATACCATAAATCAACTTAAAGAGATACTTTGATATAGATGACTTGCCCCATGGACCACTCTTGAAACTTGTTGTGCAATTAAATCCTTTTATGACTCCATAGCCCAATGGATTGATACTGTCTCTTACCTATCCTATCAGTTGAACCATTCTTTCAACCTGCTCACACCTTTACCCTTCAAAAGAATTCCTTCATTTTGATGATATCCATCCCAACCAAAACAAACAAAACCCGTGTACTTCATAACTAGCCTAATACCATATCGTAAGCCTCAAAGATATATCTTTTGAAAACACTTATATAGAGAGATCCCTCTCTGAATCCAGGAGGGCTAGATCTTAGGATTCCAAAGTGGTTCTGATGTAGGCTCTGCAGTGTTTGTTCTTGCCAATCTTACAAACTATGGAGTCCGAACATAGTGGCGACTCCACTGGGGACATATTGAGTAATAGATAACTTCACAACTCAATGAACCCCTATTCCTAAATGAATCAAGTGTCACCAAGACTAGTTATTATTGATTGTTGATGGTGAACAACAACCAAACCTTGAAAACAAGTAAAGATCCTTCACCTAGCGACTCCACAACTCCCAAAAGACCAAATGACTCCACTAGTAGAAGACTCTGAACTGGTTGAATAGACACAGTGACCTCTTTTCTGATTTACAAACATGATTCCAAGGATACAACGAAGATATGCCCCAATGAGTAGAGATCATATCCCTGGGTTCCCACATAAGATGCCCCAGGTGAATTGGGATGAAAACCTACCTGTTTTTCAAGGTGAAGAGTTTGAAGACCCTTTGTTACATCTCATCAAATTTCATATACATGTATGGAGGTTAAAGGTGGAATGGCATGAATATTGTCTTATGAAAAGGTTCATGTTGACATTAGAAAGAAAAGCAAGGGAATGGTATGAATGGTTGAGGACTGGTAGTTTTTTTTCTCTAAGAGACCTCCACATGATATTTTATTATCATTATAAGGAAAAATCCCCGTATCTATCATTGGAAAGAAGTTGTTGTAATCAATCTGAGGGCATCATAGAATACCTTGCAGGCATTTATGAAGATTTAGGAAATTGGCAACCTAAAGATCTCATAGCAACCATCCATGAATTTCATACCCAAGACAACTATCATAAAAACCTAGATGAATTAGTTGAGGAAGAAATTAATCAAGAAACAGAATAAAATCCTCAAGATCCAACTGAAAACATAACTAATGATGATTCATCATCTCTTTTAGCTAAGGCTCAAGAAGACATCTAGCTTCAAATTCAGTCTTCACAAGAGATAGAGAACTGATGTACTTCTGTTCAAAAGAAAACGGAAGCATCTTCCCCTTTGACAGAAGAAGAAATTTATCAGATTATCAATAAACAGCCAGCCTCTAAAACTTTTTACAAAACAAACCCTCTTGCTCATTCACCTAATGAACTTTGTTGTAAAAATTTAGAAATTTCCCTTGTAGATCATAATAAAGAAAGATCTGCTGATAATCCAGTATTTTTGATTAGTAACATTACTTACATTAATGATTTTCTTAATTTTGATCTATCTGATGATGATGCTCTCCAAATAGAAGTTGATCTTGCAGGACCATCATTAGTAGATTTGTGGGAGGAAGATCAGTTCCACCAACTCCAAAAAAGTAATGAGCCAAAGCAGGCTATTTATGATACTGATGAAGAAAGCTTTAAAAATGCAGAAGAGGGCGAGGAATCTATGAATATTTTCTCTGCTTCATTACAGCTCATCAGTAACAGTTTCCAAGTGATTCGGAATCAGCAGTATTTCAATTTAAAGGTTCAGGAGGAAAACAATGAATAATTCTTGAGCATGATGAATATAAGGAACCTCCTCCTGAGAGGATTGAGGTAATCAAAGAGACCCCTGCTCAAGAATATAATGACCTCTTCACAGAGTTTAGTCCACTAAATCAGAACATACCAGGACTACAAGAGGACAACACTGCCAAATATGATGAGTCCTCCAGTTCATATCACAATGAAGATGAAGAATATTTTCTTTCTCAAAAGAATCTTTTTCTTGATCTAGTAGAAGATAAAATAACCCTGGTTGAAACATACCTGTCAAACACTCCCAACCAGGTATTATTTCAGGATCCCTATGCTGATTTCTTGAAGACATTAGAAGAGGGAATAATGATTGTTAAGAGCAGTGTATCACCAAAGTTAACAATTTTTTTTAGCACTGCTACTAAAGAAAAAGTGAGATGGGATTGGCCCTATCTGTCTAGCATGCTCAAAGAGATGAGCAAAGACTAGTCATGGAACCATTTGATTGACTGGATGTATTGGAAAAGAGATTTTGTCAGCTGAACATGTAAATATTTCAGAGTTATATTAGGGTAGGTAGAAATGTCAATAAAGCTCAGCTTGTGAGCATTTAGTTAATTTTTTTATTTTTGCTTTGAAAGAAAATTTGAAAAAATACAAAAACAATATAAAAGAGAAAAGAGGGAAGATATAAAAGAAGAAAGGTACAACCCCATACCAAAAAAAAAAAAAAATCTAAAAGTGTGCAAGCCTAAATGCCACTACTTAAAAAAGAGCATTGTTATTTAGTTATACAGCCTAATCATGACTAGATAGGGTTCAATTTATTGCTGATAGGTTAGTGAATCAGATTTGCCAAATTGTTTAATATTGGCTTATCAGTAGACTAGATTAGGATAGAAAGAAATGGCTCTAATCAGATCAAAACTTGAGCCAAAGAGAAGAAAAAAAAACTGGTTCTAACATGCTGAAAACTTGAACCAGGTAGAAGAAGAAGATAGCTCTAAAGAGATCATAACTAGAGCTGAAAGAAAAAAGGAAGGATATTCATAGTTTTCAGATCTTAAGCCTTCACAATTTTGTTTTAAAACTCTGTAAATTTCAGTCTATGTGCAGCTTGTTTTTATGTCATAGTCTTACAGCAAATCAGACAGCTTAATCCTGGTTTGTTTGTATTTAAATTTCTGTTTTAGAATATAGAGAATAAAATCTGTCAGACAGCTTAATCCTAACAGATAGTAGCTTAGGTAGATAATTTATGAGTTCAACTGTTTAATCTGAACTCATGGAAGAAATAAGGGTAGATTTAGATTAGTTTCCTGCTTTCAAATAAAAGAATAAAGTGTTGATGTTAAAAGGTTTGCAAGTCCAAGTGCACCTTATGAAGAAAAAATGCTAGGAAGTAGGTTGTGTAGGTAGTTGTTTGGGGGATGAATTATTATGTTTGATGTAATACTGATCATCTTTTTAAGCAACATGATCAAGGAAGAAAATATTGTGAAGGATAAGGCACAGTTCTACATTCCAGAGATAAAATTCTGAAGTTCTTCACACCTCCAAGGAGCTGCCATCCCCAAGTGGAGCCACTGTTAGCCATCAATAAAAAAATTTCATAACTGATGATGGCTAAAACAAGTCTATTAGTCTTCAAGAAAAAAATTTCATGCAAAATCTGTGACTTCTTGAAGCCTCTATGTGTTCTTTATCCTCAAAGAAATCCATTCCACTGATATCTTCATTCAAAAATCCACTAAGTGACCCTGCTGTTATAAAAGAGACTGTTTTTCAGACCCATTTTTCATCATTTTTCTTTTGAAAAACCCTTCTGCAAAAACCCCCCATTTTCCTCATTTTGCCCTTTATTTTCCCTCAAAATCCCCTTTAAACCTGATAAAATCCTTTTATTCTGGTTTAAAACCCTTTTTTCCCCTTATCGAAAACTCCAAAAATCCTCAAAAACCTTCATTTTCTGTCCAAAATCCTTCATTTTTTATATAAGGCCTTAAGCCCCTTTTGCCTAAGCCCTCAACCCCTTTTACTCTCATACGACCTAGAGCCGCAACCATGCGTTAAGGTCTTAAGCCCCAATCGCAATCGCACTTCGGCATTTTCCAAATCTTCGTGCTTTTTCCTTTTTCTCTGCCTATTTGTGAAATACCGATGCGATCTACCACTTTAAATATGAGTCGTCGATCTCATTCTGATCCGACGGACCTTGCTCCATCGGCGATCTCCTCTTCCTTTGTTCCAGACCCTTTAACCCGCCTATGGCCGATCTGCCGATTGGATCTGAGCCGTCTGTTCACAAAAGATCTAACGACTGTCGGTGCATTGCAAGTTCCCTGCCGATGATCCCCCCTCCGATGGATTTCCCCCGTCGATCAAATCATGGTTTTCGATCTCCCTTAGATCGGATGGTCCGTGCTCAATCGCATCAGTGCATCACATCGCCACTTCGCCCTTTCCCCTCCGCTTTATGTCTCCACCGATGAAATCCTAGCCGTCGATCTCTCTCAGATCTAACGGCCCTCGCTAAATCGCAGATCACAAATTTAAAATTCTTTTGTCCCTGGACTCTCTGCTCCTCCGATCGCCGATCTGTCGAGTTCATCTCATCTGTCCATTGCTTCCAGATCAATGGCTGAGGTCTTCTGCGGGGGCATACCTCAATATTTTTCCTCCGTACCCCCAGTCCCCCTGCAGTTAAAACTCTACCATTGATCTCGTTTCAGATCAATGGTCCTCACTTCATCGCATTCTCACCATCCCACTAACCCCTCTTCCACCATTTTTAATCCCCGATCTCTGCGATTTAATATGGACCGTCCATCTCTCCGATCCGACGGCTCCTACTGATCCCTTCCGTCACTCTTATAAACCCCTTTTCCCATGTAAAAACCCAAAAATATTTGTATAAAGGCTCAAAACCTGAAAAGCAATTAAAGTGGGCCCTCTCGTCCCTCATATTATCTCCCCCTCCGAATCAATCTCCACCATCGATCTGACCTATTTCCCCTAGATCGGACGGCCATTAACTCCCCTCCCACTTCTGCTTCTTTCCCTTTATATAATCGCCCCGCCATGATTTTAACACTTTATCACTATAAATCCAATGGCGCACCTGGTTTTACCCAACCTCAAGCCTTCCCGCTACGCGACAAATTTGCCTACGTCATCCCGGCCCCACCATATATTTTCCACGCACATATTTTCTATTTTTTGTGCTCACTTGCAAGCCGTAGATCTGGCCCCCCCCAGATTGGATGGTCTAAAACCATTTTCGCGTTCATTTCAAAAATAAAATTGATCGCCCATTTTCAACGCAAAATAGGCAGTTTTCGCCTGGACACGCGTCCTCCAAATACCCGTATCGCGTTCAATTATCACAAAACCACTTACTACTCTTATCCCGCGTGAATACCACCTCTGGTATTCCCAAAACCATTTTCCCAATTTCGCACCCTAATTCAATTTTTTCCCCTGATTCTTCATGGTTTCGACCATGGGATCTCCTTCCGCATGCTCCCTTGCCTCTGCACTGCTCTTTTTCCCTCCGCCAAGCCCTCTGAAGCAGTTGAATCCACAAAACGCAGGATTTATTAATAATTTGATGTTTGTTGCAGGTGTAATGGCGGATAATCCATAAAAGCGGTCCCATAATCAAGTTATAGTGACATGGCCTTGGATGACGATCCAAAAAGGCCCAAAAGCGAAGAAAAGGGAAAAGAAGGGTTGAATTTCAAAGTTTAATCAGTGTTTCATGGACACCGGTTACATAGTAAACCCTCCAGCGCAGCATAAGAAGCCACCTGTACACAAAATAAAATAATGAAGATCAGCGAAGAAACAGTGAAAACAGAAGATCAAAGGATAAAGGTTAAAGACACAGTTTAAAGCAGAAAGATGATTAAAGGAGGCCTAAAGCTAAATTAGAGGCCTGATAAGTGTTTAAAGTATCAAATACCAAAATATCAGCAAAAGAATGCTTCAAATGCCAAATCACTGAAGCAGTTACTCCTCTGAAGTCCAGAAATTCCACCTACAGTTTTGTTTTCCTCAAAAGAATACAAAGTTAATGCACATTCAGAGATATTTTTCAAACACAGCTCAGAAAGTAATTGCCAGCCTACCAAAAGCCTCAAAATTCAACAAAAGTGACTGAAGTTGATGAAACTTAATGTAAAAATCAATTAACAGATTTAAGACATTAGATATCTTCTCCATTAGGCCTCCCAAAGGCCGAGAAGCATTTACTCTGTATTAATTGAACAAATAATCCTTTCTTTCACTCCACCTCCTCAATTCATCTATAAATATCATATGAGGAGTTCATTTTTATTGTTGGTTGAATACTTGTTGAATTTAAATAGTTGTTGAGGCTGCTGAAGCTCTGTTTGTAATTGAAGAAAGATAAGCTGAGAAGAGAAGTTTGAAGCTGTAAAGACCCGCTGGACTTGAAGATTGTAACTGGTTTGAACATCAAATATACAAGTTGATTTATGGGATCCTGGTCTATGTCAATGGTGATGTTTTTCTTACTGTAACTGTTATTTTTCTTATGTTTTCATACTATCCACTTTATCTAATAAAGAACAGCAAATATAGATTAGGATTTACTGTAAAGTACCCTATTTCTCATTGATAAATCTTTATCTCTATGTTTTCTTCTAAATGTGTGTTTGGGAATGATTTCAATAGAGTGTAACCAGTCAAGGAATGTTGGTGAGCCCATGTCTTGCTGAGTAAAACTTGAGATATTGTTCCTGAATGATATTTTCATTGCATGCTAAGTAAAGTTAAACTAGGGAAGTCTATGGTTAGCCCTGTCCTCTAGTGTTTTCTCCAATAGTTGTTTTGAAAGTTTCCCTTAAGAGTATGCCGAAAGCAGGCTAGGTTAAAAGTCCTTACTTGATCTTAGGCTACTTTTTATGTTCATCTTGAATGTTTTCCTTTGAGAATATTCCAAAAGTAGGCTAGGTTAAAATTCCTTACTTGATCTTAGGCTATTCTTTGTTTTATCTTAAATGTTTTCTTTTGAGAATATGTTGAAAGCAGGCTAGGCTAAAAGTCCTTACTCGATCTTAAGCTATTCTTTGTTTTCCCTTGAGAGTATGCTAAAAGAAGGCTAGGTTAAAAGTCCTTACTTGGTCTTACGCTGCCCTTTGTTTTCTTATATGTCTGCTTCTTTCACCATACTTTAATTTTCCATACCATAAATCAACTTAAAGAGATCCTTTGATATAGATGACTTGCCCCATGGACCACTCTTGAAACTTGTTGTGCAATTAAATCCTTTTATGACTCCATAGCCCAATGGATTGATACTGTCTCTTACCTATCCTATCAGCTAAACCATTCTTTCAACCTGGTCACACCTTTACCCTTCAAAATACTTCCTTCATTTTGATGATATCCATCCCAACCAAAACAAACAAAACCCTTGTACTTCATAACTAGCCTAATACCATATCATAAGCCTCAAAGATATATCTTTTGAAAACACTGATATAGAGAGATCCCTCTCTTAATCAAGGAGGGCTAGATCTTAGGATTCCAAATTGGTTCTGATGTAGGCTCTGCAGCGTTTGTTCTTGCCAATCTTGCAAACTATGGAGTCCTAACATACCTATTGACTCAAAATCTCCTTCTATTTATAAATATCTAGCCTAATCTTTTCTGTGGTCCACAAACCGTGGTTTGCGGACTCTAGGTCTACCCTTTGACCCATTACAATGCTTTCAGGGCTTTGACCCACCCCAAAACCCCTGCGCTAGACTAGAATATGCCAAAAATATACAAAAAATCTCAAAACTGTCCCAATTCGCAGCCTTTGGAGGACCCTGTTCCAACATGGTGTATATGCACATAGCTCATTTAGCTTTAGATAGTTTTAGTGCTTGCATGTTGTGTAGATACATATTAACATAGCATAAAACATACTTAGTTTTAGTTAGCTTTAGTGCTTGCATGTACTTAATCTTAAGCTTAACTTAACTGCTTTATGTATTGATTCTTTCATCGCTAGTGAATATACAAATATACTAATTCACTCTCTTCTATTTTTTATCAATTCTTGCAATTTTATGCAATTATTTTATAGCTAGGTCATTACTTATGCAAGCTATAATAATTTAACATGGTATCAGAGAGACAAGGGGCTTGGAGAAGGTGCATGAACAATTTTTTGTAGGTTTGAATATCAAAGCGTTGGAAACTATTGGGAGATTGAAAGTGTTGGAATTTCCCACAAATTGAAAGTGCCAAAAACTGTTTGAGAATTGGTGAAAACATGGAATTCCCAACTTCCACCATTCTCACTTCGTGCAATTACTGTGAATGAAAGTTGATGTTTTTTCTTCATCTTAAGAGAAAAGGGTTGTACCAGATAGTCACGGGAATGGAGATGAGAAGTTCGATTAATATATCTGACATGGCTTGTGGAAGATCGTGTCTATATGTGCCTCGATATATTATTAATTAGATCATAGATATTGAATTGGCACATGAAATCTGGAGTAAATTAAAAGGATTATATAGTGATGAATATGATCTAGAAGAGCACCATTTGAAGACAAGAGCTCGATCTATCATAACAGTCATGAAATCGGTGAAGACTTCTTCAACAACGTGGAAAAATATTCTCGAGACTGTGTTGCACATGAATAATTTGCTTCTTCTATTGTTGATGAAGCTATTGCAGATGATAATTTTGTCTTGTCCAATGACAAAGATGTCGCACATGAGAAAATATCTTCCTCCACTGGTGATGAAGACTCTGTTACAGATGGAGACACTGCTTTCGAAAACGTAAAATAGGACTTTGATTCCTTTATTATTGATGATATTGATGATGCAAATCTGACAAGGTCTCAATCTGATGATGCCACACATGCACTCTCATCTGCGGAGTCATCATTAGGGGAATTTTGAGGTCTCAAATGGTTATCCTAAGGAAATTATAAAATAATAGTGGAAATAATAAAATAAGATCAGATTGCATCGTCAAATTTTAGACAGAAAAAAAGAAAAAATATTTTTTTCAACTCATATTTTCAACTTGTCTCCCTATGGGTTTACTCAAATTTTGAGCGACAACACTTTTTGGATGCAATATTTGATTCCTCATCTAAGGAGTACCCATGTTGCATATTTTTTATGGACACTTCTACACGTAAAATGAGAAATGCATGAAAAAACGTGATGTATTTTACATTTTTCGTGCAGTGGGATCTATGGAAAGTATGCAACATGGGTAATCCTTGGATGAGGAATGAAATTTTGCATCCAAAGAGTACTCCCACTTGGAATTTGAGTAAAACCTTAGGGAGATAAGTTGAAAATATGAGTTTAAAAAGTAGTTATATTATTTTATTATTTTTTAATATTTTTTACTTTTTTACTCCAAAAATGGTAAATCATCCCTGATGGTTAACATTGCCATCTTGAATCCTATTGGTTCTTATAAAGTTTATTTTTCTTGTACATTTTTCTTAGGAGGCACATTTAGACCTCAAAATTTCTCTAATGGAATGCCCATGCATGCATCCAAGGAGGCATCTATAAATCCATGCATGCATCCCTAGAGGCAGGCATGCCCATGCGTACATATATGGTACATGCATTTGATCTTCAAACACATGTTCAAGTTTTAGGGAATCCATATGTTAGCCACCTATAAATTTTTGACAAGCAAACAGGTGGCTAAATATGCTTATGAGTCTTCAAGAGATACATTTCCTTTGAAAATCTATCATTCTTGAAACCTCTTTGTGTCTTATATCCTTTAAAGATCCTCACTATTGTTTGCATTGAAAAAGCCCTCCTGTTTTGTGAAAAAGAATACTTCAAAAGGCCTCTGTAATTGCCCATTTCCACTCGTTCCCCTTCATTTTCATTTAGCCTCCTTTTCCTCTTTAGAACCTCCATATTCCTCTAAAAAGCCTCCAAAATCCTTTTAAGCCACTAAAAATCCCTTTTATTGGTTTAAACTACCCTTTTTCCCTTTATCGAAAGCCAAGAAATCCCTTGAAAAACACTCATTTTGGCTTAAAAAACCCCTTTTTTCATTTTGGACTTAAGCCCCTGTCGGCTTAGCCCCAAACCCTTTCTTCCCCATATAACTAGGAGCCGCAACCAGGCGCTTATCGCAATCGGATCTTTCATTAACACATTTTTCCTTTGTTTCTTCAAATTTTCCAATGCGATTGGGTTTTGTTCTGTAGACCTCCGCTGCAATATTAACCGTTGATCTGTGTAGATCTAATGACCAGCACTGACTTCACATCATGCCCATCACACAATTTCAATTCCTTTCCGATTGTATATCCACCATTGATCCCTTTCCAGATCCAACAGCTGGTGCAAAATCGCATCGCGCTAACCCAGTGTTCCCACTCTTCTTTCCTCCGATTGGCGATCCCCGATTGGCGATCTCCGATTGGATCTCCACCTTTGAATCCATATAGATCCGAAAATTAAAATTGTGTTGCGCCGCGCCCCATCGCCTCACTCCTTTACCCCTCCGATTTAATATTGACCGTCGATCTCCCCTTTGATCTGACGGTCAGCGCATAATCACAAATCACAAACCCAAAGACCTCGATGTTTTAGCCCCTCTCCTTTTCTCCGATGCGATTTAATCCTAGCCATCCATCCCTACAGATCCAACGGCTGGGATCTAATCACGCTTCGCTCATAATTCTCTATCGTTACCCCATCGATTTAGTTTCCACCGTCGATCTTGTTTCAAATCGGACAGCTGGCGCTTAATCGCGCATCGCAAAATCTTAAGTGCCATCCCTCCGCCTCCTCCGATTTGCAATCCCCGATCAAATCTCAACCATTCATCCTTATAGATCCAATGGCCAGGTTCTAATCGCATCGTCGTCGGATCTCTCCTCCCCAATGACCCTATCAGTGAATCTCGACCGTTGATTTACCTTTGTTAAAGCTAATCTAATGGTCCAGAACACATTACACACCAAACTCCGTCAGACTGATTTTTCACCATTATGTTGCATTTTCATTCGTTTTCTCGCCTGCCTCCACTATTTTCCTAGCCTGCGCCACCATCCTCCAGCCTTCCAGAGCACCCATCCTCCCTCCCACATGGTTTTCTTAACATGTTGATCGTGTTTTTGCAGGTTTTAAAGGGATGTGAAACCACTCCGGCTCACAGTCACAGACAGCGTTGTGTAGAGTGCAGAGTTCTATTTTTAGAGCCGAATATTATAGGGAAGAGTCCTGAAGAGGTTAACAGCACGATTTTATCAAATATCGGGCTATAAAACCCTGGTCCAAAACCTCTAGCGCCATTAAACCTTCACATGCACCAGAAATAGTCAGCAGAAGCAGAAAAGAGTATCAGAGGACAGATTAAGGGATTTAAGGCTCCTTATTGAAGATTTAACGCCTATAATCCAATGATTAAAGCTCAAGGGACACAGATGAATACCATGAAAATGATTAAGAGGCTTAATGAAGCCTAAAGCACATGAAACAAGCCATATCTGTGTTTTAATATCAGCAGAACACTTTTCCTCCAAAAAGGACTAGCTACATCACTTCTACCATCTTCCATCAAACACCAGAACCATTATTACACTGACAGGGGCTTTAAAAAACTATCAGGACAACAATTATGGAAGTATGGGAGACCTGCAGACCTTCTAGTCACATTACTTATATCAGAAGACAAAACAGAGTACCATGCAGTCAGAGTACTCCAGAGAACATACTTGGAGTCATTAACAAAGACTTCTAGACCATACTATAGAGTACACACAGTTAATGAAGAGCCATTTTGCAGAATGGGCACTCGACCTTCCTCCATTATGTCTTAATGAACCATTTAAAGCTCATATCTACTACTAATACCGCTCTTTCTCATGTAAGAACCCCTGTAAATTATATTGAAAAGGTTGTTGTTGGTTGTTGGGATTCTATTAGTTGTAGAACTGTTATTGATGGGAGGTAGCTTAGTAGTTTGTAATATAGTAGGCTGGGAAGAGAAGTTTGGACTATAAAAGCCATTGAGCTCAAAGTATGTGACTGGTTTTGTACATCAATTGAACAAGCAAATTCACAGGATCCTGGTCTATATTATTGGTGATGTTTCCTTACTGTAATTGTCTCCTTTCATGTTTTATCATATTGTCCATAATTTCTCCCGATAAGAATCGTGTACTGCGCTTAGGATATACCGTTGCAAGTACCCTAATGCTTCCTGCTCTTCTTATCTTTTATGTTTTCTGCTATTGTGTATCTAAGAGAAAATTCAGTATAATTTAACCAGTATAGAAGTTGGTTTGTCCATGCCTACTGATATATGAATTTAGAGTTTGTCTCTTAGATGTTCTTGATTGGATTTAGCTGAAAGAATTGGGAAACTGGGGATTTAGAGTTAGCCCTATCCACTAGGGTCCTTTTCCAACAGTTAGCCTTTCTAAGATCCCTTCGAGTTGGTGTCAAAAGCATTAGAGGTTAAAATCCCTTTCTCTGATCTTAGGCCTTGCTCTATGTTCATCTTAAATGTTTTCTACTATTCTGAAAGTGGTTATGAGGACTGCTAGATTGTCTTCCTTGAGAGTATGTTGAAAGCAGGCCTGGATTTAAATGACATCTGACCTGATCTTAGGCTGCCATTTGGTCTCTTTCTTTCACCCATTCTTAATGTTCCACTCCACCATCTATCAAAAAATATCCTTTGGTATAGATAACTTGCCCTATGGAAACCCTTGGATGGTTGTTATGCAAGTAAACCCTTTCATGACTCCATAGCGCAATGGATTGGCACTTCTCTTGACTTAATTTCCCATGCTGAAACATCCTTCTATTTAGTTCCTTACTTCCATGACCTTCTCAGTAAGTGATCTTCAACCAAACAACCAAACAAATCTAAACCCTTATGCTTCATACCTAGCCTAATACCTCAATTCGAGCTTCAAAGACATATCATTCTTTGCATTTATAGAGAGATCCCTTTCTGGATCCAGGAGGGCTAGATCCTAGGATCCCAAAGTGGTTTGATGTTGTCTTGTCTTTTGGTTTCGCCAATCTGGCCAAAACATAGGAACCACAACATAATGGCGACTCCACTGGGGACTTTCTAAGTGTTTTCCATCTTATGCATCCTTTATACCTTAGAAATCCAAAATATCTAGTTAGATTGGTATTCAATTGCTAATGGTGGAAAGCAGTCTGTTTCAAACATTCACATTCATCCACCTGGCGACTCCACACTCCAGAATTCCTAATAGTCCTAAAGACTCCACTAGAGGAAGAACCTGAAATATGGCCAGAACTCATAGAAGGATAGAACATTTAGGCTGGATTTGGTTTAAGGAATTCATTGTTTTTATCTACCACTACGTTCTATCCTAATTTAAGCCTGACCAAGTGTACAAAGAAGAGACGCACATTGAGTATGGGAAATATCTCAAGCCTCAGTCTTCAGACCATGAGCAGACCCATACACCTGTGAAAGACCCAGTGAAACAAGAGCCTCATACTGTATCTCTGACCCCTGATGAAATTTCAAGCAGTCATAAGCCTCTTGTTGCACTACCTACACCTACAAAGGTCTTAGAAAGATATAAGCCTCTAGTTTTGCCTCTTATCTTCCGACCCCTTCCTGCAGGACTTAAAAATAAGCTGCCCCTTTTTTATGGAGAGAATTCAAAGATCACTGCTGAGCGGCATGTCCAAAATCTTGAGGATTTACTTGATTCATATGAAATAGAAGAAGATGATGTGCGTATTAGAATGTTTGCCTTGTCATTACAAGGAAATGTTAAGAGTTGGTTCAAAAACCTTCCAGCTGCAAGCATTTTCAGCTTTCATCAATTTGCTCAAGTTTTCCTTGATAGATGGGTAGTCCCGGGAAACGTCTTCCTCATCCTAGAAGAATACCAGAATTTGAGAAGACAACCATGTTGACCGGATAAATCAATCTTGCAGACAAGATCGATCTCCCTAGTACCAAAAGGTAATCTAGCAACAAACAGCCAAACAAACCTATCTTTCTCTAGACATATGTGATTTACAAAAGAATACTATAAAGGTGTTAAGAACTTACCGTAGATCCAATGCTTGTTCGAAGTTGTTGTCCCTCGGTCACTTGAAGGAGTTATCTTTATAAACCTGCGGTCACAAACAAGCAAACATTAAATAGCACCTGTATAGTAAACATTATAAATCATGCCTATCATGGTGATCAAGGAATCCATGAAATAAACAGTTAATTAACAACTTATTGAGAAAAATTAATTCATTTGTATTAACTTTGAAAGAAGGAAAACCTTACAACCTTAGCCTTGATGTTGAACAGGCCTTCCCGGGGTCCAAATCATGAATCTCCTCTACTCTGACAAGCCTTGCACTCTCCAACCGAGACAGATAGAGGTATGTCATCTCTCCTCACAAAATCTCAGTCAAATGAGTCTGAATCCCAATAGCACTTAACCTCAAATAATTATAAAGCTTGAACTCCCTTTGAGGCTACCCAATGCCTCTTTTTATAGTGAAAAAGAGGAAGTTTCAGTTCCAACTATGAAGGGATAGAATCCTCCTTCAAAGGGATAAGCTCCTCACATCAAGGGGTCAGCTCCTTAAGGTAAGGGATACATGAACCTCAAAATATTGGTTCTGCCACCGCAAGATTCTTTCCAAAGGCTTCTAGAAATTACTGAAAGTGAGATTTTTGAGTTTACTTGCACCTTTTTAATCTTTTACAGGGGTTTGCACCCATAACACAAAGAATTTGTGTTCAGGTACGCAGGAGTCATGAACATTAAGTGTGGGACCGTAGGCAAGACAAAGAGAAAGTGCGATACCAGAGTTAAGGAGACTTTTAAGAACTTTTCTCTTATTTTCAAGGCTTGACATGAGGAATTGATGTGTTAGAATTGCAAAGGAGGAAATATGAGTGATAATGAGCTCATACAAATAGCAGAATGTCAAGATGAAAATTTTCAATGTAACAGATTGCCCCCTAAAGTGCAAAGTCTGGAATAGATGAAGCTGAAGTCTGTCATATATGAAGAGTGCAGTACTTTATCATTTCAAGGATCATCCTGTGGACACCCCAGTCGGAACCTGTAAAAACATTCAATGCAAAATATATATATGTAAACATATCATCGCTGAGGTAGGCATTCCCATACTCAGATCAAAAACTAACTAAAATTGTTCTGATACAGAAATGATTTTAATATTACATCAATAGTGTAGACATAGCATGGGCGCAGCCATCTGTAATGAATAGTCTACTGTATAATAATAAAACTCCTCGCAGCCTGGATGGTGGAAACTAGATCCAGGGTCTTGATTTCCGCTTCTCGAACCAGTACGATTCTATCCATGCGATTAAATGTGTTGAAGTCGAACATGGTAGAAACCACTTGATTACCAGTCAATAATGTAAACTGTTAACAAGTGTGAGAGAAACCACCAGTAATGTCAATGGCTCTCAAAGTACTCAGTACAATCCATGAAATATGAATGAATGAGCTGAAGTCGAACATGTCACGGAATCATTCGATCGAAGGTCAATGATGCAACCTGTCGTCGAAGGTGAGAAACCTGCCATTGAGGCATGCAGATTTCAAGGTACTGACGATTTCTAGATCAACTTCCTAGATAATGAGATGTCGTCGATAGAAAGCGATCTGTCATAGGCAAGCCCATAACATGAAATCATAGATCAAGTTTTGAAGAAATATATTGGCAAGGACTGACTCAGGGATGGTAAAAATGGAAGACAAATATTTTGCAGATGAATGGTTTGTTTGAATTGTCTTCTTGAACACATAACGACACGACAGATGGTTTGGTGACAATTGACCCAAAGCTAATACCCAGAAACTGGCTGAAGACTTTCAATATGGTTTGATTAACTGTTAGGCAAAGGATTTCCCAACCCAGGTGAACAAAAGTGTCGTGTTCAAGAGTGGTTAATGACTTTTAGAATAATCAAAATACAGCAAACAGGTTCATTTTTCTCTCTTTTCCCCCACCATTTCTGACAAGTACCTCTTTATTTTTTACAAGCTTAAGGAGGATAACATTTGCTTGTTTATAAGCTCATCCTTCAGATGAGTCCAACTTAATTTAAGATTCAAACCCTAAGAAGGAGTGGTTCGTTCCTATTTAAAATTGAACAGGTCCTTTATTGTTAAATTTTAACGAGTCCAGTATAGGAAAAACTCGGTGTTTTTCAATTTAGGGAGTTAGAAGAAAAAACTTAAGAAAACTACATGGGTGTACTTTTTCGTAAATTTAGTCTCTCGAGCCCAAAAAAGGAAAAATTAATGCAGGAGAGAACTCTATTGACCGTAATTAATCAACGTATACATTTTTCGTAAATAGTCCATTTCAGTCCGTAAAAGGGGTAAACTTATACTGAAGGGACGATCATTCATTTATTTTAACGAGTTCGAATAATCAAGTGCTTGGCAATCTTTTCAATTTTCGAGAGTCTGAAAAGAGCTTAAAAGAGGACTCCAAGTTTTTTATTTTTCGTAAATTTTTTAAAGAGTTTGAAAAAGTGATAAAAGTATACTCTTTGTTGAAAAATGATCAATTTTCCCAAAAAATCCAATTTTCTGCACAAAAACTCGAAGCATTACACATACCTGTTTAAGATAAATAAAAATGATTTCAAAAATAATCTTTTTAAAGTGAAAAATAAACAAATTAAAAATTCATTTATTCGAAAAAACTTATAAAAAAGACTTTTCTAACTTCATTTTTACCGTTTGACTTCAGAGTGAAAAGTGAGAGCTTTTGGATAAAAAAGTTCCTGCGAAGATTCTGGAAAATCCGCCTGGAGAAATCGAGAACCGTCAGCTCCAGGTAATCCACGACCTCCTTATCTTGCATTTCATCCATTTATATTTCATGTTTAGGCTTTAGATTTCATTTTTTAAGCAAAAATAGGTTGAAAAAATCGCCCGCGGGGGTCCGCAGGTGCAACACGCGGGCCCTGCGGACCCCGACGTTTTCCTACATAGAAAAAAGTCCTAGGTCCGCACCTGTTCCACAGTACCCGTGTGTACCTACGCACTGTGTATGAACTTAAGGTGTGGACCCCGCGTGATGAAATTTCAAACTCAAATTTCTTAAATTCCGCCCAAAAATTTTCAAAAAATCTTGTTCTAATATGTCTTTTTATGCATTGTAAGACATACAAGATGCTTATTTGAAGAGAACACGAGCATGAATACGTAGATGATGCCGCAATGAATCATTTGCCTACAATGCAGACATTGAGAGAATGCGGTTTGTATAAATTTTGGGCCATTCAGGGCATGAGGGCATAGGTAGACCTCCTGACGTGGCTGGTGAACAGATAGAATGTATAGGACCAGTGTTTTGTTATTGGCAGCCACTGGCTTGAAATTGAGCTGGAGGATATCTATTTTTTGACTGGTTTGTCCAAAATGGGCGAACAAATTTCTCTGTTTGGGACTAGGCCAGGTGGTCAGTCTGTCGCCAGTCTTCGACTAGAGTTCTGTGATGATCAGGCAGACCCCCAGGACAAACGGATTGACATAAAAACTATCATCCATCCTGAGCTTAAAGTTATTGCATTTACTATCACCAAATTGTGTGGGAGTGCAGCGTTGCATGTGGCTACCAATTCCCAAATGCGCATTGCTGTAGACTGTTTTCGAGGCACCATTTTCAACTAGTGCGAAGCTGTGTTGGCCAATGTAAAAGGCCAAATAACCAAAGCAAAGAATGGAAAGCTAAAAAACTTTGGATATGGATCCATTGTAGTCACCTTTTCTCTAGAGAGGATCCCCATGTTTGCTCCGTAGAACATTCATGTTGATGCTAGTCGACCTCGAGAACCTAGGATGGTTCGTTCGGTTGCATTGATGGCCCGTCATGCTGAGGGCATCGAGATTGTTCGATTTTCTTCTTCATATTTTCGTTGGCTAGAACGCCAAATTTTTGTTATAGAGGACTTTCCATACGCCGGGATAGATTTCCGCGGCAACCGAGAGATGGCTCTCCCAGCAGGGGAAAAGTGGGATGAATCAGGTAAAAATCATTTTCAACACTTTCTAAGTTCTAATTTTTTTGTATTTTAATCGTCCCAAAACTAATAATCAAAGTTTAAATGCATATGTGGGCCCATGACGACCATCCAATCTCTAGCCTTATGAGAGGAGGCATCCAACTGCCGCAGCACTAGCCCCAGAAGGCCAATCAGCAGAGATCCTGTCTGATTTAGAGCATCACCTAGAGCGCCTGACTCTAGACATTCTAGAGACCAACATAGATGATATTCTGCTCAGATTATAGAGATATGTGATTGGTGTCCCAGGACATTTTAGGAGGTTCTTGTGTAGGGTGGCCCGGGAAGTGGTCTCTTATCGTGATCATCATCAGGGATAGGATGATCGTTTTGTAGACTCATATCATTTTTGACCTTTTGTATTATCATTTTTGCCGATCATAAAGTGTATTTAAACCTATGATTGAAGACGATGTATATTTTGAAAACAAACTTCTATGCTATGATATATCACTATTACCGGTTATCTGTGTACATGTTATCGAATGTTTTTTAATTTACTGTTTTGATTATTGCAAATGTCTATTTATCATACTAGAAGCAACTACATCTGCTAAAGTATTTAAATGTCTTGGAATATGTTGATATTCAATGTAATCAAATTCACGTTCCAAGAGACGAACTCTTAAAAATAACCATAATAACACTGGATTTATAATGGCATAAACCCTATTAAGTTTTAATACAACAAGTTTAGAATCCAACCTAACAATCAAACTCCGAATTCCAAACGATATGGATTCAGATAATAACTCAATCACTGCACTATATTCTGCAATGTTATTCGTTGTTTGACCGAGGCTTACCCCATGCATGGACACTAACTCGTCAAGGGGTGAATAGATAACCCAAGCTACGGAAGAAATGTTCCGTGTACTACGACAAGCACCATCAGCAAAACCAATGTAGGTTTGAAGAGACGTCGACATCTGCAATATCAAGAGTAAAACTCATATAAGCAGGAATAGTAATAAGAACACAATCTAAACTAGGCACGCTTTTCTAATCTAAGACACACCAACAGTAAAGAATCTAATCTAATTTAAAAAATCTCCACACCAAAATTAAGCATAATATCTCTTTAGATAAAGCCCATTTCTGGGTTTATCTAAAGGGACACCGTCGAAATCTATCAGCTCATAGGCCCCTTTTGCCAGCTTTCGCTTAACAATGAAAGGACCATGCCACATAGGCACAAATTTTCCAGCCCCTAGTTTATCGTTGGCTTGATCGTACACTAAAACTAGGTCTCCTTCTGAAAAATCACGAGGTGTAACATTTATATCTTACTGATCCTTTATTCGTTTGACATGAGCTTCATTTTCTAATGCAGCATTTCGTCGATTCTCATCTAGTTGAGTTATGTACAAAAAATGCTTCTCCTTTTCAGACGTAGCTGGGAGTAATTCTATGGCTAATTTTAATGATGAAATTTCGCATTCAATAGGCAACACAGCTTCCAAACCGTAAACCAGTTGAAAGAGAATGAAACCAGTTGATGTTTTTACTGAGGTCCAATATGCCCAAAGTGCTGAAAATAACATGGAATGCCAATTCGACTTATGAATACCAATAATTCGTTTGATCATAGTGACTAAAAATTTATTGATAGCTTCAACCAGACCATTAGCCTACGGGTAATATGGAGTATAATTATCGTGGCGCAAGCCAAGTTGATCTGTCAGTTCAGTCATCATGATATTTCGAAAATGACTTCCATGATCTGTAATAATAGCTTGAGGAACACTGAATCTAGCAATTATATGATTGAACACGAAATTTGCAGCAATCTTGTCGTCTGCCAAAAATGTAGGCATCGCCTCGGCCCACTTAGTAAAATAATCTACCATTAGGATAATATACGCATGCCCCCCCGCCGAGTGAGGGTTACATGTAATAAAGTCAATACCCCACTTTGTGAAAGGACCGACAGCAATTATAGGGTGAAGAGGAGTGGGTGGTGCACACATTTTACGATCAAAGCCCTGACAATTGTGGCATTTCCAGACTGCATAGATACAATCTTTGAATAACGACGGCCAGAAATAACCAGCACGCAATATCTTTTGGGTTGTGGCATACCCAGACATATGACCGCCACATGCTCCAGAATGACAGTCATTTAGAACCTTCTCAGCTTCTTCATGAGTAAGACAGCGTCGGAAAATAGAATCGTCTCTGCGACGATAGAGTGTATCACCAATAATATTGTATTGTTGGAATTGGAAACGTATTTTCCATCGCTAAGATCGTGAGATTTCAGGCCGAAAATATTGGGTTTGGAGATAAAAAATAATATCCCCATAACAAGGATCAACAGTACTGATAAGAAACAAGGATTCGTCCGCAATGGGCTATTCCACCACAGTTTTAGTATCAGTAGAGGGGAAATCACACATCAGTTCGGCAAAAACCAAAGATTTCTTTGCCTTGGATTTTTCAAATTCCAAGTCAAATTCCTGCAGGATAACTATCCATTTGGAATACTTGCCCCCCAGCAATTATTTGGTCAAGATGTACATCATAGGGTTACAGTCAGAAATTACTGTGGTTTTGCGTAATAAGATGTAGTGTCGAAATATTTGGACAGCTTGAACAGCTGCCAAGGCCAATTTCTCCACATGAGTGTATTTGATCTCAGTCTGATGCAAATTTCGAATAAGATAGTAAATCACATGTTCATTGTTGAATTCATCTTCCTGAACTAAAACCATCCCAATAGTGGAATGAGAGGCGGCGAGGTACAAGAAATAGTCCTGGTTGTAATTGGGAGGATGCAATAACGATGCATGGGTCAACGCATGTTTGAGTGCATCAAAAGATCGATTAGCGATCTCATCCCAAAAGAATGGAACATTCTGTTTCAACAACCGGGTAAAACCCTTTGTTAGCTCGGCGTAGTTAGGAATGAACCAACGTAAAAAGTTTTCTTTCCCCTGCAAACTTTGGAGTTGGCACAGAGTCGAAGGAGGAGGAATATTGACAATAGCTTCGACCTTCGACGGATCAAAGTGAATGCCTTCTTTCGAAACAAAAAAATCCTAGTAAGCGACTCGATTCTACACAGGAAACACATTTGTGTGGATTCAGCTGAATTCGATAATGCCTACATCTCATAAAGATAGCTCGTAAATGAGTGAGATGGTCAGCCCTACACAATGAATGAGCAGGTAAATCATCGAGATAAGGCTGCACAATGTGCTTAATGTCATGAAATGCGTAAGACATAGCCCTTTGAAAATTTTCCCCAGCGTTCTTCAATCCAAAGGGTAGTTTGTAATAATAAAATGTCCCCCATGGACAAATGAAATTTGTTTTTGGCTGATCAGCAGGGAGTATGTTTATTTGATTGTAACCGGAAAAACCATCCATAAAGGAGAACATTTCATTGCCAGCACAATCATTTATTATTTTATCGATATAGGGGGTTGGATAATTGTCTTTAGTACAAGCTCGATTAATATCCCTATAGTCGATACATACTCTTATTGTTCCTTGTTTTTTGTTAACAGGAACAATATTCGATACCCAATCGGTTAAAGGAATTGGATAAATGAAACTTGCACGAAGTAATTTCTCAACTTCAGCTTTGATAGCAGCAGCTTTTCTCGGATGTATCTAATGTAAGCATTGTCGAACAGGTTTTGCATCTGAGTAAGTCTTGATTTCATGTACAATAATTGACGGATCGATTCCTGGCATTTCCTCATATGACCAAGAAAACATGTCACGGAATTCTTGAAATAGGGCTTTATAAGTTTGGATTTCATCGTCCATACAGCAAGCACCTATATGAATGTTTTCAATTATTCCTCGTTTAACTGAAATGTCAATAGGAATCGTTCGAGAGATATTTTCCAAATTTAACTTAGAATCAAGATTTTGCAGTGGATTCTGCGGTTCTTTGACATATTCACCAATAAAAATAGAAGATAAATCGTTTTCAAAATGATCGAGCTCAGGTAAAAACGAAGATCGATGATGTAGATCTTCCCATGGTAAATCGTCAATAGACAAAAGTTCATGAATATTCTCATCAGTATGAACAAGATCGAGAAATGTCATTGTGGCTGAGCTAGATATAGAAAGTGAGTCCTCATGGATCCCATTCATTGAATCAGTTTTGGTTGAAGAAGGATCGGAAAGTGACTGTATAGCCTGATATGCAATTTAAAAGGGACTCAAAGGCATCGCGCCATCAAATGAATCCAACTCGGAATCGGAAGGTATGATCCAAGGATCATCAAACGTAATGGTATTCGACAAAATCATATGAATATTTGCAATAGGAGGCAATACATTAGGAGGAGGAAAGGAAAAAGTTCCTAGTAAACCAGAATCTTTAACCAAACCTACCCCAACATCCTTGTAAGGGATAACCGTTTTACTGATGTGCTGGATAGTTTCTGTAGAGGCTGGATCGGATGAGAAATAATTTAACTAGTCTATCGTAACGATCTTTCCTTGATGTGGAAACTTGATAAGCCGAAAGACCGACGAAACAACAACAGTCATAGCATAAGACCAACTGTGACCCAAGAGAAGGTTGTAATATAGAGGGGCATCAACCACCTCCACATCTAGATTTACGGTTTTGCCTTCGACCCCTATAGGTAAATCCTGAAAAATACCAAAAGGATGGAACCCTCGGCCATCAAAAGCCTTTAGAATTTTCGGAGACTGATTGAGTGTAGGAGAACCAAGTGATTTCCAACACTGGATTGACATAATACACGTAGAATCCCCTTCATCAATCACAGTCTGAAAGATCGGTCTGTTTTTTACTAATACTGGAATCTGGAAAGCCATTTGATGAGGTAGGCGGGGTGTAATATTCTCTAAATCGAAGATTATAAGGTTCGAATCTTGAATATCGACAGCTCCTATAGCAGACCAGATTAATTTATGTTGTGTTGGGCATGATTATAGCACTTCCAAAGCCGACATTGCTGAAGGGGAAATAGCTAAGTCCTCAACAATGTTGTAATTCTGAGCAACTCTCGCATGTGGATTGAAAGCTGATTTACGAAGTACACCTTTAGCAGGAGGTTTGATTACTAAGTCTGGACTGGGTTTCTTGATTTGTAGCAGATCAGAAACAGGAGGAGGTGTAGTTGATGTATTTGAATTAGAAGATTCTGCTTCTTTACCACCAACAGGACTTTTACTACCATAATCTTGCGATCGTGTCGCAATCCTGACATGAGACATCATCATAATAGGTTCTTCTGAGGCATTCAAGGTGGAACCAATCATCTTACTTTCTTGAGTGGGAAAAGGATCCTTCAAGACAGCAGGTTGTTGAGAAACTTTAACGGATTTCGAAACCTCTGCTCGATGTGGGCATTCTTTAGTAAAGTGTTCCTCGTCGCAGATGAGACAAGGATAATGAGGCTTACGTTTTTCATCATTAGATTCAATCTTATCTGTTTTATCTTTTGAATTTTGTTTTTTTTTATTCTTCCCTTTCTTTTTACAGCCAGATTTAGATTTGGCCGTAGATGTCTCTATGACATGAATGTCAGCAGAAATTTCAGCGGAAGACTCTCCTTTCGGGGAATCAGGTAAAGTTATTATAGGAGAAGAGTTCTTTAAAGATTTCTTCTTGATTTTAGTATTAACTGTACCAAACATACCGTCAATGGCATGAGACCCTGAAGGAGCTGTAGTTATTTGACTTTGTTTTGGAAGATCGGGGATTTTTCATGTAAAGTACCTGACTGCGTATAGACGAGGTCAAGGTACTGAGCTTGAGCAATTCCTTGCTCCTCAGTAACAACTCCTGCCTTAGCTACATCTTCAGTGATTTTTGGTAATAATGATTTAACAAACCATTCCGCCAAAATTTGATCTGGAATGTAAACTTTCACTAAACGCCTTCTACGTCGCCATTCGTGAATATGATCAGAAATATACGTGGACGTGGATTGTTTTAGTGAAGTCAATAGTTCCGTGCCATTGTCGTATCGGATAGGCAACTGAAAATGAGTTAAGAAAGCAGTTGCTAACTGACTGAAATTATTAAAAGAGCCTCGTGGTAACTCAATGTACCATTTGGCGGCAAGACCAATAAGAGTTCGTTGAAAAAGACGTAAGCAAATTGAATCATCAATTATCGAATTAGACGCACACCAGAGGTGATAAGTCATAACGTGATTTGACGGATCCTCTCCTAACTTACCCTCGAATTTTGGTATATCACTGGGCAACTTATGCGGCATTGGTGGCCAATACGGATGATAGTAAATCGGATCATTCGTAAGGCGTGTTAAATCAGGTAAATCCAAAGTTGCAATAAATGGTAGCTGACGGTTAGGGTCGCGAAAGCCTTGAGTAATAAGACCAGTTCCGGGAGGAGGATATCCAAGATAGCCTAGAATCGGATTTGCATTAGGAATAGTATAACCTCCCGGAAAACCAGGATTAACTGGACCAAACTGGGGTTGTTGAGGCTGTTGATAAGTATAGCTAGGGTACGGTTGATACTGATAAACTGGAGTTTATGTAGTAGAACCGAATTGATACTATCCCTGGTATGGTTGATATGTAAATTTCGGTTGACTTGTGACAATCGTACTTGTACCAACTTGTCCTGTAGGTATCTGGACCGGAGTCTGAACTGAAGGTCCTGACTGGGGCACAGAGACTTGAGGGATTTGCATGGATGCAAGGATAGAAGAAACTGAAGCTATAGATACTCCAGAAATAGGTGTTATAGGTTGAAAATATGTTGCAGCAATTCCAGTAGTTTGAGGCGGAGTCTGAAGTGTACTAAGCCCAGACTGCTGAACAGAACCAGGTGCAGGGATTTCAATAGTAGGCTAGACAGGTTGCTGGGTTGGACCAGAAACCAAAGGTTGTCCAGGTTGATTAGGCAACTGCACATTATGTTGCATAATCTGTTGAATTTTGGATGGATCCCACACCATATTTATTCCGGGGTATTGTCCTGTAGAATATTGTACATCTGTAGGACCATAGCCTGGTTGAACATAGGGTTGATAATTAAGTGGTAAATTCCTAGCTCCTTGTACAAATGATTGACCAGAAGGCGGTTGAAAACCTTGTGTTGGGTACTGACCTTGAGGTTGATAACCCTGAGGCACGTACTAAATCTGGGGTTGATAAGGACTCTAAGGAACATACTGAGTTTGGGGTTGACCTTGGGGTATGTACTGTCTTGAAGGTCGATAACCTTGAGGTATGTACTGTCCTTGAGGTTGTTCTCCAAAATAATATTGTCCTATAGTTTGTCCTGGAAAAAAATTACCCTGAAATTGCCCCCCAGACGGTAATTTACTGCCTTGAGGTTGTCCCCCAGGCGGTAATTGACCACCTTGAGGTTGCCCCCCAAGCGGTAACTAACTGCCTTGAGGTTGAGGATTTGGAATATTACCAGACATCATAAATATATGCTCTACGTTAGAAGTTTTAGTTTTAATTCCATTACCAGATAATAATACTTGTTCAATCGGTCAAGGAGCTGCTCCTAAGAAAGTACCAGAAAGAGCCTGATACCCTGAAGGAACAGAAGGACCACCGTGTAAAAATGCTTCCGGTGATTGGGAAAACATAGATGACTCTCCTGCCATAATAGACGAAGGATAATAACCTCTGGGCGTAGGATGAAATGAAATTCAAGGTGGAGAAAAAGCAAGACCCAGGTTTTCTAAAAAATTTATCAAAGATAAATACCAAGCATCACTCCTAATAGGGCTGTAGAAAATGGATTCACGCTCCCTAAGATTCAAAGACTGAGGGGATTTGGGAAGAGATACGTCTTCGTCTAGATTAGTAAGTTCTCCAATAGAAATGAGACCAGATGGAAGATCTTCAGTAACAATATTTCTTACCCTAGGTGAACCAGGATCGCTAGAAGTTGGAGTAATAAATCCTGAGGATGTTTCCAAAACAGAAGATTCAGTGTCAGGTTCAGAGATTTCAGGTTCTTTAGCAAGTTCACTGGAAGGAGAAATACTACCAGTAACTTCGGAAACTGAAATCGGCTCAGAAATATACTCTGTTGTGGGTATTTGATGATCAAGATGAACAACTATAGATGAACTTCCGACTTCCGTTGATCTAATTCTACCGCTACTAGATGATACTAGAGCATGTAGCCCTTCAAGCTGACTTGGTGTGTACTCAGGGGGCTTCCCCTGAAGTCTCCGGGATTGTCTCGGTAATTCTGCCACGATTGAATATTAATTAATCACACGCAAACAAAGAAAATTTCAATGAAAAACACCTATAGTCTGTAAAGAAACAAACAGCTAAATCATATGCCTAAAAATCTAAGAGTTCAAACCACACACAAACAGTAACTTCCCGTACTAAAAAAACACTAGTTGGTGATGAAATCCAACTTAGTAGAAGTTTAATAGAGAAAGGGCGGTTGGAACAGTTACCCCGACAACCTGCTTAATGAAACAGACTGGCACAAGTTTCTTCACAAAACCATCTCGAGTGAAGAGAACCCCCCAGAGAGTCCAAGTGAGTCTAGTTGACGTCTGCTCCAGGTACAGTGAGATCTTTCCTTCACCGTCACCTTAGGAAATAATCTTAAGCTTATGGACACTAAGGTTACCAATAGTAACAAATACAACTGGGGGAACAGTCTACGATCCGATCCCACGCGCAAGGGCAGAGTAACAAAGCTCAATCCCCTTGAAGGTTCCTCGACATGGTCAATCCGAGGTTTACCGACAAGTGACCCCAGGCTCCTTGACAATGGTTAATCTGAGGTTTACCATTTGTAATACGCGCAAAATCTTCTATCTTCCCCAATGAAACAGAATTGATTGTCTCAAAGGTTCGGACATGATCTCGTGATTGACTTCTTTAAGAGAAGCTTCCCAGATTGTACCAATTACAATTGGATTTATTTCCTACCGCAAGATTTATCTACTTGTTTTTTTTTACTATCTTGGAGAGTTAATTACTCCCTACTCCAAGATACTAGCCTAAGCTATATTGGTGATAAGAGCCCTAGAAATAAAAAGATTACTAGATCAATTTTAATTAAGCGTTGTTTTTATGGGTTGTTCTTTAAGTCAATAGTTATGGAAATGAAACTTTGATGGTGTGAAGACTCGACTTCCAAACACACTAAAAAATGCACCTAAAATGATAATCAATTCGTTTTTCTTTCAATGAAATTCTAGCTAAAGAAAGAGTTCGAGAATGCAATTCTTTTAAGAGACAATTATTTCTTTGAATATGAAGAATAAATGAAAGAAAATATTTTTTTTTTCCAATAAGAACTCAAAACGAGACAAATAATCAATGCTCACAATAAATCCCTTTCACTTTCAAGATTCAAAACTACAAAAACAACTTTCCTTCAAAAGAGATCTACAAGTTCTAAAAAGCACTCAAAACTACGAAAAACTAATTTTGAGATCTACAAACTTTGAAAAATCTAATTGAATAAAATATTTAAATTTTTTTTTTGAGAATTTTTTACTTAGTTTTTCAGTAAACTAAGGATTCATTTGTCCAGAAAAATCAAAAAACATCCATATATGTTTCCTTTTGTAAAAATGAAATTCAAAACTTATAACAAAGTTGGTTCGAAGATTTTCAAAGAGACAACTAGATCTATTTCTCAAGAAAGGATGGATTTCACAACCAAGTCAGACTCATCAAGAAGACAAAAATACCAATGTGATCTGAGGTATTTCAAGCTTCCAATCTTTGAGTCACTACGGAGACCAAGTGCAAACCAATCCAAGTATGTAAAACTTCTAGAAAATCACCTAAAACACAAATACTGTTGGAACTCACTCACAAGAGACTTTTGACGAGAACAATACAAATCTGGATAGAGACTAGAAACCATAAATAAAATTAAAGATAAACTAGAAGACGAAATCTGGAATTTTTCAAAAATTTTAACAAGGTCCGCAGGCCCCAGAAGTAATAGGTGCGGTCCCGCACTGGTTACTAAAGGAAAGTGCGAAACTGCCCGCACTGTGTAAGAAAACAAAGTGCGGTCCCAAGACAAGTTCAAGAAAAACAGAACATATCTCAAAATTTTAAAAAGCAAAGTAAAGCTAAGCTACCCAGGCAAGTATCCATCAATCAAAAACCAGAAAAATCATTTTCTCAAGTCAAAACAAAGGAAAACCAAAAATCAAGAATCATCCCTAGTGGAGTCGCCAATTTGTTGATCGGATTAATCAATCTTGCAGACAAGATCGATCTCCCTAGTACCAAAAGGTAATATAGCAACAAACAGCCAAATAAACCTATCTTTCTCCAAACATATGCGATTTACGAAAGAATACTATAAAGGTGTTAAAGAACTTACCGTAGATCCAATGCTTGTTCGAAGTAGTTGTCCCTCGGTCACTTGAAGGAATTATCTTTATAAACCTGCAGTCACAAACAAGAAAATATTAAATAGCACCTGTATAGTAAACATTATAAATCATGCCTATCATGGTGATCAAGGAATTCATGAAATAAACAGTTAATCAACAGCTTATTGAGAAAAATGAATTCATTTGTATTAACTTTGAAAGAAGGAAAACCTTACAACCTTAGCCTTGATGTTGAATAGGCCTTCCCAGGGTCCGAAGCAGGAATCTCCTCTACTCTGACAAGCCTTGCACTCTCCAACCAAGATAGATAGAGGTATGTGATCTCTCCTCACAAAATCTCAGTCAAATGAGTCTGAATCCCAACAACACTTAACCTCAAAATATTCTAAAGCTTCAACTCCCTTTGAGGCTACCCAATGCCTCTTTTTATAGTGCAAAAGAGGAGGTTTCAGTTTCAACTATGAAGGGATAGAATCCTCCTTCAAAGGGATAAGCTCCTCAGATCAAGTGGTTAGCTCCATAAGGTAAGGGATACATGAACCTCAAAAGAGTGGTTCTGCCACCGCAAGATTCTTTCCAGAGGCTTCTAGAAATTACTGAAAGTGATATTTTTGAGTTTACTTGCACCTTTTTAATATTTTACGAGATACCCGAGTTAAGGATATTTTTAAGAACTTTTCTCTTATTTTCAAGGCTTGACATGAGGAACTGATGTGTTAGACTTGCAAAGGAGGAAGTATGAGTGATAATGAGCTCATACAAATAGAAAAATTTAAAGATGACAATTTTCAGTGTAACACATCGCCACATCACTGCCACATTATCTTGCCATGCCATCTACTAAAATTCACATTTCACAATTTCTGTGTCTCTGTTGTTTTTGCGATCACCCTTCCGCTTGCGATTGCGATATGCAATTAAGCCGCTGAATACTATTCTGCACGCATTTCTTCTGGAAATTACCTGACTCGACCCGTTGAACTGCACGTGCCTTAAAATTACCCATTTCTTATGGCCCACACAATTACCCACTGTGCATGGCGGATCACTATATTTAGTACCAAGGAAAATCATAACTTCACATATCGAGTATCGCTACTTACAACATGTAGCTAGTGATAACTTAATAAACATATAATTTTCTAATAGTGAGATGCAATCACATCGCATTGCAAACCCCATTTCTTATCGCATCACAACCTTTGCAAATTATCACAACTTTTCAAGTTTAACCATATCGCAATAACATCGTTTTTCCAATTTCGCAAATCACTGTGAATACCTTATCGCATGTTGCAAAACCTTGCCCATCGCACTTAGGCTCTTCACTGATTTACCTCATTAGCACTTCGCAAATTTACATCTCCACCATTAACTGTTATACCATATCACATGCGCTATGTGATATGTGCAAGGACATCCACCTGACATGCGTTCACTTCAGCACTTTCTCAATTTAATCTATGATGAGATCTAAACCGTCGATCTTCAAGCTAATATTTGATATTTAATCGAAACCGTCCATTCTCTCCTTTGGGAATTTTCTTAGGGATTTTATGCCTTAATCATTTCACCTGTTTTTTCAACTATCGCTTCTCTACAACTCTGTCTCCTCCATGCTACTCCTTCTTGGATCTTCTCTTCTCTTATTCGCTTGGATCTATGATTATACAGTGCTACCACTTTACATACTATTTCAATGCAGAATACAGAACACCATTTTGTATTATCTCTCTGAATCCATAATATAGATTTTTTTCTTATTCAACCTACACACACATCCACTTGCTCTAGACTGGAATCACACCGAACTGAACTGCACTGTTCTTCCACTTTGCTACTCCTTTCTGCTCCTTTACCTTAGATAATGATTCTAATGTTGCTCCTTGCCTCTTTGCTGCACATTGTTGCTCCTTGCCTCTTTTCTGCATAATGCTACTCCTTTCTACTCCTTTGCCTTAGATAATGATTCTGGTGTATATCCATGCCTCTTTGTTGCTCCTCTACCTTATTCCTTTGCCTCTAATGCTGCTCCTTTGTCACTTTGTTGTTCCTCTTCCTCTTATCTTCTCCTCCACTGTAATTTTTCCTTCTTTTCTTTATAGCTCCTTTATGCTCCTGCTTATCTTGATATGTTCCTTTGTCCTTAATGATAATTTTGGTGTTGCTCCTTTCTACTCCTTTGCCATCAATGGCAATATTTCCAACAGGGGTCTCTATGTTGCTTCTTGTTTCCTCTTGATCTTCATGGTATCCATTTTCAAAGAAAAGGTATGCAACATTTCACCTTTTAAATTCCTCTAACATGTTTCCAATCTCATTCTTGATAGATGTTAAGGAGGAAGAGGTAATTTTCAAGCATGGACTAGCCCTACCCTTCTTCATTGCTACTGTATATCACTTCTTCCCTAGATCCCCTAAGAAGGACTAGCTTAAGGGATTCAGGGTCAAGGGTGCAGTTAGCCCTCCTATAGTTAAGTTGGAACCTTTCCTCATAATCTTCCAAGGATTCATCTGGTCCCAAGGTCAACCTAAATATTTATTCTTTTGTTTCTTTGGACCTATAGTAATCCATATATTTTATATTGAAGGACTATTTCATTTGAGCCCAGGTAGTGATGATGTCCCTAGGCAGACCCATGATCCAGCACAAGGTTGCATCCTTGAGGGTAGAGGGGAGAAACTTCAATTTTTTTCATATAAGCTATAATCATAAGTCCTACAAACAACAAAAAATTCAAACATGAAAGTTTTAGGGTCCTTATAAGTTAGTTTCTGGAAGTGTGGAAGTGTATAAGGGTTGATGTTCTTCATCCTAGTCTCCCCATTGGTTTCTCTGATGGGAAAGCCCTCATGGTTTTTGTTCTCATCCATAGCTTGGATAGGTGATGTAGGTTCTTCTTCCCAAATAGTTTCTTTGAAAGTATATGGTGGTTCTCATATAAATTTTTATAGCTCCCCTTTCATCAGAGAAGGAAGTTCACAGTCACCAAAAAATAATGAATGTTGACTACTTGAAGATGTGGGTATTTTTGGCAAAAAATTTCCTAGATTGTCCCTAATCCTATGAGGCATGAAAGTAATGCATTTTTATTTGTTTTTTCATTTTAGAAATTGAATGCAAACCAAAAATTATAAAATAATTCTTAAGAAGAATAAATCATCTACTTCGACGTCCAAAAAGTGGTGGGCCCTAGTATTGCACCAAGAGCGCCACAACTCCCAAATTTTCCTCAACTCTATTTATCAACCTGATGTTCATACAAAATTTGCAGTGAGATTTTTATATGCACAGTAGAAGGATTCCACTCATTCCACCATCAATTAGGTCTTATGATCAATAATGCTTCAATGTCATTCCTCCTACTGAATTAGAGTGAAAAATAGCTAACACAATTACAATGTAGAAACTACTCCAAACTCAGGGAAAGAGAATGCTTATCAATTCAACTTGCAAATTCCATTGAAAAAAAATCATGAATAGGTAACAAATAACCTAATTTGTAGAAAAGAAACTAAATTGTCTTGCAATTATATATCTAGCTATCCAATCAATTTGCATCAAATAAACTACTTTAGCTTACATACTCTACCAAACCATAAATCAAATCCCTTTCTACTATTCTAACTAGCTCACACTTGCATGTAAATTGTTATCTTATTTGTGCTAAATATGTGATGAAAGAAACATTAATTCCTACTCTATTTTTTCATTAAGTAAAGGGGAAGGTTTCGAGTGGCCTATGAGTCTTTATTGGTCATGAATCCATAGTTAGGGGTGATTAAAATCCTAGCCTATGTTCAAGTTGCAGCAAGGATAAAAATTGGATGGGAAAGGATGACCTATAGGTATGCTACAAGAGCTCTGTATTTCTAGAGGAAGCCCTATAATGCTATACGAAGGTTTCTGATAAGTTTCCAAAGGTAAATATGATGGGAGAAAGGTGTTGGAAGGTGGAAGGAAGTAAAGGAAAGTGATTGAATGGTGACCAACACCTCCATCCAAGCGCAGATCTCCTTGAGGGCCTTTTTTGCATTAGAAGAGCTGCTCACAGTGGTCATGTCAAATGATCTCTTAAAACAGAATGTTGATGGAAGAATTTTAAGGTTGGAAGAAAGAGTGACAGATTCTAGGTTGGAGGTGATGAAGGGGTCCTTTCCTGTAGACTCAAATAGACTTGCAACTATTACATGCATCCATTCATTTATCATTGACAAACTAAAACAACTATAAGTGGAAAAGATGAGTTGAATAGAAATGTTATTTAATCTATGCCAAAATTCTGATCTAAGCCACAAATAAAACTCTAAACTACATTAATCATATGATAACCAAGATAATCAGACTACTTATTCTTCCAATAAATCATAAAAAAAAATGTTTTTGGGTTGTGGTTGGAAGTCCTACTACTCATGCTTCCATGAGAGAGATGGCGTAGAGGCTGCAATCACAAAGTTTAATGGATTACTCTTCTACTAAAATTCAAGAAACTAAACAAAGTTCTAAAACTAAAGGAAAGATGCAAGTACATAAGAGGGACCTAGCCAATGGGTTGGAGCCTAACCCAAGAGTCTCATTCCTCTGAAAATAACTCAGTAATGAATCAAATAGTTTCTTCTCATTGTCATTGGATCAAGGTCTAGTACATCACATGACAGTAAAAAATAATACTACTTGAGCTCAATAGCTACCTAGCTAAAAAAAAAACTTGAATCCTAATGAGCTCTTCTACATGTTTATTTATGCAATAGGGTAGCTACCAACATCTCCCTAGAAAATAGGAATATTTTCTCTTGAATCTCGAGAAGAGTGGATTTTGGCTCCTCATGAATTTCACTTGCTTGGCTTCCAATAATCTTGAGCTGATGAGAGAGATCTTGATGTGATCTTGGGCTAGTTGAGGGAGCTAAAGAGGTGTAAAACCCCCCTACAATATCTCCTTGTTGTCTACTCCAAGCCCATACATGGAAATTGTCTAAAAAATGGCTCCATTTCCCGCAATCAAATCATATTAGGCTACATTATATGACAACCATCGTTTCACCCGAACTAAAAATTTCATTCCCAAGTATGTAGTTAACCTAGAGGACTTTTATGATCTTCAATATCGGGTCAAAAATCTAGTAAATTCCAAAACCAATAGTCTTACCGTTAATTATGAAATCATTAACTTAGGTACGAACCAAAATCCGCAAAATTTCAATATTCTATTAGGGTGTTCATCTTCAGAGAGAATTGAATTAATCAATATCCTTAAGTAGTATAAATATGTTTTTTCTTGGTCATACAATGATATCAAATATTTTTACACGTCCATTATTCAATATTTGATCCAAATCATGCCTATGATCCCAATCATGCCTCAATTGAAGCTCGTTCAACAAAAGTTATGAAAAATCCATCCAAATATTGAATCTCAAATTAAGGTTGAACTCAATAAACTATTAAAGGCCAAAAAAATATTCACCATAAGACACTCTAAATTGGTTTCTAACTTAGTTCTTGTTAGGAGAAAGAAAGATGACATTAAATTATGTATGAATTTCTGAAACTTGAATAAGGCTTTTGAAAAAGAAAACTTCCCTCTTCCTCGTATGGAACAAATTCTTCAAGCCATGTCTGGATATGGAATGTTATCTTTTCTTGATTTTTTTTTCGGGTTACAATCAAATTCTAGTCTAGTCCACCCAAATTATAGGCTCAAAACAACCCTTATAACTAAATGGGGTACATATGCATATCAAAAGATGCATTTGGGGCTCATAAATGTGGGTGCGACATTCCAAAGGGGAATGGACATAAATTTTTAGGTCTGATTAACATACGTGTTGTTTTTAACTTGGATGATATTACCATTTATTCAAAGATATGATCTGATCACTTGTACAATATAAAACAATTATTTGAAATATGTTGAAGATATGGAATCTCATTGAATACTAAGATATATTTTTTCTCACTCATTGAAGGTAAATTACTAGGTTCATTGTATCAAAGAAGGCATTTCAATTTATCCTAATAGAGTTGAAATTATATCTAACATTCTACTGCCTAATAACAAAAAATCCATGCAATCAGTCCTTGGAAAAAATAATTTTGTTAGCAGGTTTGTTCCTAATTTTACTAAAATTGTCCTATGTCTCCAAAATATGATCAAGAAAAACAACTTATTTAAGTGGAATAAACTTGAAAATAATGCTTTCAATTTTATTAAACAAGTCATCATAGATTCTCTTGCTTTACCCTCTCCAAATTATGAAAAATAATTAATTCTTTACACCTTCACATTTGACCTATCTCGCACAATTGTACTAACACAAATAAATGATAAAAATGTTGAAGTACCAATTGCATTTCATAGCTCTAGTTTCCAAGGAGCAGAATTAAAATACTATGATGTTGATAAACAATCTTATGTTGTATTCAAAACCATTAAACATTTCAGACATTTCTTAATCAAGTATCACACAAAATTCATTGTTGCATTCTCTACAATTCGAAATTTGCTGATACAAAAAGATCTTGGAGAAAAAAGAGCCCACTGGGTTACTTCTCTTCAACAATATGATCTTGAAATCAAGCCTGCCAAAATCGTACGTGGAAAAGGATTATGAGTTTTAGTGACTCAAACTATTGATTCTAATTCTAATGATGTTTCTAATGAACAGGAAGCGCGAGAGATATAACAGGTAAATTCAAACTTTGATTCTCAGTATGCTGATTTAATATATTATTTGATTTGGGGTACTGCGCCTTTACATTTAGATACTAAGAAAAAGTGTTCTTTGAAATTAAAATATAATCGGTATCAACTCATTAATGTTGCTTTGTTTCATAATAATTATGGTTCTACTTTGCTTCATTGTTCAGAAAAATATGATGCTAACAAGATTTGCAGGAAATTCATGATGGGTCGGTTGGTGGTCACATTGGAGGCGACACAAATTATCACAAAAATTTGTGAGTTTACTATTGGCCTGTCATATTCAAAGTTTCACATGCTTATGTATGAAAATGCAAAGTTTGTCAGGCATCAACAAGAAGAGTCGGGATACCAACACTCCCTTTACAACCATTCGTCATCGATCAACCATTCAAATAATGGGGACTCAACATCATTGGTGAGATTGTTCCAAACTCATCGAAGAAACATAAATTTATTCTTACTATGACTGATTTATTTACAAAATGGGTGGAAGCTATACCTTTGAAAAGTGTTACTTTTGATCAAGTTATTTTATTTATTAAACGCAAATTTATTACTAGGTTTGGTCTTCCTAATTCTTTATTTTTTTGTAATTCCACTTACTTTTCTTTTGCTCCACTTACATTTTTTTCAGTTCAAAAGGGTATAAAATTTCAATTTTCTTATAACTATTATCCACAGGGTAACTGTCTTGCAGAATCCACTAATAAGAACCTTTTAAAAATCATTGAGAAAATCGTTGATGACAACCAAAATAATTGGCACAAAGCACCTTAACGCCTTATAGGCTGACAGGATGACACATAAAACCTTGATAGGAACTTATCCTTATTTATTAGTTTATGGTAAAGAATTTGTATTACCTGCGAACATTAATTTTCCATCAATATCCTTAGTCCAGTCCATCCAGGAAGAGCCTTGTTCTAGCTTACAACATAGGAAAGCCCAAATATTTAAATTAGAATAAGATAGAAACAAAGCCAATCAAAATTTCATTAACCATGAGAACTTGTCAAACAATGGTTTAATAATCATACAACGAGTGATAAAAATTTAAATGTTGGAGACTTAGTCCTGAAATGAGACAAAGCCCATGAAGGCAAAGGTAAACACACAAAATTCCAAAATTTATGGCTTGGACCATTTCATATTGCCAAAAAATTAGGCCCATCTAATTTTGTTCTTCAAACTCAAGATGGAATAGAAGAAAATTTACCAGTAAATGGGAAAATACTTAGAAAGTACTTTTCTTGAAGATTGAAAATAACCTTTGTAAATATGTAAATAATCATCGTTGTAAAATTTGTTTCAGTTATAACAATTTGTGGCAAGCTCATCTTTATATCTCAGTTGGATCTTCTTGTTCATAAGAGAATTGTTTTTCAAATTATGTTTATAAGTCATAATGCATGATCATCTTCATCATAATCAGTTATTCATGTTGTGTTACTATTAATAAGAAAATATATTTCTAAATTCTCTTCAGCTTCTCCCTTATCTGCAAATGCATATTATTTCAATTTAACATAAGATAATAGACAATATGCAAAATAAGGTATATCATAAAATGAACAACACATTGAAGACCATCGCATGTATTGTTTCATTTTTACATAACTTTCTATATCACCCCGCTTTACTCGTCTACCTACAAAAACTAAAATACTAAAAGAAATTCTTTAAAAAACTAATAATAAAAAAGGTGGTAAAAGGAAAGTTGAAAGCACTCATTGTGTGGTAAGTGTATGTAAACATGTCGGGGCTATGTACGCTCACTCGCAACAGATAAATGCATGCATAATATGAAGGTAACTTCATCGTGGTACTATTCAGGCTCTCCGATAGTGAAGCAATGTAGGGGCAAGAATGTATAGTACATAAACATACATTTTGTATGGCATTTGGTGTGGCTAAGTTGACATATATTAAACCTTTTGTTTTAATTCTAGATATCATAAATTGCATTCCACATTAAGACAAGTTGGGAAGGTATTGAAGAATACTACTTTCTCATTATTTCAATGCTCATGAATTTTCTTGATTATGAATATCTTCAGTCATGAATTTTCACTTGTTTACTTACTAATCTTTATCCTCTTCCTTTTGGCCTAAAGAGATGTAATTTTTCTTCCTAGTTTGTCGCAAGTTGTTGTAGCTACAACAAACCCCCATTTTTTGGTTTTCTCTTTTCAAAGAAAATGGGGACCCTTATCTTATTTTAGCTTCATCTCATTTCATGTTTGCTTTTGGTCTTAGTTTCATATATGTTAAGTATAATTTTCCTCTTATGACCATTTCCTCACAAGAGGACGCTTACAAAAATGACGTTATTTTGTGACATCCTCTTTTGCATTTAGTTCTAATCATTGATGTTTTCCCATGGCACACCTACACATCTGCATTCAAATAAAAAGGATAACTATTTTAATTTAATGCAATATACGTGTGTATTATTTATGTATATAATAAATGAACATTAAAATAATATTTTTTAAAGTTTTATCTATATGTATTTGTAACAACAAAATTAATGATTATAAAACAAACACACACACACACACACACATATATATTTATTATTGGATTATAACATACATACATCACCTTTATATTTGTATATAGTACACACTGTTAGTGTCCCGTGATTTGGCAGATTGGTATACCAAATGACGAGGTAACATGGAACCAAGCTTTGGATTCCTAGGACCTAGCCTTCCTGGACTTAGAGAGGGATCTCTCTATTGGGTGCAAAGGATGTGCTCTTTTTTCTCTACGGTTTTGATTTTAGGCTAGTTGTTAAGTGTAGGGTTTGTTGATTGATTTGGTTGGGTAATATGGTAAAGTAGGATAGGTGGAGTGAGAGTTTGTCAAAACCATTGAGCTATGGAGTCAAATGAAGTCAAGGGTGTCAAAATGATGAAACAGAGTGTATTGCGGGGCCAGTTTAGCAAGGTAAATGGATCCTTAAGGTGATGTATGAGGTGCAATGAAAATTAAGTTTGGGAAAAGACTAAGAGGTCTTACACATATATAGTTTGACGCAACAAATCATGAGGTAGGGCAAACCATTAAGCTCTATGAACAATACTCAAACTGATAAACATATAAGATGAACATTCCAGTGAAACATAGAAGCATTAGAACTCCTAAATTTAGAAATTCACCTTCATATTTTGGGAAAACATATAAGATAATTATCCTTTAAGGAGGCTTTGTCTAGATTTTTAAAGTCAATGCAAAGCCTAATATGTCCAGTCTTTTTCCTAACTGACACAATGTTGGAAACCCACTCTGAGTATCAAAGGGAAATTATGATCCTGGCATCATACATCTTTTTGATCTCTTTCTCAACGAGAGGCAATAAGACGGGGTTTATCCTTCTTAATTTTTGTTTGAAAGGTTTCTAATTTTATTTAAGAGGAATTTTATGTTGAATAATGCTTGTGTCATATGATTTTAAATCTTCATACCCCCATGCAAAAACAACTTTAAATTCTTGGAAAATTTCAATATATCTTTGTTTTATGTGAGGGGGAAGAGTTCTGGAGAGTTTAATCATTTTAGGTTCCTTCAGACTACCAATGTTACACACCTCTACATCATTTTTTGTGGATTCCATTTTGGGTTTTTTAGCTACATCATTAAAGTCAAAAAGCTCTTCTAATGGTGCAAAGCCTCTTGGTAATGTGCCATATTTACATTCTAAAACCTTAAGGTCCCTCTGGTTTGTATTCTCCGTCATTCCTTCCTCCAAAGGTTGTGTAAGCAGGCTTATATCAGTAATAGATGGCAGTTTTGTTTCTAAGGTCTTTTCTTCTCTAGAAACATCTTCCTCATGTCCTAAACTTGGTTCTATCAATATAAATTCATTTTTAGATTGTAAAAAATCATCAATTTGTTCATCACCTTCAAACACTTGCCAATAGTCAATGTTATCAGGTATTTTAGGCCGATGCTTGACTTTGACAGTGTATTGTTCACTTGCAAGTTGTATTTGACAGTTGCTAGCAGCGAAGGCAAGCTCATTTGCAAGAATATTTTGGGCTCTAGGAATGTAAGCTAGCTCATTTTTTCAAAACTTTTGAGGAGATCTAAGGCTACATTTTTTTGTTCTCTTAATCTTGGATTCTTAGCTGAATACTCACCTCTGATTTGTTTAATGATTAGTTCAGAATCTCCTTCAGCAGAGATTTTCTTAGCTCCTAAGTCCTTGAGTAGGTGTAAGCCAAGGAGGAGAGCCTCATACTCTGAAATGTTATTAGTGCACTGAAAGTCTAGTTTGTAGGAATGACCTTCATTTGTGTTATGTATCCAAACACCAGCCCCTGATCTAGCCTTTCCAAAAGAACCATCAAAGGTTATGTTCCATAGTGTTTCTATTTAATTCTCACCACTTTGTTGTTTTTCGAGGCTGCTAGAGTTTGGGATGACATTTTATTTAGTTGAGGGTATGTCTGGTGGTGCTGGTAGCACTAGATCTTTGTCATCTTCACTCACCTATTCCACAATGTCATTTCACTATACAAGATAAATGAATCTAAGTCCGAATGAATGGAATAGACAGGAGTGTTGTTTGGTCTATCTAGGTTACTCACCATATACTTCATGTGTGATTATTGGTAAATTTTTCTTGTCTGGTTGAAAACAGGGATAGTGGCATAGGACATATCTAGTTGAATATTACCTTGGAGTTTGGCCCTGAAAGATCTGGATAAAAGCATGCCATATTTAGGAGGAATGTTTGCTACCACTATATCCATGACAAGGCTTTTGGCGGGAATCTGGGCCAGGCTGACACAAAGGTCCTTGATTAGGCCTAAACACTTAACCCTACTCGAGTCAAAGGAGTATAGGTCTTTGTAAGGTTTAGTGATTTCCAAGCCTAAGCTTTCCGTCACAACTTTAGGCATGAGGTTGTGTGAGGCTCCAGAGTCCAGCATAGTATTGTGTAATATCTTTTCATGTACATTTAGACTGATATAGAAAGGAGGGACAACTCCTTCTTGATACTTTCCTTCAAATTTGGGTCCAAATAACAATTCAGGACCATCATCAGTTAAATTTAGTGTGCCAGTATAATTTCCTAAGTTTAATAGCTTCATCACTTGGGATTTATACACTCCTTGGGTTACCAATTCAGTTAGAGGCATGGTTATCTTAATTTTAGCAATTTCCCCTTCAATGCTAAAAGGGATTTGGGTCTTAATCATATTTGCATCAGTTTTATCAGCCATAACCTTGTCCACAAGTTTGTTCTATTGATTTTTCTCAAGGGTTTTAGATAACATATATTTTTCAGGACCACTATTGGAGGTACCAGGGCAGCTTGTGTCATTGTTTGGCTGGTTGTTTTTTCCTTTGTTTGTTTCAGTTTTCTTAATTAGGTTATTTACATTGTCTGTTGTGACCTTATGACTATTTTCTGGAGATTTCCTAGCAGTAGTATAGATTTGGTGTTTCTTAGAGGCTTCCTGATTTCTTTTGCCTCTAAGGTCATAATGCTTATGGACCTCCATGATGGCATTTTCTAGTCCTAATTAGTAATCTTCGTAGTTTGATCAAAAGGCACAAAGACCTTGTCTGTTTGAGTTTGATCAAAGGCACAAAGACCTTGTTCTTCTTCTGTGAGAAAAAATTTATTTTCATTATCAAAGCTTATTAGGTTTACATTGTTCTCTTCAGTTTCTTCCACCTCTCTTCCTTCTCCATTTACATAATTATTTTGGAGAGGTGGCCTAATGTTTTGATCATTTTCTCTTGGCCAGTTTTGGGGAGGGTTACTTCTGAAGTTTTGAGCTCTGTTTTTTTTTTGGGATTTAACTTGATTTCCCCTAGGAGGTGTTTTTTCATTAAAGTTTATCTTTTCTATCATTCTCTCCACAGTTCTCATTAGGCTGTCTACTTTAGATTCAGATGATGATGTTGAGGGCAAGGTTTCATCCTTGTGGGTTATTCTTTTTTCTAATTTCAGCCTCGCTCTTTTTTCAATCAAGTTAACCTCCACACTAATAACTTCCTTTTTCATTTCTTCTAAGGTTTTAGGGTCTCTTTCTCTTATTTGGAAAGTCATGTTAGGGTCAAAACCTTTAGGGAATTTCACTAGTACTAGGCCTTGTGGAGGTTTCATGTGAGGTGGGAGGGAATTGTATACACTTGTAAACGTGGTGCAATAGTCTTGCACACTTTCCCCTGCATTTCTTTTAATATCGTTATATTCAAACATGATTTTTAGGGGGTTTTTCTTGATTTCCCACTTGTTTATGAAATTTTGATAGAGAGAAGGGAGATAATTTACTGAATTTGGAGTTATTTCTTTGAACCATTTTTTGGCCTCTCCTCCTAAGCTTTATGCAAAAATACTCATTTTAATAGTTTCTTCTTCTATCTCCATGTAATCAAAAGCATCATTGATCCTATCTACATGTTGTTAAGTAGTGGTGGATTTAGCTCCTATGAAATGAGGGATCTTGGACTGATAGTCATTTGGAAAAGGCACTAGAAGTTGAGGTAAAACCAAGGGTGCATACCAAGCTACCATGATGGGAGCTAATGAAGGATTTACAAGAGGTGGATTTGTGAGAGGGGGTGTGGGATGAAGTGGAGTGGTTTGCACATTGGTGGCATGGATGAGTGTGGTGGAAGTAATTGGACCAACAAACTGGCTTTGAGTAGATTTGGTATGGAAAGAGTTAAAGTGATGGAGAAGCTGAAAATCAGGTGGTGTGGAAGGAGAGGCTTCTTTGCTAGAACTATACTTCAAATCCAAGGGTTCAAGGTCAATTTGGTCAATATTAGTTTGAGACATGTTTCTGAAGAGGTTCCTTATATGGTGCAAGTCAAACTAAGGATCTTGCAAAATTGTGAGATGTTTAGGTACAGAGTTTGCTCTATGGATGATCCTAACAGTGGTTAAGTTTCCAGATCTAGAAGTTTGCCACAAAATATTTTATGGGTCATCAACTATGTTGGGAGGGTTTGCATCTGGATGAGATATGATACTGATCCTATGTGAAGCCAGATTTCAAATTTCAAAATTTCAGAGAGGCTAAAAGTTTTAGTACTTATTTCTGAAGGCTGACCTCTCTTAATGTCTGGTAAATTCTTACAGTAAATAAGTCGGCTCAAAAACTTCTCAAGGTTGGTGTGAAACAAATCTAGGAAGTCAAATGAGTGCTAATGAAGTAATAGGCCTATTAGAGGCTAGTGGAGTCACCAAGAGGAAATTTTTAGCTTTTTTGAAGGTAAAATATATTATGGTCCACCACCAATAAGTAATAAAAACCAATCTAAGGGTTTTTTAAGGTTTTCTGAGTTTCCTAAGGTTTGTGTGAGTGTCCTATAGCTGAGTCATCATTTTGCTAGGATGGTGAAATAGAAAGAGTCTACTCTTTGGCTGATGGTATGAGTTCTTAATGAGTTAATAAGGGTGTCTGAAGTCCTAAGGGTTACTTAATTTTTCACAGACTTAGAGTTTCCATTATGATTAACATTGTTCTAGTGTGGTGATGAGGTGGCAGATAAACCACCAGGTACTATCAGTCAATTTTTTAAACTTAAATGAAGGCCTAAATGAGCCTATAGGAGGTTCTCAGACTACTATGTACTCAGAAGGTCCCACCGTGATCGCCAGAATGTTAGTGTGGTGATGAGGTCGTAGATAAACCACCAGATACTATCAGTCAAGGGTTTCTGAATTTTTTAGGGAATGTTTAAGTATGAACTTACTCAGAACATCCCACCATCATCGCCAGAATGTTAGAGTGGCGATGAGGTGGTAGATTAATCATTGGATACTCTTTAACAAGGAATTCTGGAGTCCTACGAGATACTTAGATTGTCACTAACTCAGAAGGTCCCACCGTGATCGCCAGAATGTTAGTGTGGCGATGAGGTGGTAGATTAATCACTGGATACTCTTTAATAAGGGATTCTGGAGTCTTAAGGGATACTTATATTGTCACTAACTCATAAGGTCCCACCATGATCGCCAAAATGTTAGTGTCTCGTGATTTGGCAGATTGGTATACCAAATGATGAGGTAACATGGAACCAAGCTTTGGAGTCCTAGGACCTAGCCTTCCTGGACTCATAGATGGATCTCTCTATTGGGTGCAAAGGATGTGTTATTTTTGCTCTAGGGCTTTGATTTTAGGCTAGTTGTTAAATGTAGGGTTTTTTTATTGTTTTGGTTGGGTAAGATGGTCAAGTAGGATAGGTGGAGTAAGAGTTTGTCAAATCCATTGGGCTATGGAGTCAAATGAAGTTAAGGGTTTCAAAATGATGAAACAGAGTGTATTGCAGGGCCAATTTCACAAGGTAAATGGATCCTTAAGGTGATGTATGAGGTGTAATGAACATTAAGTTTGGGAAAAGACTAAGAGGTCTTACACTTATATAGTTTGAAGCAACAACTCATGAGGTAGGGCAAACCATTAAGCTCTATGAAAAATACTCAAACTGATAAACATATAAGATGAAAATTCTAGTGAAACATAGAAGCATTAGAACTCCTAACTTTAGAAATTCACCTTCTGATTTTGGGAAAACATATAAGATAAAACAAATAACTCAATTTATGAAGAGGTAACTCCTAAACATCATATTTCAAGCTATTGGGAACTCTGAAACAATTTGAAAAGCATGGACAAAGGGCAAGATCGAAAGAGACCTCTTTGAATTAACCTAGCAATCAATATTCCACAGAAAGGCTTCAAGATAGGGTTTTGAAAACTTCAAATAAGCAGGGCATACCATGAATAATACTTGTAAGCTAGCATACTAACCATACATGAAACAAAAAATAAATTTTGGTGGACCTAAGGAGAAATTAATAATTCCTTAAAATGGCCAAAAGAGTAAAACATCAAAGCTATAAAAAATAGGAGGATTGAGGTGCCTCAAAGAACATGTCTCAACCTATACTTTTATGATCTATAGAAGCAAATAAGAATGAAACAAAATGAAAACAAGAAAACATCAACAAGTTAAGAAGACATCACCATTCACCAAGCTATGGAATCCTGCAAACAAGCCTCTCCATCATCAAGCCAAACAAGCTATTCATCCACTTCACAAAACCAATTTCTTCTCCGAGCTCATAAAACCATCTATATTGCTCTTCAAGCTCATCAAATGCCAAAAAAATACATAGTGGCCTCATGCTCTATTTATGGATCAAATGAGGACTAAAACCCTAAATGTGGTAGGAAAATGTCAAATATTGTCATAAATATCATTTATGGCCAAGAGACCATGCAAAGCCCAAGGCACATGGTATCCTAAGAAATAAATGCTAAAATAACTATTTGCACCTAATTCTAGCTTAATTTGCCTCAAAAAACTCAAAAATATCTATTTTCAATAAATAAGTGTGTTTTGTTTACTTTTGGTCCAAAACACACTAGGCAGCCTCTGTGCGTAGCGCCACTTCAACAGAAAATAGGGTCTCTTGCATTTGCATTTTGGACCCCTTCCCGACACTAGATTTTTCTCTGTGATGGCTCGTTGGAAATCCTGATGAGTCTAATTTCCAGAAATTCTTGGGTTGGGCTGAGTGGATGCCATTTACATGTCCAAAAATAAAATCTCCCAATACTGCTTTGTGTGCAGCGCCTGGTCTAAAAATGAGGCAGAAAGGTCAAATTCTTGATGTTGGTTGACCTTTTGGGGAGGAAAAAATGCTCCAAATGATCTGAAAATTGGTGAGCAGACTGTTGGTGATGTGAGAAATCCAAAAATTCAAACTTTGAGAGTTGAGGATGCACAAATGTTGTGCGTAGCACCTAGGGTGATGTGTACAGAGGGGTCAAAATTTGGAAAAAACAAAAAATTGTCCAATTTGCCTCAAAATTTGTGGAGAGGTCCCTCAAGAGGTCTTGGACACCTGCCGAGAAGCCTCATTCAAAAATCCAAGGCTGTGATGAAATTTTGTCATTTTTAGGTCTTCTAGCTCCATGAGGGCCTTCTTCAGTTTGGCACAAGCAAGCATGCTTTTCCTTGCAGAATGCTTGGTCATTTTCTTTTATAGGGCAATGCCTCTCTTTACCTCCTTGAACTGCTTATGCTCCTATTTGTAATAGTGGATGACACGTTGTGCCATCTCAAAGTCTCTTTCCCACTCCTGAATCTGTGCATCTTTATCCAAGAGAAGCAATCTAGTGTTCATCTCCTTGTCCTCATTGTCACTGTCTAGATCAATGAACTGAGGCTCTTGAGAAGTCTTCTTGATCCTTTTGCTTCTCCTTACCCTTACCTGCTGCTCACCTTTGTCCATATTTTCCTTGCCTTTTTCTTTGGGCTTGAAAACTAGAGGAGAGATGGCCCTTTGCCTTTTTTAGGCAACAAACACATCTCTTGGTCCTCTATGGTAAGTGTATGTGAGAGGAGTGGTGATGGTTTTGGAGGTGTTTCCATCATGGGCTTGATTTTTTCTATTTTCACCAGCCCCTTCATTCTTTCCATGGCTTTCATGGATCAAATCATGCTCCAATGGGTCACTGATTTCTTGATCTTTAGCCTTATCATCATCTTCATTTCCCTCATTGTTTTCTTCATTGTCATCTTGGCCTTCAAACTGATCACTACCCTCCCCACTTGCCTCATTTTGGCTCTGTCCTTCACTGAGGTCTTTCTCTCTGTCAATTCCAGCATTTTCACTTTGAGTTTCTTGGTCTTTCAGAGGCTGATTTGTGTCATGACAGGGATGATAGTTGTCATGACTATCATGACTATTTCCTTTCTCATCATTTTTAGTCCCATCAGTACCATTGTCTTCATCATTTCCTTCATATTCATTTTTTAACTCTGTTTCAACCTCATAACCTGCCTTCTCTTGGTCTTCAATTTCATTTCCTTCACTCATTTCAACACTATTTGCACTATCATTGTGCTCACTGTCATGCTCAAGAACATCTTTCTCTTGGATGTCCCTTTCATCTTCTTGCTCACTGTCATATTCATCACTGTCTTCATCACCTTCTTGGTCTTCATCTTGTTTAGCATCAACACCATTTTCTGTGTTTGGATGAGGTTCATTTGTGTGATCATTATCACTGTATTTTTTTTCAAAACTGTCATGTTCATTTTCCTCTTCCATGTCAACATCATCTTCTTCATAATCTATGTACTTGCCTCCCTGTTTTCTTCACTTTCTTCATCATCTTTTTGTTCATTATTGTTGTTGTCATCATCCGTTTCTTCAACACTATTGTCCTCTTCATTGTTTTCTTCTTCTAACTCTGTTTCTACCTCACTATCTTTCTCCTCTTCATTCTCATATGTTTGCTCCTCATTAGAGCCACTATCAGCCCCTTGTTCATTATTACCACTATTATCCTCTTCATTTGATGCATCAAGAGAAGAGGAAAGAGGTGTGTTTCTTCATGGAGAAGGCATAGGAGGAGCTGATGAAGGAGTGGAAATAGTGGAGGGGAAATTTTGCTTAATGAAGGCTTGGGGATTTATAAATTCATCATGTGAGATAAAAACTTCGCAAGGGATTCCCTATTGCTCCAGCTAGTGCAAGACAATCATCTTAATCAATGAGTAGTGAAAAATGCTCTGCATTTGGTGGGCATAACTTCTCTTCTTGACTACTGAAGCCATCTTGTTAATGCTCCGGAAGAGATAGTATGGTAGGTTTAGTAGTTTCACCTTGGTGAAGTGCATCATAAGCCTTATAAGGTATGAATAAACCTTGGAATACCTCCCCTCACAGGTGAAGTACTTAATAATATACCTCATCAGTAGGGCATACCTCTCTAGTAGGTGGGAGAAGGGGAAAACAACCTTGCAGCCCTGTTGACAGCTAGGTTTGAGGTAGGGCTCATAATAGCTCAAATCCAATTTCTTCTTTTTAAACCATCTATCACCAATGTCTAGTATACCTATGGCTTTAGCAATGGATTCAGATGAGAGTTCAAATTTTACTCCTGCTAAGTTGACTTGGTGATTTTGTATGCTGAGAACAAACAACCTAGTCAAGATTGAATGGCTTTGGACTTGTTTAACCTTGTCACAAAACTGGTAACATCCAACATCTTGAAAACAGGCAAGCATCATTGGAGAGGAGGTGATTTTAATGGTATCAAAGGGCTAAAACCTTTTTTTCCTTCCTCCCTTGTGTTTTGGCTTGATAGACCTTGGGCCTTCATCATTGCTTGTACTGATTTCCTCCTTAGACATGGTGGCTGATTATAACTCTGAAAAAAGTGGTTTGCTTCTTGATCAAGCCTTTTACATGTAGGGAGGGAAAATGAATGATGTGAGAACAATTTTTTTGCAAATGAGGGCCAAATGAAGTATGTCTAGGAAAAATTCAAAGTTTTTAGAAGGATTTTTGTTTGCACTGAGTATCTTTACCTCTATGACAACTCTTAAATTCACAAACCCTACCCTAGGAGGTCAACAAAATGATTTTTATGTAGCTTAGGGTTTGTTTTATGGAAAAACTACTTGGAAGGTAAGGAAGGAAACCACCAACCTTGTTTTGACTGAATGCAGGAGATTTGGAGGCAAAAACCTTTCATTTTTGGCCCTTTTGAGAAATTTGGACCAAACTCTGTTTGTCTGTAGCGCCTGCCCGACTGCACGTTCAGGTCAGGTCGGGCTGGCAGGATTCTGTGCGTAGCGCTTGGTTGATTTGGGTCGGAGATGGGCCTGTTGGAGTGTAGGGCCAAGCGAATGTGCGAGCAGTCGTGCTATTCTAGGTCTGTGCGTAGTGCCCGCCCAGGTGTGTAGCACCGCCCTCCAAGTGTGTAGTGTAGTGTTAAAAAACACTGTCATTGCCTCCTCTGTGCATAGCGCCTATGGCCAGGTGCGTAGCACCAGCCTCGGTGCATAGCGCCTGAAATTTTTCTTCAAACTCGCACAAAAACCCTCAAAAAATTCTCTCAACGACTCTTCTTCTTTGTAATGATAAATGAGATGGGAAAGAGGAAAAGGAGGCTTTATAGCTTTTTGAAAAATAAATTTATGAGTAAAAACCCACTTTATAAGGTTTATTTCTCTTTGCCTTTTTCTCACTATCTTTTTTATTGCTTTTGGTCTTGTAGGTGGCAGTTTGACAAAAAACATTGTTCTTTTCATTGTTGCAGGCCTCTTAATGTTCTTCTTGTACTAACAACACTTTCATCAAGTTCAAATATGTGCCCTCAACCCACTTTGGAAAATGAACCTTTTTATGATGCTTAACACTTGCAAATAGCAAACTGTGATCAATTTGACAGGTTTTTCCTCTGATTTACATTGTGTCATGTTCTCTCTGTGAAACAGTGAACAATATCCTAGTATGAAAACCCCTAGCAGTATGTATTAATGACATCTTTAATCTCTATGTGTCATCATCACCAAAAACATTTACTTGGCACTTATGTTCTTACAAATTTTTCCTGTAGGTAGCCATCTTTGACAATTTGTAGAAGTGTCATTCATGGCATAATCCATCTCTTGCATAATATTCATTTGATAGGGTGATCCTTGTTGGAGGTTTCAATGCTCTATTGTAAACCAATGGCATATTTGTTTCTTATATCATTTTGACAATGATGTATGTGAAGTGAGGGAGGTGAGTTGTTTAAATCATTTTTGTGCTTTTGTTGGCCACTTCTGTTCTTGAGGTTCCTACACAACTTCTGTCTTTTTTATCACTATCTCTTTTGGAGTTGGACAACTCATTTTATTAACCATGAACCTAGGCTTGTCATAGTTTCCTCCTTGGGAAATTTCTTCCCTTATTCTTGCCTCTTTGACCCTTTAAAAATGTTTTTTTCCTTTCTTTGAGAAGTCAAAACTTGAACTGATATTTCTGTCTCTTTTTGCCGCATTGGTGAAGTGGGGTATTGGTGTTTAGGTCTACCTCCTTTGATCCCTTTAGTCTCAGATTTTACCCTTTGAAACCTCACACTTTTTGTACCAATACTCTTTACCCTTTCCCCTTGATGATGTGGAGTTAATGCATCTCTTCCAAACCCTCAAGGGCAGGTTGAAATCCTCTTGTAGCCAACTATTGTGATGAAGGAAGTTCTTTGTCATCATTTGACCATTTTTTTCCATCTCCCCAAACTTCTAGGTTTTAGGGTTGCTTAGAAAAAATTAAATAGTGTTGTCTTCTATGTTCTCAAAAAACTTATCAAAACTCATTAATTAATTCTAAAATGTCTTCAATGAGCATTTGAAGGAGTTGAGGTGGCCTTTGCCTTTGTAACCCTAGAACTAATTCCTTGTTTGGTAAAAATTGTTACAAACCTTGATTCCCATCAAACACATGCTTTCTTCTTTTTTCTTGCTATGAATGGTCTTCTTGTGATGATTATATCATTACCTTACCCATTGCTAGTCTGATGGCTATTTAATCTTCTTGCAGAAATGTGAGCAAAGGGCAGTTGTTCCGTTGCAAGATTCACACTTTAGGCCAAAAAAAACCTTCCTTGGAAAACCTTTTTGATCAGTTTGGACAAGATCACCTGTCCTTTTCTTCCATGAAATAAATTTCTTCATACAGGAAAAAACAGAGTTTGTAGGGCACCAAATCCACCCTATGACTTTGTGAAACCCTATGTGATGTAGTGGAAGGTTTCTTGGACTTGGTTTTTGGACTGAAACCTAGAACTTGGGCTTATCAAGTGTGAGATAAAATTCATGATAAACTAATGTTTTGAAGATCCAAAATCCAATGTACTTGATTTATCTAAAGAGCCTACATAGATATTTTGGAGAACATCACTGCTAGGGGTACTTTTGGGAGACACAATAAAGTTGTTTGATTGGTGGGCTTATGTTGCAGTGGGGGTGTTTAGGCATAAACAAAAACAGAGGATTTGGGTGAAAGGTGACAAGATAGAGAAAAACTGAGTGACATGAGATCTCAATGGGTTTTCTAGGAATGGTAAGCAAAGATAGACAGGATGAAATGGTGAAATAGTGAAAAATTATCTTATGGATGATGAAGGCAGTGAGATTTCTAGAACTCACAATGTCTATGAAATTTGTTTCTAGAAATATTGGGATAATCATTTAGTCATCAATCAAGGCTAAAAATTATAGATGACTAACAATGTCTCCACTTGGGGAGGGCAGCTCCTTTTCAGGAGGTGTCTAGAACTTCAGATCATGGCTTTAGGGAGACCAATGCCTCATCCATTAGGCAATTTTTAACCTCTTTTCATTTGCTGATGTTTGCTTGAAGCTGTGATCTCAACAATCTGTAAAAAATGATTAGCTCAACTTCATCTCTACCGACCCAGCCTGCTTGCCAATCATTTTTTATTCTTTAGGTGCATTTGGACTAGCAACCTTGACATTTTTTATTTTATTTTTGAAAGCAAACAAACTATCTACTTATACACTTATTTCTTCCAGGAGTCCAGATTAGGCTAATGAACCCATTTTATTCTCTACCTAGACTACTCAACTGTCAAGTTTAAGCTATTTTACAAGATTCATTCACTATGTTAAAAACATGAAATTGAAAACATGGATAAATAAGGATTAGACAATCTGATTTACCATGGGTTTGTGGCATGAAAACAAGCTGCACACAAATGTTATTTTTGTACAAATGAGACTATAAAAATCGGGGCTAGGATACATTGTTTACTATTCATCCCTATTTTTCTCTTTGGTTCTATTTTAAGCATGTGGAACCAGTATCTTTCTCCCTAATCTATCCTTTGACAAGTCAAGCTTGAATATTTTGATCAATCTATCTTTCACTAACTTATCAACAATAAATTTAAAACATGTTTCAGCCATGATTAGGTTGGATGACTGAAACAAGACTTCATTATGCACTAGTAGTGGTATTTAGGCTTACACACTTCCAGTAGGTCTATTATTTGGGTATGGGTCTTTACCTCTTTTTCAATCTGCCCTCTTTTTCAAATTTTTTATTTTTTTTTTATTTTTTTTTTATTTTTTTTATGTTTTTGTATTTTTTTCTCTCTATATCTCTTCTTTAATCAATGGTATGTACAATGATCAATAAATTCAAATTAGGATTATTGACAAAATTAGTGCTTGAGTGTCCTACCATTTACAGGACCTCCAAAGATCTCTCCTCCATTCAGCTCTTGTAAAAAGAAAGCATTATTCCCACTAACTGAACTGATGATGTAAGGTCCCTTCCACAAATTTTCAAACTTACCATGTTTACCTTTGTCTTCCCTCCTTGATTCCAACTTCAGTACTTGATCTCCAACCTGGAAATCATTTGCTTTGGTCCTCCTGTCAAAAATATTCTTTATATTTTCTTGTATTTCTTGAGTCCTTTGGTAAACTTCTTCCCTTGTCTGCTGTAAATGAATGGTTTGATTCAGCCTCCTTTGCATGTCATTCTCCTCTTATTGTGCTTCTTGGAGAAGCATCACTGGGACTCCCAAGGATGTTGGGAAAATGACATCCATGCCATATACTAGTTGATAAGGAGACATACCAATGGATTTCTTGGTGGTTAGCCTATTAGCCTATAATGCATGTATTAGCTTGGAATGCCATGCCTTCTGATTCTATTCTAGAAGCTTCTTGATGATATTGACTAAGATTTTGTTGGAAGACTCGGCTAACCCATTACCTTGAGGGTAATAAGCTATGGAATGTCTTAATGTGATGTGATATTTATAACAAAATTCAACCATTCTTTTGGATGCAAAGGAAGCCACATTATCTGTGATGATTTTTCCAAGGCAACCAAATCTCGAAAGGATGTTGGTCTCAAGAAATTTGATAATGACTGAGTCGGTGGCATTTCTGGAGGGGATGGCTTCTATCCACTTGGTAAAGTAATCAGTAGCAGTAAGGATCCACTTGTGTTGGGCAGATGAAGTGAGGTGAATCTCACCAATGAAATCCAAACCCCATTGTTGAAAAGGAGCCTCAATAGTAATGGGATGTAAAGGCAAAGGTAAGAGCTTTCTCTTGCCATAAAAAATTTGTCACTTATGGCAAGTCATGACTAGTTTGTGGGTGTCGGGAAAAAGGGTAGGCCAATAGTATCTAGCCCTAAGTATCTTGTTAGCTGTGGTTTTCCAGTAGAGATGGCCTCCACATTCTCCCTCATGCAGCTCATGCATGTTCTTTCCTGCATCATCCTCCAGCAAACATTTAAGCAATATGCCTACAGAGTTTTTCCAATACAACATTCCATCTATAATGAAAAATTCAAATCTTTTTGTTTTAGGAACCTTGCTTTTGACTTTGATAAAGTAGGTGGAGCATTAAGGTAAAAGAGAACATACAGAATATCAGCATACCAAGATTAATTGAGAAATTTTTCTTCAATATAAGGAGCAGTGCACTCTTCTTGTTCTTCTAAAACATCAACCATATTCATATCTAAAGCTTGGAAATTTGATTCAGCCGTAAGCTTTGCAAGCCCTTGTCCTTTGACTAGTTTGGTTGGTCTAATTTCTAAGCCATGTTCTAAGATAATGGAAATCCACTTTCCCCTTTTACCATCATGGTCTTGATTTAGAATATCTTTGACAACAGTATCTTGAACGAAAGCAATGATGTGAGAATGTAAGATATAGACTCTAAAATCTTTCAATGCTTTAATCAAGGCATAGGCTTGCTTCTCCAGGATGTTATACTTGAGGGGAGAATCTCTAAGGGCTTTGCTGAAGAATGATATAGGCTTTTCTTGCCCTATCGTGTTCTTTTGTAGTAGGACTACAAGAATGGTGTGTTCAGAGGCAAATGAGAAAATGTAGAAGTCTTTCGTAAAATCAGGACTGATTAGGACCAGTGTTTAAGTGAGGGCTAGTTTGACTAGTTGAAAAGATTGCTTAGATTCTAAGGTCCATTTAACCCCTATTTCCTTTTTAAGCATGTTGGTAATATTCCTCAAGAGTTTAGCAAGGTTGGGGATGAACCTCCTTTAAGAATTTTATCTTCCCAATGAAATATTGTAACTCCTTAATGTTTCTGGGATGGATGATTTGTAAAATGCCTTCAATACTCTTGGGGTCCATTTTGATTCCTTATTCTGAGATGATGTGGCCTAGGCGTTTTCCTTCCTGGAGTCCGAATAGTGTTTTCTTAGGATTCAAGGAAAGGCCATACCTCCTACATTTTTCAAAAACGTTTTTTAGATGAATTAAGTGTTCTTCATCCGTCTTAGAGTATATAGTGATGTCATCAAGGTAAATGACTATGAAGTAGCCTATGTCTTCTAAGAAAGCTATGTCCATGGCCATCTGGAAAGTAGCCCCTACATTCATTAAACCAAATGGCATTTTAACGTACATGAATGTACCCCAAGGTGTGGTGAAAGAAGTTTTGTGTTGGTCATTGGGGAGTACTAGTACTTGGTTGTAGCCAGAAAAACCATCAAGCAGTGAGATTATTTTACAACCATCTACATTTTGAAGTATGTGATCCATTTTAGGCAGGGGGTAATTATCCTTTAAGGAGGCTTTGTTCATATTTCTAAAGTCAATTCAGAGCCTAATCTCTCCATTCTTTTTCCTAACTGACACAAGGATGGAAACCCACTCTGAGTATCGAAGGGAAATTATGATCCTGGCATCATACATCTTTTTGATCTTTTTCTCAACCAGAGGCAATAGGATGAGGTTTATCCTTATTAATTTTTGTTTGAAAGGTTTCTGATTTTCTTTAAGAGGAATTTTATGTTGAATAATTCTTGTGTCACATGATTTTAAATCTACATACCCCCATGCAAAAACATCTCTAAATTCTTGGAAAATTTCAATATATCTTTGTTTTATGTGAGGGGGAAGAGTTCTGGAGAGTTTAATCATTTTAGGTTCCTTCAGGCTACCAGTGTTACATTCCTCTATATCATTTTATGTGGATTCCATTTTGGGTTTTTTAGCTACATCATTAAAGTCAAAAATCTCTTCTAATGGCGCAAGACCTCTTGGTAATGTGTCATTTTACATTCTAAAACCTTAAGGTCCCTTTGGTCTAGATTCTCAATCATTCCTTCCTCAAAAGTATGTGTAAGCAGGTTTATATCAGTAATAGATGGCAGTTTTGTTTCTAAGGTCTTTTCTTCTGTAGAAACATCTTCCCCATGTCCTAAACTTGGTTCTGTCAATGTAAAATCATTCTTAGATTGTAAAAAATCATAAATTTGTTCATCACCTTCAAACACCTACCAATATTCAATATTATTAGGTATTGTAGGCCGATGTTTGACTTTGACAGTGTATTGTTCACTTGCAAGTGGTATTAGACAGTTTCTAGCAGTGAAGGCAAGCTCATTTGCAAGAATATTTTGGGCTCTAGGAATGTAAGCTAGCTCATATTTTTCAAAAGTTTTGAGGAGATCTAAGGCTGAATTTCTGTATTCTCTTAATCTTGGATTCTTTGCTGAATACTCACCTCTAATTTTTTTAATGATTAGTTCAGAATCTCCTTGAGTAGAGATTTTCTTAGCTCCTAAGTCCTTGAGTAGGTGTAAGCCAAGGAGGAGAGCCTCATACTCTGCAATGTTGTTAGTGCACTGAAAGTCTAGTTTGTAGGAATGACCTTCATTTGTGTTATGTATCCAAACACCAGTCCCTAATCCATCCTTGCCGCAAGAACCATCAAAGGTTATGTTCCATAGTGTTTCTATTTCATGCTCACCACTTTGTTATTTTCGAGGCTGCTAGAGTTTGCGATGAAATTTTCTTTTGTTAAGGGTATGTCTGGTGGTGCTGGTAGCACTAGATATTTTCCATCTTCACTCACCTGTTCCAAAATTCCATTTTCATTATACAAGAGAAATGAATCTAAATGGGAATGAATGGAATAGACAGGGGTGTTATTTGGCCTATCCAGGTTACTCACCATATACTTCATGTGTGATTCTCGGTAAAGTTTTCTAGTTTGGTTGAAAAAATGGATAGTGGAATAGGACAAATCTAGTTGAAGATTACCCCAGAGTTTGGCCCCCCAAGATCTGGATAAAACCATGCCATATTTAGGAGAAATTTCTGCTACCACTATATCCATGACAAGACTTTTGGCAGGAATCTGGGTCAGGTCGACACAAAGGTCCTTGATTAGGCCTAAAAACTTAACCCTACTCGAGTCAAAGGAGTAGAGGTCTTTGTAAGGTTTAGTGATTTCCAGGCCTAAGATTTCCATCACAACTTTAGGCATGAGGTTGTGTGAGGCTCTAGAGTCCAGCATAGTATTGTGTAATATCTTGTCATGTATGTTTAGACTGATATATAAAGGAGGTACGGCTCATTCTTGATAATTTACTTCAACTTTGGGTCCAAATAACAATTCAGGACCATCATCAGTTAAATTTAGTGTGTTAGTATCATTTGCTGAGTTTAAGACCTTCAACACTTGGGATTTATACACTCATTGGGTTACCGGTTCAGTTAGAGGCATGGTTATCTTAATTTTAGCAATTTCCCCTTCAAAGCTGAAAGGGATTTGGGTCTTAATCATATTTGCATCAGTTTTATCAGCCATAACCTTGTCCACAAGTTTGGTCTACTGATTTTTCTCAAGGGTTTTAGATAACAGATATTTTTCAGGACCACTATTAGAGGTACTAGGGCAGCTTGTGTCATTGTTTGGCTGGTTGTTTTTTCCTTTGTTTGTTTCAGTTTTCTTAACTATGTTATTTTCATTGTCTGTTGTGCCCTTATGACTGTTTTCTAGAGCTTTCCTAGCAGTAGTATGGATTTGGTGTTTCTTAGAGGCTTATTGGTTTCTTTTGCTTCTAAGTTCATACTGCCTATGGACCTCCATGATGGCATTTTCCAGTCTTGATTAGTAATATTCAAAGTTTTCATAATCTGTTTCAGTTTGATCAAAGGCACAAAGGCCTTGTTCTTCTTCTGTGAGAAAAAATTCATTTTCATTATCAGAGCTTATTAGGTTTACATTGTTCTCTTCAATTTCTTCCACCTCTCTTCCTTCTCCATTTACATTATTATTTTGGAGAGGTGGCCTAATGTTTTGATCATTGTCTCTTGGCCAGTTTTGGGGAGGGTTACTTCTGAAGTTTTGAGCTCTGTTTCTGTTTTGTTATTTAACTTGATTTTCCCTAGGAGGTGTTTTTTCATTTAATTTTATCTTTTCTATCATTCTCTCCGTAGTTCTCATTAGGATGTCTATTTTAGATTCAAATGATGATGTTGATGGAAAGGTTTCATCCTTGAGGGTTATTCTTTTTTCTGATTTCATCCTCGCTCTCTTTTGAATCAAGTTAACCTCCACACTAATAGCTGCCTTTTTCATTTCTTCTAAGGTTTTAGGGTCTCTTTCTCTTATTTGGAAATTCATTTCAAGGTCAAAACCTTCAAGTAATTTCACTAGTACTAGGCCTTGTGGAGGTTTCATGTGAGGTGGGAGGGAATTGTATACACTGTTAAACCTGGTGCAATAGTCTTACACACTTTCCCCTACATTCCTTTTAAGATCGTTATATTTAGACAGGATTTTTAGGGGGTTTTTCTTGATTTCCAACTTGTTTATGAAAGTTTGATAGAGGGAAGGGAGATCATTTATTGAATTAGGAGTTAATTCTTTGAACCATTTTTTGGCCTCTCCTCCTACACTTTGTGCAAAAATCCTCATTTTAATAGTTTCTTCTTTTATCTCCATGTAATCAAAAGCATCATTGATCCTATCTACATGTTGTTGAGTAGTGGTGGATTCGGCTCGTGTGAAATGAGGGATCTTGGACTGATAGTCATTTGGCAAAGGCACTAGAGGCTGAGGTAAAATGAAGGGTGCATACCAAGCTGCCATGATGGGAGCTAATGGAGGATTTACAAGAGGTGGATTTGTGAGAGGGGGTGTGGGATGAAGTGGAGTGCTTTGCACAGTGGTGGTATGGATGGGTGTGGTGGAAGTACTTGGACCAACAAACTGGCTTTAAGTAGATTTGGTATGGAAAGAGTTGAAGTGACGAAGAAGATAAAAATCAGGTGGTGTGGAAGGAGAGGATTCTCTGTTAGAACTCTGCTGCAAATCTAAGTGTTCAAGGTCAATTTGGTCAATATCAGTTTGAGACCTATTTTTGAAAAGGTTCCTTGTATGGTGCAAGTCAAATTGAGGATATTGCAAAGGTGTGAGATGTTCAGGTATAGATCTTGCTCTATGGATGATCCTAACAGTGGTTAAGTTTCCAGATCTAGAATTTTGCCACAAAATCCTTTCTAGGTCATCAACTATGTTGGGAGGGTTTGGGTCCGGATGAGATCTGATACTGATCCTATGTGAAGTCAGATTTAAAATTTCAAAATTTCAGAGAGGCTAAATGTTTTAGTACTTATTTCTGAAGGTTGACCTCTCTTAATGTCTGGTAAATACTTACAGTATATAAGTGGGCTCAAAAACTTCTCAGGGTTGGTGTGAAACAAATCTAGGAAGTCAAATGAGTGCCAATGAAGTAATAGGCATATTGGAGGCTAGTGAAGTCGCCAGGTGGAAATTTTAAGCTTTTTTTAAGGTAAAATATACTATGGTCCACCACTAATAAGTAATAAAAACCAATCTAAGGGTGTTTTGGGGTTTTCGGATTTTCCTAAGGTTTGTATGAGTGTCCTATAGCTGAGTCATCATTTTGCTAGGATGGTGAAACAGAAAAAGTCTACTCTTTGGTTGATAGTATGAGTTCTTAATGAGTTAATAAGGGTATCTGAAGTCCTAATGGTTACTTAGTTTGTCACAGACTTAGAGTTTCCATTATGATTACCATTTTTCTAGTGTGGTGATGAGGTGGCAGATAAACCACCAGGTACTATCAGTCAATTTTCTAAACTTAACTGGAGGCTTAAATGAGCCTATAGGAGGTTTTCAGGATACTATGTACTCAGAAGGTCCCACCATGATCACCAGAATGTTAGTGTGGTGATGAGGTGGCAGATAAACCACCAGATACTATCAGTCAAGGGTTTCCAAATTTTTTAGGGAATGTTTAAGCATGAACTTACTCAGAACGTCCCACCGTGATCACCAGAATGTTAGAGTGGTGATGAGGTGGAAAATTAATCACTGAATACTCATTAACAAGGGATTATGGAGTCTTAAGGGATACTTATATAGTCACTAACCCAAAAGGTCCCACCGTGATAGCCAGAATGTTAGTGTGGCGATGAGGTGGCAAATTAATCACTGGAGACTCTTTAACAAGGGATTCTGGAGTCCTAAGGGATACTTAGATTGTCACTAACTCAGAAGTTCCCACCGTGATCGCCAGAATGTTAGTGTCCCGTGATTTGGCATATTAGTACACCAAATGACAAGGTAACATGGAACCAAGCTTTGGAGTCCTAGGACCTAGCCTTCCTAGACTCGAAGAGGGATCTCTCTATTGGGTGCAAAGGATGTGTTCTTTTTTCTCTAGGGTTTTCATTTTAGGATATTTGTTAAGTGTAGGGTTTGTTGATTTTTTTGGTTGGGTAAGATGGTCAAGTAGGATAGATGCAGTGATATTTTTTCAAAGCCACTGGGCTATGTAGTCAAATGAAGTCAAGGGTGTCAAAATGATGAAACAGAGTGTATTTCAGGGCCAATTTAGCAAGGTAAATGGATCCTTAAGGTGATGTATGAGGTGTAATGAACATTAAGTTTGGGAAAAGACTAAGAGGTCTTACACATATATAGTTTGAAGCAACAACTCATGAGGTAGGGCAAACCATTAAGCTCTATGAAGAAAACTCAAACTGATCAACATATAAGATGAAAATTCCAGTGAAACATATAAGCATTAGAATTCCTAACTTTAGAAATTCACCTTCATATTTTGGGGAAACATATAAGATAAAACAAATAACTCAATTTATGAATATGTAACTCCTAAACATCATATTTCAAGCTATTGGGAACTATGAAAAAATTTGACAAGCATGTGCAAAGGGCAAGATCGAACGAGACCTCTTTGACTTAACCTAGCAATCAATATTCCATAGAAAGGCTTCAAGATAGGGTTTTGAAAACTTCAAATAAGCAGGGCATACCATGAATCATACTTGTAAGCTAGCATACTAACCATACATGAAACAAAATACAATTTTTTGTGGACCTAAGGAGTAATTAAGAATTCCTTAAGATGGCCAAAAGAGGAAAACCTCAAAGCTATAACAAACAGGAGGATTGAGGTGCCTCAAAGAACATGTCCCAACCTATACTTTTTTGATCTATAGCAGCCAAGAGGAATGAAACAAAATGAAAACAAGAAAATGTTAATAATTTAAGAAGACATCACCAATCACCAAGCTATGGAATCCTGCAAACAAGCTTCTCCATCATCAAGCCAAACAAGCCATTCATCCACTTCACAAAACCAATTTCTTCTCTAAGCTCATATTACCATGTATATTTCTCTTCAAGATCATCAAATGCCAACAAAATAAATAGGGGCCTCATGCTCTATTTATGGAGCAAATGAGGACTAAAACCCTAAATGTGGTAGGAAAATGTCAAATATAGTCATAAATATCATTTATGGCCAAGAGACCATGCAAGGCCCAAGGCACATAATATCCTAAGAAATAAATGCTAAAATAACTATTTGCACCTAATTCTATATTAATTTTCCTCAAAAAAACTCAAAAATATCTATTTTCAATAAATGAGTGTGTTTTGTTGACTTTTGGTCCAAAACACACTAGGCGGCCTCTGTGCGTAGCGCCACTTCAGCAGAAAATAGGGTCTCTTGCATCTAAGTTTTGGACTGCTTACCGACACCAGATTTTGCTCCATGATGGCTCGTTGGAAAGCCTGATGAGTCCAATTTCCAAAAATTCTTGAGGTGTGTTGAGTGGATTCCATTTATATTTCCAAAAATAAAATCTCCCAACACTGCTCTGTGCGCAGCGCCTGGTCTGAAAATGAGGCAGAAAGGTCAAATTTTTTATGTTGGTTGACATTTTGGGAAGGAAAAAATGCTCCAAATGATCTAAAAATTGGTGAGAAGAATTTTGGTGATGTGATAAATCCAAATTTGTAAACTTTGAGAGCTGAGGATGCACCAATTTTGTGTGTAGCGCCTAGGGTGTTGCGCACAAAGGGGTCAAATTTTGGAAAAAAAAATTGTCCAATTTGCTTCAAAATTTGTGGAGAGGTCCCTCAAGAGGTCTTGGACACCTGATGAGAAGCCTCATTCAAAACTCCAAGGCTTTCATAAATTTTTTTCCTTTTTAGGTCTTCTAGCTCCATGAAGGTCTTATTCAGTTTGGCACAAGCAAGCATGCTTTTCCTTGCATAATGCTTGGTCATTTTCTTTTGTAGGGCAAGGCCTCTCTTTACCTCCTTGAAATTCTTATGCTCTTATTTGTAATAGTGGATGACACGTTGTGCCATCTCAAAGTTTCTTTCCCACTCCTGAAGTTGTGCATCTTTCTCCAAGAGAAGCAATCTAGTGTACATCTCCTTGTCCTCATTGTCACTGTCTAGATCAATGAATTGAGGCTCTTGAGAAGTCTTCTTGATCCTTTTGCTTCTCCTTACCTTTACATGTTACTCACCTTTGTCCATATTTTCCTTGCATTTGTCTTTGGGATTGAAAACTAGAGGAGAGATGGCCCTTTGTCTTTTTGAGGTAGAAAACACATCTCTTGGTCCTCTATGGTAAGTGTATGTTAGAGGAGTGGTGATGGTTTTGGAGGTGTTTCCATCATGGGCTTGATTTTTGCTATTGTCACCAGCCCCTTCATTCTTTCCATGGCTTTCATGGATCAACTCATGTTGTTGTGAAACCAGCTCCAAAAATAGAAGAAAAGAGATACTAACACATGCTCCAATGGGTCAGTGATTTCTTGACTTTTAGCCTTGTCATCATCTTCATTTCCCTCACTATTTTATTCACTGTAATCTTGGCCTTCAAACTAATCACTACCCTCCCCACTTGCCTCATTTTGGCTGTGTCCTTCACTGAGGTCTTTCCCTCTATCACTTCCAGCATTGTCACTTTGATTTTCTTAGTCTTTCAGAGGTTGATTTGTCTCATGATAGTCATGACAGTTGTCATGAATATCATGACTATTTCCTTGCTCATCATTGTCTGTCCCATCAGTACCATTTTCTTCATCACTTCCTGCCTCTTCATTTTTTAATCTTTTTCAACCTAATAACCTGCCTGCTCTTGGTCTTCAATTTCATTTCTTTCACTCATTTCAGCATTGTTTGCACTATCATTGTGCTCACTTTCATGCTCAAGCACATCTTTCTCTTGGATGTCCCTTTCATCTTCTTGCTGATTTTCATATTCATCACTGTCTTCATCACCTTCTTGGTCTTCATCTTGTTCATCATCAACACCCTTTTCTGTGTTTGGATGAGGTTCATTTGTGTGATCATTATCACTGTCATTGTTTTCAAAATTGTCATGTTCATTTTCCTCCTCCATGTCATCATCTTCTTCTTCATTAAGCTATGTACTTGCCTCCATGTTTTCTTCACTTTCTTCAACATCTTTTTGTTCATTATTGTTGTTGTCATCATTTGTATCTTCAGCGCTGCTATCCTCTTCATTGTTTTCTTCTTCTAAATATGTTTCTACCTCATTGTCCTTCTCCTCTTCATTGTCATACTTTTGCTCCTCATTAGAGCCATTGTCAACCCCTTGTTCATTATTACCACTATTATCCTATTCATTTGATGCATCAGGAGAAGAGGAAAGAGGTATGTTTCTTCGTGGAGAAGGCATAGAAGGAGTTGTTGAAGGAGTGGAAATAGTGAAGGGGGAATTTTTTTGAATGAAGGCTTGGGGATTTATAAATGCATCATGTGAGATAAAAACTTCCCAAGGGATTCCCTGCTACTCCAGCTGGTGTAAGACAATCATCTTAATCAAGGAGTGCTGAAAAAGGTTCTGCATTTGGTGGGCATAACTTCTCTTCTTGACTATTGAAGCCATCTTGGCAATGCTCCGAAAGAGATAGTATGGTAGGTTCAGCAGTTTCACCTTGGTGAAGTGCATCAAAAGCATTATATGGTATGAATAAACCCTAGAGTACCTCCCCTCATAGGTGAAGTAGTTGATAATCTGCCTCATTAGTAGGGCATACCTCTCTAGTAGGTGGGAGAAGGAAAAAACAACCTTGTAGCCCTGTTGACAGCTAGGTTTGAGGTAGGGCTCATAATAGCTCAAATCCAATTTCTTCTGTTTAAACGATCTCTCACCAATGTCTGGTTTACCTATGGCTTAGCAATGGATTCAAATGAGAGTTCAAATTTTACTCCTACTAGGTTGACTTGGTGATTTCGTATGCTGAGAAAAAACAACCTAGTCAAGACTAAATGGCTTTGGACTTGTTTAACCTTCTCACAAAACTGGTAACATCCAACATCTTGAAAACAGACAAGTATAATTGGAGAGGAGGTGATTTGAATGGTATCTAAGGGCTCAAACCTTTTTTTCCTTCCTCCCTTGTGTTTTGTCTTGATAGACCTTAGGCCTTCATCATTGCTTGTACTGATTTCCTCCTTAGACATGGTGGCTGATTATAACTCTGAACAAAGTGGTTTGCTGCTTGATGAGGGCTTTTAGGTGTAGGGAGGGTAAATGAATGATGCGAGGACAATTTTTTTGCAAATGAGGGCCAAATGAAGTATGTCTAGGAAAAATTTAGAGTTTTTAGGAGGATGTTTTTTTTCACTGAGTATCTTTACGTCTATGACAACTCTTAAATTCACAAAACCTACCCTAGGAGGTCAAAAAACTGATTTTTATGTAGCTTAGGGTTTGGTCTCATTAGGCCTTTTAAATACCTTTTTGATTTATGGAAAAACTACTTGAAAGGTAAGGAAGGAAACCACCAACCTTTTTTTGACTGAATGCAGGAGATTTGGAGGCAAAAACCTTGCATTTTTTGCCCTTGTGAGCAATTTGGACCAAACTTTGTCTGTGCGTAGCGCCTTCCCGATTGCATGTTCAGGTCGGGTTGGGCTGGCAGGATTCTGTGCGCAGCGCTTGGTTGATTCGAGCCAGAGATGGGCCTGTCAGAGCGCAGCGCCAGGCGAATGTGCTGGCAGTCATGCTGTTCTGGGCCTGTGCGTAGAACCCAACCATGAGTGTAGCTCCACCTTCTAGGTGTGCAGCACAGTGTTAAATAACACTGTCGTTGCCTCCTCTATGCGTAGCGCCGATGGCCAAGTGCGTAGCGCCTGAAATTTTTCTTCAAACTCACACAAAAACCCTCAAAAAATTCTCTCAATGGCTCTTCTTCTCTGTAATGATAAATGTGATGGGAAAGAGGTCAAGGAGGCTTTATAGCTTTCTTAAAAATGAATTTATGAGTAAAAACCCACTTTATAATGTTTATTTCTCTTTGCCTTTTTCTCACTATCTTTTTTATTGCTTTTGGTCCAATAGGTGGCAGTTTGACAAAAAAACATTGTTCTTTTCACTGTTGGAGGCCTCTTAATGTTCTTCTTGTACTAACAACACTTTCATCAAGTTCAAATATGTGCCTTCAACCCACTTTAGAAAATGAACCTTTTTATGATGTTTAACACGTGCAAATAGCAAACTGTGATCAATTTGACAGGTTTTTCCTCTGATTTACATTCTGTCATGTTCTCTCTATGAAACAGTGAACAAAATCCTAGTATGAAAACCCCTAGCAGTAAGTATTAATGACCTCTTTAATATTTATGTGTCATCATCACCAAAAACATTTACTTGGCACTCATGTTCTTACTAATTTTTCCTATAGGTGGCCATCTTTGAAATTTTGTAGAAGTGTCATTCATGGCATAATCCATCTCTTGCATAATATTCATTTGATAGGGTGATCCTTGTTGGAGGTTTTACTGCTCTACTGTAAACCAATGGCATATTTGTTTCTTAGATCATTTTGACAATGATGTATGTCAAGTGAGGGAGGTGAGTTTCTTAAAGTATTTTTGTGTTTTTGCTGGCCACTTCTGTTCTTGCAGGTGCCTACTGTTAGACTCCTATACCAATAGGTGTCATTTTTCATGATTGTCTTGATTAAACTATGGAATATGTTCAAACCTTTTTCTTGAGCAAAGGTGTTCCATATTCTTGAAAAACCAAAAAATCAAAAAATTTAAAAAATGTAAAGAGGGTATACCCTAAAAGAAAAATCAAAGGGTAAGAAAAATAAATTGGTCAAGAAAATGAAAGAAATGAACCCCAAGCAAAAATAGACCAAGGAAAGTGTGCAAATCCAAATGCCACTACTATTTCATTTTTTGTAATAAAGAAATTGTGTGCAGCTTGTTAAACTTTTGCCACAATTCATGAAGAGTCAAACTGTATAAACTTGACTCATTCATGTTTCAATTTCATGTTGTAGAATAGTGAATAAATATCTGACCAAACAATTTACTTTTGGCAGATAAGTAGATAGGTAGAGTTAATCAAAGGTGCTCAACAGTTTAATCTGAGCCCTTGGATGTAATAAGGGTAGAATTAGATAGATTTGCCATGTAAAAAGAAGAGAGGATTGATAAGGGTTTGCAAGTCTAAATGCACCCTAATAAAAAAGAGACAATGGTAGTGTCAAGTAGATAGGGTAGGTAGATGGTGTTGCAAAGTTTCATATGATGAATGATGGTGCTAAATATGTTTAATCTCTTACCTTCATCACAAGTACTGAAGCAGAAAATACACTGAAGAATTCACAGAAAGCAAAGTCAAAATCATTAACTTCCCGCATCACTTTCTCCCTAAGTTTTACTAATTTCCCCAAAGTGCTAAGGTATTTGGAGATCAAAGGGGCTCAAGGCATTTCCTTGACTTTTGGAGGGACCGGATCCTCGGCCTAATGATCTAAAAAGACCTAAGTACTTGAGATTATTTGTCATTATAATCATTCACTTTTAACCTTTTCCTAAGTAAAATCCTATTTTACTTAGGAAAATCATGCAAAATTCCACAATAATCCCTCAAAATCACTTACTACTCTATGTTTAAGTGTTGAAATTAAGATAATGTGATTTACTTTAGAAATCTTCACTTTCTTAGATGTGCAAAGTATTTTGAGTTGTCCTTGTCCCTTTGTCATATTAACATTTAACTCTATTTACTAAATCCCTAGTGAAAATGCCTTATCCTAAGTATATAACTCCTTTTACATAAATATCCAAAAAACACATCTTATTATAAAGTTTAACCAAAGTATTTATTTCCCAATTAATCACTAAAAACCCACATTATGTGCCCTTTGGTTAAATATATCATTATGTAATATTCCCGCCCTTATGATAAGTTAATTACATTGATTAATTTATCATATAATAAAAAAACATATATGAGAAAAGCTTTAAACATATGATATATATGTTTAACACAAAAAATAATAAAACCGAAGTTTTATTTTAAACTAAAACTTTGGAAATAATCCCATACCCGATGCCCTAACTCGAGTTAGAAATCCCGTTATATATCCCATTCTCCAACCTTAACTCGAGTTAGAAACTGAACCCCACCGCAACCACCTTTATAACCATTGGGATTAATTAATTATCAGAGTTAATTAATAACCAGTCTTCGCCTATCAAAAGCCTCCCGGGATGATTAATTAAACAATAAATCGTTTCAAAAAACCCGACGGGCCCGCACATTAAACCCCCGCTTACTCCAAGTCCCTTCCACCATCCGATCTCCCGCTACGAGATATACGACTAGCATTCATTCCGCTAGCCATCCGATACCCGAATGATAACGCGCGGGGGCAGGGTGGTTTTGAAACCGTCCTCCGTCCACGTGGCCATTAATCAGTGGAATCGCTGCCCTCGAGTTAATACCACCATTGCCCATAAGCGGTGCGGGGATTACCGCTTATCGCCCGACCCCTGCACACGTCAGCCCGTACTGAAGTGACGACATTCCTCGAAAAAATAAAAATCCCTTTTAACTTGTAAATAAAACAAATTTCGTGTTCTTTCCCGTCATTTTCATTACTGAAAGCGACTGCGCCTTCTGCTGCAAAATTCAAATTTTCACTGAAATTTACTGTTCTATCCAATTTTGCTCCAGAATTCCGCCGGACCAGTGTTCAAGCATCCTCTTGCCACCACGTGATACCTATTAAAACCCAGTTTGCCTCCAAGAACAGGTATTTATTCTTTTGCGTTCCGAACTTCAAAAGAAACTATGTTTTCTTTGTTTTTCCACTGGATTAGTGATTAAATCTTATCGCTAAGATCATTCCCTGAGGTTTCAAACTGTGAATTGTTCCCCCGAACCTGCAATTGTGCCAATTTCCTTCATTAAAACTGAAATCACGACATTTCTGTGAAGAAAACCCAGAAACTTCCATTTTGAACCCACAAGAACCAAAATGGAAGCCCCGGCAGCCCTGAATGTAACCCCATTGAATGCCCCCCACAGAGAATTAGAATATTTGCCCTTAGTGGATAAGGACTTCCAAATTAAAGACTTAGTGTTTGATGAAAGCCCCCTTCGGAGTTATTGTCGCTGCAGAGACGATTATTCGAAGGGATTGGATGTCATTGGATTGTGGGAATCCAATTTCCCGAGATATCTCATCCCCTCAGTCCTTATTTTCCCAGAAATTATCCACTACTGCCATTCTAACTATGATCCAACTCAAAGAGCAGTAATGTCCCCTGACCAGAGTGTTCTTTTCCCCATTACTCCCAAAGCTATCAATGAAATGCTCCATTTTGAACCTGATCAAGAACTAACTCCATTCTCTATGGAAGAACTGATTGAAAAGTCCAATCAATTGTCCCCGGAGAAATTGAAGTCTATTTGCCAGAATTTTATGTTGCCTGAACATCAACCCAAGGGTCCTCCTCCATATGGTTTTGCTTACTTTAATAATTTAGGCAGACTCCTCCTGAATATGATATCCTTTGTCTTGGGTTTCAATACAAGTGAATATGTTGATGAAATCACCCTGGTATTGCTGTCTATCTTTACTCCTGGGCAACCTCCTGCAGCAAAATATGATTTTGCATCCTTCATTTCCAATAAAATCCATGACCAGTTCATGAGGCTAGATGATGAGAAAGTATTCAAATATTCCTCAGTTATTTATCATCTCCTTATCTATTATCAATCTGAGAAGTTCCCCTTCCATGTTAAAAAGCTTGATGCTAAGGGAAATCCTAGATCAGTTATTTTTTGGTCTGCCATAACTCATTCTTCCTATGAGTCTCCCTATTCCTATGCTGAGTTCATCGATCTTTTTGTATATCTTGCAACTACCTTGTTGACAGGAATTCCTCCTCCAAGGCTCAGTAATGAAATCAAGAAGACTTTGCAGCTATCAAGGACATATAAAGTTGGAGACTGGTATTTATATCAAAACTATTCAGTCATCAGAATCTATGGATGTGAATTGCATCCATTCAAGTTACCAAAATATGTGCCCATGAGACTTTTTGCCTTGGAATATTTCAGGCAAATGAATAATTCTGATATGATTCATTTTTGTAGTGTGAAAAAGAAAGCCCAACTCAGGATTAAAAGTCAATTAGGTCCTTTCATCTGCAACTCTAGGGAGGCTGAGCGAGAAGCAGGAGATATACTACAAAGCCATTGCAAGTTCCAAAGAAGTTTCCGTTGGATTCCTTATGATCCATTTGGTTTTATTTGTGAAAAAAGAATGAAGAACAAGTCATCCCCATATATTCACCACAGGATTCTTGATATAGAACAATATGCTAACCAAGATGAATGGGTTGAAGGAACACTAGTTGAGGAAGAAAGTGAAGAAGACAAAATGAATAAAATTATGAAAGATCTTGAGAAGAAGTATGACCTTGAATCTTTTGCACAGGTGCAGGTACCTCACATTGGCACTTCTTCAGCAGGATATCTACAGCAGGGATTACAGGAAGGCAGTTCATCAATTGTAGCAGAGTCAAAAGGCAAAGGAAAGGAACCTGAAATACAGGTCATTGAAACTTTTATCATGGCAGAGAAACCTCAAACCTCCAGAGCACCTGATCAATCACAAGTTTCTCCCACTCAGGTAAAACATCCTGAAGTTTCAGAATTACAAACTCCATCCAATATGGAAATAGGAAAGAAAAGGCAGGTTCCAGATACTACTCCTCCCAAAGAGTCCTCAGAGATACATCAAGCCAAAAAACAGAAACCAGATCCACTTCTAGATGTGGAAATCATTGATGAAATGTTTGATGATGGAAGGGAAGACAATCAACTAACTGGCACAGTTAGTGAAACAAACACAGGCTAGAAAGGAAAAGCTTTGCAAAATAAGTTGAGTACTGAAGTATCTTCTTTTAGGCCACCTAAAACAGATACAGGGGATATAAAAATAACTTTCATTAATATAAAGGCAAAGAATGATCCATTGAGAATGAAAGTATATGATCAATATCTGAAAATGGCTCCACATAATCAGGAAAGGTTAATGTCAGCATTTGACATTTCACAAGGCAAAATGGTCATGAGCCACTTCAAGTCCAAGGTGCAAAACCCATGACAGCAGCTGATTATATTAGGACCAATTTTGAGGTCCTGGCTAAAGACATTCATCCCTTGGACCAGATAGAGCTGCATAAACAAACTGGGGAAATGGTTTATTCCACTCTTACTGATAAGGCCATGGCAGCCCTAAGGCTGCAAGATTCTTTAAATAACACAAGCACCCAATTGCAAATTGAGAAGGCCTCTTCTCAGGCCAAAGATAACAGAATAAAGTCTCTAGAAGACATAATCATCAGCTTGGGTCACAATCCCAAAGATATCAAAAGTATTGAGGCACTAATTAAAAAGAAAGATGATGACATAGCTGCACTGAGAAAGCAGCTGAAATTACCAGCCTCAAGACATCCCCAGACCCAAGAAGTTTTGAAGGGAAATTCACAGGAAGAGATAATGGAGTTGCTCTTAAAAATGACTGAGCAACTGAGTGAAATAGAGAAAAAATTGGAACAAGCTTTATAGGAAAAGGAAGCTATCATGCAGGCATCCATCACAGAGGCTACTACAACTACAGGTACTACAACAGCAAATAAACAAATAGAGCCAGCGCAGGTAAACACTTCTGGTTTGAGTTCTGATGAATTGGTAAAACAGATGGAAAGTTTAAAACTCAGAGTCACAGAACTTCAAACCACAAAATTGCAGTTAGAAAATTTGGAGCAGAAATATGATACATCTAAAAGACCGTTGCTGATAACACCGGGGAAATTAAAAGATTGGAAAAATTGGTTAAGGCTTTGGAAAAAGATCTTTCATTAGAGAAGCCTTTGAAGGAAATAAATGAAATTCTTTGGGACAATATAATTGAATTAATAAAAAGTATTTGGACCTCTGTTCAAGCAATTTTTGAACAAAATTACTTGATTAAAGTAGCTCAGGAAGAAATAAACAAAACAAGAGATGAATTAAGGGGCAGACCTGAGCAAGCCAATCAACTTATACAATTTTTGAACACCAGGACTAAGAAACAACTTGCAGTGTTAGGAATTGAGGACAGGACCAGCACTATTTTGGAGATAAAAAGATTTTTCACCAAAAGAACTTTTATGCAGAATTTGGAAAGGAAGTGCTCAGATATTCTGACAGAAATCAATGCTTTCAGAGGAAAATTTCAGGTTTTGTTGGACAGTGGGTTACCCAGTCCTATGCTCTCAGAGGACCAGATAATGGACATGGAAAACTATGTTAAGAAAATAAATATCCATGCTCAGAACATAACTGCTTGTTCTATCAGTTTGCCAGAAGCAACGTTGCCAACAGGAAGAAATCTCTATGACAGGTTGAAGAATTTATTTCATCTTGAACATGAAATAAAGTATTTGTTCCCTAATCAGCCCACTTTTTACAAACTCACAGAGGCCGATGAAACATTGAGGAAACTTAAAAGAACCGTAATAGCAGAAGATCAATGGTGGAATGACTTATTGGAAATTTTATGAAATTTATCTTCAGGTTGAGAATTTTATCTTTTTACTATCATGTAAAGGATAAATAGTAAGAACAGGTTAAAGAGTATCATTCGAACAGGTTAAAGAGTATCCGTAAAGACAAAGAGTATCAGACAAGCAAAGGAATTACTCAAAGGGACAGCATCGAGCCCTATTATAGCACCTGCCTCCAGCACATCCGCAAAATGAGGAAACAGCACATCAGCAGTTACTTGTTATTCTGTCTACGATACCATTTGTCTCCTTTTTTATTTGTAAATTACTCCTTAGTCACCCTAGATTATTGGCTAGGTTAGTGTGAGATATTTTCAATTATTTTTTGTATAAATAAACCCTCAACGAGAGTGTTGAGGGTGGATTCTACTACTTCGCTGTGACATTGATGTTTTTGGAATAAAAGCGTTTTGGAGAAATTTATTTGTTGCTTACTGGATGACAATTTGAAGCTCAGGACTTTTTGCAGGATTCATGTGTCGGACTGCAGTTCAATAAGTCTTTCTATCCTATGTTTTAAGTTTTATATCTGTCTATAATATCATTGTGTCCATTTCTGAATACTTGACATAAAAGAATAACTTAGAATTTACTTAATTGTACTCTGAGTTCAGTTGTGATTATTCTAAATGTTTTCCTCTAAATTAGTTATAAGCAACGAATTCTTAATTGATTTTTCTTTGCTAATTTAAACACTCCTGATTACTATAATAAAGAATTCTTCATTGCTCTTTGTTTGTAATCATTTCATTTCTTTCTTTTGAACATGGTGAAAGATTCTTAGCTGCCTTTCATCCCTTCAAAATCATCCCATCCACTTTAAATTTTAAGGATTGTCCTCTGTCTGGCTATCTTGCCCTGCAAAGCCATCTTGTGTGTAGAATAGAAATCCAGTAAAGCCATCCTTTGACTCCATAGCCCAATGGACTGAAAATTTTCAACCTTGCCCCTAGTTTGTGGATTCCACCATTTTCAAACAAACTCTTGGATCTATAACTAGCCTAAAACCTTCTAAGAACAAAGATATAAAGAGAGAGACCTCTCTAGATGCAGATTGGCTAGATTCTGCATCTGAAGGTTGGTTTGTGGTTACCTCGGGTATACTTTCCTTTTCCACAACTTCAAGGAAAACCTGAGTGATAACATAGTGGCGACCATACTGGGGACCTGAATCATTTTATTGTTAATATTGTTCACTTATAAGCTATAGACAGAGTCTGAAGATCAGCCAGGTAGCCTTTGAAATGCTTTTGCCTTGCAACTGCATAGTAAATAAATGCTGCTTCAGTCTATCTCTGATTTAGCTTATACTTTGAACCTTAGTTTCAAAATGTTTAATCAGACTCTCTAGTTCAATAAAATCTTTGAGAAAATTTTAATCATAAATCATTATTTCTTGAAGAATTGATTGAAGTTGTATTTTCATTTCAATTAAGACCAAAAATACAAAAACATATATCATCTAGGAAAACTGGCTTCAGAAAGGATTCGTCATACTAGGTCAAATCCTGACCCTAATCCACCACCAATATTTGAAAATCCAAATCTGATTCCTAGGATTCTTAGAAGACAAGGAAGTCAAGAAAGTTCTGAAAGAGGAAGTCAAGAGAGTTCTGGAAGTTCCAGGCCTCTTTCTAGATCACAGTCCTGTCCTGTCAAGATAATATATTTGACGAAATTCCTTTTGATGAACGATTTGAAACATCCTTATTTGTGAATTTTTCTGAAACCGAATTATCCAGATTAGTTCCAGATCCATTGTTTTTTGAAGATTTGCAATTCAGATTTGTTTCATATCACCTTGACAGACAGTTACAAGACTCCATTCAATCTAAACAAACCTTTGAAGAAAGTTCAAACATCTCTGTAATTACCAAATCTTCCCCAAGTTCAGTTACTTTTTCTCAAGCTCTTCAAATACCAGTCACCCCTTCTTCTCATCCACCTAGTCCACCCTCACCTGTCGTTTCATTACACCTTCCAATGGCCAATCGATATGCCCGTTTAAGGTTGCCTAACAACCCTGTTGTCTTGCCTCAAGATTATCAGAGTAAGATCACACCTTTTAATGGATCAGGTACTTATACAGCTCAACAACATACCAAAAGAATGACTGATTACTTTGAGTTCTATGAAATTGACACTGATGATGTCCGAATGAGAATTTTTGTTCAGAGTCTTACTGGAGAAGTTAGGACATGGTTTAGGGCCCTTGCTCCAAATAGTATTGCTGATTTACCAGCTTTATATAGGGAATTTTTGAACAGATGGGAGAAGAAGAAAGATCCTCTTCAGATCCTGTCAGAATTCGAAAAATTAAGAAGAAGACCTAACGAAACAGTACAAGATTACATCATTAGATTCAATGAAGCATATAACGCTATTCCCCAGAACCTCAGACCCCCACCTGACTCTGTATTGGTTAAATTTCCAGATGGTTTTGACTCAGATATAGCATATTCACTCATGGAAAGAGCCCCTCAAAGCTTAGAGGAAATGCAAAGCATTGTGGTTAGTGTGGAAGCAAATCTGATAGAAAAACGAGCCAGAGCTAGGGCAGAAAGAAGAATGCCTCTGAATGAAGAACCTTCAGCTTTTGAAAAGAAGCTGGATGCAATCATTAAAGGTATGGAAAGATTGGGAGATAGAGTGGAGACAATTGAAAGAAAGTCTACTAGTGATAATCAAAATGTTGTGAGAAACCCAAACTTTAGGAGGAATCAGAACCAAAACATTGGGAAGAATGTCCTTGACCAAAATATCAGGCCACCTTTTCAAGAAAACTTTGTTGAAGGTTCAACTTCTGAAGAACCTACTGAGGATGTCGAAATAAATAATGTTAATGAAAAACAAAATGAACCAGAAATCTTCCTATCCTAGGATGATCAGGAGAATCACATCCTTGAAACATTTCAAACTCATTCAGGAGAGACTTTTGATTTCAAAGAAGGCTATGACACAGCAATTTATGAGGTTCATAAACAGTATAATTTGAGAAGTAGACGGATTGATGTGCCAGAGAATAGCAAACAGAAAACTGCAAAACAAAATGTCAAAGGTAAAGTCAACAACCCTCCTGTACAAAACATTCCACCTGTACAAATTCTGTCTAGGACAAATCTTAACCCTTCAAATCCAATAATTGAAGATGTCTCTGATAAACAACCAAACAATAAAAAACAATCTAATACTTTTCCTCTTGTAGGAAATGTAGAAGAAACAATAGAAGTTAATTCAGAAACACTTTCAAATCAAAATTTCACTCATGAAAAAGAGAAAAACATTGAAGATCCAAAAAATAGAGAAAACCCAACTGTGCAAAATACCAAAACTCAAACAGAAAAACATTTCAATCTAGAAGCTGAAATAGGCAAATTAAAGATAGTTGTTCCTTTATCAGAATTGGCTAAACATGATGTCTATAGAAGTCAAATCAGAAAATCTCTAAACATTAACATTACTGGAATGGATGATTCAGTAAATATTCTTAATGATCAACCCAAACTCATTTTTGGCCCTGAGGTAAATGGCAAACCAGAAAGTGGAGGAACCCCTCCATTTTATGTAAGCCTGAATGTTCATGACAAGATACTCCATAATGCAATGCTTGATTCTGGAGCATCTCACAATTTGATGCCAAAAGCAGTGATGGAAAGATTAAATTTAGACATTACCAGACCATATAAAGATTTGTTTTCTTTTGATTCTAGTCAGGTAAAATGTCTAGGTTTGATTAAAGACTTGTGTGTTACTTTGGTACAATACCCTGCGAAGTCTGTTTTGATGGATATAGTAGTGGCTGATATCCCTCCTAAATATGGTATGTTTTTATCTAGATCTTGGGGTGCTAAACTTAGAGGATCTATTCAACTAGACATGTCATATGCCACTATTTCAGTATTTGGCCAACCTAAAAGATTATATAGAGAAACATTGATGAAGTACTTGATGAGTAGCCATGAGAAGCCTGAAAACTTCCCTGTCTATTCTATACATTCTGAAATGGACTCTTTTATTCAATACAATGCTGAATTGGACCTTCCTACTGAAATAGAAGCTCCAGAATTGGAAACTACAAACAAAACTACTATTAGAATTCAAGAGATTTCTGAAAACAAGAAAACACCAGATGATCAAGAAATACCAGAAAAATCTAAACAACTAGCTCCTGTTAAGAAACATTTTAAAACAATTGATGAGGATTATGAACATGAAATTCTGTGGCATTTAGAATTTGATGGCTCAGTAAACAAATTAGGAGCAGGAGCTGGGATTTGGTTACATAATGTTGAAAATAATCATGCTGAGTGTCATGCTTATAGGTTGAATTTCAAATGCACTAATAACATGGCAGAGTATGAAGCTCTTTTGTTAGGGCTTAAACATGTCAAGAAATTAGGAGCTATTAGGGTATCAATCATAGGAGATTCTGAGCTAATTATTCAACAAATTAAAGGAGAATGTTCAACAAAAGACATGAGATTGAAACAATACAGAGAAACAGTTGTGGAAATTCTCAACACCTTTCTACAAGCTCAACTTGCCAAGATTCCCAGGAAACAAAATTTGCATGCTCACAGTCTCGCAATGTTCGCTAGCACATGCAAGTTACCATTTGATCCTAATCATCAGTTTTCAGCTGAGATTAGACATAGGCCTGCTATACCGGACAATCTTTTGAATTGGCAAGTATTTGTAAATAATAATCAAATCAATAGTTTTTTGACACTTCAAAATGAGTTTTCTAACTGTAATATAGATGAAGACATAACTATTGATGAATTTGATCAAGAAAAAGAACAAAAAATAGATATTTCAAGAGAAAATGCAATTCATATGCTGCACCCAACCACATTCACAGAAAAAGACATGAAGGATTTGAAATACATGGAATCTGATGAGATCATAGAAGATGAGACAAAAATCATTAATCTGAAAGATAATTATCTGCCCAAAGGATTAACTCCTTTGGAAGATATTTTTGACTCAAATGATATTCCATTTAGACCTAAAATGGAACCTGTAAAGGCTGATATTGAAGAATGCAACTTAGGAACTCTAGAAAATCCCAAAATGGTTAAACTATCCAAATCTCTACCAGAAGATCAAAAGGTTAAATATGTTGAACTCTTAAAGGAATTCCAGGATGTTTTTGCCTGGAGTTATGAAGATCTTAAAGCATATGATACATCCATAATTCAACACACTATACCTTTGAAGCTAGATCAGAAACCTTTCAAACATAAACTTAGAAGAATAAATCTTGTTTTATTACCTTCAATCGAAAAGGAAATTAAAAGGATGTTTGAAGCAGGGATTATAGCTCCTATTAGGTTCTCAGAATGGGTTTCTAATCTAGTACCAACAAGGAAAAAGACAGGAGAAATTAGACTGTGTGTCGATTTAAGAAACTTGAATAAAGTTTCTTTAAAAGATAACTATCCTTTGCCTAAAATGGACCATATTCTATAGAGGGTAGTGGGATCTTCTAGGATATCTCTACTGGATGGATTTTCAGGGTATAACCAGATTCTGGTTCATCCTGATGATCAAGATAAAACAGCATTTACAACACCATGGGGTACTTTTAAATATGTCAAAATGCCATTTGGAATCAAGAATGCAGGAGCTACATTTCAGAGAGCAATGGACATTGCTTTTGCTAAAGAAATACATGATTTTTTGGTAATTTATCTAGATGATTTAACAGTTTTTTCCAAAACTGATCAGCAACATTTAGATCATCTAAGGCAAGTGTTTATAAAGTGCAGAAAATATGGTATTTCCTTAAATCCTAAAAAGTCATTGTTTGGTTTGGAAGAAGGAAAGCTCTTAGGTCACATTATTTCTAAAGATGGCATTAGGATTGATCCAGAAAGAATACAAGCAATTTTGCAGATACCTCATCCCAGAAACATAAAAGAGTTGCAAGCATTCATAGGAAAGATTAATTTCTTGAGAAGATTTATTTCTAGTTTAGTTGAATTACTTAGATTGCTTACTAACATATTGAGGAAAGATTCAAGCATTGACTGGACTGTAGAAGCCAAGCAATCATTTGAAGAAATAAAAATGGATTTAACAAGAACACCAATTCTTACTAGTCCGAAGTTTGATAGAGATTTCATTATTTTTTCATTTGCTTCTGAACATACAATTGCAGCTGTTTTACTTCAAAAAGATGATCAAGGGTGTGAAAAACCAATAGCATTTTTTAGTAAAGCACTTAGGGATGCATCTTTGAAATACAATATTATGGAGAAACAGGCTTTTGCATTGGTAAAAGCAATTAAAGATTTCAGAGTTTACATATTATATTCTCATGTGATAGCTTATGTGCCTAATGCTGTAGTTAAAGACATTTTGACTCAAGATGGCATTGAAGGTAAAAGAGGTAAGTGGATAGCTACCATTTTAGAATATGATATTGAAATTAAACCAACAAAACTCATAAAAGGTCAAGGTTTGGCACAACTCATGACTGAAACTAATTGCCAAGCCTTAGACATTAACGAACTGGATGACGAACAGGAGATGGCGACTCCACAGATCAGTCAAGCTTTCTTAGATTCTCCCTGGTACACTGATATCATTCATGTTTTACTAAACCTGCAAGCTCCTCTAGGGTTGTCCAGAACAAAACAAAGATTTTTGAAAATGACATCATTAAGATATTGTATTTTAGATGGCACTTTATTTTGGAAAAATCATGAAGGGATCTTATTGAATTGTCTATTGAAAGATGAAGCTGATAAAATTCTTAATGAATTTCATGCAGGGGATTGTGGTGGACATCTATACTGGAAATCAACTGCAAACAAAATCTTAAGGGCTGGTTTTTATTGGACAACCTTATTTTCTAATGTTAAGAAATTTGTAACATCTTGTCATAAATGTCAGATATTTGAGGGTAAAAGAAAGTTGTTACCTTTACCATTAAGACCAATTTCCACAGAAAGACCCTTTCAACAATGGGGATTAGATTTTATTGGAGAAATTCATCCCTTTTCCTCTGGGCAACACAGATGGATTTTAACTGCCACAGATTACTTTACCAAATGGATTGAAGCTATCCCATGTAGACAGGCAAATGATTCTGTAATTATGGGGTTTTTAGAAACCAATATACTTTCAAGATTTGGCTGTCCAGAAAAGATTATAACAGATAATGCTGCTGCATTTAAGTCAAAGAAAATGATTAGTTTCTGCAATAAATATCATATTACTTTAGGCCATTCAATAGCCTATTACCCTCAGGGTAATTGACTTGCAGAATCCTCCAATAAAAGCCTTATTAATATCATCAAAAAGTTACTGGAAGAAAATAAAAAGAATTGGCATAAGAAACTGACCAATGCATTGTGGGCAGACAGACTTACAACTAAGAAATCAATTGGGACTAGTCCATATGAGTTAGTTTATGGCATTGAAGTAAGATTCCCATCATCTTTAGGAATTCCTGTTATGAAGTTACTTCAGGAGGCTCAAGTGGAACCAAATGATATTCAGAGAAGAATTAACCAAACAATCCACTTGCAGCAAACCAGAGAAGAAGTATATCAACGATCTCAAGTCTTGCAGGAAAAGTTAAAGAAAATGTTTGACAGAAGAACTAAAGTAGAAGATTTTCAACTAGGAGACAAAGTCCTAAGATGGGATTCCAGGAGGGAAGAGAAAGGGAAACATGGGAAATTTGATTTCTTATGGAAAGGGCCTTACATCATTCATGCCCTACAGGGGAACAACACATACTTTTTGAAGAAGTTGGACAATTCAGAAGCTGAGGAGGGACCAGTCAATGGTCGAATGTTGAAGCACTATTTTGATCCTATTTACTAGGATGTTTTGATTTTTCTAACTTGTACATAATATATCCTTTTCTAATGCAGTTTTGATTGGATGGTGACTTCTTGAAGTTGAAGCCCGAAGTGAAGGCCCTAAGCTTCAAAAGTTTCACTATCATATGTACAATAAAGCTATCAGAAGAAGGAAATTACATGGTTTAGTTTGAAGACATTTTAAGGCATCTGACCTGCTGTTCTTGACTTTTCACAAGGAAAAGCCATCCCCAAGTGGAGCCAGTGTTAGACTCCTATACTAATAGGTGTCATTTTTCATGATTGGCTTGATTAAAATATGGAATATGTTCAAACCTTTTTCTTGAGCAAAGGTGTTCCATATTCTTGAAAAACCAAAAAATCAAAAAATTTAAAAAATGTAAAGAGGGTATACCCTAAAAGAAAAATCAAAGGGTAAGAAAAATAAATTGGTCAAGAAAATGAAAGAAATGAACCCCAAGAAAAAATAGACCAAGGAAAGTGTGCAAATCCAAATGCCACTACTATTTCATTTTTTGTAATAAAGCAATTATGTGCAGCTTGTTAAACTTTTGCCACAATTCATGAAGAGTCAAACTGTATAAACTTGACTCATTCATGTTTCAATTTCATGTTGTAGAATAGTGAATAAATATCTGACCAAACAGTTTACTCTTGGCAGATAAGTAGATAGGTAGAGTTAATCAAAGGTGCTCAACAGTTTAATCTGAGCCCTTGGATGTAATAAGGGTAGAATTAGATAGATTTGCCATGTAAAAATAAGAGAGGATAGATAAGGGTTTGCAAGTCTAAATGCACCCTAATAAAAAAGAGACAATGGTAGTGTCAAGTAGATAGGGTAGGTAGATGGTGTTGCAAAGTTTCATATGATGAATGATGGTGCTAAATATGTTTAATCTTTTACCTTCATCACAAGTACTGAAGCAGAAAATACACTGGAAAATTCACAGAAAGCAAAGTCAAAATCATTAACTTCCCACATCACTTTCTCCCTAAGAGTTTTACTAATTTCCCCAAAGTGCAAAGGTATTTGAAGATTAAAAGGGCTCAAGGCATTTCCTTGACTTTTGGAGGGACCGGACCCTCGGCCTAATGATCTAAAAAGACCTAAGTACTTGAGATTATTTGTCATTATAATCATTCACTTTTAACCTTTTCCTAAGTAAAATCCTATTTTACTTAGGAAAATCATGCAAAATTCCACAATAATCCCTCAAAATCACTTACTACTCTATGTTTAAGTGTTGAAATTAAGATAATGTGATTTACTTTAGAAATCTTCACTTTCTTAGATGTGCAAAGTATTTTGAGTTGTCCTTGTCCCTTTGTCATATTAACATTTAACTCTATTTACTAAATCCCTAGTGAAAATGCCTTATCCTAAGTATATAACTCCTTTTACATAAATATCCATAAAACACATCTTATTATAAAGTTTAACCAAAGTATTTATTTCCCAATTAATCACTAAAAACCCACATTATGTGCCTTTTGGTTAAATATATCATTATATAATATTCCCGCCCTCATGATAAGTTAATTACATTGATTAATTTATCATATAATAAAAAAACATATATGAGAAAAGCTTTAAACATATGATATATATGTTTAACACAAAAAATAATAAACCTGAAGTTTTATTTTAAACTAAAACTTTGGAAATAATCCCATACCCGATGCCCTAACTCGAGTTAGAAATCCCGTTATATATCCCATTCTCCAACCTTAACTCGAGTTAGAAACTGAACCCCGCCGCAACCACCTTTATAACCATTGGGATTAATTAATTATCAGAGTTAATTAATAACCAGTCTTCGCCTATCAAAAGCCTCCCGGGATGATTAATTAAACAATAAATCGTTTCAAAAAACTCGACGGGCCCGCACATTAAACCCCCACTTACTCCAAGTCCCTTCCACCATCCGATCTCCCGCTATGAGATCTACGACTAGCATTCATTCCGCTAGCCATCCGATACCCGAATGATAACGCGCGGGGGCACAGTGGTTTTGAAACTTTCCTCCGTCCACGTGGCCATTAATCAGTGGAATCGTTGCCCTCGAGTTCAATACCACCATTGCCCATAAGTGGTGCGGGGATTACCGCTTACCGCCCGACCCCTGCACACGTCAGCCCGTACTGAAGTGACGACATTCCTCGAAAAATTAAAAATCCCTTTTAACTTGTAAATAAAACAAATTTCGTGTTTTTTCCCGTCATTTTCATTATTGAAAGCGACTGCGCCTTCTGCTGCAAAATTCAAATTTTCACTGAAATTTACTGTTCTATCCAATTTTGCTCCAGAATTCCGCCGGACCAGTGTTCAAGCATCCTCTTGCCACCACGTGATACCTGTTAAAACCCAGTTTGCCTCCAAGAACAGGTATTTATTCTTTTTCGTTCCGAACTTCAAAAGAAACTCTGTTTTCTTTGTTTTTCCACTGGATTAGTGATTAAATCTTATCGCTAAGATCATTCCCTAAGGTTTAAAACTATGAATTGTTCCCCCAAACCTGCAATTGCGCCAATTTCCCTCATTAAAACTGAAATCACGACATTTCTGTGAAGAAAACCCAGAAACTTCCATTTTGAACCCACAAGAACCAAAATGGAAGCCCCGGCAGCCCTGAATGTAACCCCATTGAATGCCCCCCACAGAGAGTTAGAATATTTACCCTTAGTGGATAAAGACTTCCAAATTAAAGACTTGCATTTCGATGAAAGTCCCCTTCGAAGTTATTTCGCTGCAGAGACGATTATTCGAAGGGGCAAGATGTCATTGGGTTGTGGGAATCCAATCTCCCGAGATATCTCATCCCCTCAGTCATTGCTTTCCCAGAAATTATCCACTATTGCCATTCTAACTATGATCCCACTCAAAGAGCTGTAATATCCCCTGACCAGAGTGTTCTTTTCCCCATTACTCCCCAAGCTATCAATGCAATGCTACATTTTGAACCTGATCAAGAGCTAACACCTTTGTCTATGGAAGAACTGATTGAAAAGTCTAATCAACTGTCTCCAGAAAAATTGAAATGCATTTGCCAAACTTTTATGTTGCCTGAACATCAACCTAAGAGGCCACCTCCATATGGTTTTGCTTACTTTAACAAGTTGGGCAGACTTATCCTCAATATGATATCCTTTGTTATGGGTTTCAATACAAGTGAATATGTTGATGAAATAACCTTGGTATTGCTGTCTATCATTACTCCTGGGCAACCTCCTGCAGTAAAATATGATTTTGCATCCTTCATTTCCAATAAAATCCATGACCAGTTCATGAGGCTAGATAATGAGAAAGTGTTCAAATATTCCTCGGTTATTTATCATCTCCTCATCTATTATCAATCAGAGAAGTTCCCCTTCCATGTTAAAAATCTTGATGCCAAGGGAAATCCTAGATCAGTTATTTTTTGGTCTGCCATAACTCATTCTTCCTATGAGTCTCCCTATTCCTATGCTGAGTTCATCGATATTTTTGTATATCCTGCAACTACATTGTTGACAGGAATTCCTCCTCCAAGGCTCAGTAATGAAATCAAGAAGACTTTGCAGCTGTCAAGGACATATAAAGTTGGAGACTGGTATTTATATCAAAACCATTCAGTCATCAGAATCTATGGATGTGAATTGCATCCATTCAAGCTACCAAAATATGTGCCCATGAGACTTTTTGCCTTGGAATATTTCAGGCAAATGAATAATTTTGATATGATTCATTTTTGTAGTGTGAAAAAGAAAGCCCAACTCAGGATTAAAAGTCAATTAGGTCCTTTCATCTGCAACTCTAGGGAGGCTGAGCGAGAAGCAGAAGATATACTACAAAGCCATTTCAAGTTCCAAAGAAGTTTCCGTTGGATTCCTTATGATCCATTTTTTTTTATTTGTGAAAAAAGAATGAAGAACAAGTCATCCCCATATATTCACCACAGGATTCCTGATATAGAACAATATGCTAACCAAGATGAATGGGTTGAAGGAACACTAGTTGAGGAAGAAAGTGAAGAAGACAAAATGAATAAAATTATGAAATATCTTGAGAAGAAATATGACCTTGAATCTTTTGCACAGGTGCAGGTACCTCATATTGGCACTTCTTCAGCAGGATATCTACAGCAAGGATTACAGGAAAGCAGTTCATCAATTGCAGCAGAGTCAAAAGGCAAAGGAAAGGAACCTGAAATATAGGTCATTGAAACTTTTATCATGGCAGAGAAACCTCAAACCTCCAGAGCACCTGATCAATCACAAGTTTCTCTCACTCAGGTAAAACATCCTGAAGTTTCAGAATTACAAACTCCATCCAATATGGAAATAGGAAAGAAAAGGCAGGTCCCAGATACTACTCCTCCCAAAGAATCCTCAGAGATACATCAAGCCAAAAAACAGAAACCAGATCCACTTCCAGATGTGGAAATCATTGATGAAATGTTTGATGATGGAAGGGAAGACAGTCAACTAACTAGCACAGTTAGTGAAACAAACACAGGCCAGAAAGGAAAAGCTTTGCAAAAGCAGTTGAGTACTGAAGTATCTTCTTTTAGGCCACCTAAAACAGATACAGGGGATATAAAAAGAATTTTCATTAATATAAAGGCAAAGAATGATCCATTGAGAATGAAAGTATATGATCAATATCTGAAAATGGCTCCACATAATCAGGAAAGGTTAATGTCAGCATTTGACATTTCACAAGGAAAAATGGTGATGAGCCACTTCAAGTCCAAGGTGTCAAAACCCATGACAGCAGCTGATTATATTAGGACCAATTTTGAGGTCCTGGCTAAAGACATTCATCCCTTGGACCAGATAGAGCTGCATAAACAAACTGGGGAAATGGTTTATTCCACTCTTACTGATAAGGCCATGGCAGCCCTAAGGCTGCAAGATTCTTTAAATAACACAAGCACCCAATTGCAAATTGAAAAGGCCTCTTCTCAGGCCAAAGATAACAGAATAAAGTCTCTGGAAGACATAATCATCAGCTTGGGTCACAATCCCAAAGATATCAAAAGCATTGAGGCACTAATTAAAAAGAAAGATGATGACATAGCTGCACTGAGAAAGTAGCTGAAATTGCCAGCCTCAAGGCATCCCCAGACCCAAGAAGTTTTGAAGGGAAATTCACAGGAAGAGATAATGGAGTTGCTCTTAAAAATGACTGAGCAACTAAGTGAAACAGAGAAAGAATTGGAACAAGCTTTACAAGAGAAGGAAGCTATCATGCAGGCATCAATCACAGAAGCTACTACAACTACAGGTACTACAACAACAAATCAACAAATAGAGCCAGCGCAGGTAAACACTTCTGGTTTGAGTTCTGATGAATTGGTAAAACAAATGGAAAGTCTAAAACTCAGAGTCACAGAACTTCAAACCACAAAATTGCAGTTAGAAAATTTGGAGCAGAAATATGATACATCTAAAAAGACCGTTGCTGATAACACCAGGGAAATTAAAAGATTGGAAATATTGGTTAAGGCTTTAGAAAAAGATCTTTCATTAGAGAAGCCTTTGAAGGAAATAAATGAAATTCTTTGGAACAATATAATTGAATTAATAAAAAGTATTTGGCCCTCTGTTCAAGAAATTTTTGAACAAAATGACTTGATTAAAGTAGCTCAGGAAGAAATAAACAAAACAAGAGATGAATTAAGGGGCAGACCTGAGCAGGCCAATCAACTTATACAGTTTTTGAACACCCGGACTAAGCAACAGCTTGCAGTGTTAGGAATTGAGGACAGGACCGGCACTATTTTGGAGATAAAAAGAGTTTTTACCAAAAGAACTTTTATGCAGAATTTGGAAAGGAAGTGCTCAGATATTCTGGCAAAAATTAATGCTTTCAAAGGAAAATTTCAGGTTCTATTGGACAGTGGGTTACCCAGTCCTATGCTCTCAGAGGACCAGATAATGGACCTGGAAACCTATGTTAAGAAAATAGATATCCATGCTCATAATACAACTGCTCATTCTATCAGTTTTCCAGAAGCAACGTTGCCAATAGGAAGAAATCTCTATGACAGGTTGAAGAATTTATTTCATCTTGAACATGAAATAAAGTATTTATTCCCTAATCAGCCCACTTTTTACAAACTCACAGAGGCCGATGAAACATTGAGAAAACTTAAAAGAACTATAATAGCAGAAGATCAATGGTGGAATGACTTATTGGAAATTCTATGAAATTTATCTTGAGGTTGAGAATTTTATCTTTTTACTATTATGTAAAGGATAAATAAGGAGCACAGGTTAAAGAGTATCAGTTGAACAGATTAAAGAGTATCCGTATAAACAAAGAGTATCAGACAAGCAAAGGAATTACTCAAAGGGACAACATCGAGCCCTATTATAGCACCTGCCTCCAGCACATCCGCAAAATGAGGAAACAGCACATCAGCAGTTACTTGTTATTCTGTCTACGAGACCATTTGTCTCCTTTCTTATTTGTAAATTACTCCTTAGTCACCCTAGATTATTGGCTAGGTTAGTGTGAGATATTTTCAATTATTTTTTGTATAAATAAACCCTCAACGAGAGTGTTGAGGGTGGATTCTACTACTTCGCTGTGACATTGATGTTTTTGGAATAAAAGCGTTTTGGAGAAATTTATTTGTTGCTTACTGGATGACAATTTGAAGCTCAGGACTTTTTGCAGGATTCATGTGTCGGACTGCAGTTCAATAAGTCTTTCTATCCTATGTTTTAAGTTTTATATCTGTCTATAATATCATTGTGTCCATTTCTGAATACTTGACATAAAAGAATAACTTAGAATTTACTTAATTGTACTCTGAGTTCAGTTGTGATTATTCTAAATGTTTTCCTCTAAATTAGTTATAAGCAACGAATTCTTAATTGATTTTTCTTTGCTAATTTAAACACTCCTGATTACTATAATAAAGAATTCTTCATTGCTCTTTGTTTGTAATCATTTCATTTCTTTCTTTTGAACATGGTGAAAGATTCTTAGCTGCCTTTCATCCCTTCAAAATCATCCCATCCACTTTAAATTTTAAGGATTGTTCTCTGTCTGCTGGCCTGCCACTGCAAGCCATCTTGTGTGTCGAATAGAAATCCGGTAAAGCCATCCTTTGACTCCATAGCCCAATGGGTAGAAATTTTTCAACCTTGCCCTAGTTTGTGGATTCCACCATTTTTCATACAAACTCTTGGATGTTTATAGCTAGCCTAAAACCTCTAAGAACAAAGATAAATCATAAAGAGAGAGCCCTCTCTGGATGCAGATTGGCTAGATTCTGTATCTGAAGGTTGGTTTGTGGTTACCTCGGGTATACTTTACTTTTCCACAACTTCAAGGAAAACCTGAGTGATAACACCTACACAACTTATGTCTTTTTTATCACTATCTCTTTTAGAGTTGGACAACTCATTTTATCAACCATGAACCTAGGCTTGTCATAGTTGCCTCCTTGGGAAATTTCTTCCCTTATGCTTGCCACTTTGACCCTTTAGAAATGTTTTTGTCCTTTCTTTGAGAAGTCAAAACTTGAACTGATATTTCTGTCTCTTTTTACCCCTTTGGTGAAGTGGGGTATTGGTGTTTAGGTCTGCCTCCTTTGATCCCTTTAGTTCTCATATTTTACCCTTTGAAACCTCACACTTTTTGTACCAATACTCTTTACCCTTTCAACCCTTGATGATGTGGAGTTAATGCCTCTTTTCCAAACCCTGAAGGGCAGGTTGAAATCCTCTTGTAGCCCACTGTTGTGATGAAGGAGGCTCTTTGTCATCATTTGACCATTTTTTTCCATCTCCCCAAACTTCTAGGTTTTAGGGCTGCTTAGAAAAAGTAAATAGTGTTGTCTTCTAAGTTCTCAAAAAACTTATCAAAACTCGTTAATTATTTCTAAAAAGTCTTCAATGAGCATTTGAAGGAGTTGAGGTGGCCTCTGCCTTTGTAACCCTAGAATTGATTCCTTGTTTGGTCAAAATAGTTACAAACCCTGATTCCCATCAAACACATGCTTGCTACTTTCTTCTTGATATGAATGGTCTCCTTGTAATGATTTTCTCATTACCTTACCCATTGCTAGTCTGATGGCTATTTGATCTTCTTGCATAAATGTGAGCAAACGGCAACTGTCCCCTTGCAAGATTCACACTTTAGGCCAAAAAAAACCTTCCTTGGAAAACCTTTTTGATCAGTTTGGACAAGATCACGTGTCCTTTTCTTCCTTGAAAGCAATTTCTTCATATAGGAAAAAATAGAGTTTGTAGTGCACCAAATCCACCATATGACTTTTTGAAACCCTAGGTGACCTAGTGGAAGGTTTCTTGGACTTGGTTTTTGGACTGAAACCTAGAACTTGGGCTTATCAAGTGTGAGATAAAATTCATGATAAAATAATGTTTTGAAGATCCAAAATCCAATGTACTTGATTTATCTAAAGATCCTACATAGATATTTTGGAGACCATCACTGCTAGGGGTACTTTTGGGAGACACAATAAAGTTGTTTGATTGGTGGGCTTAGGTAGCAGTGGGGGTGTTTAGGCATAAAAAAAAACAAATGATTTGGGTTAAAGGTGACAAGATATAGACAAACTGAGTGACATGAGACCTCAATGGGTTTTCTGGGAATGGTAAGAAAAGCTAGACATGATGAAATGGTGAAATAGTGAAAATTTATCTTATGGATGATGAAGGCAGTGAGATTTCTAGAACTCACAATGTCTATAAACTTTCTTTCTAGAAATCTTAGGATAATCATTTAGTCATCAATCAAGGCTAAAAATTACTGATAACTAACACACACATTTCAAATTGTTTTTGTTTTTAGTTTATAATGGCGTATTAGATTATAAAATAATGATCATAAAACAAATATATATATATATATATATATATATATATATATATATTCTAACATACATACATCACCATCACCTTTATATTTGTATATAGTACACACATTTCAAATTGTTTTTGTTTTTAGTTTATAATGGTGTATTAGATTATAAAATAATGATAATAAAACAAAAACATATATATATTATTGGATTCTAATATACATACATCACCTTTATATTTGTATATAGTACACACATTTCAAATTGTTTTTGTTTTTAAAACAAAAACATATATATATTATTGGATTCTAATATACATACATCACCTTTATATTTGTATATAGTGCATATTAGATTATAAAAGGGAAAAATATATATATCTATGTTCAACCCAAACATATCCACAAAGCTCTTCATGACTAACAATTCAACCATTCGTTCATATTTCTCCAACCTTTTCAATACAAATTTCTATCTTTCTTTCTTATCAATTAATGTTGTATTTTTTACATTATGCATGAGGTATTAAATTTCCATGCCACAATACAAAGAAAAAAAAAAAAACACACAATGAATCTAACCAAAAAACGACATTAAAATAATGCATGAAATCACTATCTTGGCTCTTTGAGCCTCTCTCTCATCGTTCCTCGACACATATTGATAAACTACTACATATGAATGTTACTTCTCGTGTATCTTACGTGTAGTATTATATCATTTAACATATTGAAGGTGAGCATAGCACATTCCACCACCCTCCACGTGGTGCAACGTTAACAATGACTCCTCCATCGAGCTATTCCCATGACTCCTCCATGGGAATAATGTTTACAAATAAACCTCTTGCGTTCATCTGTTCCATCCTACTGTTAGGTGTTAAATGCAACTACTCAAACTTATATTGTAACTACTTCTTGCTTCGTTTCCTGCCAGTTGTGCCAATGATTTCATTTCAGTTATGATTCTTGTTATAATTAGAACATATAATAGTTAGAATGGAGTTACATTGCACTATAATTATTCTGTTACTCATTCACATCTTGTGGCAGGACTCAGTGAAATCAATGGCACGAAGAAGAGAGCGTAATAAAACAAATCAGTTTTAAAACCCTCTAATCATATGCGATAAAGGAATATGCTACAAAACTAGCGTGCTTAAATGGAAAGGATACCAAGATTCTCAAGAAACTTGATTATATTTAGTAGCAATCAAATATTCCCATTAGTATTACATTTAACCATATTTACATGGTAACATCAACAATACAGTTTTCAGTTTGATGGTGTATCGTTATCCTTAAAGATCAATTTTTATTCAATTTTGTGGAATCTCGGGCTTGAGTCTCAAACTTTTGTAGCTAGCATCTTGTTATCTATATAGAGGAGGTTGTGTTTTGTAGCAGGGGTTTTAGAGTTTTGTCAAGAATGAAAATGCTACGCTACTGTACAATGTTTTCTTTATCTATTTATTGAACCATGAATGCTTGAATGGGAGCGAATTGGAAACGATGTTGTTGGCAATTCTATTTTGTATTATTCTGAAACCATTTTGATTCTATAGTGTTAATATTAATACCAATATTTGACTCTTAGTTCAGTTATTTTATATTATTTTTTTTTGTTTGCTTACAAAATCATTTTTCAATAATATGAATGTTGTGAATATGAGGAAGTATTTTAAGCTACTTGCTTTCTTTACAATAATATTATTACAGCCAAAATATTTGATAGATTTATATCATCAAATATTTCGTTGTGTTTTTATTTTACATTCATATGCATATGGACTTACATTAATGTTAATTTGTGTAATATTTATATTGTTTTTTATTTGAAAAGATCAATGGATGAGAGATTAATAGATTTAAATATTTTAATCATTGTATTTATCTTTATCCTCCATACATATATGCTATTAGTGATATGTGTGGATTTTGCAGTTTGTTTTGAGTTCATTTCATATTATTTGTTGAGATTTTAATAACTTGCAGGGGAATTAAAAGCAATCCTTTTGCCATATCCACAACTCTCAAATTGTTACTTGTTATTCATATACATATCATTTGATAGATTCATTTATATTTTCTTGGAAATTTTGTAGATTGTGTATTTCCAATTATTCTTTCAATAATATTTTTTCAATTAATCTTCAATTGTCGAATATACTATCTATCTTTAATTTCCATGGATATAAGTTTGAGCCTAGGCCTGTATATACATCATTAAAACATAGAATTGCATTTAGAGTAGGCTTTATTTACTGTGTTTCCCTCATATTTTGAAAAAATATTAAAAAATATTCTTTCCTTAAATAAATTCTCCATTCGTTGGAGCATCACCTCATGAAGGGTAAATTGGTCCCAAAATTCGAGTCAGGATGGCCATTAACAAAAAAGAGTCACATCGAGGCTCCAACAGGGAAATTCCTCCTATGTTGAGTCAGGACAATTCTAGATTTCAACACAAATATCAACCAAAAAAAAAAAGAGAAAACCTACAAATTTGTATTATTATTGGCTAAAACATGTGGTGAAATAAACTTATATGCATCCCAGGCATCCATAGAATAAATAAAGTTTGTTTAGGGACTCAACCTAGATCACATTAATCCATAATCCCAATGGGAAATGAGAGTGATTGGGGAAACCCACAATTTTTTAATGTGTATCCTTGAAGTTACACAATGTGGTAGTAGTAGGATGTTAGTTGAACAGTTACGATGATAAAGGAAGTCTTGAAATAAAGCTAAATGATCAAGTTTCACACTATCAGCAACTCAATGTGAGCAAAGGAAAAAGTGAGATAGGGAATTGAAGTGCCAACAAAAGCATATACACCAAGGATTATCACTAATGGGACATGGGACATATTTCCAAGTGACATATGGAAGCTCTAGTTGACAATCCATTTGGGTCCCAATAAAATTTCCATATTGATGAGTCTGAAGTTTTTTTGGGAGAAAGGTGTGAATTGACATCAACAACCATAATTAACTATTCACACTATGAATGTACTAAAAACCAAGGTTTCAAAGGCAAGACAACTTGGGAAATAAAATTTACCACAAATAAAATGGAGACATGTAGGTGAAGACTTGTAGGAGGTATAATGTTATAGGAGAGGATAGTATGGAAGTATACATTAGACAATATTTTAACTTTCACATGTAGAATTGAAGCATTTTTGAATTCCCTCGAAATCAGGGTCTGTTAAGTCCCTATATTAATAGTGTAGTCCCTTATTATGTTAGTGTAGTCCCCATTATTGTTATTGTTGTACCCCTATAACCCCCATATTTTTATTATTGTGCCCTTACATTATTATTGTTAGGTCGGCTAGGATTACATTGTGGCCCCACTAGGATTACATTGTGGCCACATGGACTCCTATATATAGAAAGGAGATTTTTTCATTTGTATCATCCAAGAATTGTTCATTCATGTAATGTATTGGAGGTTTCCCCCTCGAAGTGGCCTATTTCTAAGGCGTTGATATCTCTTTTATTCTCTTTTTGGAGTTGGTTTCACAACATTTGGTATCAGAGCTTTGGATTCTAGGGTTTCGCTGCTCCAAACAGGTCATCGTGGAATTTTCGCTATAATTTTTTTTCTACGAAGGTTCAGAAGATGAAATTTTTATAGTGCGAATCTGAAATCCTGAGGAAAATCGTCGCATTAATTTCAGATTTTGGTTCGCAATATTTTTGGAGATATGATCTGTGGAAGTTAGGGATTTCTGCAGGCTCCTGAATTTAACCTAAACAGGTCATCGCCGAATTTGCGCTATACCTTTTCTTCTACGTAGTTTCAGAAGCTGAAATGTTTAGAGAGCGAAGCTAAAATCCTGAGGAACATCGTCGCAAAATTTCATAGCTTGGTTCGCAACAGTTTCGGAGATATGATCTATGGAAGTTAGGTCTTTGTCAGGCTCCCGAATTTCATCTCAAAGAGGTTATCGTGGGAAAATATTCATAACTCTCTCTCTAAGCATCGGATTAGAATTCTGTAAAAATTTTCCACAAGTAAACGGATTGTAGTTTCGTGTCTATCAATTTCAGAGCCAAAGGAGGAAACAGTGACACGTGGCAAGTCGTACAAGTTCACTCTACTGAACCAGTCCATAATTGGGTCATTTTGGGAGATTGGACATAACTTTGCCTTGAAGAATCCAAATCAGGTCAGACCTGTGACATTTGAAAGAAGCTTCAGAGGGCTACTACAAGGTGGAATTTTAGATATTGAGGATCTTCAATTATAGAGATAATTCAATTTCAATATCGATCTCCTCAAAAGCAAGAAAAAAGTGTATATTTGGTTTTTAAAATTGTATAACGTTTGTTTAAAAAAGAAGTTTTAAGTGATTCCAAGGGCATATTTTAGAATTTTTATCAGTATTGGGTTCTATAATGCCTCAAAAAAATAATTCCATACCCATTAAGCCCTCAAAAAGCTATACTATGATGCATGAAGAGGAATAATTGCAGTATGAGATATCAAAATTATGGTACCAAGTGCAACAAATTTCGATCTTACAAAGAGAAACCAAAGATGACATAGATGGTTTAAAAGCAGAAATGGAGGCTAAGTTGGATGGTTTGAAGGATCAAATAATAGCTAATATGGAAGATAAATTAGTGGAACATCACATCGAGCATCAACAAGAAGTTCTCCAACTCTTAAAGGACAACCTAACTTTGGTGCAGAATCTAATGGAACAACAGGAAGATCAAAATCACATCGAAAGAAGTTCTGAAGCAGTCAGAGAAACAAGAAATCGATAAGTACGATCAATTTCAGAGTATCTCAGCAAGTCGAAGAACTTTCCTGTAGAAGATTCCACATGGGAGGATAAGAATTTTATACAGAAGCATCAAGAAATAATCAAGCATTGAGGACAACACTTTTTTGAAGGAGAGGGGCATGTTAAGTCCCTATATTAATAGTGTAGTCCCTTATTATGTTAGTGTAGTCCCCATTATTGTTATTGTTGTACCCCTGTAACCCCCATATTGTTATTATTGTGCCCTTACATTATTATTGTTAGGTAGGCTAGGATTACATTGTGGCCCCATGGACTCCTATATATAGAAAGGAGGTTTTTTCATTTGTATCATCCAAGAATTGTTCATTCATGTAATGTATTGGAGGTTTCCCCCTCGAAGTGGCTTATTTCTAAGGCGTTGATATCTCTTTTCTTCTCTTTTTGGAGCTGGTTTCACAACAGGGTCTACCATTTTTTATGGCCTCTACAATTATTAGGGTCAATGAAGGTTACTATAGGCAGAGAAGTATCCATTGCAGACTTGATTTCAATAAATGGAAAATTAAGTGTTTCAGTTCGCTTCAAGTTGAAAATGAAGACACGAGATTCAAAACGGAAAAATAATTGATGGGAATGGAAAGAAATCCAAATAGATCCAATTTAGAAGATGGATTCTTCAATGCAAGGATATTCATCCACCCAAACACTATGTAGAAGTAACCAACAACAATGTCTCTCCTAAAAGAATCAAGCTTGAATATTTAGACCAAAATGTGGTAAGCTATAATGATTAAAAGGCCTAATAAGAAAAACAAAACTAAAGTGTAGTGAAGATAAAAAAGAACTCCAAAACCCATATTTCCAAGGTTATCTATTACACCTAGGTTCCAAAGGGAAATCATGTTGAGAACCAAATGAATAATACTAATATGTGAAAATTTTGAAGTTATTAATATCTCGTGTTGGCCCTCAACAACTACATCCTAATTCAAAACCACCTCTCCATATCCAACATTTTTATTATATATGTAAAACCATATTACACTGCACAAACTAATCATGTATCTCACTGCAGGCTTCTCAAGAATATGATAAAACAATGTCCTACCCATTTCATGCCCTTCTCAAAATCCCCTAATTTTCAATTATACCCTAAAAGTATAATTATGTACTAAAAGATTAGAAATGAGAATACTATAATAGATCTCCTTCTCAAAACTGTCTTTCCAGTATGGTGCCATAATTCTCTTGCGATCTTGAAGATATGTTACACCATTCAATAATTCTAACAACAAATAACAAGCCATGTTGTAATGTAAATAAAAACTAGGAATCCTATCAGGAAGGTTAGCTAAGTGTCAGGAATATTCAACTTCTTGAAGTATAATAGAAGAGGATACCCAATTCTTCTAAAATTTGATATCTTATGATGTGAATCCAAGAGTGGTACAAAACTTGATGTAATCTAGACAAATGAACCTTATTCGAAAATGAAGACAAGAATTCACACTCTTGTCTTACACAAGTTCTTGTGATATTAATATCAGGGTCAAAAATAATTCAAGGAATATCACTAACAACACTATTGCATGGGCCAGATCTAATTAAATAATATGTAGTGTTGGTTCAAGACCAGGTTCTAGAAAAAGGCTTTCACTCAAGTGTAAGTATATAAGCTTGAAATACTATTCATATGAAGTTAAACCATAAAATACAAGGAGGTTTTGATATTTAATAAAGAAGTAGATGAAACATTCCTTGAAAACAACATTATCATGTATATAGAAGAAAGGAACCACATGGCACATTTTTATTGTTAGATGATTTATCCCATCTACATTAACACATGACAAATTCAATGATCTTATAGGTATGTATTGAAATACTCATGTATTGTAGGAAAATATTACAAGATTACTACTTCTCACACATGAAGACAAAGTAGCATACATGCCATATTTCAAAAAGGATATTCTTTGTGTATTTATTGAAGAAGAAGATACCTAAAGTCTCTAGAATACTAATACCAGATGTTACACTACTGTGAAAATATTTGAGCAATGGCTTTTTTGAAAAATATGTCTTGCTTTGTATTGATAATAATTATATTGGTTGAAATATGATCCAATGTCATATGATTATTTGAATTTTATGGAGTTATAGCTTATCCATAGCTTGATAAGGCTTGAACGAATCCTCTTTCTCAAAATGTATCTTGGGTAACTGCACAAGAAATTTAATCAAAACTGTCAGGGATGAATTGTGCATAAGTATCATACCCATTCCAAAATTATTTGGAAAATTGAAGTGTTATACATTGGATTGAAGTTTTTGGGACCTATGTTTCTTTTGGAAATGTTGCATTTCATTTCATAATTTTTTTACAAGAAGGATGTTATATTGAAGACATGAACTTTGAAAGATTCCTTGCATATGTTGCTCATTAAGATATACTAGCCTACAAAATTTATAATGGACTATTACCTTGATACATCCTTGATTGATTTTATCACATACGGATTTTATGGTTTTGGGCATTTGGATTTTGGAAATAAAAGTTGCATGTGAAAAAGGTTAGATAAAAAATGGAATTATACGGTTTTTAAACCCTAATGGTCTACAAGGATTGATGAGAAATACCTAAGGTTAGTGGATAAAACCATAGAGCTAGCCATAAATCCATTTTTTCACTAAAATAATAAAAACCTAACTTATCTGAAGAAGTAATAACATCATATTGATTCAAGAACATATAAATATTTGTAATTGGAGTAGTTAGAGATGAACCAAGAATATGTATTCAAGAAGAAGTCCTATGTCCAAAAGCTTAGTATATTATGGAAATAATAAAAACATCAAGATTCAAGAAAAGAAGAGCTTATCTAAATGTGAGTATGTCTCCTAAATGAAAATTTATAAGGAGCATGACTAAAATTTCAATATAGAAAAAGGTACTAGCTATATCAAGAAAAATAAGGTAATCAAGGTAGAATACTCATAAGAAAAAATTACATGAAAAAAAAAGAATTAGACCCCTAACTTGATCTGTATATCATACCTAAAATGAACCAATAAATATCCATCTCAACTAATTTGATTTCAAACATGGCATGACAAGAAATAAATTGAGAATAAAAATACCTCCAACTCACATAAATTGAGTTAAAGGTAGATAAACAATCATTAAAATAACAAAATAGATTAAAAAACATTTTTGTGCCTAAATATTAATTAATAAGACTCGAGTGCTTGAATACCTGAGTGATATCATCTTTGTTTCAAGAATAATCTATCAGAGTAGTCTAATATTGGAGCAAGCATCCCTTGATTTGATGAATCAACAACAAAATCAACATTGACTTTGTTGTTTCTCTGTTGGATTGAGGGAGGTTTGGTCTAAGATTATCTAAATCCTAATTTATTATATACTGAATAGGGCCAACCATGTGAAGGTGGGAGCTCTTATGGCCCCTTCCCCACACCATCACATCAATCTCAATTCCCCAATGCCCAATATATCTACTAGAAAATAGTTTAAATAAACAAATTATAATTCATCCAAAGACATTAGAAAAACAAAAAAATCATAAAGAAACATATAGAAATCATTCATTAACTTATAGCATTCGTTCGTTCATTCATTCATTCATCATAGACAAAAAATAATTATCTCAATAATTTTACCATCAAAAATATGTTTTCATAACATGGTACATGATGTTTCTAATGATATAACTAGTGAATCATTTATTTTTATTTTTCTTCACTTTTTAAAAGAATTCAAAAATGACTTCATTAATGGCTTCTTCTTCTCTTTGGTTCTTTTAGCCTCTATATCTCTCATTGATGACCTAATAATTTAATCACGATGTAATCGAGACTACTGTAAGAGGGGAGTATCATTAGCTGTAACAAGAAATAAATGTTAAATTTTAAAATTTTGTGTTATTATTACAAATATTTAATTAATAAAAGAGCACTAAAGTGTTCTTTAGTTTCTTCAATAGCAGGGGAAAGAAAAGTAGTTTATGATGTGGCAATATGTTCCTCTTCTTGTGTAGCCACATCTTGGACATGATCTGGAGTTGAAACAAGAAATATTATAACTAATACACCATTTTCAATTAAATATTTTGAATTGTAATACATACTAAATTTTTCATAGCACGTGAAATATTTCCATAATTGAGATGCACACCACCTTCATTGGGTGCCACTCCATTGACACTAGGTTTTGTTTTTTCATTTATTTCCTACTTAAAATTCTTAAACACATTAGTTTATTCCCAAAAATAATAATTAATATATTATACAAGTAATAAATTATAAGCATTCATCATTTATTTTATTTACCCGTATGTCGATGGTAGTGCTGGAAGATTTTTTTCCCCAAACTTCTTCTACATCCAACCATGACTTGATAGCCATGCTTGTAAGAAAGCTTGAGGTCTTCCTTGGTTCAAGGGTAATTGAACTCGAACACCTAAAAATTTTCATAAAAACATGAATTTTGGTTCTTCTATGTAATTAAATTAAAATTGTTAACAATTATTATTTCGATGCAATTGAATTTTTTTATACTTACAATTCATGTAGCTAGTTTGGAGTAACCACCTAGGGAAAGTTTGTGTTGCTTGTGTTTTTCAATTCTGGCTTTTGTGGTTTTGGATGTATATGGAGCCTATATTAAAAAGTTTAAAGTACGTAATTAGATGTTGCAATGATGATAAAGAATCAAAATCCCATTATTAGAAGAGTTTCATACCTTCCTAAGTTGGGTGGTGTCTTTCCTTGTTTTCGGTCACACTTATCCCTTGCATCATCCAGGATGGTATCCCACTCCCTCTTAGGAATATTTTGAGTACCCTCACACTGAGGAGTCTTGAAAATATGAACCATATATTGGTCTTGCGGATAGTTTAAATGCTTCCCTTCTTTTGAGGTGAATCTAGACTTGTTGAAGGAACTGACACTGAATAGACCAAACAACTTGCTAATGAGCTCATCTTTTAACTTGGAACTTTGGGCATTCAATCGTAAGACCATGGTGTTCCAAAGTGATATATATTAGATTGTTATATTTCTTTTCATCCAATTTAATGCTTTTTGAGTTGAAAAAGTGGAGGAATCACCTCTTAGGAACATTTTTATCGACAAGACCTAGTTTGGAAAATTAGGGTCTAAAACCTTCCAAAGTATTTTGAGGCATAAAATAAATTTTTTTGGGGTTAAAAATATGTTTCCTAGTGTGAAACATTTTCTTCCTATTCTACGCATAGAGATATTCAAATGATGCAAGAATCATGTCAATCAAAGTCTATATGCGAAATTAATGTCACGCATAAGTTGACCTTCCTGTTTTCACCACCATAATCTGAGAGGATGCCACATTAGCCCCCATTATTCATGAAAAATGGGATATCCATGTGATTATGAAGTATAATACTCTAGAACAGTCTATATTGTAACTCCTGTTAAGAGTTCAAGTAGTCAAGCCTAACCGCTAGTAGGCTATTGGGTTGTGTCATAACTAGGCCACTAGGAGGAAAAGGGGTTCCATTCTTTTGAGTGAATTTGTTTCATAGTTGAGAAAAAATAGCAAATATGGATAGGATATAGAGCACAAAAATAGGATTTTTGCAGTATATTAGCCCATAGGCCATAGCCCATAGTTCTTTGTAATCGCAGACATTTTATATCTAGAGAAAGAGAGCAGAGTGGCCTCACCTTCTAGTCGGGTTTTGTCCCAATATGGTTTCCTAGGTCATATCTTGTGACAAATCTATGTGTGTGAGATTATTTTTCATTTTTCTCTATTTCTACATAATTTTAATTTGTATGCCGACATTATTAACAATAATATAGAGATCTTGAAATCTAAAAGGAAATAAAATTTTAATAGTGAAAATTTTCATATTTTAAATATTATTTTATCAAATCTATTGTGGTGAAAAATCAAATGGAATATTCATGATATTTTACAGCTCACAAATATATCTAGATTCAAATCATTCAATTGTTTATAAATTGTATCATTTCGTGCAAAACGATATTATCATTATTTTAAAATATCGTAAATTATACATAAATCTCAATTAGGTTGTACATAATAATTAGAACACTTATTATAAACTTGGAATCTTTTCTATTTTCACAAGGATGTGATCATCATCTACCAAAAAAGTAGCTATTAATGATCTCATTCTAATGACATGGGTAGATCTAGGAAAGCATCATTCAAAATGTGCAATGTCACTGTCAGCATTTCGTGCACATTTTGGCCTGTGTTTCTCAAGCGGTGTAGTAATAAAAGTTTACCCTGGGGTGTACCAATATGAGTGAATGGCATGTTACTCACATGAAGATATTGAAAAAGGGTACTAGTATTATGTTGCGTCGGTGTAGGAACAACGTCGGTACCAACATCGGCCTCCATAGGCCTACACTAAAAAAAAAACTCATCCAAAAAAACCTATAAAAAATAAAGAGTTCTTTTATAAAGGAAATGCACAAGTATAAAAATTAAAATCATAAATAAATAAATTATATAATTAAGTATCTTCATGCTTACGCACTTGAGATAAATCTTCTGCATCAATATTTTAATTATTTCCTTTTTTATTGTATCTTCAGCTAAATATCAACCAAACAAGTGAGTTAGTTATTTGATCTTCTGAGAAGCTTCTTTATTGTTTGCACTAGGTCTATGGACAGATAGATTTCTTCATCTTTAATCTCTTCCATAAGATGATCTGTGCACTGATCTAATTTTGGTTCCTTCCTGTTGTCACCCTAGGAAAATGGTGTTGCTAACAATGTAATGTCATATTATTGTTCATAAGAATTTTTTTACATGAATACGTTATAACAAGTTCATAAGAAATTTTTTTATATGAATGCATTATAGTAAGTTACAAATACAACTAGGGACATAAAAATGAGGACATGTTGGACCACCTATAAACATAAATCATGAGAATCATTAACGAGAGGTTACATACCACCCCCATAATAGCAATGTATGTATATGTTCTATTCAACTTATAATTGATCAACAACTCTTCTCTTGCAACTATTGATTTGTATTTCACATATGAATTCACAGTTTCCTTCATGTCCCTCAAATGCAACTAGGTTTCTTTTTTGGTCTCAGGTTGTGTACTATTTATAAACCCTAAAATATTCCCAAATTATTTTGGCCTTCTGTCAGTAAATATAGACACTCCTTGATTTTGATCACTATCTCTTAGCTGTATATAATTTGTAGCCAATTTTTATCTTTGCATACCTCCCGTATATCAGATCCACTATCTATAATTGTAATAGGGTCAAACATACTCCATCAATTCAGTTTATCCGTCGTAACAAAATCTGTATTTCATCCACGCAAAATAGCCCCAAAGCAGGTAGTGATGATGGAGCAATGTGATATATCCTCTCATAGAGAAAAAAATTAATGTTTACGTAAGGAAGGTCCTTGGGTACCCATCGTTTTACTAGATGCTTATACCTCAAGGGAACCTCCAGGCCGTCTATGTTCTTAGCATCAAAAGAGCATGACCCCCTTCAGTAAGAAAAAATTCTATGCATTTACAAAATTTTCTTCTAATCTTCTCACCTCTAATTGATGATTTATGTCTATTAGACATGCTATATCTCTAAATTTCCTCCACTCTACCTGAACTTCCCTTACTCGATGAAGAAAAATCTAGTAGGTTCAATGATCTACCTGAACTTTCCTCACTCAATCCCCTTATCCATCTTGGCCCAATTGCCCAAGGGTATGTACATAATGCACAATGGAGCTTAACAGATTCCTTTCTATGTTTTTCCAAAATTCAGCAGCCATGTGTAAAAACCAATGATTTAAAAAAAAAAAAATCTATATGATATTTACATATCATATTTTGAGGAAGTGAAAGGCTTTATTGATTTTTTCCTGACCAAAGCTGCCTAGAAGCAAACAAATTGTCATCATTTCCTGTAGGTCTCACTTGATCAAATATGGGGAACCACACATGATGAAATGCATTCTCCCAAAATGCCGATGTGACTTTATGTTGACTCTCATTTAACAAATAAAAAAACTCATCAAGGTCATAATTTCTCACTTTTGTTAGAGGATCAGATTTTCTGGCAATCCTAGAATTAGACCTTCTATAAGCCAATCTTCATCAACATAAAGTAGAGAAATGGCCTTCGAGATAATTCATCGATATCTTTTATTGTTAGTATTTCCAATAAGACAAATGAAGTAGTCCATGAAGCAATCCCTGGCAACCTATAAGACCATACGGATAAATTGGCATCACCTTTGCTTTGGTTAACATATACCCCACTTGACTAATCCTAGCTATTGTTACATGGGATAACCATATGTGATTATTAGTGAAAGCTCTTAGGCTTTAAGGAGGGTCATTTTTATTGAGAAAGCTCTTAATAGTGACCCACATCAGTGTGTTAAAATAATAACGACGTCGGTTTCTGGGATTTAAAACATAAAACAGGAATTCTAACAGATTGGTGTTCTTCTAAAACTAATCGCACTGCTGTGATTCACTAAAAATCGCACTGGGGCATTAAAATAATAACCACATCGGTTTTTGAGATTCTGAAAATAAGAAAAGGAATTCTATCATATCGATATGCTATGAAAATTTAGCGCATCCATAAGTTATCTTAACCGACGCGCATTACTCGAAAATGTACCAGTGCAGCATAATACTTTGGAGCAGTGCATCAACTATTTAGAAGAGAAAATTTGAAAGCTATGGTAATTTACTCAAACCCCTCCATAGTAAATATTTTAAATTTTATTGTTGATTTTACTAAAAAAATTACAATTTCTCTTAGATTTAATTAAAATTCAGAATTAAAAAAATAAAAAAAATAAAAACCTGCATAGTAAAAATTGTACTATTGATTTTACTAATAATGTTTTCTACAATCTTTGTTCCTATTTATATTTAATTAAAATTTCGAAAAAGACAAAAAAAAAACTTACATTAAACTCTTGTTTATGTGACTGCAAAATTTCACCTTAGGGTTTAACTCCCTCTACCACTTCACAATTAGGGCTTTTCATTTTAGGGATTTTAGATTGAAGGGGTTTTTATTTTATTATATATAAGGTGTTTCATGTGTAAATCATGGGGACCAATTGTTAAATGGGATCCAAACCCTATTGGCCCTGCCCATTTTCTTAAAAAAATACTTGTATTTACCATTGCACTTTATTTAATAAAATTCATTGGCGCTTCATGTTTTATATAACGCACTAGGGCGCCCATGAAAAATAACACTGTTTAATCAAAAAACATGTTTTATTTTATTTTTTATTTTTGTTTACTGTGATGGTGGTGCTTTTATCGTTACATATCGCACTGTCATAATTTAAAGTTAAAAAAGAAAAAAAAATCGTTATTGATGCTCAAAAAATAATTGCCCAGTGCATTTGCTAAATTATAACACATGGGTGCCCCATCTTTTATATAACGCACTAAAACACCTTTGAAAAATAGCACCATTAATTCATAAAACATGTGTTTAGTTTTTTGTTTTCATTTTTTACTGTGATAGTGGTTCTTTTATTGTTACATATTGCACTATCATAATTTTTTGTTTTTAAATGAATTTTCATTGTCGGTGCTCAATAATTAAACCCTCCATGTGTTTACTAAAGTATAATGCACCAGTGCCTCATTTTTATATAACGCATTGGTGCGCCTATGACAAATAACACCATTAAGTTAAAAAACATGTGTTTATTTTCTTGTTTTCATTATTTATTGTGATGGTGGTGCTTTTATCGTTACATATCACACCATCATAATTTAAAGTATTTTAAAAAAATAGATTTTCATTGTCATTTTTAATAATTAAATGTTGATGTGTTTACTAAATTAAACGCACCAGCCCATTTATTCACATAAGCGCACCAATTTCCAGAGATTTTTTTGGCTGAAAATTATGTGATTTATTTATAAAATATATTTAATGGTTTCTATATTAAATGGTATGGGTTTTATATTCATAAAAATAAAAAAAATAAAAAAAATTGAGAAGTGGTCAAGTATCAAAATCATTGATAAAAAAAATGATAGCACATCCAAAAAAGAAGAAAAGACAAGTTCTTTGTAAATTATTTACAAAATTAATATGTTTGAACTATATGTAAGTTTACCCAATATGTATTGGTTAGTGTGTTTCAAATGGAGAAAGCTCGATAATATTATTTCTTATCTAAGTGTAGAAGAGCGTAAAACTCTAATGGAAAATTTGTAGAAGGATTAATCAGATGAATGAAAAAATACTATTCAATATGAGTCTTTTTCTTTTGAATGTTCATTAATAATATACTTAAGAATATTAGATAGCATCTTTCAAAAAATCTAATAATTCACATATGCTTAATGTTCTATAGGAACCAACAATGAAGGAAAATAATGTCATTCTAAGTAAAAAATATTATAGAACATGTAAATGATGATGAATTAGTACTTAGCTCATCTGTAGTGGTGTTGAATGTTAATGAAAGGGGGGGGGTCGGGGGATTTTTACAGAACTATGAGGGATATAGTGGAATGAACGTATAGATGTACTTTCCACTTACAATACAAAAATAAATCAAATGATTCTAAGAACCGAGTTATATTAAAACTACAAGAAGTGTTTCCATAGCAATGGTCAATAAGACCTGTCAGACTTGTAATAAAAAAAACATACAACAACAAAAAAGATTCATTCAAAAAGTGATATTACTAACTAAAATTCTTTTCTAGAATTATATGTATATATTACTACAAAGAATTAATTTCTTAATATCAATTTTGTTATATTTAGTTTTCATAGATCAATATAAAAATCGTTTATTACTTTTTCAGGAAGATTATGAAAATATCAAAGGATCAACGAGATGATATCTAAAACATGTTGGTGGGAATGTTAAAAAAAGTGTACAAGGATATGGTTAAAGAAATGGACATAATTTCATCACAGGAGGAGTGATCTCAACAACAACGTGCTTCAAATATATGTAACCATAGAATTTTTCTATTAAGTACATATAAACAAATAATTTAGCATTAAATATAAATTTTCAAGTATTTTCTTATAGAAAAGAAAACAAAATGGAGCCAATTCAACATATAAAATAAGACGACAAGGAAGAAAATGGTTAATATCAAAGTTTGTGAGTAATTGTTAATATTTCGTTAAATGAACTTAGGATTTCATTTTTGTATATTTTAAGTTGTTTTACAACAACCATCATTGAATTTATTCAAATAGGTGCTAACATACAAAGAAGAGCCATCAAAAGAATTGATTAACATTGGATTAAATATGGATTGTGAGTATATGTTGGCATATGAAAAAATAATTGTCGATTTTTTAAGTATCTATGTTGTTTTACTTCTCTGAATTTATAATTAATAGAACAAAAACAATCCTTTATATTAAATTTATGATTTATTATGGGGTATAAAACTTGCAGGAAACAAAGAATGGAAGTACGCCAATAGAAGAGTTGTTGCAAAAAGGCATGAGACTTAGTTTTGAAACGATGTTTATAATTCATGACTAGCTTCTTGCTATGGTACATTGTTATTCGATTTACATTGATGTATATTATTTATTTCAATTTTCATTATTCTCACCAATATAGATACAGTCATTACAATTTATTTTATATTTTCATATGGAACAAGAAGAAGACGAAAATAATGTATGCACTCAAAAAAACATCCATCCAAATAACGCAAGCCATGAAGTAGCTCAAGTAGTATTGACAACAATTCCAGCGAAGAACGATGATCTATTTGGATATCAATGCAAGTTACATTTTTTGAAATAATTGTCTAAGAAAATTAGACATTTTGTTTAATGTTATGGCCATAGTATCCCAATTGAAAGACGAGGGGTCACAAATAACTATCCCATTTTGTATGACAAAGACCCTCTTATTCATATGTAATAAAATACATTTTAATTTATTCTATTACATTGTACAATGTCTCTGTGAAATGTTACACCAATAATTAAATATATGGATAATTAAATATTTTGATGAAGAGATGTGAAATACAATGATATAAAAATTAATTCAATTATCATATAAAAATGCACTAATCAAAAATTAATTTATATATATATTTTTATAAGATATATGTCGATTTTTCGATGAATAATTGATTTTAAAAATCACAAAAATTGCACTGTCATAGGTTGATGTTTCTAAAAAGGAGAAAATGGATATCAGGACATCATATATTAATGTACATCGCTCTAAATACAAATTTGTATACAACAATTGTTGAAGGTTGCAACAAGAAACAGTGAAATTGGCATCCGGAAACAACATCCTTGATCCTAGTGAAAATTAAGCACCTACACTAGGTGGGGCCCATACAAGCTATTTTTAGGTGGATGTCTATTTATAGATACATGATAAAATTATATTTATAGATGAGGTCTATTTATAGATGTATGTGAAAGTTCTATTTATAGATTGCATATCTATTTATAGATGCATGTCAACTATTATTATCCCTTGATAATAGTTGGACAATAAACAATAATCTATTATCAATGAGCACTTGGAAATAGTTAACTGAAGTGGAAAATTAGTTAGCTATATGAATTTTGAGTTAAGAGGTTGGTTGGTGGGACATGCAAGTGGACTTAGTTTTAACTGAGTGATTCGAAGTTGTAACAGAGTTGGAAGTGCAGTTATGAAAGTTGTAAAGTAGTTTAACTCAGTTAAGTGAGTTAAACTCAGTTGTGCTAGTTGTAACTGAAGATACACTAGTGAGAGATCAAGTGAATTAAATATTAATTAATTCACATGTAATGATCTCACATGCAACTGTTGTTTTTACTATTATTTGCTGCATGCATTTCAGTTCCAGTGGAGACCTAGTTGAGATCTAGGTGAAAGGGAAGTGTAACTATCAGTTGTGATATTAGTAGGCTAGCCAGGTGTAGTTATAACACCACAGGATGCCCATGATACTCAGCACAGTTGAGGAAGGTTGAAATTCTTTGTGATTAAGGATAGCAGTCATCAAGAACTGCGTGAGCAAGGCAGGCTGTCTAGAGATAGTAAGTTGGCTAAGGGATTTGCCAATTTTCGTATGACAGTGTGAGACAATTAGCTGATGTACTGAGAGCTCTTGTGATTAGAGTTTTGTATGTAATTGTTTCATGATTCCTTGTGGAACATGTTAGGTCTCTATATTACTAGTTTAGCCCCTTATTGCTATTAGTGTAGCCCCCTTATTGTTATTATTATAGCCCCCTCTAACCCCAATATTGTTATTATTGTGCCATTACATTGTTATTTTTAGGTCGGCTAGGATTACATTGTGGCCCCACTAGGATTACATTGTGGCCCCATGGACTCCTATATATAGAAAGGAGGTTTTGTCATTTGTATCATCCAAGATTTTTTCATTCATGTAATGTATTAGAGGTTTCCCCCTCAAAGTGGCTTATTTCTAAGCCATTGATATATCTTTTCTTCTATTTTTGGAGCTGGTTTCACAACATTTGGTATCAGAGCTTTGGATTCTAGGGTTTCGCTACTCCAAACAGGTCATCGTGGCATTTTTTCTATAACTTTGTTTCTACGAAGGTTCAGAAGCTGAAATTTTAGAGTACGAAGCCAAAATCCTGGGGAACATCTTCGCAAAATTTCAGAGCTTGGTTCACAATATTTTCAGAGATATGATATGTGGAAGTTAGGTCGTTTTGTAGGCTCCTTAATTTAACCTAAACAGGTAATCGCGGAATTTTCGCTATAACGTTTTTTCTATGAAGCCTCAGAATATGAAATTTTTAGAGCGTGAAGTGAAACTCCTAAGGAACATCATCGCAAAATTTCATATATTGTTCGCAATATTCTTGGAGATATGGTCTGTGGAAGTTAGGACTTTTTCAGGCTCCTGAATTTCATCGCAAAGAGGTGATCGTGGGAAAATCTTCATAACTCTCTCTCTGAGCATCGGATTGGAATTCTGTAAATAGTAGACGCAAGCACAAAGAATGTAGTTTTCTATCTGTCAATTTCAAAGCCGAAGGAGGAAGCAGTGACACGGGGAAAGTCATACAAGTTCGCTTTACTAAACCAGTCCATAATTAGGTCATCGTAGGAGATTGGGCACAAATTTGTCGTCAAGAATCCAAATCAGGTCAGACTTGTGGCATTCGAAAGAGGATTCAGAGGGCTACCTCAGTACCAAATTTCAAACATTGAAGATCTGAAATCATAGAGATAATTTAGTTTCAATATCGCGCTCCTCAAAAGCAAGAAAAAGGTGTGCTTTTTTTTCGAATTACATAAGTCTCGTTTGAAAAAAATTAGTTGGAATTTATTCCAAGGGCATATTGAAGAATAGATATCAGTATTGGGTTCTAAAATGGCCCCTAAAAATAATTCAACACCCATTAAGCCTTTAAAAGGCTCTTCTATGACTCATGAATATGAAGAAACACTACATGAGATATCAAAATTACAAGAGCAAGTGCACCAAATTTCGCTATCGCAAAGAGCAACAAAAAATGAAATGGAAGTTTTGAAGAAAGGCGTGGAAACTAAGATGGATGGTTTGAAGAAAGGTGTGGAAGCTAAGATGAATGGTTTGGAAGCTAAGATGGAAGGCATGGAAGTGGGCATGGAAGCTAATATGGAAGGCATGGAAGTGGGCATGGAAGCTAAGATGGATGGCATGGAAGCCAAGATCGATGAAAAAATGGAAAACATAAAAGTAGACATTGAAGGTTTGGCAAAGTTGATACAAGAAATGTTTCCTAATGGCGAAAATATAGTCGAGTAAACTCATGATGAGAAAAAAATAAATGTTAATCATGATTTCATAAACTCTAATGTTGGATGGAAGAACCAACATATTCCAAATATGGATATGAGGAAGTTTGATGGCAAGGATCCTGTAACATGAATACTACAGATGGAGCAATATTTTGATCTCAATAATGTGCAAAACACACAAAAGGTACGCATTGCAACTTTACATTTAGAAAAAAATACATTTGTATGGTATCGATGGCTTTTCTCCCATAAAAAAATTGTCACTTGGTCAATTTTTATAGAGGAAATGATAGCACATTATGAGGATACAAACAACAACACCTTCTTTAGCCAATTGATAAATCTCAAACAAAAGGGTTTAGTGGGAGAGCACATTGAGGACTTCCAAAAATTGAATATAAGGGTAACTGATATTCCAGAGGAACATAGGATTGATCTCTTCATAGGTACTTTAAAGGATAACATCCAACATGAAGTTCGCGTTTTGGAACTTGATTCATTGGAGAAGGCATTCGAGGTTGGCAAGAAAAATTGAATGTAAAATTATGGCGACAAGGAAGCCTACCACTCACTTCTATAAAAGAGGGAAGTGTTGCTACTCCTAGATTTCCACACAACCTACAAGGTTTACACCACAACAATTTGAAGAAAAAAGAGAAAAAAAAATGGCTTTCTTTACAGTTGTGATAGCAAATACACTAAAGGTCATAAGTGTGTCGAGAAGAAATTATTTTACATAGATTGTGAAGAGGAGGAAGAAAATGAACAAGAAACTTCAAAAGAAGAGGATATACACCACGAAGCAACCCTAGAAGAAGAAGAAATGAGTCAGACCATATCATGTAATGCATTGGCGGGAATTACCATTCCTTAAACTCTCAAGATAGAAGGACATATCAAGAAGAAAAAGGTAATAGTGTTGATTGATTCAGTTAGTACCCATAATTTTATTCATTGTAAGGTAGCTAAGAAATTGAATTGTTTCCTATATCTAGCACCAGAATGTCAAGTGATGGTTTTAAATGGAGGAACTATAAATTGCTATGGAAAATGCCATAATATCAAGCTAACCATGGGGGAATATGTATTGAATATTCCAATGATTTCCATTCCTATGGGAGGTGTTGATGTTGTACTAGGAGTACAAAGGTTACAATCTCTGGGGACGGTAGCTTTTAATTTTCAAGAACTTTTCTTGAATTTTTTTTCAGAAGGAAAGGAATTCAAATTACGGGGCATCGCAAGGAAGCCGGGAATAAGCTCTAATGTCATGAAAAAACTTTTGAAGTAAGAAAAATGAGGTGTAGTTGCACAATTATGCTCACTAGAAGTTCCAACATCAAAATCATCTATTTTTGTAGATCTCCAAAAAGTCTTGGACAATCATTCCAAGGTGTTTGAAACTCCCAAAGGACTCCCACGTATTCGTGATCATGATCATTCTATTCATTTGATTCCAGGAAATGTTCCTCCAAACATTAGGCCTTATAGATATCCTTATGTCCAAAAGAGCGAAATTGAACGTATGATTGCAGAAATGTTAGAGGCTGGTATAATTCAACCTAGTCAAAATTCCTTCTTTGCTCTAGTAGTATTGGTGCCCAAGAAGGATGGAACATGGTGCATGTGTCTGGATTATAGGGAGCTCAATAAGCTCACCATTAAAGATAAATTTCCCATTCCTGTGATTGATAAATTATTGGATGAATTACATGGAGCAATTTATTTTACCAAGTTGGATCTTCGTTCAGGATATCATCAAATTAGAATGAAGACTGAAGATATTCCGAAAATAGCATTTCGAACTCATGAGCGTCATTATGAATTTTTGGTCATGCCTTTTGGCCTTACCAATGCACCTTCTACATTTCAAGGGTTGATGAATTCCATTTTCAAACCCTTCCTTAGAAAATTTGTGCTAGTATTTTTTAATGATATACTAATCTACAGTAGGTCTTGGAAGGATCATGTTCAACATGTTGACAGGGTGCTCAAACTATTGCAGGAGAAACAATTATATGCAAAATCATCCAAATGTTTCTTTGGAGTACAAGAGGTGGAATATCTGGGTCATATTTTATCTCACGAGTGTGTTAAGGTAGACCCTAACAAAATTAAATCCATTAAGGAATGGAAAGTCCCCACAACTATAAAGTAGTTGCGAGGATTTATCGATTTAACAGGGTATTATCACAAGTTCGTTAATAATTATGGGAGAATAGCAGCACCTCTAACAACATTATTGAAGAAAGATGCATTTTCATGGACTCCTGAAGCAACTAAGGCCTTTGAACATCTTAAAGAGGCAATGTGCCTAGCACCGGTCTTAGCTACGCCAGACTTCACAAAAACCTTTATTGTGGAATGTGAAGCCTCAGGAAATGGAATTGGTGTTGTTTTAATGCAAGAAGGAAGACCCATTGCTTTTGAAAGTGGTCCAATCAAAGGAAAGTATTTACAGAAACCTATTTATGAGAAGGAAATGTTAGCAATACTGCATGCACTAAAGAAATGGAGAACTTACCTAATGGGAAGACACTTCAAGGTAAAAACTGATCATGATAGTCTTCAACACTTTTTGGAACAAAGACTATCTTCAAAAGAGCAGCAAAAATGGGTCACAAAGATGTTGGGTTATGACTTTGAAATAATCTACAAAAAAGGAAAGCTTAATGTTGTTGCAGATGCACTCTCAAGAAAGAATGAAGAGGTGGAAGCATTGCTTTGTGCCATTTCTATTATCCAGCCAGATTGGATAACTGAAGCAAGAGATGAATGGAAGAAGGAAAAAGATGTATGGATACTCATTCAAAAGTTGCAGCAAGATCCTAGTACATCTGATACATTTAGTTGGAAAAATGATTCCTTATGGTACAAAGATCGCTTATATCTTTGTAAGAATTCCCAACTAAAACAAAAGATTCTTCTGGAATTGCACACTTCTCCTTTAGGAGCACACTCAGGATTTTTAAAAACTTACCACAGGGTGAAGAAAGAATTTTTTTGGGATGGCCTTAAATCTGATATTCGAAAGTTTGTGGCGGAATGTTTGGTTTGCCAATAGAATAAAGTGGAAACAATTAAGACCCCAGGACTTCTACAACCTTTATCCATTCCAGGTCAACGTTGGGAGGAGATTTCAATGGATTTTATCACGGGTTTACCTAAGTCCGAAGGAAAGAGTGTCATCATGGTGGTAGTTGATAGACTTACCAAGTATGCACACTTTTGTGCATTATCTCATCCATTTAAAGCAAGTAGAGTTTCTACTACATTTATGGACACAATTCAAAAGCTACATGGAAACCCAAGGGTTATTGTGAGCGACAGAGATCCCATTTTTACTGGAAATTTTTGGACAGAGTTATTTTCTTGTTTGGGTACTCAATTATCTCATAGCTTATCTTATCATCCTCAATCCGATGGTCAAACTAAGATAGTAAATAAATGTTTGGAAGGATATCTTCGTTGTTTTGTATCTGATAAAAAAACACAATGGGTCAAGTGGTTACTATTGGGAAAAATACTGAGAGGGGGGGTGAATCAGTATTTAGTGTTGACTGATAAACATTTACTTTTTCTTTCTCTAAAACCCATACGCTACTTTACTGAACAAAACTCACGTATACACGCGGATAACCTTCATAAAACTTGCGTATATACAGGGATCTTATTATGCATTTAGTTCTTTACTTAGATCTATGCATCATTCATTCATCAGATGTTTAGTTAGCAGTAAGCATGTGCAGTAATAACAGAATAAATCATCACACATAAGCAACACACATGAACACCAGGATTTAAGGTGGAAACCCAAGTTGGGAGAAAACCACCAACATATCGTCTCTTGTCTTGATATTTTATTATAAAGAAAACATCTTACAACCATGTGCGGCGCAGGACTCATACCGGCACGCGAGGCACCACCTGCGAAGGCTACAACCTTCTCTCGTTTACCGACCTCTCCACAGAGGAGCTACATACTGCTCTTGTTTACCGGCCTCTCTGAAGGGAGCTACTACCCCCACTGCTCTGATTTACCCCCAGCTGCTGCTTGGAAGGGAGCTACCAGCCCCCTCAACGAAGGCTTTGACCCTCGGCTCACCATGAATGACACGTTCATCAATTTTCATACTAGATCCAGCCAACAACTTCCATGCAATACATCTTGTGAATACTTTTCATCATATTTTGCCAGGAGTAGATTGTGGACCCACTCCATGCATTTAGAAAACAAATTGTCGAACTAAAACTTATAACTTGTGATTCATTCATTGAGTCATCTGCAACAGTAAACATTTGTCTTCGATTAACATAATCGTGACATATTCATCATTCAAACAAGCCAGTTCTGTATGAATACATCATTGACAGATAGCAGTAAAACAATAAAACAGATCAGATAGTTCATTCCACTTACTTCAGCAAACCCTAGATTCCATACACGCTTTTAGTTTACTGAACCTGTGTATGTACGCGCTTTCATGCACACCAACTCACGTATACTTCTATGCATTCTTCAGAAAACCCTATCTGCCCATACGCGCTTTTCCTTAAGCAGACCCGTGTATACACGCGCTTTTACTGAAGCGAACCTGCGTATACATCTGTAACTTTTCAGGACTGTGCAGCTCTTCAGATCAAATAAACAACTTAGATTTCATCCTTTACTTCAGAAAGTATTTCGCCTCATCTCAGATCTAAACATTCCATAAACAGATCTAGAAAATACATATACATTTCAGATCTAGAGATCCCTCTTCATCATTTTCTTCATAGGTGCATTAGTAATTCAGATCAATCAATTCATTCCATGCAGATATACTTCAGAGTGAAGTATTCATTCAATACCCAGACTTGCACACACTTGCACTATGATTTTCTTCTCCTTATATAGATTTATCTTTTGTCAATACCATGAGCCAAAACCACACAACTTCCGATGGTATTCCTGGACGGGATCAAATATATAATCAAGCGCTCAATACTTTGGGTCAATACCATGGTAATGTCCCCTGGTTTCCTAAATTTAGAGCGCAAATGGGCATACGCTACTTGTCACATACATTTTTGCGTACACACGCGACTTATCCTTAACAAACCTGCATATGCCTTGCGACATACCTTGTTCAACATTATTCTGGCACTTTCTAAATTCCTTTCTTAACTACTTCTGAGCGATCTTGTATTATTAACAACTCAATCCTCGATTTCCATCGAACAACTCGATTAGCGGTTCCATCAAAGTCAACACATTGTATCACATTGCCAACAATCTCCCCCTTAACTCATCAAGTAGGTTGTCATCAACTTTATCAAGTAGGTTGCCATCAAGGAAAACACTCTGCATCATATTTCCAACAATATTATTTCATCAAGTAGGTTACCATCAACTTCATCAAGTAGGTTGCCATCAAGGACAACATATGCCAAAAATCTCCCCCTTTGGACTTGATGGCAACCATGATGGTGTTTGATCATCACAACAGATAGATACATTGAATATAACCATTATGCAAACACCATGATGCTCTCCCCCTATTCAAACACCATGTTACTCTCCCCCTTTGACATCAAGGGCAAAGGGCGGATGAAACCCAAAACAAGTTTTTTCTCCTCATGTAGAAAGAAGAGCTTTGTAGATCTGAAGTGCACTGAAGTTACCTTGCTCCCCCTGAGTTCATGCTGAATCTTCAAACATATTATTCAATGAAGTACATGACTCTATGACCATTCCTATCACCAAGGACTCATACTTACATCAATGATCCAACCAAGTGGATTTACATATATGACTCTTGTACCCAACCAAGTGGGTTTACACATTTTGACTCAACTACCCAACCAAGTGGGTTTACAAATTTGAACGAGCCCTTTACATGACTGAATATTACAATTTACATCATAGGTCATTGCCTTTTCTTCAAATTACACATATGAATTTTTATAACCAATATAAAAAAGAACTCAAGAGAGATCATATTTCAGAGTCATCATAATGCCAACAATGCATTGCATTCAGCAAGGCTAATGCTCCCCCTGAAATTGTGCATCCAATGCATCCTTCCCATATGACCAAAACTCCTCCTTAGCTTGTGCAACCTGAACACTTTCAACAGCCAATCATCAAGGATTCTTCACCCAATATCAGAGAATGAAACAAAAATATAAGAGCTGAAACATCATCAGAGATACCAAACAGCACTGCAGCTGTGTTGAAGAATGCTGACCCTAAGTAAAATTTGTCAGCAACTAATCATACACAGTTTTATGTGTATGAACTCGCGTATATACGCGACTGTCTTTCAGGAAACCCGCGTATCCGATTTTAATCTTCTGATTTTAAGTAGATCTGATCTTAAACATGGCAGAGATAACTCCCAGCTTCCGTCTGAGATATTAGAATGCTTCCCTGGGATATATGAGAGAATAACGATAGGAAAATGTAGCTATGTTTTCAAGTGTCATCCAACATTTGTAGCATAAGTGCATCAGTAACCAGGCCTTCAGACTTTTTGCAGCATCAACAAATTCTTCCCAATAGGAATTATCATACCAGAACAACTTCTTCAATAGACAATATGTGTCAAGCAATCATCCATGTGATCTGTTATCACCAAGATCTTCATGATTTATCTTTATTTCAAAATCAAATTTGTGTAGGAATTATGTATATAAGATCTCAATCGTGTCACAAATCATCAGCAACAAATTCTGCATGATCTATCCTTATCTCTGAATCATAAGACTTCCATCTTATCCATGGTGAAACAAAAGATATTCTTCAGCAAAAGGCAAACAGGGCTCATCCATAATCTCAACACAAAAAACCATATATCATGTCATCATCATTTGAGTAAGAACTAATAAATAATCAGATACAATGCCAACAATGCAATCATTAGATGTTAGACTGATGCTCCCCTTGAGCCTGTGTTCCTGATCTTTAGCTGTCTCACTAATTTCCTTAACAAAAAGGCATACGCTTCTATCTTCAGCGTAACTCGTGTGTATACACGGCTTTTGTTCAGTAAACCCGCGTATGGAAAGTGAAATAATGAAAATTTCACACTTTCATCTCCCCCTGAATTTGTACTAGCTGTACTTGTCTTCTTCACATCAGATGCACTGTCAGAAATAAACATTACCAGAATTACCAAGCCAACCATGGGAATCATCATACATTGCTCCCCCTGTGATGATAAATTACTAATCCCTATAATGTATCTCACATCATCCCGCAGTCATTATGAGAAGTAAGCTTTAGAAGTGGATGACTGCAATAGGGTCAATATTCCCTACGTTTCTGACCGGTCCTCCTTCTTTTTCCAGCTTTTCTTGAAATTTCTTATTGTATGCTGGAAATTATCCAAGTTCTCAGATCTGTTCATCTTGCATTATTTTTCTACATGTCCATACTTGTTACAAGCATAACATCTTATGTGACCAGAAAAGTAAGCATAAGGATCATAATGTGTTTTTCTATTCTTTGTTCTATTGCAATCAGCTGCTTTATGACCATACTTGCTACATGAAAAAAAATATCCCTTGAAGAAACCAGAGTACCTTTCTGAGTAGAATATGTTTGTTTGCGACTAGAATGATCTGCTTCTGCAATTGGCTGCAACATGCCCATAATTATGACATTTAAAGAATTCGACATTATTGATGCTTCTATAGTTAGGAGGGAAAGATTTCTTTTGAGAGTTCATGATTGTCGGTTGACCTTTTGATTCTTCCAACACTTTAGGTTTTTCATTGATATCCTTTGAATCTTTAGCACTTCCTTGTGAACTAGATTCTCCTTTAACAGTTTCATGAAAACCAAGACCAAATTTAACAGAGGGAGACCTTTGACTACAAAGAATATTGTCCAGAATCTTAGTACTATCTTGAAACCTCAAGAGTTTATCTTTTTCTTCTAATTTACCTTTCAAAATATTTACCTCAACCTCCAATCTTTGGCATTGCTTCTTCATACTTTCTTCGATCCTTCTTCCTTCTTCTACTTGATCATTCAGTTTTAAAATCTCTTCCTTCAATCCATTTTCTTGTTCTTCAAAAGTTTGTAGAAGTTCTTCATTCTTCTTATTTGATGCTTCAAGATCTGCTTTTAGAGAGATGATTTCTGCTTCAAGTTCTTCGTTATTCTTATTTGATTTTTCTGGATCTTCATTTAGATCGATGATTTTTGCTTCAAGTCTTTTATTTCAATTGGTTGCATAATTGTACAACCTTTGATACTTGTCTATCTGACCATTCAGTATTTCTATCTGTCCTTTCATTTGAGAGATCATCTCATTGTAGATAACTTCTCTCTCTTTAAATGATCTTTTTTGATCTTCAACTTTAATCTTGAGAGCTTCTTCTAGATCTAGAACATTACTTTCACTATCTTTACCATTGCTTGCACAAGAAATTGAATCACAAGAACAACATTCAATACCTGTTTTATCTTCTTCATTTTCTGCTGCACATGTTTTCTGAGATATCTCCTTTTGAGTAGCCTTCTTCTTTTGCTTCCTTCTCATTGTGACGGATCTTCTTCAAGCGATCAAGCTTGTACAAAAGGACCTGCTCTGATACCAATTGTTGGGAAAAATACTGAGAGGGGGGGGGGGGGGTGAATCAGTATTTAGTGTTGACTGATAAACATTTACTTTTTCCTTTCTCTAAAAGCCATACGCTACTTTACTGAACACAACTCGTGTATACACGCAGATAACCTTCATAAAACTCGCGTATATACAGGGATCTTATTATGCATTTAGTTATTCACTTATATCTATGCATCATTCATTCATCAGATGTTTAGTTAGTAGTAAGCATGTGCAGTAATAATAGAATAAACCATCACACATAAGCAACACACATGAACACCAGGATTTAAGGTGGAAACCCAAGTCGGGAGAAAACCACCACTGTCGTCGTCTCTATCTTCAATATTTTTATTATAAAGAAAACATCTTACAACCATGTACTGGCGCAGACTCATACCAGCACACAGGCACCCACCTGCAGAAGGCTACAACCTTCTCTCGTTTACCAGCCTCTCCTGGAAGGGAGCTACAACCCCCTGCTCTTGTTTACCAGCCTCTCCTAGAAGGGAGCTACTACCCCCTACTCTCATTTACCAACTACCACTGGAAGGGAGCTACAACCCCCTCACTGAAGGCTTCGACCCTCAACACCACCATGGACCACGTTTCATCAATTTTCATACTGGATCCAACAACTTCCATACAATACATCTTGTAGGCCACTTTTCATCATATTTTCAGATTGGACCCACTCCACACATTTAAGCTCAACATTCATCAAACTGAAACTTATATCCCCATCAATTCATTCATTGAGTCATCTACCAATCAACCAACGACTTTATCTTCAATTAACATAATCAGCAGCATATTCATCATTCAAACAACCCAGTTCTGTATGAATACATCATTGACAGATAATTGTAAAACAACAAAACAGATCAGACATTTCATTCCACTTACTTCAGCAAACCCTAGATTCCATACGCACTTTTACTTCACTGAACCTACGTATGTACGAGCTTCCATGCATACCGACCCGCGTATACTTCTGTGCATTCTTCAGAAAACCCTGTCTTCCCATACGCGCTTTTCCTTAAGCAGACCCGCGTATACACGTGCTTTTACTGAAGCGAACCTGCGTATACATCTATAACTTTTCAGGACTGTGCGGCTCTTCAGATCAGATAAAAAACTCAGATTTCATCCTTTACTTCAGAAAGTATTTCGCCTCATCTCAGATCTAAACATTCCATAAACAGATCTAGAAAATACATATACATTTCAGATCTAGAGATCCCTCTTCATCATTTTCTTCATAGGTGCATTAGTAATTTGAATCAATCGAATCATTCCATGCGGATATACTTCGAGTGAAGTATTCATTCAATACCCAGACTTGCACACTCTTGCTCCATGATTTTCTTCTCCTTATATAGATTTAGCCTTTGTCAATACCATGAGCCAAAACCACACCACTTCCGATGGTATTCCTAGATGGGATCAAATATATAATCAAGTGCTCAATACAATGGGTCAATACCATGGTAATGTCCCCTAGTTTCCTAAATTTAGAGCGCAAATGGGCATACGCGACTTGGCAAGTACTTTTCTGCGTGCATACGCTACTTCACCTTAACAAACCCGCGTATGCTTTGTAGCATAACTTATTTATCATTATTCTGGCACTTTCTTAATTCCTTTCTTCTGCTACTTCTGAACTGATCTGTATTATTAACAACTCATCAAGTCAGTTTCCATCAAGAACAACTTCATTAAGCAGGTTCCATCAAAGTCAACACATTGAATCACATTGCCAACAATCTCCCCCTTAACTCATCAAGTAGGTTGTTATCAACTTTATCAAGTAGGTTGCCATCAAGGACAACACTCTGCATCATATTGCCAACAATCTTATTTCATCAAGTAGGTTACCATCAACTTCATCAAGTAGGTTGCCATCAAGGAAAACATATGCCAACAGTTACCTCTCATTGAATCATGGTATAATACTTCCTTCCATAATGCAGCAAAAATTACCCCACTAATGGCACTTTATGGATATCATCCACCGTCCATCACATCATCTTTAAGAGAAAATTCTAAGGTTCAACCAGTGGAAGATCACATCGAGCATCAACAATCAGTTCTCCAACTCTTAAAGGATAACCTAAATTTGGCACAAAATCAAATGAGGCTGTAGGTAAGATCAGCTTATCGCATTGAGAAGTTTTAGATGTAGGAAGCCCCAGGCCGCACTAGCCCAAACATACAAACAAATGTCCCTCAAGCAAGCTAAGAAGGATAATAAATTATCACCAAAGTACTATGGTCCTTACAAGGTGTTGCAAAATATTGGTACTATGGCATACAAATTGGAGCTTCCTGCTTCTTCACGAGTGTTGGCCACCTATAAAATTTGTTTTATCAAAAGGTGGCCAAAAAATTTTGGAGCCTTCAAGAAACATTTTTATTGCCAAAATGTTACCTCTTGAAGCCTCTTGAAAACCTCATGCCCTTTTCTAAAAATATTCGTTGTTGTTTCCCTTCAGAACTCAAAAATTCTGCTAAAATTCCATGAGAAAAGATTGTTGCAAAATCCCTTTTTCTCCCCTTCCTCCACTCAGAAACCAACCTTCATTTTTACTCTCTTTTTTCCCCATAATTTTCCTCTGATTTCCATTTTTCCTCATTTCCCCCTTCATAAATCTCCTTTGCAGAGTTTAAATCTCCTTTCTTAACTCTGCCGAAAGCCTCAAATCCTTTTTGAAAATCATTTAAAAAATCCATTCCTGATTCATTTTTTCCTTTGTAGATCCAAAAACCTTTTTACCCAAAGTTTGGTCTAATGCATCGGAGTTATGTTTTTTAATGTAAAAATGGGTAGATCAAAAATACCCAAAGCACAATCGCATCGGAGAAATTCACAATGGGTAACACCCGCATCAAACTTTCCGATGCGATTGGGTCCCATATATATAAACTCCGCTCCCTGCCTTTCTACTTCATATAACTCATGCCCAGGAACAAAAGTTAAGGTCCCAAGGTGCTTAATCGCATCGGAGGATTCTGAATGGTTAGATTGAAAAGCCCAAGACCAAAGCTTCGATTGTGATTGGCCCTTTATTGTATACGCCCCGAGCCTATTATCATTGCATCTAGACCAAGGCCCGCAATCGGCGCCAAACATTTCATATATATATATATTCCGCCCCGATCCACCAAAACTTTGTGTTATTTGAAAATTTGGGTTTTTTATGAAGTATTAATATTTTCCACCATGTATGATAACAAACAAATCTCTGCCATTGATCTTGAGCTGCTCAAACGGCCCGTGCAATATCGCATCGCAAATGTTTGATAGGCACGTTTTCATTTCAATCCACCTCCGATTGCAATGGCCCGATTGCGCAATCACATCGGCCCTCCCCGCTCGCGCAATCGCATCGGCGATTTCCATCGCACCCTTATTCTCTCTCTGCTGATCGCGATCCTTTGATTGAATCTGGACCGCCCATGTGTCTAGATTGAACGGCCCAGATCTTTCCCGCATGGTTTCATCACCTTTCGCCTTTCCACTTTATGTTTTTCGACTAATCCCCACTGTCGATCTCTGCGCGATCGACGGATCTGATTTATTCTTTTCCGCCGCTCTCCTTTTGACTATCTCTAAATGAATCCCAACCATTGGATGATGCCATCCAACGGCTACACTCCTCCCCTCACCCTCTGAAGCAGTAAAACCCAAAACAACAGGATTTCTTAATTGGTTTTGTGTTTTGCAGGTGATTAATTTTTTTCCATTATAAATGGAAGAAAAAGCTGAAGGATGGGAATGACGATTCCCGCGCCTTGATTCATCAAAGGGAACCATTCGCTCGGCTCAAACTCTACGTCTCATCAATGTTTCATGAGGCATTGATGCCATATGAGCCTTGCGTGGCCTACACATCAACAAGACACACCAATGCATAAAAGAAACAAAGAGTATCAGTGTTTGAAGATTTCCTAGCACAGTTTGAAGGATTAAGGCACACATTCAGCAAATCAAAAGCCTAAATCCATGGATAAAGACGTCATAAAGACTGGAAGACACAAGATAAGCCTGATTAGACCTAAAACACATTTCTCGAGTAAATTAAAGGTGTTTTAGGAAGAGACGAAGACATCTGTCGATCCGAGAAAGCCTCCACCGCCTGAAGCAGAGGCCAATTGAACCCTCTCCAGCTCCTAAAGGCACCTGCAGCATCACAGAAATAAAAGAATGCTTAGTCATTACCTGAATAAGAGGTGTTTGCCTAAAGACAGCTGAACAATTAATACAAATCAAAGATATTATCTCTAATTGTCGGAAAAACTATTTTTTAAAGATTAAGAACCGCCTAGAAACAAATATTTTCGATCATTAGGCCTCGGGAAGCAGAAACAAAGTTACTTCAACATGACACAGAGCCTCAAAAGACAACAAAGGCTCCCACCGAGTTTAACTCGTAAATGTAAATCAATGTAGACAGATCATCTGCAAACTTCTTCATTGAGCCCCTCAAAGGTCGAGAGGTATTAAGTCTGCATTAATTGACTCAGGAGATCTTGTATTAGATCCCACCTCCTAATTCTTCTATAAATACTTCCATAGAATATGAGCTAATGTTGGTCTCTGGACATCTAATTGCATGTAATAGTTTTCTGAAGCTACTGATGCCCCGTTTGCACATTAAAGATACATAAGCTGATATAAGAAGTCTGAAGTTGTAGAGACCCACCGGGCTTGCTGATTGTAACTGGTTTGAACATCAAATACAATTTTTTGATTCATGGGATCCTGATTTATGTCAATGGTGATGTGTTCCTCACTTTCAATTATTATTTTCTTTAATGCTTTCGCTCTGTCCACTTTCTCTGATAAAGAACAGCAAACATAGAGCTATGATTTACTCTCAACAGTACCCTACTCTTACTGAAAGATTTATTTCTATTTTTTCTTCATTTTAAAGTTCTCTTTGAAGAGTATATTAAAGCAGGTGGGTTTCAAAGCACTTTCTTGATCTATATTTATCTTTGTGATTATTATCTGTGTTTTCCTTTAGAATATGCTGAAAGCGGGTTGGTTTTGAAGCACTCACCTGATCTTAAGCTATTCCAACTATTTTTAAAATGTTTTCTAACTGAAAGTACTTCAATTCAGGCTAGTTTAAAAGCACTTACATGATCTCAGAATACTTTTAAGTTTTGTTTCTCTAAGTACATGCCGAAGAAATATAGTTTGAAAGCACTTACTTGATCTTAGGTTGTTCACTATTCTTCATTTGTTTTATTCTCCATTTCCTATCTGTTACATTCCATAAAATCAACTTAAGATATCCTTTTACATAAGTGACTTGCCCCATGGATCCTTCTTGAACCTTGATGTCGAATTAAAATCCTCCTACGACTCCATAGCCCAATGGGTTAAAACTGTTTTTGCCTTTTTCTGTCAGCCGAATCATTCCTTTACTTGCATACATCTTCACCCTTTATTTTTAACTGCCTTCACCTTCATCATGTCTTTGCCATACCAAAAACAAACAAAACCCATGCTCTTCATAACTAGCCTAATATTACATTTCAGGCTTTAAATATCACATATTTAAACTCATTCATAGAGAGATCCCTCTCTGGATTCAGGAGGGCTAGATCCTTGAATCCAAAAGTGGTTTGATGTTGTCTTATCTTTTGGTTTTTCCAATCCGGCCAAAACATAGGAACCCCAACATAATGGCGACTCCACTGGGGAAGGTCTGAGTATTTTTTAGATTAAACGCAATCATAAGGTACCAGAAATCCCTTAATTTAAGAATATTTGATGTGTTATCCAGTTGAGTCACCAACATAATGGCGACTCCACTAGGGAGTTTTTGAGTTCATAGTTGCTTGGCCAGCTTTTATAAACTCCTTTGTTTCCCATACAACCACTGAAACTCAGAAAACCCAAAAAATATTTCAGATTGATATTCAATAAACATGATAGTGGACCATAAAACCTTTTACCTCCAAAAGAGCTAAAAACTTCCACTTTGCGACTCCACAATCCTACAAACCTTAAGACTCCACTGGGAGGACCCATAATCATTATAAAATCATTCAAACTTAGTAAGAGGGCTTTTGGATTAAAATTTCTTAGCAAAATATCAGTTAACCTCTCAAATATTGTCATATCTAGTTAACACCTTTGTTGTTTAGTTGGGTGTGAAAAACACAGCATAGTGGCTCTTAGAAGGATTCACACTAGAGCTCACCCTGACCCAAACCCACTTGAGACATTTGATAACCCTGAAAGATTACTTAGGAAGTCTCCTAACATAAAATTTTCAACTGCTTTCAAATCACCCTTAAGAGCTAATTCAGTTCCTCAAAATCTTGCAGCTCTACAACAATCACAAGTAGATCTAAGAAATTCATTTAGAACACGCTCACTCAACGATTTAGATCAGCTAGATTCAGAGTCTTCACTTTCATCCCTGGAACAAAGTGAACATCCTGGTAGTAGAGAAACCACACCACCTGATTTGAATTTCCTTCTCAATTTAGGTGTCTCTCATCCAAGATTAGCTCAGAAATCTATCCCTGTTCCATCCACATCTATTCATCCAACATCGACTGTCCAAACCACTCCACTCCAGCCCACTGTCCCTTTTGTTAATCCATCTCGTGTGAATCCACCTCCACCTCCAATCATGGCATCATGGTATGCTCGCTTGGTGCTGCCCCAGCCTTTAGCTCCTTTACCCAATGATTATCAGTCTAAGATTCCTCATTTCACTAGTAAAGAATCCACCACTACTCAACACCATGTAGATAGAATGGGAGATGCCTTTGACTACATGGAAATAGAGGATGAAAAAATTAAGATGAGGATCTTCGCTCAGAGTTTAGGAGGAGAAGTGAAGAAGTGGTTTAAAGCTTTGCCTCCTTATAGTATTAATGATCTTCTCGCCTTACATCAAACTTTCATAAACAAATGGGAAGTTAGAAGCAACCCTCTCCAAATCCTAGTCGAATATAAGAATCTTAAAAGAAATCTAGGAGAGAGTGTCCAGGACTATTCCACCAGATTTAACAGTATCTACAATGCTCTTCCACCACACATGAAACCTCCCCAAGGAATGGCCCTAGTAAAATACCCTGAAGGCTTTTATGTTGATATGGCCTACTAGCTTAGGGAGAGAGATTATAATACATTGAAAGACATACAGAAAGGAGCAGTGAGTGTTGAGGCAAACCTGATTGAGAAAAGAGCCAAGATGAGGGCTGAGAAAAAGGTAACCTATAGAGATGACAGCACAGCTTCTGCATCTGATCCCAAATATGACAGTCTAGCCAAAACCATGGAGAGACTAGGAAAAATGGTATAAAATTTGACTATCCAAGTCAGCAATCAGAACAGGAACCAAAACCAAAACCAAAACTTTAGGAGAAATAACCCCCCAAATAGACAAAGAGACTGTGATCAAAAGGTCATCCCTCCATTTCAAGAGAACTTCGTTGATGAGGATGAAGGAATAATAGAAGAGTGAGAGGAAACTAACATGAATATGATGGATGTAGATGAACTAGACCACACCTTTCCCACAGAAGAAAACCAGGCCTCATACTCAAATTGGAACGAGGAAGGGTTGGAAACCGAAGACTATAGGTTAGAATTCGAAAGTGCCATCATGCAGGTCCAAGAACAATATGACCTCAGGAGAAAAAAGAACATAGATGATCCTAAACCAAAGGCTTCTGAAATCACCATTAAGAAAAAGCCTGGAAAGACTCCTAAAGTGACTGTTGAAAGCAGTAAACTGGCACCTGAGAGTTTTGGTAAAAACAAAGATAAGGACATCCAAACCAGTGACAAATCAAATCAATAACCTAGTAGCACTAGCATTGAAGCTAATGCTCCTAGTAAAACAGCCTCAAACATTGTACATACTGAAAAAAAGCAACCTGATATTGCTGATAAAACGATGCCCAACAAGAAAGAATTAAACCTTTCAAAGAGTCAGTCTGCTTTTATTTTGGAAAGTGAGATTGCCAAAATTAAAATTTATGTCCCTCTCATCGAGTTGGCCACCCAGGATGTATATAAGAGTCAAATTTTGAAAGCTTTAAACTTAGGAGAAAACAGTGACACCGTCAATTTGAGTGATGAGCAACCGGCTCTCTTGTTTGGCCCAAAAATTGAAGGGAAATTTCAAGAAGGGGTAGTACCTCCTTTATATGTTAGCCTCAATGTCCATGAAAAAATCCTACATAATGCTATGCATGACTCTGGAGCCTCACACAACCTTATGCCAAAAGTGATAATGGAAAGGCTAGGACTAGAAATAACCAGACCTTACAAGGATTTATATTCTTTTGACTCTAGCAGAGTGAAGTTCCTTGGCCTAATCAAAGACCTTTGTGTGAGTTTGACTCAAATCCCAGCCAAGTGCATGGTTATGGATGTTGTGGTGGTTGATGTGCCTCCTAAGTATGGCATGTTGTTTTCAAGATCATGGGGTGCCAAGCTGCAAGGTACAATGCAGATGGATGGTACATATGCCACTATCCCTATCTTTAGCCAGCTTAGAAGACTATACAGAGAGGCGCACATGAAATTCATGATCAGTAGCCCAGAAAAGCCCGAAAATTCCCCCATTTACTCTATCCATATAGACCTGGATTTTTTTATCCTTTACAATAATGAATCCACAAATAAGCCAGAGCTAGAAGAAAGCGACTTAGATAACCAGTTAGATGCCCCAAATCTAGAAATAATGGCAGTTCTAGATATGGAAGAAAATGAGAGAGAAATTTTTGAACAGTGCGTTGAAACAACAAACCAGAGTGAACAAAGCCAAGATGGCAAACAATAGACTACCTGTCATGCTAAACTTCATGAAAATCCTGAGGAACGAGACCCATCACGACATGTTACAGATCTCAGAACAGAACATAATGATGAACAAGGCAATAGGGATGAAAATGATGTTAACCTTACAAACAATCCCTTATGGTGCATGAACTTTGACGGGTCTTGCACTAAAAAGAGTGTGGGGGTTGGGGTATGGTTGGTCGACACTGAAAATAATTACTCCGAAAGCCATGCTTTCAGGCTAGATTTCAAATGCACTAACAACATCACAGAGTATGAGGCTCTCATCCTAGGATTGCGTCTATTGAAAGAACTAGGAGCCAAGAAGATAATTGTTCAGGGAGACTCAAAATTAGTCATCAGGCAGTTAAATGGAGAGTATGCCGTTAAGAATCCTAGACTAAGGATATACCGAAATAATGCCATAGATTTCTTGAACACGTTTACAACATATGAGCTTGTGTTTGTCCAAAGGAGTCAAGACATAATTGCAAACGGATTGGCTTGCGCTGCCAGTTCATGTCAGGAATCACCTAGTAACAAACAGATCATCATTCTAACAAAATATAGACCTACAGTGCCAAATAATGAGAAATATTGGTAGGTCTTTGAGGGCGACAAGCAGATAGAGGATTTCTTGCTTGGCATAAATGAGTTTGAATTATCTTATTCAGATTCTAAATCCGATAAAATCTGCCATAAAGAAGAGCCCCTTGAGGAAGAAAAACCATTCGGTTCCGTAAAAATCAACATGTTAACTAAAAAACTTGGAACTGATACTGAAGAGTACGAGGATGCAGAAAATGAAGACATTGAGGTACTACCGTCAAAGGACAAGAACATACCTAGGGGGCTAGCACATTTAGAAGACTTGTTTGATTTTAAGACGTAGCAAAGAAACCCACTATAGAATACACAGAGTCTGATGTCGAGGAATGCAACATAGGCCCCGAGGATAAGCCTAAAACTATTAAATTAGCTAGGTCCTTGCCAGCAGACATGAAAAAGAAATACATTGACTTATTTAAAGAGTTTGTCGATGTGTTTTCCTGGAGCTATGAATACTTAAAGGCCTACGATACAGAAATCATCCAGCACAAGATCCCATTGAAAGAAAACCAAAAACCCTTTAGGAAAAAACTGCGTCGAATTAATCCAATACAAATGCCTCTAGTGGAAAAGGAAATCAAGAAAATGTATGAGGCAGGAATCATTGTGCCTGTGAGGCTTTCAGATTGGGTTTCTAACCTTGTAGCTGTGAGGAAAAAGACAGGAGAAATATGACTGTGCATTTATTTCAGAAACCTTAACAGAGCCTCCCTAAAAGACAATTACCCTTTACCCAACATGGAACACATCCTACAAAGGGTAGTTGGTTCTAAGAGGATTTCTCTGTTAGATGGTTTTTCAGGGTATAACCAAGTTTTAGTACTCCCAGAAGACCAACTCAAGACAGCTTTCACCACTCCTTGGGGCACTTTCATGTATGTGAAAATTCCTTTCGGATTAATGAATGTTGGGGCCACTTTTCAAAGGGCCATGGACATTGCATTTTCAGAGGAGATAGGGCACTTCATTGTAATTTACCTTGATGACATAACAGTTTATTCCAAATCTGATGAAGAACACCATAAACATTTAAGAAAGGTCCTTGAAAAGTGCAAAAGGTTTGGACTATCTTTAAATCCCAAAAAGACAGTGTTTGGCCTACAAGAGGGTAAACTCCTCGGGCATATTATATCAGAAAAGGGGATTAAAATAGATCCAAAAAGAGTTGAGGGAATACTGCAAATTAGCCAACCAAGGAACATAAACTAATTGCAGTCCTTTATTGGAAATATTAACTTCTTAAGGAGGTTTATTTCCATCTTAGCAGAGCTCCTTAGAAACATGACTAATATGCTCAAGAAAGAAGTGGGAGTGAAGTGGACTGTAGAAGCCAAAATATCCTTTGAATTGGTAAAAAACGCACTCGCCCGGGCACCAGTCCTAATCAGCCCTGACTTTTCAAAAGATTTCCTTATTTTCTCCTTTGCCTCAGAGCATACTGTGGCTGCAGTCTTGTTGCAGAAAAACCCATAGGGACAGGAACAGCCTATTGCTTTTTTCAGCAAGGCTTTAAGGGATGCACCCTTGAAATATAACATAATGGAAAAACAGGCCTATGCTTTGGTAAAGGCCTTAAAAGACTTCAGGGTGTATATTATGCATTCTCACATCATTGCTTATGTGTCTAACATAGTGGTAAAAGACATCTTGTCACAAGACCCAGATGGAAAGAGGGGCAAATGGATTGCTATAATATTAGAGTATGATTTGGAAATCAAATCCAAAAAAATCATTAAAGGTCAGGGCTTAGCTCAATTGATGGCTAAATCTAATCTATAAGCCCTTGACATTAACATGGTAGACACCTTGGATGAACAAGAAGAGTTACCTATTCCCACTGTGGAAGAGCAGTTTCAAAACTCACCTTGGTACGCTAATATCTTGTATGTGACTTACAAATCTTAATGCTCCTCCTAATTTATCATAAACAAAGGCAAGGTTTTTAAAGTTGAAAGCTAGGAACTATTGCATTTTAAATGAATTTTTATATTAGAAAAATGCTAATGGTTTATTGCTTAAATGTTTGCATGAAGTGAATGCAGAGAGGCTCAAACATGAATTCCACGAAGGATAGTGTGGAGGTCATCTCTATTGGAAAACCACAGCCAATAAAATCCTTAGAGCTGACTATTACTAGCCCACCCTCTTCCAAGATGTCCATAAAATGATATTTGCCTATCACAAATGCCAAATTTTTGAGGGCAAAAGAAAACTCCTCCCTTTACCATTACAACCTATCACTGTTGAAGCTCTTTTTCAATAGTGGGGCCTAGATTTCATAGGAGAAATCCATCCTGCTTCATCTACCCAACACAAATGGATTCTCACAGCCACTGAATACTTCACAAAGTGGATAGAGGCCATCCCTTCAAGGAATGCCACAGATTTTGTCATTATAAAATTTCTTGAAGACCATATCCTGTCTAGATTCGACTGCACTAGGAATATTATTACTGATAATGCTACTGCTTTTGGTTCCAAAAAGATGATTGATTTTTGTCACAGGTATCATATTACACTTGGTCATTCTACTGCTTATTACCCTCAAGGTAATGGGCTAGCAGAATCATCAAATAAAATTTTGGTGACTATCATCAAGAAACTGCTTGAAGAGAATAAAAAATCATGGAATTACAAGTTGGTGCATGCTTTGTGGGCAAATAGATTGACCACAAAGAAGTCCATTAGAATGTCTCCTTACCAGCTTTTTTATGGAGCAGATGCAGTGTTTCCTACCAGCCTAGGTGTACCAGTGATAAAATTAGTCCAAGAAATACAGTCAGAAGAAGACAGCATGGTAAGGAGGATCAATCAGACAATACATCTATAGCATACAAGAGAAGAGGTCTACAACAGAGCTCAAAAGGTACAAGAGAACATAAAGAAGTTGTTTGACAAGAGAAAAAAGGCTTGTGATTTCAACATTGGAGACAAGGTACTCAAGTGGGACTCCAGAAGAGAAGATAAGGGTAAACATGGTAAATTTGACAGTTTGTGGCTAGGTCCTTACATTATTCAGTCCACCATTGGTCCAAATGACTTTTTTCTGCAAGAGTTAGATGGCACAGATCTGTTTGGGTGTCCTGTCAATGGTAGGATGCTCAAGCATTACTACTTCTAAGTTCAATTTAAAAGCTTTCACTTCCATTGTAAATATCATTTCTTTGTTCAGTTTCACAAAAAATAAAAATACAAAAACAATAAAAGATAGAAAAGAGGGCAGAATGTGAAAACAAGAAAGGTACAGCCCCACACCAAAAAGAGAAATAAATTCTGAAAGTGTGCAAGCCTAAATGCCACTCCTGAAAAACACATTTCTAGTTAGTCAAACAGCCTAATCTTGACTAATTAGTTTTAAATTTACTGTTGATAAGATAGTGAATTTGATTTGCCAAACTGTTTAATCTTGGCTTATCAGTAGATAGATTAGGTTAGAAATTAAAGGTTCAAACATGCTCAAAATTTGAACCTAAGTTTCCATGAGAGATAACTCAAATCTGTTTATTTCTTGAGTCAAGAAAGAATATGAATAACTGGTTCTAATCAACTCAAAATCTGAACTAGTTGATAAAAGAAGAACAACTCAAAAGAGGCAAAAAACGAAGCTGAAAAAAGATGAAGGAAGTGCTTTAAATTTCAGATCTTAAGCCTTCCATTTTTTATTTAATTTTTTGCAAAATAAATGTCTATGTGCAGCTTGTTTTTTATGCCATAGATCACAGCAAGTCAAACAGCTTAATCTTGACTTGACTGTTTTTAAATTTCTGTTGTAGAATTTAGTGAATAAAATTTGTTGGATAGCTTAATCCTAACAAATTAGTAGATTAGGTAGAGAATCATATGGGATCAACTGTTTAATCTGAGTCCATGGAGAAATAAGGGGTAGAAATAGATTATATTTCATGTTTTCAAAAGAATAAAATGTTGTAAAAGAGTTTTCCAATCCAAGTGCACTCTAATGAAGAAAAAATGTTAGATCAGTAGGATTGGGTAGGTAGAAAGCTTGTTGATGAAAGATCCATTGTTTTTCAAATGTTGCTAACACATTTCAGAGCAAAAGAAGATCACCCAAGCAAAGAAGGCAGCCAAATGGATAAAGCATTGATCAGCCTCCCAGAGAATGCAGGTCTGAAGTTCTTGATGCCTTCAAGAACGCACCATCCCCAAGTGGAGCCACTGTTGGCCACCTACAAAATTTGTTTTATCAAAAGGTGGCCAAAACATTTTGGAGCCTTCAAGAAACGGTTTTATTGCCAAAATGTTACCTCTTGAAGCCTCTTGAAAACCTCATGCCCTTCTCTAAAAATATTCGCTGTTGTTTCCCTTCAGAAATCAGAAATTCTACTAAAATTCCATGAGAAAATATTGTTGCAAAATCCCCTTTTCTCCCCTTCCTCCACTCAGAAACCAACCTTCATATTTACTCTCTTTTTTTCCCATCATTTTCCTCTGATTTCCATTTTTCCTCATTTACCCCTTCATAAATCTCCATTGCAGAGTTTAAAGCTCCTTTCTGAACTCTGCCGAAAGCCTCAAATCCTTTTTGAAAATCATTGAAAAAATCCATTCCTGATTCATTTTTTCCTTTGTAGATCCAAAAACCTTTTTACCCAAAGTTTGGTCTAATGCATCAGAGTTATGTTTTTTAATGTAAAAAAGGGTATATCAAAAAGACCTGAAACGCAATCGCATCAGAGAAATTCACAATGGGTAACACCTGCATCAAAATTTTCGATGCGATTGGGTCCCATATATATAAACTCCGCCCCTGCCTTTCTACTTCATATAACTCATGCCCAGGACCAAAAGTTAAAGTCCCAAGGCGCTTAATCGCATTGGAGGATTCCGAATGGTTAGATTGAAAAGCCCAAGCCCGAAGCTCCAATTGCGATTGGCCCTTTATTGTATACGCCCCGGGCCTATTATCATTCCATCTAGACCAAGGCCCGCAATCAGGCGCCAAACATTTCATATATATATATTCCGCCCCGATCCACAAAAACTTTGTGTTATTTGAAAATTTGGGTTTTTTATGAAGTATTAAGATTTTCCGCCATGTATGATAACAAACAAATCTCTGCCATTAATCTTGAGCCGATAAAATGGCCCGCACAATATCACATCACAAATGTTTGATAGGCGCATTTTTGTTTCATGCCACCTCCAATTGCGATGGCCCAATTGCGCAATCGCATCGGCCCTCCCCAATTGCGCAATCGCATCGGCGATTTCCATCGCACCCTTATTCTCTCTCTGCCTATCACGATCCTCCGATTGAATCTAGACCGCCCACATGTCCAGATCGGACGGCCCAGATCTTTCCCGCATGGTTTCATTGCCTTTCGCCCTTCCACTTTATGTTTTTCGACTAATCCCCACCGTTGATCTCCGCGCGATCAACGGATCTGATTTATTCTTTTCCTCCACTCTCCTTTTGACTATCTCTAAATGAATCCCGACCGTTGGATGATGCCATCAAATGGCTATGCTCCTCCCCTCACCCTTTGCAGTAGTAAAACCCAAAAATGCAGGATTTCTTAATTGGTTTCGTGTTTTGCAGGTGATTAATTGTTTTCCATTATAAATGGAAGAAAAAGCCGAAGGCTAGGAATGATGATTCCCACGCCTTGATTCATCAAAGGGAACCATTCGCTTGACTCAAACTCTACGTATCGTCAATGTTTCATGAGGCATTGATGCCATATGAGCCCTGCGCAGCCTACACATCAAAAAGACACAGCAATGCATAAAAGATACAAAGAGTATCAGTGTTTGAATATTTCCTAGCACAGTTTGAAGGATTAAGGCACACATTCAGCAAATCAAAAGCCTAAATCCATAGATAAAGATGTCATAATGACTGGAAGACACAGGATAAGCCTGATCAGACCTAAAACACAGTTCTCGAGTAAATTAAAGGTGTTTTAGGAAGAGACGAAGACATCTGTCGATCCGAGAAAGCCTCCACCGCCTGAAGCAGAGGCCAATCGAACCCTCTCTAGCTCCTAAAGGTACCTGCAGCATCACAGAAATAAAAGAAGGCTTAGTCATTACCTGAATAAGAGGTGTTTGCCTAAATACAGCCGAACAATTAATACAAATCAAAGATCTTATCTCTAATTGTCGGCAAAGCTATTTTTTAAAGATTAAGAACCGCCCAGAAACAAATCTTTTCGATCATTAGGCCTTGGGGAGTAGAAACAGAGTTACTTCAACATGACACGGAGCCTCAAAAGTCAACAAAGGCTCCCACCAAGCTTAACTCATAAATGTAAATCAATGCAGACAGATCATCTGTAAACTTCTTCATTGAGCCCCTCAAAGGTTGAGAGGTATTAAGTCTGCATTAATTGACTCAGGAGATCTTGTATTAGATCCCATCTCCTCATTCTTCTATAAATACTTCCGTAGAAGATGAGCTAATGTTGGTCTCTGGACATCTGATTGCATGTAATAGTTTTCTGAAGCTACTGATGCCCTGCTTTCAAATTAAAGATACATAAGCTGATATAAGAAGTCTGAAGTTGTAGAGACCCACCAGGCTTGCTGATTGTAACTGGTTTGAACATCAAATACAAGTTGCTGATTCATGGGATCCTGATTTATGTCAATGGTGATGTGTTCCTCACTGTCAATTATTATTTTCTTTAATGCTTTCACTCTGTCCACTTTCTCTGATAAAGAACAACAAACATAGAGCTAGGATTTACTCTCAACACTACCCTACTCTTACTGAAAGCTTTATTTCTATGTTTTCTTTATTTGAAAGTTCTCTTTGAAGATTATATTAAAGCAGGTGGGTTTCAAAGCACTTGCCTGATCTAGATTTCTCTTTGTGATTATTATTTTTGTTTTCCTTTAGAATATGCTGAAAGCGGGTTGGTTTCGAAGCACTAACCTGATCTTAAGTTATTCCAACTATTTTTAAAAAAAAATTCTAACTGAAATTACTTCAATGTAGGCTAGTTTAAAAGCACTAACCTGATCTCAGAATACTTTTAAGTTTTGTTTCTCTAAGTACATGCCAAAGCAAGATAGTTTGAAAGCACTTACTTGATCTTAGGTTGTTCACTGTTCTTCATTTGTTTTATTCTCCATTTCCTATCTGTTACATTCCATAAAATAAACTTAAGAGATCCTTTGACATAAGTGACTTGCCCCATGGATCCTTCTTGAACTTTGTTGTTCAATTAAAATCCTCCTACGACTCCATAGCCCAATGGGTTAAAACTGTTTTTTCCTTTTTCTATCAGCCGAATCATTCCTTTACTTGCATACATCTTCACCCTTTATTTTTAACTGCCTTCACCTTCATCGTGTCTTTTCCCAACCAAAAACAAACAAAACCCATGCTCTTCGTAACTAGCCTAATATTACATTTCAGGCTTTAAAGATCACATCTTTAAACTCATTCATAGAGAGATCCCTCTCTGGATTCAGGAGGGCTAGATCCTCGAATCCCAAAGTGGTTTGATGTTGTCTTATCTTTTGGTTTTGCCAATCTGGCCAAAACATAGGAACCCCAACAACAAGTGCATCCAATTTTCCATGTTTCATGCTTAAAGAAGGTTATAGGTGAAAATCTTCCAGTTCAAACAATATTGCCAAAACTTGATGAGGAAGGAAAAATCATATTGGAACCTGAAGTGGTCACGGAAACAAGAACTCGACAGCTACAAAATCGATCAATTTCAGAGTATCTCATCAAGTGGAAGAATTTACCCACTGAAGATTCTACATAGGAGGATGAGAATTTTATACAGAAGCACCCAGAGCTACTCAAGCGTTGAGGACAACATTTTTTTGAAGGAGAGGGGCATGTTAGGTCCCTATATTACTAGTTTAGCCCCTTATTGTTATTAGTGTAGCCCCCTTATTGTTATTATTGTAACCCCCTCTAACCCCAATATCGTTATTATTTTTCCCTTACATTGTTATTGTTAGGTCGGCTAGGATTACATTGTGGCTCCATGGACTCCTATATATAGAAAGGAGGTTTTGTCATTTGTATCATCCAAGAATTGTTCATTCATGTAATGTATTGGAGGTTTCCCCCTCGAAGTGGCTTATTTCTAAGGCGTTGATATATATTTTCTTCTATTTTTGGAGCTGGTTTCACAACAGAATATACAATATATGATAGAGGGGTTTTGAGCTGTAAGCTTTCCCCAGGAATATCTAGTGTTGTGGTTTTGATCTATTCTTCTTTGCTTCATGTGATTGGCCATTGTGTTGTCTTTAATTCCGCAAAATATTTGTAGAAGTGATTCATTATTTAACTTTAGTAAATTTTTAGATTGGGTTAATCCAAGATATACATGCATTTTGTATAATTTCTACATGGTATCGGAGTTGTGTTATAAATTTCCTACATGGTATGAGAGCAAGAATTATTTGGGTGCGCGAGTTTACGGAGAATATATGAAAATTTTGATGAAAAATTTTCAGAAAAAAAATAGCATATTTGGATTCCTTGTGAAAAAAGACCCAAATTGAAAAAAACAATCGGTCGAATCAGAACTATGATGAGGGAGATATCATCGATTTAAAATCAGCTCTTTTGTTAGAAATTTTCACAATGGCGAGACAATTACAATGTGCGCGAGTTGGAAAAGGAAAGGTGTTCCTTAGACTCAAAGCCATGGGACAAGATAAGAAGATTGGGATTCATGTGAAGAATCTCTATAGACTTGATGTAGATGTGATTTCTATAGAGCTTCCTACCATTGGGAAGTGTGAGAAAGCCAAGCAATTGACCCTTGAGAGGGAGCTGGATTTGCATGCAGGGGAGAGTCAACCTCAAGATGTGGAGCGGCCACATGCAAAGGATCATGGAGTGGGAGAAACCACTCATATAGAGACATTTCAAGCCAGATGGGCAGAGGGAGTGAATACAACAATACCACCAGGTGAGAGGTGGGGCGACATGCATGAAGAATCCCAAGAAGAAATTTCTCGGCAGGATTCATTGAGATGGTGTGGATCTCATGAATCGAACATAGCTATGAAGAGCACACGGCGAAGAAGTAGTAGGATAATTTGGATTGATGCAGTCATATGTCGTGAGGACATGAAATCAAAGTGACAGTGTCATATACTAGAGCACAGATCAGAGTTGGCAGCTAGTGCAGAGTCCATGGATGCGGGTGTCAGCAGCGCAGTGGTTCCTGAAGACATGTGTAGTAGCTAAGCATAAGTCAGAAGACTTTGATGACAGATGCATTATATTGATTCACTTTTTTAAAGGCTATTCAGTTTCAGAAGTGTTGCATGCAAAGGTTGCACGTGCGAGAAACACTAGAGAAGTGTTGCATGCAAGAGTTGCATGGTGCATGCATGGAGTTGCATGCCTCATGCAAAGACATTCCTTTCTTGTTGAGAGGGAGTGTTGAAGGTTGCAAAAAGAAACAATGAAATTGGCATCCGGAAACAACATCCTTGATCCTCATGAAAATTAAGCACCTACACTAGGTGGGGCCCACACAGGATATTTTTAGGTGGATGTCTATTTATAGATGCATGAGAAAATTCTATTTATAGATGAGGTCTATTTATAGATGTATGTGCAAGTTCTATTTATAGATTTCATATCTATTTATATATGCATGTCGAGTATTATTATCCCTTAATAATAGTTGGACAATAAACAATAATCTATTCTCAATGAGCACTTGGAAATAGTTAACTAAAGTGGAAAATCAGTTAGCTATAGGAATTTCTAGTTAAGAGGTTGGTTGGTGGGACATGCAAGTGGACTTAGCTGTAACTGAGTGATTCGAAGCTGTAACAGAGTTGGAAGTGCAGTTATGAAAGTTGTAAAGTAGTTTAACTCAGTTAAGTGAGTTAAACTCAATTGTGCTAGTTGTAATTGAAGATACACTAGTGAGAGATCAAGTGAATTAAATATTAATTAATTCACATATAGTGATCTCACATGAAACTGATGTTTTTACTATTATTCGCTGCATGCATGTCAGTTCCAGTGGAGACCCAGTTGAGATCTAGGTGAAAGGGAAGTGTAACTATCAGTTGTGATATTAGTAGGCTACCCAGATGTAGCTATAACACCACAGGATACCCATGATACTCAGCACAATTGAGGAAGGTTGAAATTATTTGTGATTAAGGATTTCATTCATCGGGAACTGCGTGAGCAAGGCAGGCTGTCTAGAGACAGTAAATTGGCCAAGGGATTTTCCAATTTTTGTATGACAGTGTGAGACAATTAGTTGATGTACTGAGAGCTCTTGTGATTAGATTTTTGTATGTAATTGTTTCATGATTCCTTGTGGAATATACAATATATGATAGAGGGGTTTTGAGTTGTAAGCTTTCCCCACGAATATCTGGTGTTGTGGTTTTGATCTTGTAGAAATTATATGCACTAAGCATGCATATGTCCAAGATCCACCTGATCTCACACTATTTAAGTTTATGCAAGATACTAAATCTATTCCACTTGTTAATCTTTTGCGGAAATTTTAATTGCACACACATGTGAAGCATAAACAAAAATAATCAATCGCACATAACACAGTTTTTAACCGGGAAAGCCTGAAGCTGAAAACCCCGACTATATATTTTGTAACATGGAGATCATATGACAATCTCATACAAACATACAAAGCTTATCAAAAGCTCTCAGTACAGTACAATCGTCATACACTAATCAGGCCCAATCTTGCAAATCCATGCACCGATCTTTGCCACCTGCTAGCCTGCCTCCACTGCGCAATCTCTGATGAAGAATAGCTCTAAATGAATTCGAATTATCCTTTATTGCACTGCGCAATCCTCATTGGCATCTCCACTATGTGTGTGATGCAATCAATGCATCACTAATAGTCACAACAGATAGTCTATCTTTCCCTTTCACCTATCTCTCCACTGGTCTCCACTGAAACTGCCATGCACTATAGTTAAATGTTGTATTTTTCAGTTGATTAATGAGTTCTTATCTGTGAATTAATTAACTAATTAATTCACTCCACTCTCACTAGTGTATCAATCAGTTAGACTAGATACAACTATCTCAACTGAGTCTAACTGAGTTAAACTGAATACAACTCCATAACTACTTCTTCCAACTGTGCCATAACTCTACCACTTGAGTTCTAAGCAGGTCCTCCATGTATTAGCTCTAGTAAACCCTTCGAATGGCGTAATTCCTTCGTCGGCTGATGTGCCACATTTGTGCACGCGTTTAGTGCTCAAGAATAAGTTGTTGTTTAGAGTCGATTATTATTAAGAGCTAATAATAATGTATGCATCTATTTTTAGATCGGTGATCTATAAATAGACTTAAGCAATATTCTAAAAATAGAATTTCATCTATTTTTCCAACTTGATCAACCATCCACAAATAGCATCCTGTAACTTCTGAAATATGATCATCATGTCTAAAAATAGACATAGTCTAAAAATAGACTTGCGCCAAAAATACCCTGCAGGCCCACTTAGTGAAGGTGACTCTTTTCACTAAGCTCATCATCTTGTTGAATCTCAACAAGATAGGGATTATCCTTTACCCTGATCCTGCCTCTATGGTATTCAAATTTTCTCCTAGTGATCACCTTCGTCATAATATCTGCATCCTGATCATCCGTAGGAATGTACTGAAGCAACATGATCTTCCGCTGCACACAATCTCTGATATGATGATACTGGATATCAATATGTTTAGATCTATATGAAACACAGGATTAACCGAGAGTTTAATGCAACTATGATTATCACAATGTATCACCATGGGATCTAAATGTGAACCAAACAAACCAAACAGAATCTTCCTCATCTAGATAGCATCACATGCAGCTAAACTTGCTGCCATGTATTCTGCTTCTGCTGAACTGAGTGCCACGGATCTTTGTTTCCTGTTGTACCAAGAAACTACGGTAGATCCGATACTGAAAATCCCTCCTAATGTGCTCTTTCTGTCTATTGGGTTTCCTTCCCAGTCTGCATCCGTGAAGCCATACAACTTCACCTCATCTGTCTGTCTGTACCATAAACCATACTCAGATGTGCCCCTGAGATATCTCAGGACATGCTTGTCTGCCTTCCAAAAGAGCTTGGTAGGCTTAACCATCGCTTGTGAAAGTTGGTTCACTGCATAGCATATGTTCGGTCTTGTATTGACTAAATACATGAGTGAACCCACCAACTGTCGATAAACAGTGGCATCCACTACCTCTGTCGATGTAGCATCCTCTTTCTTCCAATTTCCTGGAAGAGGAGTGTCGATAGGATTGCAGTATTGCATGTGAAACTTCTCCAGTATCTCCGGGGCATACTTGCCTTGAGACACAAACAGTTCACCTTCCCGCTGCCATATTTCCAATCCAAGGAAATAATGAAGGAGGCCCAAATCCTTCATCTCAAACTCCTTTGCAAGATCTACCTTGCATGAGTGTATCAACTGCTCATCAGCTATTAGTATTAAATCATCAACATAAAGTACAATGATTAAAAGCTTACCCTCCACCACAATCTGGTACAGGTTTTCATCCTCCTCACTCTTGGTGAAGCCAAGTCCAGTGAAATAGCTGTCGATCTAAGTGTACCAAGCACGGGGTGCTTGTTTCAGCCCATACAGTGCTCTTTTGAGCTTGCACACATGCGAATCGCTGTTGAAGACCTCAAATCCTTCAGGCTGCTCAATGTACACCTCTTCCTCAATGATCCCATTAAGGAACGCAGTCTTCACATCCATTTGATGAATGTGTCAAACCATCTGCGCTGAGGGAGCAAGGATGGTCTGTATGGAAGAATACCATGCGACAGGTGCAAAGGTTTCTTCATAGTCAATCCCCTCAATCTGTGAGAAGCCCCGGGTAACAAATCTTGCCTTATACTTCTCGACACTCCCATCAGTAGCTTGCTTTACCTTGTAGATCCATCTTGATCCTACAACTGATTTTCCTACCGGCCTTGGAACAATCTCCCAAGCACTGTTTCTAAAAATGGAGTCATACTCCTCCACCATCGCATCTACCCATGTGGGCTCCTGCACTTCTTCTTCAAAAGAAGATGGCTCTGTCACGATACACTTGCTCATAAGAGCCATGTATCCAGTGTAACGGTCAGGTAATTGTCTCTATCTGTGCTATGATGTAGGAACTCCTACATTCTATGCCGCATCCACCTTCATTCTCTTAGCTTCTGTGGTACACTTTCTGCCTTATCTGATGTTTGGTTCTGCATGAGTGGACTCCTCCACTCCATGAATCTTCTCCTGTGGCTAATCCACATCCAGAGGCTCATCTTTGGGAACAAGAAGTTCCTCCTCCGCATGTAAGTGTAGCTCCCTCTCAAGCAACAACTTCATGGCTTTCACCTCATTGAATTTTATATCCCGTCGTATAACAGTCATCCGACTATTTGGCAAATACACACGATAATTATGGGGTGTTTTTTTGTACCCCACAAATATCCCAAATTCTGCAGTCGGCTCCAGCTTCTTCCTTGCTTCCTTTGTCACATGAATGTAAACAGGTGAGCCAAAAATATTCAAAGGAGAAATATCAGGCTTCTTACCAAAAAAAGCTTCTTCAAGTGTACTCATGCCAAGTACTCTATGAGGACAACGATTTTGCACATAAACCGCAGTGTTGCATGCTTCTGCCCAAAAGTGCATCGGTAGGCCCTGGTTATGCAGCATCGCTCGTGAAGCACCCACGATCGTTATGTTCTTTTTCTCTGCAACCCCATTCTGCTGTGAGTTATGAGGCGCTATGAGTTCTCTTTGAATTCCTTCTTTGCTACAGAAGTCTTTGAATTTGCCCGAGATGTATTCACCACCATTATCGCTTCGTAGAGCTTTCACTTGCTTCCCCGACTCCTTCTCCACCAATGCCTTGAACTCACAGAACTTTGAGAACGTTTCACTTTTCTTTTGCATGAATAATATCCAACATCTACGAGAATATTCATCAACAAATATCACATAATACCTGTGTTTTGCTGTTGAAGCAACAGAGAATGGTCCACACACATCTGTGTGAATTCTCTCTAGGATCACCGAAGCACGGTTCTCCTTCTCATGAAAGGTGGTCTTCATAAACTTACCCATTGTACATCCTTTGCACTGATCTGGCTGCGCATGAGTACCCTTCGGAAGTCCAGTAGAAATTTGTTGCAAAATCTTCAAAGCGCCATGGTGAAGATGGCCCAATCTCCTATGCCATAATTCGCCCTCATCCCGGCTCACCACTTCTTCTGCTTTTCCTACCATTGCAGCGCAGCCATCTACCTCTAGCTTGTAGAGATTCTTAATTCAAACCCTATCTTCTTGGTTTGACCCGTTGTTTTGTGTCGAACAAAGGCTTTTCCCTCATTGAAAACAACATCATAACCTCTGTCTTCCAGCATTGTGACCGAGACCAAGTTCTTCTTTAGACCTGGAACATGCATGACATTCTTCAACAAGAATGGATTACCAGACTCCCTCTCAAAGGTAATGGTCCCAATGCCAGTCGCACTGTACCGACCATCATCGCCCATCTCTATATGCATCTGGAGATCCTTCTCCTCCAAGTCACTAAACAACTCTTTGTCTCTCGTCATATGGAAAGACGCACCACTATCAAGATACCACACCGATCCCATGCAGCTTGAAACCAAGCATGCAATCAAGAAAAAATCTAGCTCAAATTGCGAGGCTAAGGCCTCTTCAGCTACACATCTAGCAGCCTGCTTATACTTCTTCTTCTGTGAACAGTTAGTGGTGAAATGTCCATGCTCGTGACAGTGAAAACACTTCACTTTGCACAAATCTTGCTTCTTGCCTTTAGCAACGGATTTTGAAGAAGATTTCTTCCGCTTCCCTTTCCTTTCTTGGGCAACCAAAGCGTAATTATCTTCATCTTCATTCTTCGATGAAGATCCATCCCTGGTACCCCGCCTTATCTCCTCCTGCACAAGATCCGACCAAAGTCGCTCCCATCCTAGCAGTTTCTCCCGTCCATTGACAGAGTCTTCGTATCTATGCCAACTCTTCAGAAACCCAAGGAGAGCCAATCTCACCAAGTATTCATCATCAAAAGTAACCACCACACTTCCCAGTTCATCCTTGCATTGGACAAACTTCATGAGGTATTTTGGAATACTGTCGCCTTTCTCCATTTTTATTTTTCTGAGCTTGTCTTTAAGTGCCAACTTCCTCTGGTCACTTCTACTTTGGAACAAGTCTGTAAAAGCCTTCCACATTAAGAATGGAGTGGCTTTCCCATGAAGTCTGGACACAATATGGTCCTTCACACCTTCCAACAGAATCCTCCTTGTCTTTGCAGTCTTCTTTTGCCATGCATCAAGTAATGCAGCATCGCTAGATCTCGGCTTAGGAACATCGCTATCGATGAACTCATTCATCCCATTATCCTATAGCACTACCTCCATTGTGTCCTTCCAGGCTATGTAATTCAAGCTCCCATCAAGGGCGTACTCCAATCTCAACCCATTGAAAGACATTTCAATGTATACTCGATTTCTGCACCAAGAATCTTCTGTAGTAAATTTGAATTGTCCACCAGCACAAACTCACTTCACAATTGCAATCTTCAATCAAAAATGCTCCAATACCATGTGGAAATTATATGCACTAAGCATGCATATGTCCAAGATCCACCTGATCTCACACTATTTATCCTTATGCAAGATACTGAATCTATTCCACTTTTTAATCTTTTGCGGAAAATTTAATTGCACACACATGTGAAGCATAAGCAAAAATAATCAATTGCACATAACACAGTTTTTAACCGAGAAAGCCTGACGCTGAAAACCCCAACTATATATTATGTAACATGGAGATCATATGACAATCTCATACAAACATACAAACCTTATCACAAGCTCTCAGTACAGTAAATCGTCATACACTAATCAGGCCCAATCTTGCAAATCCATGCACTGATCTTTGCCACCTGCTATTCTGCCTCTATTGCGCAATCTCTGATGAAGAATAGCCCTGAATGAATTCAAATTACCCTTGCTTGCACTATGCAATCCTCATTGGCATCTCCACTATGTGTGTGATGCAATCAATGCATCACTAATAGTCACAACAGATAGTCTATCTTGCCCTTTCACCTATCTCTCCACTGGTCTCCACTGAAACTTCCATGCACTGTAGTTAATTGCTATATTGTTCAGTTGATTAATGAGTTATTATTTGTGAATTAATTAACTAATTAATTCACTCCACTCTCACTAGTGTATCAGTGATTAGACTAGATACAACTAAGCTCAACTATCTAGCCGAGTTCGCCGAATACAACTCCGCAACTACTTCTTCCAACGTCTTAACTCTACCATGAGTTCTGGCAGGTCCTCCATCACCCAGCTCCGATGACCCTTAGGAATAAATGGTTATACATCGTTGATGTGCCACATACGTACCTTTGAAATGAAGTTCTCGAAGAATGATTTTGTTGTTTAGAGTTTGATTATTATTAAGAGCTAATAATAATCGACATGCATCTATTTTTAGATCAGCGATCTATAAATAGACTTCGCCCAATATTCTAAAAATAGAATTTCATCTATTTTTCCAACTTGATCAATCATCCACAAATAGCATCATGCAACTTCTGAAATATGATCATCATGTCTAAAAATAGACATAGTCTAAAAATAGACTTGCACCAAAAATAGCCTGCAGGCCCACTTAGTGAAGGCAACTCTTTTCACTAAGCTCATCATCTTGTTGAATCTCAACATATCTATTCTTCTTTTCTTCATGTGATTGGCCATTATGTTGTTTTTAATTTAACAAAATATTTGTAGAAGCGATTCGGTATTTAACTTTAGTAAATTGTTAGATCGGGTAAATCCAAGATATACATGCATGTTATATAATTTCTACAACAATATTTATAACAATAAAAAATGGTATCATATACAATCTCGGTTTGTGTTTGTAAAAAAAAAAAACGCATTGGTGTGTTATTCTATGTAAAAGCTCTAGTCGAACAGGACTTTTTTTGCATGGCCCAGTGCCTTTTCTAAGCATTATAACATTGGGGCATTTAGAAATAAATGAGCATTGGGGTGTTATACTCTTCAAGCATTGACATTGTTTTCATTTAATGCCCCAATGCATTGTAATTCTCAAAGCACCGGTGCTTTCATAGAACTAATGCTCTAGTACTCCAAAATATTGTTTCCACCATCGATGCATTATTCAAATTAACATCATCCATTAGTTTATATTAGTAACAGACCATTGTTTTTGTATAATACATAAGAATCGACGTTGTAAATCTAAATAAACAGGTCTACAATTTTTTTTCCTACCCCGGTGCAGTTTCTGAAAAGTACTTCCCAGGGAATTTGTTTAAGACATAAGCACCAGGGTGATATAACTTTCAGGCATAGTTTGTGTTTGCATTCAATGCCTCAGTGCTTTTATTTAAATTTATAGCATCAATGCTTTTATAGTGTTAGCACACCGGTGATTTTTTCCCATTAAGTGCGCCGCTAAAAAAACATTCGCTAAAGCCAATGGCCACCAATTTTTTTTAGTTGTGTTGAAGTTTCTTTATCAACTCTGCTAAAACGTCCACTACCACAAACGGATCATTTGTAGCAGAGGTTTTTTTGACAATTTTTTCCAATTTTATAAACACTAAAAACCTCAGTTATAACCTCCTATAGAAGGTATTTTCCTTGTGGTGATGATTCAATTCTTCTCACTATGTTGAGTACATGAATCAATAGAGAATGAAAGGTTCCATGGGGTTCATTAGATACATGTTCATCTCAAGTAGAGTTCATAATTATTGTTAGTCTTGTTCATGCGTTTTCTTATTTCATTTCTCACTAGATTTTTTGTTGTGTTGGAGATAATGAACCTTTCAACATTATGCAATATTGAGTGAAGAAACTTTCTCATTATTATTTGTGAATGGTCTTGTGTGACTTCTTATTTAATTCCTTGTGGTTTTATAAATGTTGAAGCTTTTTAGTGTTATATTGTGAGGCAACTTCCACATGATCACCAACGGATGTTTAATGCAATTTTAGTGTTGTATTCTGTGAGACAATTTCAACATGATCACCAACTAATATGTTTGTGCAATATTTTTGTGACTAATATCTCCATTCCCAAAGGTTCTCCAAGTAGGAGGAGGTAGAAGGAAGAAGGAGGTTGGGAGGGAAATGTTTTTTATAAATCAACATTAAAATTATTTGGAAATGGAATTTGGATTGAATTAAAATAATTTATAGTGACACGTTGTCTTTAATTTTGTGTTTAAATCTATTGATGGTTTGAATTTTGTGACATAGGCTTAAGTTCTCTCACTTTGTTTACTTTTTGAAATGGAATTTGGATTGAATTAAAACAATTTATAGTGACACGTTGTCTTTAATTCTGTGTTTAAATCTGTAGATGGTTTGAATTTTGTGACAAAGGCTTAAGTTCTCTCACTTTATTTACTTTTTGAGTTATTTTGTTTTCAATATTCAATTGATCTTTGGTTTCACCAATTATTTCATGCAACCATGGGAAATAATGATTATTTTTCCATTGCTTTGATTATGTTTTTCCGAGTATTGACAATTCAAAACAATCCCACATTTCATGTCAATGAGTTGGTTATGCCATTTATAATATTCCAACTACGCTACAAGGATGATGTTAGAATTATTGCAATTACGTTTAGCTAAATTTATTATTGTGTACTTGGATGACGTTATAACTTAATGCAATGGTATAGGAACTTAACATTTTTAGTACATTACATTGGTGTTAGATGTGCTAAACCAGAATAATTTGACATAAATTTGAGGGAGTGTAAGTTATTCAAATAAGCTAGTTTTCTTATGAGATTTGTTAACTCTTATTAATAATTGATTATGGATTGTGTACTTGGATGACGTTATAAATTAATGCAATGGTATAGGAACTTAACATTTTTAGTACATTACATTGGTGTTAGACGTGCTAAACCAGAATAATTTGACATAAATTTGAGGGAGTGTAAGTTATTCAAATGAGCTAGTTTTTTTATGAGATTTGTTAAGTTTTTTTATGAGATTTGTTAACTCTTATTAATAATTGATTATGGACAGTTGAATGGCTAAGGGTATGCTAGAGTGGCTAGTACTACACAATTGTACATTGTAAAGAGGACGAGTTACCATGGATTTTTTAAATTATATAAAAAAATTATTTGAGGATTTACAGGAAATTTTGCAGCACACATAGAAAACTATATGAAAGCACACAAATTTTAGTGCTCCACAAATGTGAAAATATTTTAAGATATGAGAAGACAAAAAATGCACTAGTGTTTCCTTTGCCGAATTTAAAGAAAATTTTTTTTAGGTCGAATATGATAGTGAATGGAGTGGCTATTAATAAGAATTTTAAGTTGACAAGGTACGAGGATAACATTTTTCAATGAATCACACAATGAAGTGAAGAAGAACAACATTATATATGACTTGGAATTTCATACAATTATCAAAGAGTTGAGGAATTGTATATATTACTTATTTTTAATTTTATTTGTAGTGTAGAGATACCATTAATATTTTATGTTTATAAATAGAAAAGTGGAATGGAGTGGAAGGAATGTTATATGGAAAGAATTAGAGAAAAGGTATAATTTTGTAATGAAACATAAATGAAAGAAGTAGAATAAATTAGTTGATGTGTTGAGAAGAGTATCAACAAAATTGACTATCATGAATAATGAAATGTTGCACTTGACCACAACAAAGAGATGTATGTGCATAATTAGTCGGAGTCTATCATGTGGTTTGTTAGTCTCTCATATCCTATTGTGGATCCACCATTGCATACCCACTCAATATAGATATTAATATAAGTTTGTTTTATGACATAGTCAATGGTAGTATCAATTCTTGTTATAGTTATATCCATTATAATATAACTCAATTAATGGGTTGCATGTGATACCTACACATCACACCTACACTCTACATGTTCATGGTTCATGGTCCCACATAGGAAAATTATAAGGAAAAATTATATTTGGTTCCTTGGCTCTAGACGGTTTAGGTGGTTTTCAACCATTTATATGTCATTGCATTCATGTGTGAAACCAACATAGAGTGGACTTTTAGTGAGAGAGATATTTCTCATGTTCAATATAGGTTATGTTATTATTGGAGGTGTATTAATACCTAACTCAATAATAGAAGATTACATGGGTAGCTAGAGAGGTGATGTACCATTATTCTTTTTCCCTTGAACAAGATTTAACGAGGTTATAGAGATAAGTGTAGAAAGAGTGTAGAGTGGAGTCTCTAAGCCCAAGGAAGTGTCATATTCAAACTTGTAATCTACATATCATTCAATTAACTTCTCAATAACAAGACTCCATTCATTTTACATAGATGGTATATCCATGAAATCAAGACAAAGTCCCAATCATAAATGGAAGATTAAACACGAAATTGTTACATTCTTAAATAGTGCATTTAGCATCAACGTCTATTATCTATACCATAGAACATGTTTTGTAGTTTTGTCCTACTGTTGGTTTTTCTCTTTCTTAGATTCATTGTATAAGGAAAGTTAGTGATGTAAAAGAATGAAAATTTGTTATTATGCCACTAGGAGATGACAAATAGAGCTAAAAAATATTTTATATAATGTGTTTTTAGTAATAAAACCAATGTGAAGTGTGTTATGGTAGTAGATAGAAGAAAACATAAAAGCCCCACATATCTAATCATTGAATCAACCTTAGTTGGATACGGCATGTTGATAGCCAACAATCATCTTTTAATAACCTACTCAACTTAATATAACTTAATCAAATTACATATATTTGTATTTGCATTCTAGAATAAAATAATAGAAATCAACATTCAAATATAGAGTAAAGCCATTGTAATTAGAGAAATAAACCCAAATTGATGCATATTCACATATATCCATTTGAAATCGGACCGTAAATGGAACATCGGAGCAGGAAGTCGGCAGGAAAGCACATCAGAATCTAAATTTTGGAGGGTCGATTATTTTGGAAATTCGGGGATCAAAACCTCATAACTCTTTAAAAAAAAATTGAATTATGTTGTAAGCACTGTAGTGCGAGAAGAACAGAAATAAAATGGTAATCATTGCAAAATCATGGACCCCAAGGACCCTTTCTCTTTCCTCTGGGTAGACACATGGCAGCAGATAATTGGCTTCAAGAAGCTGACGAGGCAGATGATGTCAGCGTGATGTGGTCCTATGGTGGACATGTGGTAGTCAGTTTTAGCATTTTAGAGAGCTTAATTGGGCAAATCTAGGTGACACGTATCACCACTAAGGAGGCGAACACGGAGATGATGACATTAACCTAACATAATTTTGGAGGTCACTTTTTTGGAGGTTGGAGTTTTCGCAACTCCTTTCAAATTGTTTTATAAAAAATTTTGATCTGATGAAGGGGCTCTAACATTAAGTGGCACCTAGTCATGAGGACTCAAAAGGACTCAAAAGGACCAGGGGCATAAATCAAGCCTTAGCACCTATTGTTGAAAAGATGCCACTTCGAAAGTATTTCAGAGGTAGGGGATATTGAAACTTTGTTGTAGAAGCCTTCCAAGAAAAGTTACAATGAGAGGCACTTTTGATGTTGAATGGCGTTTTTTTATGGAAACTCGAGGAATCAAGGGGCGAAAGAAAATAAAAAGGAATATAGGCCCTCAAAAGGTACTTGAAGGCTTTAACACCCAAATTCCAAGCCTACGGCCATAGGCAGCGGTCGTATGGTGGACAAACAAAAAGGAGCTTAAGCAAAAAGAGCTAAGAGAAATCAAAATTTTGTGTTTTTGTAACGTTGTTTTAAAAGAGTTATGATATATTAAAGCCCAATACTGTAGCACAGAGGTTACAAAGGATGGATGGGTTGACAACTTAGTTATAAAGCACCTCTAACACCACCACTCTCGACCACGTCTAGCTCGAAAAAGGGGAAATTCTAGCAGTTAAAGAGAGAAAATTATAGGCGTATTAGCAGATAATCTTGGAGGAATACTAAAACAAAGGTGTGGCTAGATCAAAGACAATCAAAGAAATAGGCACCAGATATATTTTGTTGTGTCAATCAAGACACCTTCAATTTCTCATATTTTGTTAATTTCTGCATTTTCAAGAAAAGAATCAAATCTGTTATGTAATCATTAGGACAACTAGGTCATTTGTGTGCTCGGAAAGTTGTTAGTTCAAACATTTGTACCATTTTGAAAATATTTTGTAACTATTGTTTGATCTCTCTCTCTCTTTCTATAAAAGGGAAGAGAAAATCAGTAGTAAAGGTTCCCAAAATTTTTCTTTCAGAGGTTTGGAATTTTGTGTTCAAGGGTTCTGAACTCTGTTTTCAAATGAGGTTCCAAGTTTTGTTCTAATTCATTGTTCTTGTGGTTGTTATTGTTTTACACATTTTTTTTAGATTGGGCCTTCGACATGTATTAAGCCTTGAATATTAATAAATAAATTCTAGTGATTCCAAGCATTTTCGATATGTAGTATGTGTTCTTCCTATGTATTTCATTTCATATGTGTATTTTCCTCTTCAGGAATTGTGTAATTGTAGTTGTTGGATTCACTGGTAAGTCACATATTTACTAATGTTGTGTGATAGTAGATGGTACCTGGGAAATTGTAGATTTATCTACGTTATTTAATAGCAGATGATACCTGAGAAATTGAAAATTTACCTATGTTATGATATAACAGACAGTAACTGTGAGACAATGAGTTGAAAGCCTTAAAATTCGCTCCACAATTCCCACACCCCATTCCTTTTATCTTTTCATGATTCTACCGAGGTTTGTTTCCTAGGATTTTGTGTTTATCGTGCCCTATGCACCAGGTTCCTCTCTTATATTTCTCCGTTCCATCTTTACTACAATAAAAAATTAAGTTGCATTCTCTTGGTGTCGGCCACCAGATCAAAAATTTTACTCTTGGGAATGATATACATTGTTAATGTGCATACTTAATCTGCCTCTGAGAAAGGTAATTGAACCAAAATATAAATAATTCTACATTTATCTCTTGAGTTACATTGATCTATATTCAAGAGATACTAAGACGTCCTAGGCACTGAGCTCTCTTCAACCTGGGGGTTGTCTCTAGGAGCTACAACATGTGGAATAATAATACTTACAACTCATAAATAATTAAAGAATAATTATATCTGAGAATTATTCACCAACTTGTTACAATTGAAGAATTTTCTACCCAACCATAGGCTCTTTATCACACACATACTCTCTATCACAAAGGCCACCCCTAAACCAGGGCTACGAATATACAACGGAAGAATCCTACTAATTGGCCCTAATTCCTCCCACTTAACCGAATATAGATTTCCTATGCTAGGAATTAACACTACAACCCATACTAAACACACTGATCCTATTTCAACCAACCAGTCTTTCCCCATCGACCCACACAACACAAGGAATTAGATTCCCTTCTTTCCTATCCAATCCCTCAAACTATTCAACTTCCTCTTAGTGCTCCAATGTAGAATAGCCAATAAATATTTAATGTTAGGAAGCAAGGATTTTGGTTGTGAACCATGATTTCCTTTCTCTTCATGGTTACCACATGATTATGACAATATTACATGGTCACAATTATGACAACATAGGAGTAGAGAGAGAAGAAAGAGAAGAAGGAATGAGAATGATGATATTATGTGTGCATCCATAAAATTATAAGCTAGATAACGAATGCAACGAATAAGACACATGCCTTCATAGGAAGTCGACATAACTCTCTATGTTGGAACCACTAACCTCAAGATTGATGAATAGTTAAATAAGCATAAGAAAAGCTTAGGGCACTTAGGATAAAGGTGGACAACAAGAAAATAATACAGTATCTTTTAGTGATCCAGTTGGATCTCACAAGTACAAGTGGGTCTCAAAGTACAAGTGGCATTAGAAAGGGCTCAAAAATCAAAGTGGTTAGATGATAGCAAGAGCAGGACCATATCGAAGTGTTCATCGTCTTGAATCCAACGGTGTGAACAACGCTCTAATCTGAGGTCATATGAATAAGTTAGAGCAAGTCAAAGTTGTGGTCAAAGTTGGTAGTGGGCCTGGTTTAAGTGTTCTACAATTTGACCAACATCGAGGCAGGGAACCTTAGCTCCCGAGAGTGGGCAAATTTGTGAGATGGTTAGTTTTCCTAATATCCCCAAAATCGACAAAAATCAAATATATGGTTTTTATTAAAACAAAATAATATTAAAAAAAGGGGTGGCGGGCTGCCACCCCCACATGAGAACCATATCATATGTATTAAATTAAACTATTGGTTGGGGGGCCGGGCCACCCCCGGCGGACCCGCCGACCCCGGTGGATCACACACCACACATATCGTATACCATATATTAATAAGTCACATATTAGGTCGGGGCCGCATGGAGCGGACCCCACACACCAATATTTAACTATACGCCAACCCACAACGCTAGAGTTAACTGCACCTCCAGAACTTCGAACCAAAGAATTCCATTAATACATAAACCGTCGACCAAAAACGGGGAGGTGGGGACTCGAACCCCAACCTGGCCTGTCAAATATGCCTCTGCCACCGTTGTGCCACAAGGCTTGACTTTGGTGGCTCTACCATGAACTCTACTTAAACACCTCATTTCCCAGATGCACAGGGATGAGCGCCAGAGAGGGAGCGGAATTGTGCAGTAGCTGCGGAACCCTAAGCCGCCACGAGGCTTGAACCTTTCACCAAGGAATTTTAGGGGTATCAAAAATATTTCGAGAGGTGTAGAAAGGCTTTTTGTCATAATTGGACGTGGGGGTAGTCATTTTTGCACGATTTTTCGCCAAGAACTCAGTGGTGATGTCAAATTTAGCAACCTGATTCTACCTTTTTCGACCTTCTTCCAGCTTTGAGGTATAAGGGTCCATTATGTAATTTTTTCTTGTACGCCTTCTCTTTATTTCCACTTAATGAATGAATGCCTCCCCACTATTGAGCAGGGTCCGGATACATAGTACAAATTGAACGAAATCCGTAATCAATTCCTTGTGTCGTATTTTCATGCTTTCATGGTATTTTTCTCTTCGTTTATCTGCACTTTAATTTTCCTGGTTAACCTGCTCTTTCAATGTAATTATTTATGCATCTATAAGAAAAATATATTGTAACAAATGGTTTCAAATCAGTTCTTTGTTGATGTGAATTACATGAGTATATGCTAACCAGAAACAAGCTGCGAAGGGGCAATGGAAAGCTTAAGCCTTTTGATCCCCAAGAAGGACGTGCACCACGAAGAAGAAACATTGCAGATGAGGAATATCATTGAGAAGAAGAGCAGAATTACGGCAAGGCATTCTACAACATGGTAGAGAAAGCAGACAAGTTGTTTGCAAAGTTATGAGAAGATCGTCAAGAACGAGAAGAAATATGGAGATGATCACGGATCGGTAAATCGTGGAGATGGTGGAGAAGAGCCTCCTCCCTCTCCATCTTCCAGTGATAGTTCTTGTTCTTCTTCTTATCATTCTCACAGATGTCATTGACATACATCTAAGAAACCTTTATTTAAACTAGATGTAAAGTTTGACTTGCCCATGTATAATGGAGAATGTGATGCATAAAATATTAACAATTGGATTAGACAGATTGAGGCCTACTGTCGGATTCAACAGATCAAGGAAGATGAGGAAAAAAACTAGTTGGCATCTCTTCGACTGAGTGGCACCACTCTCTTTTGGTGGGAGAGAAAATTGCAAGGCAGCAAAAATTTAGGTAACCTTCTCTCCTCATGGTCAAAATTTGTTCCTCCTTTGAAAATCAATTTTACCTTTGGGATATAAGCAAAATGCCTAAATTGGAATGGCAACACCTAAGGCAAGGCAAAGGTCAAAATGTGCAAAACTTACCGAAGAATTTAGAAACAAGCATTGAATTTGGAAATTCTATTAAATTCACGAAGATTGTAACTAAGTATACTGTGCTTCTTTACATAGTTACATAAGACATTCATTATTATTATTTGAACCTACTACTATCAATGAGGCCAAAGTAGAATTCCATGCATCTCGAATTAAGGATGAAGGAACAAAATGACCACTCCAAAAGAGTGGCAAATAGCCAAGAGAAGGGGAGCAAAGCCCTCTTGCACACATTGTGAGAAAGAGGGACATGACGAAGAAAATTGTTGGAAGTTGCACCCTGAATTGAGACCTGAGAGGAATGACAAAAAGGGGAAGCAGAAGACCGCTACCACTGTACAACAAAACCAAGATTCTAAATCAGAGGAAGATGAGAAGGTCACAACGACAGGATTTGCAAGAGGTAGGCCAATTGACCTGGGGTCTGATTCCGGCGATGAAATGAAGTTTGCAGCCTTTGGGTTTGCAACAAGGGGACCCATAGACTTGGGTTTTGATTCAGGTGATGAAACAAAAATTTCAACAGACATGGTACCAAAGATGAAAAGGACACTCCCTGCGACAAGACTCCAAGAACTTGAGGAGATCAACCAAAGCATCCAAGCAAAGAATAATGAGCTAAGGAGGCTCCTACAGGAAGCAAAGGAAGAAAAACAGAGGTTACTATGCCAGTTGCAAGCTAAGGATGAGGCCTTTGAAAAGTTGCGACATAACCAACCTGAGGTAAAAAGCAACCCTTCAATTTCATGTACTTTTCATGATGATGAATTTGCTGCTTTTGAAAACATACTACAGGGATCGGATCCAAATTGCTGAAGAAGATGGGGTATCAGGGAAAGGGCCTCGACATCAATGGCCAAGGCATTGTAAGCCCCATCGAAGTTGACAAATTTCCACGTCATGCAGGACTCAGATATACTAGGAAGGAAGTGGGAGAAAGCTCCAACACAGCTAGTGACCAGCCAGCGACAGATGATGAAATCACTTCCTCACAGTCCAACGATAGTGAGGGTTCCATGAACACTTATCAGAGGAACACCAGGGGAAAGCATCACAACACGACTGGAAAGCATGGAGAAGAAGGAAATCATTTTATTCATCGTAATGAGGTGGACATCAGGAAATCCATGTGTCAAATGCTCCATGCTTAGAAATCATCAATAGAGAAGCCAACTATTAAAAATTTTCAACAAACAAATCCACCACATTCACTATGGTCTACTTTTATTAGGTAAAAGATGGTTTTTTTAGATTGTTAGTGGCCACCATTTATAAATCATGCATGTATAAATTATACAAACATATGTATATCAATGGATTCAATCCAATCAAGCAATTTACTAAAGCTAACTACTGAATCCTTCTACAAAACAATTGCAGAAAATAAACATGATCGCCAATCACAACAAGTAAAGAAAGAATCAAATCAAACCACAACACAGATATTTTCCCAGGGAAAGCTTACTGCTCAAAACCCCTTTATCTTCTATTGTATATTCACCATGGAATCATGAAACAATTACAACACATTCTTCTCTCTAGAGTCTCCTGCACTCTCACAACTGTCTCACACTAGACTATGCCAATCGTCAACACTTAGCCAATTCCCATCAACCAATTCCCATCCTATCTTCAAATACTTCTTGCTCACACACAATTCTCGATGAATTCAATCCCTATTCTTTATGAATTCCATCCTTCCTCAGCCTTCCTCAACTGCACTGAGTATCATGGGCATCATGTGGTGTTTTAATTGCATCTGGGCAACCTGCTTATATCACAACTAATAGTTAACTTCCGCTTAACCTTTGTCTCACTTGGGTCTCCACTGGAAATGAAATGCACACATATATTAATATTAAATCATCAGTTGCATGGTAGATCATTGATTGTGAATTAAATATGATTAATTCACTTGATCTCTCACTAGTGCAACAAACAGTTACAACTAGTTCAATTGACTTTAACTCACCTAATTGAGTTAACTAATTACTCATGCATTAAACTCATGCACTTAACTACAACTTGAACTCTAAAACATAGAATCAAACTGCATGCCTCACCAACTGCCCTCAACTCGAATTTCATAAGCTAACTGAGTTTATCACACTCAGTTAACTATTACAAGTGATCATGAGATAAGATTACAATTTATTGTCCAACTTAATTAAGGGATAATTAAATTTGACACATATCCAATTTATTAAATAAATTGAATTTCACACTAATGTATCACTAGGACCCATCACTACATGACTTGTGGTCCCACACTAGTGTAGGTGGTTTCACGTTGCTTCTAGATGCCAATTTCAATATTTCTTATTGCAAACTTCAACACTCCCTCTCAACAAGAAATGAATTTCCTTTCATGCGCACATGCACCTCTTGCATGCGAAACTTCTCTAGTGTTTCTCGCACATGAAACTCTTTCATGTAACACTTCTCTAGTGTTTCTCGCACATGCAACACTTCTGAAACTGAATAGCCTCCAAACAATCGAATCAATATAATGCATCTGTCATAGCCAAGTTCGATCCATGAGATGCACCATCTCTAGGACCCCGCCTAAATTTCTTTTCTTGGGATTAATTTTTCACATCGCCCCCACCTCACACCCGGAGGTATAGATGCATGCACTCCATCTGCCAATCTGGCTTGAAATTTCTCTTCTTGAGTGGTTTCTGCCACTCCATGATCCTCTGCATGTGGATGCTCCACATCTTGAGGTTCATTCTTTGGAACCAAGAGTTCATCATCTGCATGAAAATAAAGCTCCCTCTAAAGGGACAATTGCATGGATTTCTCACACTTCCCCATGGTACATCCCTTGCATATGTCTATCTGCACAAGAGTAACCTTTGGAAGCTCTGTATAAATCATCTACATGAACTTCAAGGCTCCATGGAGTAGATGGCCCAATCTCTTGTGCCATAACTCACCCTCATCCCAACTCACCACTTTGTCTGCTTTACCCATCAATGTTGTGTAGCCATTTACATCAAATTTATAGAGATTCTTCACATGAATCCCAATCTTCTTGGCTTTTCCTATTGATTTGTGTTGAAGGAAAGCTTTCAATTCACTATAAAAAAAATCATATCCTTTATCCTCCGACATTGCGATTGAAACTATTTTTTTCATGAAGCTTGGTACATGCATTACATATTTTAATATAAAAAAATTACCTAACTATCTCTCGAAAGTAACCGTGCCAATCTCTGCAGAATTCTATACCTTTAGTACCATATTTCGATACGCATCTCAAGATAAATCTCCTCCAAGCTACTAAAAAGTTCTCTATATCCCATCATGTGGAGAGATGCACCACTATCCAAGTACCACCTGATCCCATCGCACTTGACAACATGCATGCGATCGCAATAATGGCCTTTCAAATTTCAAGGCGAAAGACTGTCGCCTATAGATCCTGAAGCCTTCTTGTTCTTATTATTTTGTGGACAATTAGTGGCATAATATCCATGCTTGTGATAGTGAAAACACTTCAATCTGGACACGTCTCACTTCTTGCTATCTTTGCCAGACTCAGATTTGGAATAGGATTTCTTTCCTTTCCCCTTCTTTTCCTTGGCAACCAAAGCACAATTTTCTTCATCATATGTCTTAGATGAAGATCCATCCCCAATATTCCACCTGAATTCTTCTTGCACCAAATCTGACCAAAGTTGTTCCTAATTTGATAGCTTCTCCCTCCCATTGACAGAGTCCTGATAACTATGACAACTCTTGGGAAGTCCTAGAAGAGCTAGGCTCACCAAGTCATCACCCGCAATAGTAATTCAGATGCTCCCAAGCTCATCCCAACATTGGAAAAACTTTGTTAAATATTTCGGAATGGTGTTGCCTTTCTCCATTTTGATTTTCCTGAGCTTGTCCTTCAGTGCCAATTTTCTATGATCACTACTGCTCTAAAACAGATCTGTCAAAGCCTTCCACATTGCATATGGAGTCACTTTTCCATGGAGACTTGAGACAATGTGGTCTCGTACTCCCTCTAATAAGATCCTCCTCTCCCTTGCTACCTTCTTTTTCCAAGCATTAAGAAGAGCAGCGTCTACTACTACGAGCTTGGGAATATCATTCTCAATGAATTCTTTCAACCCGTTGTCCTCCAGAACTACCTCCATTATGTCTTTCCATTCAATATAATTAGAACTACCCTCAAGTGCATACTCCAATCTCAAGCCATTGAAATCCATTTCGATCATGATTTGCCTTTCGCACCAAGAATACTTTTGCAAATTCGAATTCTATTCAGTCACAGACTCAGCTTCTCCTCCACTATAGTGATTTCATGTGCTCTTATACCATGTAGAAATTATACAAACATATATATATGGATTCAATCTGATCAAGCAATGTACCAAATCTAGATATTGAATCCTTCTACAAATCAATTGCGGAAATTAAACACAATCGCCAATCACAACAAGTAAAGAAATAATCAAATCAAACCACAACAAAGATAATTTCTTGGGGAAAACTTTCTCCTCAAAACCCCTCTATCATATATTATATATTCCATAAGGAATCATGAAACAATTAGAATGCACTCTTCTCACAAGATTCTCCTGCAATCTGCCTAGCGTCTCACACTGATCCAGACAAAATCGGGCCAACACTTAGCCAATTCTCAGCATGCCTTTCGCCTGCCTTGCTCACACAATTACTGATGAATGCAAACCCTATTCTTTAGGAATTTCAGCCTTCCTCAACTGCGTTGAGTATCATGGGCATCCTGTGGTGTTTTAACTGCATGTGGGCAACCTGCTAATATCACAATTGATAGTTAACTTCCCTTTAACCTTTGTCTCAACTGGATCTCCACTGGAACTCACATGCATGAAGATATTAATAGTAAATCATCAGTTTCATGGCAGATCACTGATTATGAATTAAATAATATTTAATTCTCTTGATCTTTCACTAGTGCAATAAATAGTTATAACTAGTCCAACTGAATTTAACTCACCTAACTGAGTTAACTAATTACTCATGCACTTAACTGCAATTTGAACTCTAAAACACATAGAATCACTATGCATGCCTCACCAACTACCCTCAACTCGAATTCCATGAGCTAACTGATCTTATCAAACTTAGTTAACTATTACAAGTGATTACGAGATAAGATTACATTTTATCCAATTTGACACATATCCAATTTATTAAATAACTTGAATTTCACATTAATGTATTGGTAGGACCCATCACTACATGAACTGTGGTCCCATACTAGTGTAGGTGTTGTCATGTTGTTTCTGGATGCCAATTTCACTATTTCTTGTTGCAAATTTCAACACTTCCTCTCAAAAAGAAAGGAATGTTCTTGCATGTGACATGCAAATCTTGTATGCAATACTTCTCTAGTATTTCTTGCACATGCAACACTTCTCTAGTGTTTCTGGCACATGAAACTTTTGCATGCAACACTTCTAAAACTGAATAGCCTCCAAACAAATTAGTCAGTATAATGCATCTGTCATTAGATTCTTCTGACTACTGGTACCTACTACACATGTCTACTAAATTCTTTGTGTTGTTGACATCTGCATCCATACTCTCTACACCGTTGCCAACTCTGATCTGCGCTCCAATATCTAACACCTGTCACATTGATTTTTGTCCTCCTGACATCTGACTGCATAAATCTAATTGATCCTGCTACTGTTGTACTGTGGGCTCCTCATAGCCAGGTTCGATCCATGAGACGCACCATCTCTAGGACCTTGCCAAAATTTCTTCTTGGGATTAATTTTGCACATCGCCCCACCACACACCTGGAGGTATAGTTGCATGCACTCCATCTGCCCATCTGGCTTGAAATGTCTCTACTTGAGTGGTTTCTTCCACTCCATGATCCTCCGCATGTGGTTTCTCCACATCTTGAGGTTCATTCTTTGGAGAGTTCCTCATCTGCATGCAAATCAAACTCCCTCACAAGGGACAATTGCATGGCTTTCTCACACTTCCACATGGTACATACCTTGCATGTGTCTATCTGTGCAAGAGTGCCCTTTGGAAGCTCCGTAGAAATCTATTGCATGACCTTCAAAGCTCTGTGGTGTAGATGGCCCAATCTCCTGTGCCATAACTCACCCTCATCGCGGCTCATAACTTTGCCTGCTTTACCCATCAATGTTGCGCGGCCTCTACATAAAGTTTATATAGATTCTTCACACAAATTACAATGTTCTTGGCTTTTCCTATTGCTATGTATTGAAGGAAAGCTTTTCCTTCACTAAAAACAACATCATAGCCTCTATCCTCCAGCATTGCAACTGAAACTAAATTTTTCTTCAAGCCTGGTAAATGCATTACATATTTTAATAAAAATGGTTTACCTAGCTGTCTCTGAAAAAGTAACTGTACCAATCCTGGTAGCGCTATACCTTCCGTCATCCCCCATTTTTATATGCATCTGGAGGTCCTTCTCCTCCAAGCTACTGAAAATTTCTTTGTCTCTCATCATGTGGAAAGATACACCACTATCCAAGTACCACCTTGATCTCATCGCACTTGATACCATACATGCGATCAGCGAGAAGTCCAACTCAAATTGTGACACAAAAGCCTCACCAGCTATAGATCCTGAAGCCTTCTTGCTCTTCTTCTTTTGTGGACAATTAGTGGCATTAAATCCATGGTCGTGACAGTGAAAATGCTTCACTCTAGACATGTCGCCCTCCTTGCCTTCTTCTTTAGTCTCAGATTTGTGTTGAGATTCAATAAGAAGATTCAACACCCATGCCTAGTGCATTAAGCACCTGGTTGCATTCAACACCTAGTTGCATTAAGCACCCAGACTAGGGCGGGGCCCACAGGGCTATTTTTGGGTGCATGTCTATTTTTATTATCCCTTAATTTAGATGGACATTAAAATGTAATCTATTCGCAATGTGGACTTGAATGAGTTAACTGAAAGTGATGAATTCAGTTAGCTAGTGGATTTTGATTTAGAGGTTGGTTGGTGGGACATGCAGAATAATTCTAATTGTAACAGAGTTTGAATTGCAGTGGTGCATGAGTCGGGTGCATGTTGTAAACTAGCTTTAACTTAGTTAAGTGAGTTAAACTCGCCTTTGCTAGTTGTTAAAGATACACTAGTGAGAGATCTAGTGAATTAAATATTAATTAATTCACAATCATTTATCTCACATGAAACCGAGGATTTACTATTATTAGTCGCATGCATGTCGTATCCGTGGAGACCCGGGCTGAGTTCTAGGTGAAAGGGAGGTTGACTATTAGTTGTAGGATTATATGCTAGCACACATAGAAAACACCCATTGGAGTGCCCATGATGCTTGCATATTCAAGGTGCAGTGAAGAATTCCTATCTTTTATGAATCTTTACCATCATGGATTGCGTAAGCAAGGAAAGCTATCTCGAGGACCGAGAATTGGATATGTGTTTGTCAATTTTGCAAAATGATGTGGTGACAATTATTTAATGTATTGAGGGCTCTTGCGAAAAGAGTTTTGTATGTAAATATTTCGTGATCCATTCTTAATATACAATATAAGATAGTGGGGTTTTTAGCTGTAAGTTTTCCATGAGAAATTATCTGTGTTGTGTGTGATTTATATTTCTTCATGTTCATGTGATTAGTGATTGTGTTTTTAATTCCGCAAAATATTTGTATAAGCGTGATCCGCATTTATGAAGGAACGAAACGTAATAAGCATATAACCATAAATATAGAGATGCAAGGAAATAACACTTCATTTCATTAATATCAAAGAACCGAAATTTGCTTATTGCACATAATGGAAATAAACTAGCTAGCTTCGGTAGTTATCTCTCGAGAAGAGATGTGGCGTCATGCCTCTCAACCGCATTACAATGAGGCTCGAGGGCCTATTTATTATTTATAAACAATGGAGAACCCTAAACATCCAAAAACCTAACCCTAGGAGATGAAGCGCTAAAACTATGGGGTTCGTTTGTGTGCAAATTGGTGTTTCAACTTCCTAGGGATGTAACTTTGGCATACTATCTCCGTTTGACGCTCATGATACATCATTAGAAAGCTCTATCTCGAGAACTAACTTTCACCACGAATATCATTCTGAAATGTACTATAATTTTCTCGGGAGGCGCAATGCCAAAAAAACATCGTTTAGGGCCTCAAAACGGCTCCAGAAGTTTAGGACCCGAAAAACTACTAAAAAAAGTAAGTTATGCCGAAACTGAAAAACTGAAAGAGACAATGGTGGGGGCCCAAGTGGAATAGGCGGGTGGCCACCAATATCCACCTGGATCATTCCTCCCCCCTTAGGAAGCAATGGTCCCCATTGCGTTAAGTTCCTCCATGAGATGAGGAAATTTCTGCTGAACTTGGTCCGTGGTGAACCACTTTCCTTGGTGCAGGAGTTGGCCAGCTTTGACAACCCGATACAGTTGGATCTGCTGTTGACGAGTGTTCTTGATTTGCATGTCCATGATACAATCTGTGGTGGCCTGTTCCATGCAGTCTGGGTTTAACTCTGTTGGTGTGAGTTGTTCTACAATGTCCGAGGTGTCCAGTAGAGGTGGAAAGTAAGGACGAAGGCGATCCACATTGAAGACTGGGTGCAGACCAAGGAATGGTGGAATAATAAGCTCGAAGGCATTGTTACCTACAGCCTTGGTGATGGTGTACGGCCCGTATCGGAGCGGGCGAAGCTTGCGGTGAGGTCCAGTGAGGCGCTCCTTCTGCAAATGCAGCCATACTTTGTCGCCCACCTGGAAGTTGTGTGGCACCTGGTGTTGATCATGGCGCTGCTTGTACTTCGCATTGGCTCTATCCAATATATCATGAACCTGTTGGCGGATGTGTTGAATGTGCTCGATGAAGCTACTTGCTTTGTCAACTTCAGACTGGACGTGCACTGAATCGGCCTGAGCAGCTGCAAATGGCATGGCTACGTCAATGGGACATAGTGGCTGGAATCCCAAGCCCACCTGAAAGGGGCTATGGCTAATTGAACTGTGGAGAGCCCGATTATAACTATGTTGTACATAGGGGAGGCTCTCGTCCCATGTGCGTGGATGCTTTGAATTGTACATGCGCAGAATGTGTACAATCATTTTGTTGACGACCTCTGTCTGGCCATCTGTTTGGGGATGGAAAGCTGTGGACTTGGTGAGCTTTGTGTCCAACATTGACCAGAGGCTGGACCAAAATGTGCTGAGGAACCCGCTATCTCGATCTGATATGATAGACTGTGGGATCCCAAAGTGCACCCACACTCGTTCAAAGAAGAGTTTAGCAGTGGCTTCTGCTGTGATATTCTTCTTACAGGCCGCCATAATGGCCATCTTCGAGAATCTGTCAACGACCACGAAAACACAGTCATTTCCATTCTTAGTAGAAGGTAGGCCCGACATGTAATCCATGGAGATGGATTCCCACGGTCGACTAGGGGTAGGTAGTGGAGTATATAGGCCTTGCTTCTTGATGGTCGGTTTGGCAATGGCACAAGCAGTGCAGGATCTGATGTGCTTCTCAACATCCTTTCGAAGGTTCGGCCAATAGAAATACTTATGTAGTATTGCTACTGTTTTCTCGACCCCGAAATGCCCAGCGACTCGACTGTAGTGTGCTTCCCATATCATCTTGGCACGCTCGCTTGAAGGAACACAAAGGTGTCCCAGGTGACATAAAAGTGCATCTTGGAGGTGAAAATTTGGAACTTGCTTACCCCCCAAGAGTGCCTTGTAAGTGTGGCCGAATTTTGGGTCACTCTCATAGAGAAGCGACCAATCAAAAGTCTCGTGCCCACAAGAGTTGAGCACGGTGGTGAGCGCCACGATCTGTGGTCGGCTGAGGCAGTCTGCAACATGATTGGTGCTACCCTTCTTATACTTGATGTTCAAATGAAACTGTTGCAGATATGTGGACCATTTCTGATGGCGATCATTCTGCAACTTCCCTTGTGTCTGTATGAACTGCAGGGGCCGGTGGTCTGTGTGGATGATTGTTTCCTTCCCCAAAATGTAATGCTTCCATTGTCGACAGGCTTGCACAATGGAATACATTTCTTTGTCATAGGTGGGATACTTGCGAACTGTCTCAGACAATGTCTCACTGTGATATGCCATTGGATGTCCCTATTGAGTAAGAACTGCCCCAATAGCATAGTCAGAGGCATTTGTCTCGATCTCAAATGGCTGTTGCAAGTCTGGTAATGTGAGCACTGGGGCAGAACAGAGGCGATTTTTCAATTCTGTGAACGCCTTCTATTGAGGTTCCGACCAAAAGAATTTTTCTCTTGCTCCTCCCTTGGTGACTTGACTCAAGGGCCAAGTGATATGAGAGAATCCCAACACAAATCTATGGTAGAAATTAGCAAGACCCAGAAAGCTGCGAAGCTCTGTTATAGTGGTTGGGGCTGGCCAATCCCGAATGACTTGGATCTTGGTTGGATCCACATGCACCCCCCTTTCATCAATAATGTATCCCAGATATTGAACTTGGGTCATGCCAAATGTGCACTTCTCCAGATTGGCACACAACTTATGTTGCCTCAGTGTTTGGAGGACTTGTCAGATGTGGTGAAGGTGCTCTTCCCAAGTCTTGATGAAGATCAGAATGTCATCCAAGTACACCACAACAAATGAGTTGGTGAATGGCCGCAAGATGTCGTCCATCATCCTCCATGAAGGTTTCGAGCACTGTCAATCAAAGGCATGACCTGCAAAATGTATTCAAAAAGGCCTAGCTTTGGGGCTGCGCTCTCTCCACACATCGGAGGGTTCAATTGGTACCCGGTGATACCGTACTCGGTGTCGATCTTACCGAAATATTTTTCACCTGGAGTTGGTCCAAGGTCATTAATCCGTGGGATTGGGTACCTATTCCGGACAAAGGATCTTGTTCAGCCACTTCGACAGTCAACAGCGCAGTCTCCATGTCCCATCCTTCTTCCGTACCAACACGATCGGTCTCCCACAGGCGATGAACTTGGTCCGATGTGACCTTTCCGGCGGTCAGCCTCCTTAATCCGCCTTTGATTTCATCATTTTCCGTACCGTAGTGTCGATAGATCGGTCCATTGGGTAGTGGCGCACCGGGGTCGATCAATCGGGTGCTTCGACTCGGAAGTGCAAAGAGGAACCCCCGGTGGGTGAGGTGAAGATGTCCCCGTACTCCTCCACGACCTTATCCATTTGTTGTTGTCGTGCCGGCGGGCCCCGTCTAGAGGTCGTGGCCATGGGCCTCTTCTTGCCCCCGGGGCGGATCATCGCGGAAAACGAATTTCCTGGTTTGGGAAATGAGCTTACTACATTGTTTTGCGTAACCAAAGAGACTGACAGAGAGGGTGGTGTGCCTCTGGTATCCTAGACACAACTTATTTCCTGGGTGTGTTAAATAATAATGAACCCAGGTCCTAGGACTCACACATAGCATGACGCTTCCACAAGTATGGTTGTCCTAATAATACATCGTAAATATCAATAGGAGCAACGTCACATAATACCTCATCCGTGAAGGGCTTGATGCTATAGGGAAGGCGACGACCGCCGGGATGACGCGGAGATCTCGGGCTCCAGAAGCCACCCGATGGTGTATGGATGTGGGTGGAGATGTGGCCTGCAAGCCCAACCGCTTCACGCGTCTCCGTCGAAATGAGGTTCTTTGGCTCCCATCATCGACAATGAACCGACAGGGAGCCCTTACACATCCGGGAGTGGAAGAGACGTTTTCTCCTCCTCTCGGGATCTTCCGGTTCCTCCTTCGGACCTTTGTAGTGGCAAATGCGGGCGTTGGGATCCGCATCAATAATCTGTTTCCCTTTTTCATTCCCCTTTTTCGTGTTCTCGGGTCTCTAGGCCGGAGCATGCATCCGACTCGTAAGCCCTCATCTCGGCCACTAGCGCAACGTTTTGGCCCGACACTCACTTGTGTTGTGAGTGGAGTTTTTATGGAACTCACACCACTTTCCCGTGTCCTTTCTTGCCTTTACTAAGTTGTTTCGTCTTGTGGCTTTGACGGTGGTTGTTCCCGAGCCGCCATGCTCGTCCTTTGTTCTCGTGGTTTGGAAGCACCTTTTCTCGGGCTTGATTCGCAAATCCAAAGTCTCGCTTCTTCTCGTTTGAATTTCTGCTCAATCTTGCGCATACCGCATGCCGTACCAAGCGAGGAGATGTCGAGGAACTCCATTTCCTCCCCGAATGTATCTCGTGCGTATTGTACCGCGATACTTTAGCACCAAATGTTTCCTTCCGAATCTTGATACCCAAATTTGTGCTAGGTGGGAATGACGTCAGCCTGCACACCGTGATCTCGAGCGAGCCCAGCGTGGTCCATTGTATGTACTGTCCTCATAGCTCCCCACAGATAGTAATCGTCTCGACTTCGCTGGCCTCTCGTAAAGAATTCCAAGTTGGTACGGCCGAGAACAGAGAGGGTTCATTCGGTCCTTGTTCTCACAAGAGGTTTCCCATCCTCAACATGGGGGGGGGGGGGGGTTGAGGAGTGCAAAAATAATCTTCCCGGTCCGAAAAGCGGCGGAACGAGAAATATCCTTCTAATAGATTCAACCATCAATCTACGGTGACCGCGTCTATTTGACCCTCAAATATGTGAATGTCAAAATTTACTTGTACCTGAAAGGGAGCCGCAACTCCGCAGTGGCCACCGGATGCAGATGCGCCGCCGGTGCAGCTGCCAAGGATCCGAGCAAAGGTATCCATCATCGCGTCTTGTTTTTCGAGGGCCTCCTCGAGCAATATTTTGATAGGATCTCCTCGCTCCTCATCTTCTTTTCGTCCCCCATGGGCGTCCGTCGAGTTTTGCGAGGCTGATCTTGCAAAGGTTCCACCGTATCAAGCCCTAGCTCCTTATACCCCGACTCGTTGGGGACATGCAAAGAAGTGATCGAGAAAACAGACCGCTCATACCACCGATCCGGATTTATGCAGAACGCAACAAAATAAACACATAACCATAAATATGATATGCAATGGAAATAACACTTCATTTCATTAATATCAAAGAACTGAAATTTGCTTACGTACAATGGAAATAAAACTAGCTAGGGCACGGTAGCGTCCGAGAAGAGATGTGGTGGCTACAAAGCCTTCGAATCCGAGTTACAATGAGGCTCGGCGCCTATTTATTATTGAGAAACAATGGAGAACCCCTCAACATCCCAAAAACCTAACCCTAGGAGATGAAGCGCCAAAACTATGGGCCCTATTTGGGTAAATTGGTGTTTCAACTTCCTGTGTGATCGAACCTTTGGCATACTATCTCCGTTTGACGCACATGATACATCATTAGAAAGCTCTATCCGAGGACTACAACTTTTGTGACGATTTTGGATGACTCAAAAACCGCAACAAATTCTAATTCAAAAACGTCGTTTAGGCCCAAAACGTTCCCACAGTTCGACCAAAATACCCAAAAACGGCCGTTTAGGCCTCAAACGTTCCGGAAGTTCGTGACCCGAAACTCGGCGAAAAATAGTAAGTTATGCCAAAACTCGAAAAACTGAAAGAGATTAATGGTGGGGGCCCAAGTGGAATAGGCGGGTGGCCAACAATATCCACCTGGATCAAGAGGGTGCATGTAATCATGGGGACTAACTACACCGAAAGAGGTCCAAGCCATTGAAGCAGCTCCATGGAGATGTAGCTCAGAGGGGTGAACTCTATATTATCACCTACTAAGAAATGTGTTTATTGTGTTGTATTTATCTACAATTTACTTTTTTATGTGTTTTAACAACTACTTAACTTATTAATTTGTCATGAAAAACATAAAAAGAGTACACATAAAACCTCACATAACTGGCCGGCTTTGAGTCGATATTAAACACATTTATTTTATACCGATGAGGGAGCGAGCACAACAATTTTTTTTTTCCTATATTGGAGATCAAACCAACAACAATAAAAATTACTTCCTCCTCCACCACTAGGCAACCGATATAGAGGTGTTATATGAGGTTCTCCAAGTCAAGAATATTTATCTACACAATGAACCCCTAATATCAATGGTATGCAAGTGCAACTAGTATATAACAATGAACCAACATATAAATCTCATTCCATGTATCTTCAAGAAATCATCCTTAGATAATGAAGTGGGTTATCGCTACAGATCCAATAGAACACCCACTTCTAAAAGGAAGATACTAACCCACAAAGAAAATTAATTTCTCAACCAAACTCACTATATCTCGAAAGAATAAACCTTTAAGAATGCTTACACCCTCATTAGAAAATGAACATGTTTCGGCTTAAGAGTTTATATGTCAAGATACCTCTCCGCTTTAAAATAAAGGATGTTCCCCATTTATGCTTAATTCGTCAAAATATGAATGCTTTAAAGAGGTATGAAAGGATGAAGAATGAATCCCATGTAGTCAACATAATAAGACAAATTCGAAACCTTATACTTGGATTTTTTTATCCAAACGTATCTCGATCTAGGAACCATGTAGTAAATTTACATATCATCAAAAGTATGATCCATAATAAATTGGGATGTAAGAATGTGGGAATCCATAAATATCTTGACCTAGAATACCATGTTTCAATTAGACTCTCATAATTGATGAGAGATACATCCAATATACTCCTATTTGTATATAGATGAATAATTAATATTAAGGGAGAATTGGAGGATGTGTTACACTCTATTTATTCCTAGAAATATACAAATTTCTGATTTCATTGTCTTAGAAGCCACATCTAAAATGAACGTGTACCATATTTTCCAAGGGAATACCATGGTGGGAAATACTTAATTCATACACATTATATGGAGAGTAGGGGAAGTCTCACCATTGCGAATGGTAAATCCCGCAATATATTTATTTATCCCCATAAGTAGCCACCAATTATGGAAAGCTCTTTGTCTAAGTGGAAGATGAAGAAGATTCAATATAGACATTTATTTGTTCTCTCCTAATTATTAATACAATTTTGTATAGAAAACTATGTTGAATACACCTTTAAATAATTTTCAATAAAACATGTATCCTTCTACAATAAATTTTTTATTTTTTGAATAGGAATAACTACCCGAGGTAGAATCTCTTGCTAATTAAGAAAGGAATCTAAGTGTTAAATGTTACACATAATATAAATTGACAAAAAATAGTGAAAATATTATAAATATGACCCTCCAAAACCTTAAAAGTTAGCACTCACTTGAACCATGAACAAGAACAAGAATTGTTATTTATCCTTAGAAGGCATGCTACAAACTTCCCGTTGAATTATAAAGACATGAGATGGATCTCACAAACACGTATACCCACAATATCTACATCAAGGAAGACTAAAATCCGAGCATAGATCCCAAATGAAGGATGAGCACGACCCTAATAAACATTATCAAGGAATAGCTACAAAAAAAATTATTAACAATTTTTCTATCCTATCTCCGAAAGTGTGGATCTCACCCTTGCCACTTCATTGCTATGAGAAATTGGAAATGGAGGGTTTTTCTTTGTAGAATAATGTTGTTAAATATGACTACCAAGAAGGCCATTTCCCTTTAGCATTCATTGATCATATACTATATTTACTTATGTGAAATAAGTACTTATTATTACTAAATGGGTTAGTGGGTGCAATCAAATTCAAGTTATCTCTCACAACTAGGACAAGGCCACCTTTTCCTACCCTAGGTTGTATTTTCTTATTATTTCCTCCACCTAATTACGTAACCGTCTAGCATAGGTTCACTTAGAACCTCTCATGACAAATTTATCCTTTCTCTATTTTACACTATAGATGGGTAGAAAATGTGCATGAAGAAACATTTTTTTAGATATTTTTTAACATTTCTTAATCATAATCATAACTAGGTGCACCTTAAAAAGGAACACATTGGTGCATAAATAATAAGGCATATCGATATCCATTACTATTTCCTTTATGAGTTTGATCCAGGATTTTGGTGGCCACCCACCTATTATAGTTTGACCCCCACCATTGTTTATTTTAATTCTTGTTTCCTTAATTGTAGCATGGTTTACTATTTTTGGCATTTTTTTTCGAGTTATGATCTTTGGAGCGCTGAGGCCCTAAACGATGTTTATTTGGAAAATGGGGAAACATGAGCCTTTGAATCATATTTATAATTGAAATTTTTAGTCCTCATATAGATATTTTTAACAAGCTATCATTCACATCAAACAGAAATCATATGCCATGGTTACGACCCCAGGAAGTTGATGTACCACCCACGCAACAAAGGGCCCACAGCTTTGGTGATCCATCTCCTAGGGTTAGGTTTTTTGGATGTTTATGGATTTCATTGTTTCGAATAATAACATAAAGCCTTGGAGCTTCATTGTAACAAAATTTAGATGCATGTAAAAGCCACATATCTTCTCGTAGATAAGTTGCTATCGCATGAACTAGTTTATTTCCATTTTCTATGTACACATAATTCAAGATTTTCTGATATTAATGAAATGAAGTTTTATTTTCACCGTATATTTTTTATTTATATTTATTTATGTATTAAATTGTGTTCCTACATAAGCCTAGATCATTGGTATAAGATCTTTTTTTTGTTTCTTTTATTTCCTTGCATGCCCCTCAACGAGGTCGTGCATAAGGAGTTAGGCTCAAACTAGTCGAACCTTTTCAAAGATCAGCCTCGAAAAACCTCGACGACCTCCCATGACGGAAGAAAATAAAGATGAGTGAGAATGAGATCCTTTAAAATTATTGCTCGAGGAGGCCCTTGAGACACAAAGGAATGCAATGACGCCGTATAAATTTTCCTAGGATCCTTCAACAACTACCCAAATGAAACACATACTCATCTAAAAATCACTCGTGAGGCGTCACTCGTTTTAAGGTACAAGTTAACTTTGAAATTCCCATATTTGAAGGGAAGATATATGCACATGACGTATATAGATGGTTAAATTCATTGGAAATATATTTTTTGGTTCATGACTTTTGCAATTGGGAAAAGATTACTTTTGCATTCGTTAACTCTCGCCCCCATGTTTAAGACTAGTCGGAAATCTACCGGTGGAGAAAAGGATGAGAGGGAGCCCCTCACTATTTTCAAACACACCCACTTCAAATTCTTTCCGAGATGCCATAAAGGAACAATATTACCTTGTTAGGATCTATGAAGATAAATACATAAAATGGACCATGTTGCGACAGAAAGGGACCAAGATGTGTCAATTTTCACAATTTTTTTTCATGCCCTTCACATGAAGATAGGTATCAAGGATTCTAAGTGGAATTTTGTAATCAAGTACCATGATTTTTTACATAAGTACATCTAGGATGAAATGGAGTTCTTAGTCACCTCCTCATTCGGTGCCACCTATCAATATGTTGTGAATATTGAGAAGAAGTTCAAACAGAAGAAGCGAGACTTTGGATTTGTGAATTCAAAGCAAGGGAAAGGCACCCCCGATCCATGTAAGAAAGGTAAAAGCCAAGGCAGGGTGACCCAGACAACGCCTTGAAGCCCCAATAAAATAAAAACATCAAGAAGCCAACAAGGACACAAAAAAGTGTCATTATTTCCATAATGCCCCACCGACAACACGACCGAGTGCCGAGCTACAACAATCGGTGGCCAAGATGAAGGCTTCTCAATTAGATGCAATGTTCACTAGAGTTAGATTATTGATGCAGAGCCGACAACCACCTTTTCCACCACCAAGATCCAAATGGATGAGCCTAAAGACCCACAAGAGAGGGATATCCTCTTACACTCATAGATGTGGGTGAAGGGTTCTCCGATGTAGTTAATTGTCAAAAGTGGGAACCAAAAGGACCTCATTCCAGGAGAGCTTTCAGAATTGGATCAACCTACTAACAACAACACACACGAAATTATATATAACATCGGGTGGCTTCACTAAGAATGAGACCGCATCGCCCAACACCAGCTTCTCTCCCCTACAACATCAAGGCCTTCACATACAAAGTATCGTGTTATTTTTATCCTCTTGATGTTTGTGATGTATTATTAGGCCAACCATAGTTGTGGAAGAAACATCCTCCGTATGATTCTAGGCCTCACAATGTTTTATTACTTAGGGAAATAAGTTGTACAATATATGGGAGGTAGCGCTACCTACCACCATCTTTTTCATCACTACAAAGAAATGCAATAAGATAATTTCCCGAACCAAAGAATTTTTTCTTACGATTATCCCTCAGGGAAAGAATAATATTGTAGCCATGACCTCCCAATGTTGCCCTTCATATGAGAGAAACAAAATGGAAAAGGTCATGGAGCAGCAAGGTGACACTTTGCCTACCTACGTGGGTACTCTACATTGACAGTCAAGCACTCGATCGATATGACCCGAGGATCTCGCTACCCAATGGACCAATTTATCAATGCTCGTTATGGAGAATGATGAAATCAAGAGGCCATTTCGGTAGAGATGCTACATAAAGGGCACATTAGCCCATGTTCTTCACCTCCCGGGCGCCCGATCCCGTTGATATAGAAGAAGGATGGGACGAGAGACTCTATATTAACTATTGGGCACTAAACAAGATCACTATCCGGAATATGTATCTAACCCCTACGTATTTATGACATTATGGACTAGCTCAAGGGTGCCAAATATTTCATCTAGATTGACTTGATGTTTGGTTATCACTAGGTAACAATCGAACCCCCGCGATGTCTAGAGGACTAACTTCAAATACAAGGAGGGACTTTTCAAATGGATGGACATGACATTCAAAGCACGACCTCTCAAAATTCATGATGTTTATGGATGACATCTTGTGACCCTTCACCAAATCATCCACGTTGCGGTATATTTGGATGAAATCCTCGATCTTCCGACAAAATTGGGAAGAGCACCTCCACCACATTCGATGGGTCGTCACCGTACTATGGCAACATAACTCGTGTGAAATTTATAGAAATGAACTTGATATGGCCCGTGTTTAATATTTGGGGTACATCATTGATGCTCAAGGTGTGCATGTGGACACAAACAATTTGCATGTCATTCAACATTGGCCAGCCCAATCCACTCCTGGAAGCAGAGATCCACATCTTCCGGGGTCTTTCCAACTTATACCGCACATTCATTTTGGGGTCCTCTCATATCACTTGGCCTTCGAGTCCGCCGCAAAGGGAGGAGAAAATCCTCAGTTCCTTCTCTTCCGAATCCCAATAGAAGGAATTTACTAAGCCGAAGCATCTCCTCTACTTTGCACCCATTCTCATATTACCATACCTACACCAACCATTTGAGATTGAGATAGGATTCCTTAACTATGCTATTGGTGCGCTCTTACTTTCGAAGGTGCATCCCCCGGCATATCATAGTGAGACACTTTCAAACACAAGCCGAAATCATCCGACCTATGACAAAGAGATGTATTCCATTGTGCAAAGCCTATTGACAATGGAAGCATTACATTATGGGGAAGGAAATGGTCATCCACATACCCGAAACACTTCCATTTTAAAATTAATTAGAAGAAGGCCAACACCAACAATGTTGTATAATGCATTAGGGAATTTTGAGGTCTAAAATGGGCCTCCTAAGGAAAACAAATAAAATAATAGCTAAACCAATAAAATAATAATTGTCAATTTTCAATTCACTTTTTGCACCACAACCTATGTAACCATAATTAAATTCAATTCAAAAGTTGTACCAAAATAAAATTAATAAAAATTGTATTGATGTGACTATAAATAAGAATGAGATTTTCAAGAAAAAGTCATTATCATTGAACAACTAATGCATTTGTCCTTTGTACTTAAATAAATTAAAATAAAATATAAATATAAATATATAAATTCTTAATTATTTTATATGTTATTAATTAAAATTTATATTAATAAAATTGTATAAAAACATGTAATTAATATACTATATAAAAATAAAATAATATAATATAATAAATGTATAGGGATATGAATTGTTTCTTTCAAGAAATATGAAATGAAAATAATATATTTTTATTCAAAAGTGTGAAATGACATTTATTATGAATACTTTACTTTGACTCTAAAAGCATCTAGCACTACCATGGTTAACCATGACTCTTTATCCACCATTGAGAATGTGACAAGCAAGTACCTTTAACTCAAGATATGCCACCTCAACCATTAGGGATGATGTCATCCCCTAAAATGTTATTGGTTCTCATAAAGTGAATTTTGATTGTACATTTTTCTTAGGAGGCTCATTTTAGACCTCAAAATTCCCCTAATGATCAACAGGATGATTGTACATATTATCCACATGTAAAACTTGAAGAATCTATGCTTATGTGATGAAAGCCTCTCCTATGTCCAACACAACTATAACAAAGCTCTCCATAGAAAAAAATGGAATGAGTGATGCCGATGGAGTATATTGTACCTAGCCGTCGCATCACAATAGTGAAAAACATGGAAGATGTTGACATTATGGAGCAGCCGGTTAGCGAACCGGTCAATCTAGAAGAGGATAGGTTCATCGATGGCTTCACCAATAGGCATAAAAGGAGAGGGATAAGGCTCCGATATGACCAACATATTAAGAAAAATTTGTTCAAATATGGGGAACTAGTTATTTTTTATGAAACAAGTTTGTGAAGTTCCCGAGAAAGCTATAAATGCACTTTTTGGGTCCTTGCATTGTGAGGAATGTATCGGAGGGGGAAATGTCCATCTTACAAAGCTTCTGAGTGGAGATTTTTTCCCTCGATGTATTAATGGTAGCCACTTGAAATTATACATGGATAAATATCTCCCTAAAAATTTATCAAGGACTATATCGTCGCCAACGAGTCTTAATGCTTTGTGCAAATGCTTGATTGAGAGCATATGACTATAAATATAGTTGCAGCGGATTGAGAGCATAAGACTATATAAATATAGTTGGTAAAGCTGATTGAGAACATATGACTATAACATAGTTGTTGCAAGCTCGTGTATGAGTGGATTTCATGCAAGCGTGAATCAAGAGAGCCGGCTTTAGGAGAGTGTGCTCAAAGCGAGTGAGGTCCCAAAATATCTAAAAAGCAAGGCACTGAGGAAATCTCCACCACTAAAGGGTGAGAGCAAAGATTGATGGTGTAACACCATAGTGACTCAAGATGAGTCACAATTTTGTGTTAGGGGACTATCGGAAAAGGTACCCTTGGAAGGAAGAAGTCATAAGGAAAAACAGTGAACATGGCTTTGGGACCATGGTATTGAAATGTAAAAGACTATATAAGGAGTCTAGGATAGAAATAATAAGGAAGTCAAGTGATGATATGCACTTCGATGTAACATTTTTGAGTCGTGGTCTATGTTTTTGGGTTAGAGGAAAGGCTCCTACAACCGAGAGCATGGAGACCTTAGGAAGGCTGCGCCTGAGTGCATAGGGTGGAATTGATTGTATGAGAAAGATCTTAGCATTAATGAATTACTTTTGAAGATAAATAAGGGTTTTTACCATGTGTTCGTTTTAATTGTATTTTATGTTAATTGTGCTAATTAAGGGTTTTGATATATAATTGTAGAGCGAATTTTTGTTTATGGTTGTTTACATTGTTTTATGCTTGAATAAGCAACATCCCACAAGCCTACAAGTGATTTTAACATAAGTTTTGAACAACGATGGTATAGTTGATAGATATGTTATGTGAAGCTCTAGCAAGTATAGAAAGGAAGCAAATCCCTAAAGCCAAAATCCATTTTCCCTATGGATGGAGAGACCCAAGTTCTCGCATCCCCATATTGCCTCGTGTGAGACTTCAGTATAAAAGAAGATACCTCCAAAAAGGTCTATAATAGTGGGGCCTATGCATCCATATTTACATTTGTGACTTTAATCAAGACTCGTAGACCTATATATATTTGTTACTTTAATCAAAACTTACACATAAAATGATTTGGAAATAATTTTTTTCGTTAAAAATTCATCCCAAAAATACATATCTAACTATGAAATTAAATGTTATACCTCTTCTTAGTAACCTTTCATTATTAAATTTCAATTTTCTATTAATTAAAATTTTAAAATAAAAAATTTATTATTTTTTACGTATTTTAATTTACAAAATAATAACTTTAATTAAATAAATTTAAGTTAGTTTTTTTTATTTTACCGGTTGTGAAAATTTAACGTTTTGTCTAATGTTGATCATGCCGTTCGGATAAGCAATATTGACTTTGTGTCGTGCAACTAGCTTCTTTTTTGGTTTCAGAAAATTTAACATTTGTGAAGCACACATGCTGAGGAAATGGTGATGAGGCCATCCTATACAAAGTTGACTAGTGATTCGGGGCCTGATGTTTTCATGGAATTTTCTCTTCATGTCCAACGGACACCCACAAGACTTCTATAGCCTTCGAATAAGCCCCACGTGAAACATGCATGCAAAACGAAGAGAATCAATTCCATTTTATGTCCAAAATGTTTCTAATCGTCCTAATGTGACGAAAATAGATCCCTCAATAAAATTCAAGTTGATAGAATTTAATGTATTTATATTTCCCATTTACAAATAACTTAATCCAAAACCTAATGTCTTCCGCATGAAAGGTTTTGACTTATATTGAGCATTCTAAACATAGTGTCCATGGTGTTTGGATATTCATACAATTTTTTAAGTTAGGAATTTAGAATGCTTGAAGGAAATCAAATTATTTCCTTTTAGTATTACAAATTAGAACTTTCCCTCCAAAGTTCCTCGGATTTGGTTTAGATAGGCAACAATTTCTCTTGCTTTTTATTTATATAGTTCATTTTCTTTAATATGAGCTTTGTATGTATTTATTTTATCAATATTTAAATTTTTGTTAATGGCATGCCTTATTTATTTTCTAGCAATTTTACAATAATTATCATAGCAAGGTCTATTGCTTCATTTTTCATTTACATGAGACTTCAATAGAGAACTTGTTCATGAAAGTAGATATGGTTGTAGCAAATTTATGGTAAAGTTTTTTATATTATCCTTATAGGTTAGGAGATGTAAACTTTTATTTAAATCCTTTTAGAAAATATCAATTGGAATTTTATCGAAAGTAGGTGCCTTCCATTCACACACCTTCGCATGGGTTTTTTTGCATAACAAAAGTTTAGAGTTAAGGTTGATGGATATATGACTGCCAAAGCTAGGCCATGGCCATTTAAGAGGTAAAAAGTTACTATTTGTTAGAAATAGGGGCTTCGGATATGACATAATCCACAAAACTACTAGGAAGCCCATGGCACAAGTCATTTGGCAAAGAAAATGACATTATACCTAATTATGGGAGGCGAGATAGTAAAAAAATGGCATTATAGTGAGCATTAGTTTCAAAAAACTATAGTATGTAATTAAATGGTATGTCAATTACCATATTGCCAAGAATTAAAAATACACATAACACATGAATTCATGTAGAAATCTCATAAAAACAAGATATCTAAACTTTGAGAAGTTTCAATCAAACATCACATAAAATAACATGAAGTCCATGAATGAGCATGATGACAAGAATTAATATGGTTCTCTTTAGGAATCTAACATTGTTTTTAAGTGTGGAGATATTACGTGCTAGAACAAGCAATAAAACTTGAATAAATTGCAAACATCAAGGACAAGTATAAGTTCCAAGAACCTAGAGCAATGTTGAATACAAAGAATATTAGCATGCAATCAAGATCAAGAAAAAGGAGATTAAGAGTTAAAGTGTCTGGACAAGAAAGGTGAGGATGAAGCTTCACTAACGAATGAACAAGTGTGGACCCTTTAGCAAGAAGACAAATGAAAGCTTAGTTATCAAGTTATTTTATATACCATTATAAGTGTAGCTAACACCGAGACCAACAGAGGTATCTTATTCATGTTGTGGCGCTGATTCATTTCTCCAATAGGGGTATCTTATTCATGTTGTTCTTTGATTCATTTTCCTTTAAGAGAGGAACTTGAACTTGGAATTAATGAAGAAATATAGAGTATTGTAGAATGTATTATTAGATGTTTTTTGAGATTATGGTGTCTCACTCAAGTTGTGAGATTTATTTAAGATGCAAATCTTATTTATGAGGAAGTTTTTCAAACTCCTCAATAGATTTGCAATACCTTAAATGTGCGCTTTCTTGCTAATAAATGTTCATTTTCTCCATTTTCTCCATTTTTTGTCTCCAAAATTTTAGTTTTTTCTCCATTTTCTTCGTCCGTCCTAAATTTTAGTTTTTTTTCTCCATTTTGTGTCTCTCCAAATTTTAGTTTTTTCTCCATTTTCTGCCTTTTCCCAAATTTTAGTTTTTTTCTCCATTTTGTGTCCGTCCTAAATTTTAGTTTTTTCTCCATTTTCTGTCCATAGTAAATTTTAGTTTTTTTCTCTCCATTTTGTGTCTCTCCTAAATTTTAGTTTTTTCATTTTCTCCATTTTCTCTCCTAAATTTTGTTTTTTTTAATGATTTAAATGGATCTCAAATACATAAATAGATCTAGAAAACCTTTTAAACACTTAAACTTTACAAATTAAACTATTTAAACTTTAATTTATGATTATTATAAATCTCTACTAAATTTTGATAAAATCTACTAAATTTTAAACTTTAAATGTTAATTCACCAATTTTAAACTTTAAACAAAATTCACCAAAGAAAAATCCTTTCTCCTTTTTGTTGATTTTAAACTTTAAACAAAAATTCAAAAAGGAAAAATTGCTTTTCCTTTCCTTTTCCTTTTATTTGCTAGAGAGATTGAACAAACTCCACTTAGGAAAAAAAAATATTTATTTTTTATTTTCCTTTTGCCGTGAGAGATATTGAACAAACTACCAGAGAAAAATAATTTTCTTTTCCTTTTTTATGTGAAATATATTCAACAAACTCCAGTTAAGAAAAAATCATTTGTTTTCCTTTTATTGTGGAGAGAAGACAATAAAATCCATCGAGGAAAAATTCACTTTTCTTTTCTCTTTGCCGTGAGAGACATTTCATTGAAATTCACCTCACACTCGTCCATGCAATGTCGAAGTTACTCGCTACTAAAAGCATATTTTTTTTTTTTCAAAGAATTCACGTGGCGTATGTTAATGAAAAACTCAAAACACCTAACAAGGTCAGCACGCGCTCGTAATACGCGTGAATAATGACAAGGATATCTATAGAAACAATAGACATTATGGAACACTCAACCGTATGGAAATTTTGATAAACAAATATGGAAGTAAAAAATATCCTGTAATAGGATTCGTATTATGCCTGCTTGCGTATGCAATTCAATCTCATTAATCGTGGCCATAAAATCCTAACTCCAACAAAAAACCAGAAACAAAAGGAAGGGCCATCCTTTACCATCTTCAAAAGCATCGCTTTACATATACATAAGTCAAGATTAAAAAACAAAATCCTAAATTAAAACTAACTTTTGACTCGCTAAATTTATGAAAACATATATACTCTATACATATCCTTGTTATTCATTATGCAATCACAAAGTGATTAGTATCCCAACCATTTCAACCTTTTTAAGCATGATGATGTTCATATTGGTTACCTAATTAAAATAAAACATACATTGTGGTTTTGGTAGAACATACCCGATGAAAGCACACACCGACGAGAGGAGTAGCAACACCGAAGGGAGCAAGCTCAATGCCATCGTAGGCAAGTACTAAGGATCAAAATTTAAACACAAATTCGCGGAATAATGAAACAAAGTAAAATAATATTCGTAGGCGATTTATTTATAGAATTATTCCGCTCTAACTATTTTAAAAGTAAAGTTAGCCGAACTCATAGTTCTATCAAAATTTTGTTAAGAAACCGCCAAAATTTTTGTTGCCGGTTTTCCAATCTCCTAGTAAAAAAATTTGTTTTCCCGCGCCGTCTCTCCGTGTCGTCAATCTTAACGGAATCAAGAGTTCGGCCGGAATTTCTAAGAAAGTTCAAAATTAACTTACGCGTAGTTCGGCACCTCGAACTTTAGAAGAAGTTTGGTCGAACTATTGCCAAAAAAAATTTTTTCGGCCCCCCGATTCTCACAAAAGTGTAACCCAACTTCGTTTCCCGGCCCAAATCAAAATACAAATATTGATCACTTCATAAATTAAATTAAATATTCAATTGAAGTATTCTGCAGATAATTATGTGCATATCAATATGTATCCCACATAATATTGATTATCAACATTCAACCGAAAAGTTATTAATTCCATTCATATGTATATTCTCAAATAAACTTGGAATATAAATATTCCATCTCTCAAGTTAAACAAATATATATAAAATCGTATATATATAGATATAGATATATTACTGGAAAATGTTCGAAATAAATTCAATTTAGAGATTTAGGCTAGAAAGTCTCCTATAGCTCTGTATATAAAATACAAAATATCCAGCGTTATTTTTCCCAAAGAAATTGACTGGGGTTATTATGATGGTTTGTCACTAATAGGAATTTGTGGAGAAGGCTAAATAAGTAACTGAGGAAAAAAATTATTTCCAATAGGAAATTAGATGCTGACCTATGCCAAACGAGAGGAAAATCGTTATCATTGGTCCATCTAAAAGATACATACGTTTTCCTTCACAAATAAAAATCACCGAAGGGAGAAATTACCTGCAAAAACACAAAGGGAAAATAATTAAACATGTATTGATGTAAACCAGTATAGAAGTACATAAGAAATTTCGGAGACAGGGTAAGTCAAAACGTACCCAAGGTCAGTAGAGAAATAACTCACAAAATTGTCTGCGAGAAACCGAAATGAATTAGGTATATAAAATGTGTAGTAAAAAGACCGGTAATACTATATGGAAACTTTATATCATAAGTTAATACCTGAGAAATGAATCTCCGTTTCACAAGAGGAAGCTATGCAATTTGAAAAAAAAAATTATCTACATAAGACACGATGATATCATTGCCATACTTAGATTCATTTCAAGTAATGAAACGAAACTCCAAAAGGGAATAGATTAAAACAGGACGAAAATTTTAAATCGTACTAGGGTCTGCGTGGTATGATTGAAAAAAATCACTGAGGAAACGTCGAAATGAGAAAAATTAATTGAAAAAAAAATTCTCCAGCGAATACTAGAAAGGAGACACTGAGAATATAGGTTCATAAGCCATGAAGAACAATACTAAGATGGATATATGGAGTCGTTCTACAAACCAACGTATATTAACGGGGGTTCGGTTGCATATCGACTCAGTTAAAAATGGTATGTCATATGAATTGCAACACGGCTCTATTGTGACGCCATTATAGAAAAATACTCAAACGAAAGAGAAATTCAAGCCGAGATAGGAAACATATTTTATTATTTCTTCATAATCTTATCTAAATAGTCTATATGGTTATGAATACGAATGATAACACAGAGGCATAAAATTAAATTGAGAAGAAATTGAATGAACCAGATGTTAAATCAAACTAACAGTCTACTGTATCCTCATATAAATCTTGAAAGAAGATATACCAATACATAAAGATAGAAGGTGAAAATAACAACTGGTGCGAAGTTTACCTAGAATGTTGAGCATTCGGCACAATGGAGTCTACACGAGATTGTGTAATGGCACTCCGCATAGATAACATTAAACGCAGAAGAGCAGAGAGACCTCTGCGTTGTCTGGAAAAATTCTCATGTGACAAATGAAACTACAGAGTGAAGGACCTGAATAATATACCGACACCAAACCCTATTTCATCGCTTATCTCGACCGTCCACGTGGAGAGCAATGCCCAAACCAAGTTGATTCTAGTTGAAAAGGGCCTCGAAATACAAAAATATCTTCACAGTACAAGCCATATATTGACAAATAAATACAATAGCACTCACCCACACCAACAACCTGTAATATCTCGTTTCGGGGATATCTCTAAAACATGGCAAACTCCAACCAGAGATAGACTGGGAAGGCATTTACCGAATATTTTTCCTCTGAAAAGAGGACGAGATCCGGAGGCTACTTGGCCCTTTCGAGACTCTGTCTAAGAGTGAAAGAAAAATGCACCAAGTGGTATAGAATTAGAATGCTCAAAAAATAATAGTGCAGCAAACATATAATATCATAGAAAGAGAATACGACAACTACAACATCTCATCCAGAAAACATAGGGAGGAAATGTTGAGCCATTTTATTAATTTGAGAAATGTAATGAAGTACAATAGGATAATCTTGCTCAAGGCAAGTGAGAAAACACTCTCAGAGAATACCAGAAATGGCTGCTCTATGAACTGCGTCCCAGCTGTTGGAAAACTGTCGTGCAGCTACTACTGCTGGAATGGACTGAATACTAGGGGTTTATCCCCTTGCCGGAATGAACTGAAAATTGGCAAACATCCTCTTCTCAACAACCCGAACAAAATCCAAAAACCATTCCAAGAATGGCCAACCCCAGAAATCACCAGAAACTGCCTCCATAGTGAATTATGCTGGCCTCCAAGGCACTGCGCAGTGGCTAGATAGAAACAGCTGAAATACTACCACAAACTCTGCCAGAAACCTCCGATGGGCAAAGGTTGACCCTCTGCTTGAAATCTCGGTTAAAACACATGTAGAAACCCCAATCCAAATCTCCTCCACAATGGACTGCGTCCTCTCTCCCAGTGACTGCGCAGTCTCTATAAGCTCCAGCTCCGCAACAAACCCAAACAATAAAACTACTCACAAAATACTGAAAAACCAACCTTGCCCGAGCAGGCACTCGAAGTCCCTCGGGGCTAAGGGTGAGATATCCGACTGGAGACACTCAATGCATTAAACAGTGCTACAGATAGGCTAAACAACTAGCATGCTCAAGAATACATAAGTCTCACTCCAAAATCATCAACTCAAGAATGAATGAAATGAGGAGGCTCCTCCATCTTTTATTACATTGGTTTCCCCCCAAAACTCAACGTATCCTCTCTCTCTCATCCACATCCTCATCCTTATCTACGCAGAAGCTTGTAGAAGCTTCTACAGTGTACATAGGCCCCCTACTCTACGTGGTGTTATGCCCCCCTTAACTCCCACTTAAGTCAGAACGTTGTACTACTAGGTGGATGTATTATTTCACTTAAGTGAGTTAGACCCTCTTCACTCACTTTTTATTTATTTACAAACTATAGAAGACAAACTAAAAAAAATAGAATATTCCAATTAGCTGTCACTAATTAGGAATATTACAGTCCCCCTGACAAAATCTTCTCGCTCTCCCAAGTGGCATCCTCATTCGGCAAAAATTGCTTGTCCTCAAGCAATGCCTGAACAAGCCTCCTCTCTAGTTGGTACTCCCCACCAACACTGCAAAAAGGTGCCTAGGTCCCAGATGCGCCACTGAATCTTCCCTATCCTCTGCATCACCCTGATATGAAGGGATCTCTCAATGCCAGGATCCCAAATTGATCTCTCATGGTACCAGCCAACCAAAAATCCTCCCGGATCCCATCGCCGCCATGGCCAATAATTGCCCAAGTCCCACGACTCGGACTGTGCACTGCCTCTGGCTATGAATGATGCTCTAAGAGGCGAAGACCATGACCCCTGATGCACTGTATCTGTGACTGTGTAAGCTATCCCATCAACTGTGTACCAACTCATCACCTCTCTCCAATCCAAGTCCTGACTCAATCCCACGCTGATCCTACTCTGCTGAAATCGGGATAGAGTGCTGAAGAAACGACGACCTGTGCCCCCTTGCCAGCTGGTATCTGTAACATCTGCTATGTCCAAGGGTCCCTACTCTGTTGTGCTCCCTACGAAAAATACTGTACCATCAAGAGGGTACCAACTCATGATCTCCCGCCAGTCCATCCTGGAAAAAGAATCCGATGTAGCAACAACAACTGTATATGGAACACACCTGGAGTGTTGCTGCCATCCCGTAATCAACTCCCACTACTCTACCCTATCTTCCAATGAAACTTGCCTGTAGAAGGAAGCTCCTCTCTCTATAATGGGCCAAAGTGGGAAAGATATGTTGCAAGCTCCATCGATGTACTCCTGGAGAGTGATACCCACTAAAAATACTGCAGCTCTGCTGACTGCGTGTACATCTACCTACGCCTCATCCCTGTGTCGACCCATAGATGGATGCTCCACCATATCCAATAGCTCCTCCCACTCTTGATCAGGAATTTCATGCTCTCGATGTCTACTCGCCCTCGGCAAAACAATCCCATCAATCTCCAACACCTATAGAGGATATGGATCTGCAACTGCTGTCACCGTACTTGATGTCAGTGCATCTGACTGCCCCACCTCAATGGTTGACCCCAATGTTAGCCGCATATCCCTCATCAGCTCAATGTGGGCACCCATCTGGCTCTCTCCCAAAGGAATATCGTGCTTGATGTGAATAGTTTCCTCCTCTATCGACTCAGGCTCCATCACCTGCTGCTTTAGCTTAATCATCACAAGTGACTCTTCACCCAGAGTATCTCTCGCAGAGTCTCGTGACTGCTCACCCTGGACACTGGAATGAAACTCCGGTCTACTATCACCATCTCCGCATGACTACTCTTGCTCCTCAGAAGTGTCCTCAACTGATCCTATGGACTCATATGAAAAATATTCCTCACCTTGGAATACATAAGGAATGCCCTCCTGTTCTACCTCCACCACCTCATCTGCATTGAATATGCCATCCACCCTCTCGATAAAGTGTCGATACAATGTTTGGAGCCCAGACACATACTGGAATGCTACCTCTGTTGTACCTAGTATCCTCTGCTCATGCATGATCTTGACATGCCGTTAGGGAAAAGTGACACATGTCTCCCTCATGACCCGCTCCCCAAGCGTAGGCTCAGTGATGACTGATGTGCCACCCCTGCAGAGGATCATCTCATCCACTAACCTGTGGCTATCAACTAGTGCCCTGACCCAGTGCCACTACTAAGAAGTCTCTCCCCTAGCGTGTTGAGTGTCATCCAAATATCTTGGGTGAGCCTTGAGTACACCGCTACTCATGCCCAAGGTGCCAAAGGACAATGACAAAATCGACTGTGCCCATGAGTGATGTAGAAGAGGGTCAGGTGCATGAGTCCCCACATATACCGTCAAGTATCGCTCATCTGTGTCCCCATCGATCCTGGGCGAAATACCCCCAAAGGTAAGTCCAGTGTCCCTATCCGTGAGTCTCCTTGGTGGCAACGCTCTAAGACTCTGTTGTGCAGCACCATACGCCCTCGCATAACACCGATCATCCATGTACTCCTTGACATGCCACTGCACACCAAGGCATACCCCTGTATACTACTGGATACCCCAAACTACTGTTGTACCACCCTGTATCGTCTCGTGCCCTGATTGTGTCCAGGAATTGGTCTCTCCCTGCATGCTCTCAATGTGATGTGGGACACCCCTACTCCACAATGCAGTCCCACACACTACAGTACACCACCATGCAACTCCATGTCCACCGGTAGTCCACTGCTCAATGCTAGAGGCTCCCACACATCCCTGGATGTGATGACCTAGAGCTGTGCCTCTACATGTTGGACTACCCCCAATCGGTATCATCATCTCCACTGTCGCATCATTGTACCCGCCAACGAATGGATCATCACTCCAAACCCTCCTTGAGGGGTCCGAGAAGTGAATCTCCCTATGTGTCAGTAGTGTTACCACCACTTCTCGGCTCTGCTGCATCCTCTGTGCCCCACACAAAGGTGAAGAATCCTTGGCCCCATACAAGGCGCCATTTGGTGGCCTGCCAATGCCACCTCCTCCGACAAGCAACTTCCAAGGTATGTTTACCACCCTGTGATCTCGTGTATGAGTGTCATACCAAGACAACCTAGGGAGTCTGCCCATAAACTGGTTGGCCACTGGGGCTGACCGAAACTCCCCTAGCGGATGCGCATGCTCTACTGCTAGGCCAACTGTATCCTCCAAGACATAGTCAACCGACCTGCCTGGGAAATGATAGGTGATTCCTCCTGGATCCCAATGCCAATCTGTGGCTCCTGTATTCCCTGCACTTGGGAACTACTACTGAACTACACTTGGGTCCACCACCATCTCCATAACCCACTCCACCAAGTACCAACTCAAAATCTTTCACCATCCAACCTCAACATGTGGATGTTGCACCCTGTGCAACCCCGATCGTCTCATCCTGCTAACCAAGTCAACCTATGAGATCTGAGTAGGTGACTCTGTCTCTCTTTCTCTAATGGGAAGAGGTGACCCAACAACACTGCTAGTCCCATCCATGCATGATTGAAGGGGAATGATCTGACGCTCCAACGTGCCCTTTCGTTGTACCATTAGGGAATCCAGTTGTTCCCCAATGCGGGCCAACTTGGCCGCCGACTCAGCACAAGCCACTCTCATGCCCTCCAGCTCCATGTCCTACAACAAAATGGCCTCTTGTAATGACGTGGCCTTCCCCTTCAAAACTAAAAGGTCTGCCTGAAGCTGATGATATCGCTGTCTGCGACCATCATCCAATACCTTTGTATCTCCTAGTGCCTCATCGAAGGTGGATACATCTCCTGACACCTCACCCATCTGTCGTGTGCTGCTGCCACCCAAAATCTCCGACACGACTCCGATCATCACCTCAATGGATGGCTCTACTGGGGTAGGCTCTACCTTCTCCACTATGATATCAACCGACACGGTCAAGGAGGTCTCCAATGAGGTTGAGTCCTATGTCACACTAGGTGTATCCTCGAACTCCCTGCAATCCTATGTGCCCTCATCCTCCAAGTGCGAGGTAACCATTTTGATGGTTTCCCCCTCCGATACTCGGTCAAGCTGGAAAAAGGCATCCAAATTTTCCACCCAAGCTTTTTTCAAATGCTTGGATGTCCTGTCAAATTTCGGTAAATGGAATCTGCCCACTGTGTGCTGCAAGCCCCCGTCATGTGAGTGCTTGTTCCCTCTGTGAAAGTTGCGGGGTTTGTTATCCCGCTGGAGCTAAACAAAATCTCTGAATGGAAGGGAATCCCTGAACTCCTACCCATATGCCTGATACTCGGTGAAATAATCACCCATGTGGCCAGGCTCTGGCTCTTGCTGTGCTCCTGCCCCTATGTCTGCACCCATAAAATTGGGCATAGTGGAACATGTGGGTGTATGTGATGCCATATACTGAGTGGCACCATGCTCCAGCAAATGGTGGGATGTGCCTGATCCCTCGCCAATCTACAAACCCCTTGGGGTTTCACGCTCTCTAGCCTCCACAACAATGAATCTCTGCCCCATCACCTCAATCTTCCTTGACAGATCCTGTACTGATTTGAGGAGCATCTCCCCAAATCTCTTCGCATCATCATCACCTGCCATAGGCTCCTCCTACTCTGTATCTACAGGCTCCTCCAGTTCTGTGTCTATTACAGGCTCCTCATGCTCTATGTCTACAGGCTCCTCTTGTTCTACATCTATCACAGGTTCCTCATGTTCTTTCTCTATAGTCTCGTCCAGAAACTGCACTGCTGCTCCAAGAATACACTTCTGCCTGACTTCGGCCTCTAATTTAACCACTGAAAATTGCTCAGAAAATTCTAAGAATTTGGGAAGGTGATCCTTGCCCAAAACCAAGAAAAACCCAGAAATGTTTTCTTCTAATTCCAACCTTCAAAATATGACCCATTGTAGTTTGGCCCTCTTGCAATTTCGTTTTTTGGCACTGCGGCTGCTACTATCAATCGTTGCTCTCCAAAATCCCAGCAAAACTCCCCAGTGTCATAGACCACAGGCTGAGCCAGAACTATGCTCTGATAGCACTGTAATATCTCGTTTCAGGGATATCTCTAAAACACGGCAAACTCCAACTAGAGATAGACTGGGAGGGCATTTACCGGATATTTCGCCTCTGAAAAGAGGATGAGATCCAGAGGCTACCTGGCCCTTTCTAGACTCTGTCTAAGAGTGAAAGAAAAACACACAAAGTGGTATAGAACTAGAACTCTCAAAACAATAATAGTGCAGTAGACATATAATATCATAGAAAGAGAATACGACAACTACGACAACTACGACAACTCATCCAGAAAACATAGAGAGGAAATTCCGAGCCATTTTATTAATCTGAGAAATGTAATGAAGTAAAATAGGCTAATCTTGCTCAAGGCAAGTGAGAAAACACTCTGAGAGAATACCGGAAATGGCTGCTCTATGAACTGCTTCCCAGCTGCTGGAAAACTGTCGTGTAGCTGCTACTGTTGGAATGGTCTAAAGACTAGGGGTTGATCCCCTCACTGGAATGAACTGAAAATTGGCAAACCTCCTCTCCTCAACAACCCGAAAAAAATCCAAAAGCCATTCCAAGAATGGCCAACCCCAGAAATCACCATAAACTACTTCTTTAGTGAATTATGCTCGCCTCCAAGGCACTGTGCAGTGGCTAGATAGAAACAGCTGAAATCTGCCACAAACTCTGCCAGAAACCTCCGATGGGAAAAGGCTGACCCTCTGCTTGAAATCTCGACTAAATCGCCTGCAGAAACCCCAATCCGAAGCTCCTCCACAATGGACTGCGTCCTCTCTCCCAGTGACTGCGTAGTCTCTATAATCTCTAGCTCGGCAACAAACCCAAACAATAAAACTACTCACAAAATACTGAAAAACCAACCTTGCCCGAGCAGGCACTCGAAGTCCCTCGAGGCTAAGGGTGAGATCTCCGACCGGAGACACTCAATGCACTAAACAGTGCTGCAGACAGGCTAAATAGCCAGCGTGCTCAAGAAGACATAATTCTCACTCCAAAATCATCAACTCAAGAATCAGTGAAATGAGGAGGCTCCTCCATCTTTGATAACGTTGGTTTCCCTCCAAAACCCAACGTAGCCTCTCTCTCTCCTCCACATCCTCATCCTTATCTGCGCAGAAGCTTGCAGAAGCTTCTAGAGTGTACATAGGCCCCCTCCTCTACGTGGTGTTAGGCCCCCCTTGACTCCCACTTAAGTCACAACGTTGTGCTACTAGGTGGATGTCTTATTTCACTTGAGTGAGTTAGACCGCCTTCACTCACTTTTTATTTATTTACAAACTATAGATGGAAAACTAAACAAAATAGAATATTCCAATTAGCTGTCGCTAATTATTAATATTAGACAACCCTACGAAACTCCATGAAAAACGACACATACATCAATCCTCATAAATGAAAACTTGCCAGGGATACAACGCAACAATACTCGAAGTTTATGAAGTACAATTAAAACGACGTAATGTTAAATAGAGAATAAACGACAGGCAGACTTGTACTGGCCTCGGGGCCATTCCAATCATTAAACCCTAAACATTATAGTTAAAAAAAAAATAAGTTAAGACGTCGTCGTTGGGATGGAACAATGGACAAGTACAACGCGTTGATATGTGTGCTATATGAAAAAGAAATATATGAAGCCATCGTTGCACCAAATATTCTTCATGTTCGAATATTATATGTATCACAAGCCTGAGTTAAGGTTGGATACGTTGATCTATATATATAAACATCTTCTCATATCCATCATGTTGGGGTATTGTAATAGTGAAATTCGAAGTATGGTAAGTGTTTTATATTTTAATGGAAACCAAGGCACCATACGTAAAATGTAAGGGTTAGTAAGATCATAAATCGGTATTATAGTGAATAGTGTTATAAAGGAAATCAATAAGAGAGAGATGTGTCACAAAATGACAAACTATAAACCAATATATATAAAACAAATAATAGTGCATGGGAAATACCTAATGGCACACAATAGTAAAGGTTATACTTATTGAAAAAAAAAATTTGGTGAATTGGAGAAACATTAAAGAGAGATCAATCTCTAGAGCTCTAAACCTCTTTTTTGAGAGAAAAACTTGAGGAAAATTTTTCACCTTGAGAGCTTTGATATCTTTGGATCCTTAATAGATCGAGATGGTTTTATGATAGTATTATTTTATAAGATATTGTAAAATTTTCATGTAATGTAATGTTACTATAAATTAAGATTGGTCATTATGTAATGCAATGTTATGTTGATTCTATCAAATAAAGTTAATAATAAAAATTATTATTTCAATATAAAATTAAATATATATATATATATATATATATATATATAATTGTGATTATTTATAATACTGTTATACATGTATGTCATGTCATCAAAAAATAATAAAAATAGTTTTTACCACCAAAACATTAGCTTGCATATTAAATTATGTATAACTTTATAATCTTATTAATGATCTAAGATTAATAAATAAAATATAGCTATGTATTATTATATATAATTTGAAAGGATAATAAATTATCTCATACATTTTATAGTTTCTTTATCATATAATTGAATGTGAATGGATACTAAATTTACCTTTAACCAACAAATTTACCACATTAAAATTCCAAATTAGGCAAAATATTAAACAAATTTACTCAAATTTACCAAAGCTAATAACATCTCTTAAATAAAAGGGTAAGGTTAATTCAACTCAAAAAAATCTAAAATCTTGCTCCAAATTCTCTTGATATTTATTTTGATTAAATATTTGTAAATGAATCATCCTTCATCTAGAGACTAAATGAGAAACAAGCAAAAGTGTCGGATTCAGAGCTACCAATTCTACAGTTTGTCACCATTTCTGGAAACAACTAAGACATCTTAACTTAGAGCAACTGGAGAGTCCTCCTAGATCAAATAGAAAAACAATCACATCCTCTTCTCCCCACCAAATTTCTGTTCCATGATAATTATAGTTATTTCACCGTTGATAACCTCAGAAAAATTGTCCAGTCGTATAACTAGTCTACAGTCCTCCACTAGCTTGAAACCAGCTAGGGAGTCTCCCCAGACCTGGGAAAAACAGTCGAGTCACATAACCAGTCTACGCCCCTCCACTAGCTAGAAACCATCTAGGGAGTCCGTTACCAACCAACTTTCCTTTTTTTTTAAACAATTATTGTAATTAAAAATATAAAATGAAATAAATACATTCATATGTTCTTTCCAATTATTATAAGTCCTTCGACTAAATTAATAAATAAAACAAATACCACACTAACTTAAAAAAGTATTTAGACAACATGAGGGTTATAATTTCGTTAACAAAGTCCAAGTGCATTATATTATGTTGTTGATTGAGAAATAACTCACTCATTATCATGAATATTTTCACTTTTACGTTATATTGTATTCATGTTTGTTTTGTTAGATTATAAGTTGAATTTGAATAATTCAAATTATAGCCAAAAAAAAAATAATTAAATTGAAACATTTAAAATAATAAATTTCACTAATATAAAGTGTGGTAAATGTTTTGTAAATTTTTTCTCTCATCACAATTATGTAGACCTAAGTTCAACATGAATATCTCTAAACCAAACATTGGTACATTGTTTTAGATGGGAAAATGATTTACATTTAAATTTTCATTAATAATTGTGACATAGAATTTAAATAATATGAAAATGAAACATTTGTAATAATATATTTGACTAATAGAATGAGTGGTATATTTTTTAAACAACTTTAAAGGAATCGTTGAAGTTTTAAATAAAAAATGTTAAAATGAGACATACTTAATAATAAATTTAGTTGATAAAGTGTGTAGTAAACGTTTTTAACTTTCATTGAATGAAAATGGTTTTATCCTAGTTTAAAATTGAGCATCCTTAACACATACCTTTATCAAAATTATTGAAACTACATGGCTTTGGTGTAGTGGTTTAGATGGGAAAATAATTTATTTTTAAATTTTCATTAATGATTATGACCTAGAATTTGAATAATTTAAATTTTAATTAAAATCTATTTAAATGAAACATTTGTGATAATAAATTTGGTCAATAAAATGTATGGTAATTATTTTTAACTTCCCCTTTCAGCATGAGCATCCATATTACATTTTTTATCAATATTATCCAATTTCTATGGTTTTGGCATAGATGTGTGGATGACAAAACAATTGACATTTAAATTTTCAATAATTATTTTGAAGTAGAATTTGAATAATTCAAATTTTAACTAAGAAAACATGAAAATGAAACATTTGCAATAGGAAATTTGGTAATAGAATGAGTGGTGAGAATTTTTAATTTGAGGGTGTGAGCTGAGTCCCTAGCACAAAGTTTAATCAAAATTATTGAACTTGTATGGTTTTGGTGTAGTGGTTTGGATGGGAAAAAATTACATCATTAATGATTGTGATGTAGTATTTGAATAGTTCAAACTTTAATTAAAAAATATTAAACCAAAGTATCTAGATCTATCAAGTAGTGAGAGATCAAATCTCAAGGTTCAAGCCTTTTTTGATTGAGAAAATCTTGAGGAATTGTTTTCACCTTGAAACCCTTGATATCTTTGGATTCTTGATAGATTGAGATGGATTTATGCTAGTATTATTTTATACAATATTGTAAAATTGTCATGTAATGTAATGTAATGTTATTAAAATAAATATTGGTCAATATGTAATGCAATATTATGTTGATTCCATCAAATAAAGATAAAAATAAAAACAAAAATGATTATTTTAATCAAATAAAGATAAAACAAAAAATATACATTTTAATTCGATAATTGTGATTCCTGAGATAGGGGCATTATACAACCCCATATCACCCATATTTGTATTTGTATGTATGTCAAGACATCAAAAAATAATAAAAATAGTTTTTACTCCCAAAACATTAGCTTGAATCTTTGGTTATATATATATAACTTTCTAATCTTTTTAATGTACTAAGATTAATTATTCAAATAAAACTATGTATTATTATATATAATTTCATTAGATAATAAATTGTCCCATACATTCTTAGTTCCTTTATCATATAATTGAATGTGAATGGATTATAAATTTACCTTTAACCAAAAAATTTACCATATTAAAATTGCAAATAAAGTAAAATATTAAACAACTTTACTCAAATTTCCCAAAGCTAATAACATCTCCTAAATAGAAAGACAAAATCAATTCAATACAAAAATTCTAAAATCTTACTCCAAATTCTTTTGATATTTATTTTCATTAAATATTTGTAAATAATCATCCTTCATCTAAAAACCAAATAGAACTGTCAGATTCAGAACTACCGACTCTCAGTTTATTACCATATTCTTAAACAACTAAGACATCTAAAATTGGAGAAACTGGAAAATTCTCATGGATCAAAGAGAAGTGCAATCAAAGCCTCTTCTCTCGCGCGAGTTTCTGCTCCTAGATGGCTACAGTAATTTCACAAGTTATCTTTAATGATCTTCACAAATAGTCCAGTCACATAACCAGGCTACCTTCGTATCTTACAAAGTGAAAATATTTTTCTTTTCTCCAATCTCTCTCATTCCAATCTTAAGAGAACAAAATACCAACCCCTTCCTCTCTTCATATTTCCTATAAATGTGAAGAGAGTGGTTGTACTGCACAATTGTTCTCAGCTAAGTTCGTTACCAATCATCTTTCTCTTTTTTTGCAAAACAATTATTATAACTAAAAATATAACATGAAATAAATACATTCATATGCTATCTTGAATTATTACAAGTCCTTCAACTCAATTCATAAATCAAACAAATACAATAGTAACTTAAAAAAATTATTTAGACAACATGAGGGTTACAATCTCTTTGGCAAAGTCCAACTGCATTATAATATGTTGATGATTGGGAAGTAACTCACTCTGTGCACTTTTAGGTTATATTGTATGCATGTTTGTTTTCTGGAGGAATATTTCTGGATGGAATATAAATAGAAATTTTAATAATTTAAATTTTAATAAAAAAATATTAAATTGAAATATTTAATTTAATAAATTTCACTAATATAATGTATGGCAAATATTTTGTCAAATTTCTCTTCAATCACAATTGTGTAGATCTGGGTTCAACATGAGTATCCCTACCACAAACGTTTATTAAGATCATTGATTTTATATGACTTTGGTACATTGTTTTAGATGGGAAAATTATTTACATTTAAATTTTCATTAATGATTGTGACATAGAATTTGAATAATATTAAAATAAAAAATTTGTAATAATAAATTTGGCTAGTAGAATGAGTGGTAATTTTTTTTAACAAGCCTAAAGAAAGGATTGAAGTTTTAAATAAAAAATGTTAAAATGAAACCTACTTAATAATAAATTTAGTTTCAATAAAGTGTGTAATAAACATTTTTAACTTTTGTCCAATGAAAATCGTTTTATCCTAGTTTAAAATGAGCATCCTTAACACATTCCTTTATCAAAATTATCTAATTTGTATGGCTTTGGTGTCGTGGGGAAAATAATTTATTTTTATATTTTCATTACTGATTTTGTTAGAATTTGAATAATTTAAATTTATTAAAATGAAACATTTGTAATAATAAATTTGGTCAATAAAATGTGTGGTAAGTATTTTTAACTTTTCTCTCCAATCATAATGATGTTTGGATGACGAAACAATTGACATTTAAATTTTCAATAATTATTGTGAAGAAGAATTTTCATAATTCAAATTGTAATTGAGAAAATGTTAAAATGAATCATTAGTAATAGTAAATTTGGCTAATAGAATTAGTGGCAAGAATATTTGACTTGAGGGTGTGAGCTGAGTTTGTAGCACAAAGTTTTATCAAAATTATTGAACTTGTATGGCTTTGGTGTAGTGGTTAGGATGGGAAAAAAATTTACATCATTAATGATTTTCATGTAGTATTTGAATAGTTCAAAATTTAATAAAAAAATATTAAACCAAAATATCTAGATCTATAAAGCACTGAGAGATCAAATCTCGTGAGGTTCAAACCTCTTTTTTGAGAAAACAATTTGAGGAAAAAATTTCACCTTGAGACCTTTGACATCTTTGGACTCTAGATTGATGGAGATGGATTTATGATAGTATTATTTTATACAATATTGTAAAATTGTCATGTGATGTAATATAGCGTTAATAAAAATAAATTTTGGTCATTATGTAAAGCAGTATTATGTTGATTCCATCAAATAAAAATAAAAAAAATGATTATTTTAATCAAATAAAGATAAAGCAAAAAAATAATAATTCAATAATTTTGATTCCTCCAATAGGCACATTATACAACCCCATATGACTCCTATTTATATTTTTATGTATGTCAAGTCATCAAAAAATAATAAAATTACTTTTTACCTCCAAAACATTAGCTTGAATCTTAAATTATATATAAATTTCTAATCTTATTAATGGACTAAGATTAATTACTAAAATATAACTATGTATTATTATATATAATTTCAATGGATAAAAAAAATATCTCATACATTTTATAGTTCCTTTATCATATAATTGAATATGAATGGATCATATATTTACCACATTAAAATTCCAAATTAAGTAAAATATTAAACAACTTTACTCAAATTTACCAAAGCTAATAACATCTCTTAAAAGAAAGCATAAGGTTAATTCAACACAAAAAATATAAAATCTTGCTCCAAATTTATTTGATATTTATTTTGATTAAATATTTGTAAATGAGTTTTTAAAGTGAAAAACCATATGCTATGGATATATTAAAGTGTTTAAAGACATTAATATTTCCACATTAAAATTCTAATATTGGAAAATATTAATTTGATGTGGTTTTATTGTAATTTTTGTTATCATGCCATTAAAAAAATTATAAAATCTAATATTAATAATACAATATATATTAATATATATATATATATATATATATATATAGAGAGAGAGAGAGAGAGAGAGAGAGAGAGAGAGAGAGAGAGAGAGAGAGAGAGAGAGACAAATAAGGGGAGATGGAAGGAAGAGGGAAGAGAAGGAGAGAGAAGGAGAGTAGGAGGGAGATAGTGACATGGTTGGAGGGTGAAGAGCGACATGGAGGTGGGAGAGAGACATAGGGAGGTGAGAGAGAAAGGTAGAGAGAGAGGAAGGAAGAGAGAAGGAGACATGGAAGGAGAGAGAGACAGATTTGTAGGGAAAGAGAGAGGGAGGTAACAAGAAATGCATATAGAGAGAAATATGGAGAGAGAGATGGGGGAGTGATAAGGGAGATAGATAGATAGGGAGAAAGGAGAGAAAGAGGGAAGACAGATAAATGAGGGAGAGAGGAAATAAAATGGAATAGGGAGGGACATGAAGAGGGAGGGACATGAAGAGGGATGGAGAGATATATACATATGGATAAAGAGTGTGTATATTTTGGGGGTGATATAGAGATACAAAGGAGAGGCATGGAAATAGAAGTATAGATGGGTGATGAAGAGAGGGAAGAAGAGAGAGATTGAGAGAGGGAGAGAAAGATAGATAGATATGGAGAGAGTTTGTGTGTTCTTGGGGTGTGAGACAAAGAGACAAAGAAGGAGATATGGAGGGATACATATATATAGATGGAGGAGGGGGGTGGGGAAGAAAATTTCTTGCAGAATATGCATTGATTTCAAAGTAGATGATGATTTATAATCCTATTTGATGGCTTGCACTAGATACATTGATTTCAGTGTAGATGTTGGTTTTTAATTATATTTGATTTATTTCACTATATGCATTGATTTCATATTAAATGTTGATTTCTAATCCTATTTGATTTATTTCTCTAGATGCATTGATTTCAGCATAAGTGGTGATTTCGAATCTTATTTGATTGCTTGCACTAGATGGATTGATTTTAGTGTAGATGTTGATTTCTAATTATATTTTATTTCTTGCACTACATATATTAATTTGAGTGCGGATGCTGGTTTCTAATCTTATTTGATTTCTTGCATTATATGAATTGATTTGAATGTAGATGTTGTTTTATAATTATATTTGATATCTTGCATTAGATGGATTAGATGTTGTTAATATTGAGACTAAATTATTAAAAATAGTTTGCAAGATTAGATGGATGCCGGAGAGAGGGGAGAAGATATCTTCCACTAGATGCATTTATTTCAATGTAAATGGTGATGTCTAATCCTATTTTATTGATTGCACTATACACATTTATTTCATTGTAGTTTTTTGTTTCTAATTATATTTGATTGCTTGCACTAGATGCATGGGTAGATGTCTATTTTTAAGCTCATTTGATTTTTTTCACTAGATCCATAGATTTAATTGTAGATGTATATTTCTTATCCTATTTGATTGTTTGCACTAGATGCATGAATTTCAGTGTAATGGTGATTTCTAATCTCATTTGATTGCTTGAATTGGATGCATTGATTTAGGTGTGTATTTTTTTATTAATCCTATTTTTTATTGCATTAGATGCATTAGATGTTGTTAATCTCGAGGTTTTATATTATTAAAAAAAAACAAAATATATTTAGTAGTACTTAGAGGGACATTGTTAAAAAATACCTAGTTGTAAAAATCAATGATACTTAGAATTAGAGATGTGCATAATCAATCATATGCAATGTGAAAATTAATCCTTGACAAGATTGTATCCCTTCTTCATCACCAACCAATTACTAATACACAATTACATATATTCAAAATATATTCAAAAATAGTAATAGAATAATTGCATACAACAATGTATTCAAAATATTTATAAGAGGAAAATGTATATTTATAAACATCAAAACAAATCAAAATATTCTTTAAGGAGAGGTGATATTTGTTTGGAGGAATAAATAATGTAAAGATTTTTTAAATCTAGCCACTCATTAAAAAAAAAGAAGAATGCATTATTTCTTGACTTTGAAAAGTAGATGCCTAAATTAAATGAAATAGATGCCTAATATCAATGAAACTACTGGCAAGATTCTCTCCCTTCTTCATCACCAACTCATTACTAATAAACAATTAAATAGACATATAAAAATATAACACAACTACTGTAACATTCACAAACAGTACCATCCAAAACCAAACACATAAACACACAAACCACTCAAAGTATCAAAACACAAAACACAGACGTACAAATATTTCAAGGAAAGTATCATAGACCAAAATAAAGAAGATAATTCTATGGTATTGCCAAGAAAATAAAACATAATGTGAATTTTGAATTTTTTCTCAAAAATATACATAATAATGATAATCTAAAAATGTGGCATTTTTTCCCTCAGCTTGAACTATCTTATATCCATCTATCACCATATCTATCATGCATCGAGAGGGATCAAATCCCTCCTCAATTTCTACAAACCAAAAAGAATTTATTATAGATTTGGTGTTAGATGGATCCAAATTGTATAGTTTATTTGTGCCCAAAACCTTTCCTCAGGTTCTACAAAAAATAAGAACAAGAAGGTATTATAGATATGGTGTTAGATGAATCTAAGCTAGTAATTATACTAGTCTAAATAGTATATTTTATTTGTGCCAAAAAAGTTAATGTGGTTTGGGGAAGTTAGGGTGGTTTGGTAGAATAAAAAATCATGGTATTTTTATTAGTAAGTATATAATATCGACAAATATAAATAGAACATACTAGATTTAAAATGGTTACTTATTTTTCTATTAAATATAGAGTATTTTCTAGTTTTAAATTTTTACAAGTTACTAATAGAATTTTCTTTAATCAGGTATTTTTGAAATTTTTTTTGGTTTATTCTTATATATAATTTTTCTATAATCTTATAGAGATTTATTGAAATCACAAGTTTGAAAGGTCAAATCTGCACAATCTAAGTTCTGAAAAGGTTTTTCAGGTGTTTAATTCATATATGTAGTTAAAAAACCAATTTAAACAACACAAATCAAGATTTAACCACAAATGTTTTTGCCAAAAATCCACAGAAAAACTCCAAAATGTCCGACTTAAAACAACCTCATTACTAATAAATATATTTCTAAGTTAACATTTGATGTTTTGATCATATTATATATTTTTTTCAAGGAAGAGATCCCCAATGTTTCTTAATTTCAAGGTCAATCAAAGCTCTTAATTGCGAGGTCAATCAAAGCTCTCAATAATGGTAGGATTGAGAGGACAAACAACCTCGTGTAAAAATAATAATTCATTTAATATAAAATTTGAGTAGGATAATTGAATTGTTGGTGAAGTTATTTTTGGTTTTACTTTTAGTAATATCTTAACTATTAAAAACAATTTTAGGGTTGGATATATTTTTTTTAAGTAAATTCATGCTACATTGTAATATGTTGATAAAATGAGAAATAATCCAATTATTCTCATGAATATTTTCACTTTTATATTGTATTATATTATATTCATATTTGTTTTGTAAGATAGAACATGTAACACCTCTAGTTTTATGATTTCAAATTAGACATTTGAACTTCAGTCCAAAGGGGAGTGGACCCCAATGGATAATTATTGTGTGGATTTAATTAATAATTTAATTATGAAAAACAAATCAAATACTTCTGTGCATATTGACCAAATGAGATTTTTGAGATCACTTGCCTAATCCATGAGGTATGGAAAGAGGCTAAGACTTTCCCCAAAAATCTTTCAAAAAGCCTTGAAAGAATTTATTTCTAATTTAGATTTTTGAGGAAAAATATAAATTTCCACAATGATGTGGAGAGTAGTTGGGAAGAGGTAAAAAGCTGGAAAAGAAGAAAGAAGCTTTAAAGTCACTAAATAAGGGAAGCCTAGGCAAACAGGAATACAAGTATTATGTAATTCTGGATGTAGAATTAGAAATAGGCTTTGGGGAGCGCATAAGCTTAAATAAGCTACTCCAGAATAGATTGGGGTTGGTCTGTTCTTGTAGGGGATCTCAGCTCGGGGTTGAGTTCAGGAGACAAAGGAACTCTAAGGTTGGGAGGACTAGTCATTAGAAGCAGTGGTATGCACATTCAATTTATAATATGATAACTCTAGTTTTATGGTGATTATTTGTCTGAATTAAACAGTGTTAAGTTCAGGTTATGAATATTATATTCCTCACATTTAACATAGAGGATAAAATCCTCTAAAATCTGTATAGTTGCAAGAATAAAAATTTGTGAGAAAATATCAATCAGAATTTCTAAACTAATAGTAGTTTAAATCTGACGATATGTGTTATTCCCACATAAGATTGAGTTTTGTAATCTTAATATGTTTCTAGTATATAAATTTAAGTAGAGGAAAAGAAGTTCAAGTTTCAGTAACAGTGAATAAAACATAAAATTTTGTCCTATTATTTAAAAGTGGAAATTCATGGATTTCCAGAAAATAAATTATTATTCTATCTTCAAGAGAAAGTATAAAGACTTGAGGACTGAAATCCTGATTTTTTACTAATTAGGACTACAAGAACATAATAGGAATTTACCTATATTTGCATGTTGATTATCTTCTTAAGTACTAGATAAGATATTAACTCACTGCAAATGATCTGCATGTGGAATATGTATAAACATTTAGTCTAATCTGAATTGATAACTCCTACTTCTGTAATGATTCGAAAAATGTTAATAGTTTAAATTAAATTATATCCATACAAGCAGATCTCTACAAATTTAAATCAAAATGAGTTTTAAATATTCTCTTGAATAGAGGTTAGTGTTAATTATAATCATTATCAAAATGAAATTATAAAACCAGCAGTGAGGTAGCTGAAGAAAATGAAGAGTTATATTATAAATTATAACTATTAATTCAAACATCAAAATTAACTATAAAATATTCTTGTGTACTGTAGTAAATAAAAGTGAACATAACTCTAAAGAAAACTCTGTTAAGAGCAATATAGAGAACTGTAGGAAATTACTATGGTTAATAATTTCTGTAGCTAAATAGAATTCTGAATAGACAAGTATCAATATCAAGAGATACACATATACACTGCACTTACTAAGACCTATTGCAGAATTTATATTTACTGTCATTTTAGATGAACAATCGATGAACTAAGGAAAATACACAGTACTGATACTTACATATGTATGAATAGTACTACTCCTACAAGTAAAAATACATACCAACTTACTATATTAAAAGAGGATGACATTCTAGAAATTCATGAGGAATGGTGTTAGAAACCATATCCATTATCAACTTTAGTGTCAAAATGTAAGCCAGGAAAAAGGTTTTAACATTATACAATTAACTTTTCAGTTCATATGCATATTATGATATTGGGAAACTACGACATAACCATATAATATTGGCTTCTGAGTAAGTAATATGCCAAGAGTAATATAAATGTTTAAATTACAATTTTAAAGAGTATAATGATAACTCCACTATAAACTGAGTAATCATTCTTAGTGAGGAGTAATACAAATGAAAACCAACCTGTATTAAGAGAGTTTGAGTTAGTTCCATGAAGTGAAAAAGCTCAAAATCTCCACAGTATAACGTCTACGTCGATGGAGAGAGGAAAGGACTTAACATTTACCTGAAACCATTCATTTAAAATTGAGTTAGGGAAAATATAACACACAGAAATGAACAAAACCTCATTATACCACAAGCTAAAGTGAAACATGGTTCACCTGTGTGAATGGAGATATATTGAAGCTCGGATTTATATCTTCATGGCGAAATCTGAGTCACATTCCTTTAAGGTAGCGAGAAGAAAAAAAAATTACAAATCGAATGCCTATAATATTAGTCATATACAGAGGGCGAAATTTAAAATACCCAATAAAAATGGAAAAATGATAGGCGTGGAAGAGCGATTCCATAATACCAACTATGCATTCAATTAAAACAAAATTTTTATCAAATGAATAGAGATTACCAAAACAACAATTACGATTCCTAATGTTGTGGTTCACTAAACCTTAGATATGCTTGAACGTAGATGGAAATGGCTCAAATACGCTCAAGAACATTTAACATAAAGACTGTATGAAAATAAACAACAAAGTTACTAAGGGGGGGAAGTTTATTAATCGTATATCTGGAACAGAGGATCTTCTTAAACGCATTATCAAACACAAAAGAATTCCCTTCAGATTATACGTATAAAGCTAGGATGAAAGTCAAAATTTGAGTAACAATAATATTATTACTAAATGGAAGATTTTCGTCCAAAGAAATTCGTGGATAAACCCTTGCCAAGAGCTTGTTGTCACATTACAGAGGCAAGTCGACGGAATGGAAAGCGAGACCAGAGAATTGATAATGGAGGCAAATGAACCATCACTGTTCTGACCTCTTACATTAAATATCCAATGAAGTTCTCAAACCCTAACATCATCTAGCCCTACAAGTGGCATATTCTGATGAAGTCATATAATTTAATAGGTTAAAACAATACAAGTAAATGCGTAGGACGGTGGGTAGAGAATTCATACGTTTACATTTAATACGATGATAAGAATGAAATCCTAAATATCTACTTGATCAGTACGCTGGAAACTTCGAGAAAGGGAGAAGCAGAAACGTTGTGTGCAAACTACATGTTAATAACACCCGACAGTAAGGACATTAATGGAAATAGTCAATTTGACGATACAAACATGTCAAGTCACCAGCGAAGATACCAAACTTATCAAGTCTCCAACACATGAATTAACATGAATACATACAAACAATGAACTATTAAAGAGGTTAATAACGTAAGCCCTATGGATACATAGGTAAGCTTAAGTTGAAACCATCCGATGGCAATATCAAAATCATATTAATAATTTGAAAAAAAATCATACCATAAACCCCAATGCTTATACTATCCATCGAAAATAACAATAAAAAGTGTGGATAAAGATAATATATATGATGTTAAGTTTTATGGGTAAGGCCTGTATAAATTCAATGATAGGAGTACAAGTTTATTCCATAAGAAAATGAGTAAATAAATGAACACTTTGACATATCCATACATCAATAATAAGGTCTTTCCATAATTCTTAAGTAGGAAGTAAGAAGGGGGCAGAGTTTAGATTATCAAGACTTAATGTATAAACATTATAGACTTGGGGAAAATTAGGAAAAGTTAATATAGAGATTTTATTATAAATAGATTTAATTACTATATGAAAACCTTTCCTCAAATCACATGAGAAGGGAAAATTAGTCAGTAGAAAAGAGTAACTATGAGTTAGAAAATTGTATGAAGTATGATCATCACAAAACGACGAAAAAAAAAGTTTGGGTTTGAGGTATGTTACAAATGGTATCAGAGCTCATGTTCGAAAATTTGGGCTGTTGTTGTGCTCACTGTATAAATTAAATTATTTTCTAAAAAAAAAAAAATTACTGATGTCGTTTTGTTTTAGTGTACAAAGGCACTGAAACTGAAAAGTCAATGGCTTAAGGAGATGAAATTTATGTTGATCTGGGTGATGGGGATAACACGCCAGATCCCAATGCTCCTTTGATGGCTATGTTGCATAGGTTGCAATGGGATATGGCTGAGCTAAGAAGCCATAATGATAGGCTGTCATAGCCAGTGAGGAGCAAGAAAAGCTGATAAGAGAACTGACCTCGCGGAATAGCCAAGAAGTTGAAGGTTCTGAAAAGAGGAGGAAAGTCAAGTTCTCAGATGATTCTGAGGAAGATGAGACTACTAGACATCAGTCTAAACAAAAGAAGGAATTACAAGGGGAATTTTGAAAAATTAAACCTCCCTCCTATGATGGAGAGAAGGAGGAAGATGCTGAGGCATAGCTGTTGAATATGATTAAGTATTTCCAGGTCTACAAATATGAAATCAATATGAAAGCCAGTTTATCTATCTACCAGTTGCAAGTTAAGGCTACCTTATGGTGGGAGGAAACAAAAATGGTTCATGCCATTGATGAAAAGACAGTGACTTGGGAAGATTTCCAAGTCCAGTTTAAAAACCGCTATTCGAACGAATGTTATTATGATGATAAACCAAAGGAGTTCCACAAACTCAGATTGGGACAACTCACCAAAGATGAGTTTGTCACCAAGTTTACAAATCTGTTAAGGTATGTCCCGTATATTCGTGAAGAGAAAGAAAAGGTACAAAGGTTTTTGAACTGTTTTCCTGCTGTGTACAAGGAGAAAATAGAGTTCGATAATCCAAAAACCATGGACGAAGTGGTGAGGAGAGATAGATTATGCTACCAGCAGTTTAAAGGAAAGAGTGAACATGGAAAAAGCTGGATAAACAAGGGTGAATTCAAAGGAAAGAAATAGAAACCAACTTACTTGAAGAATTTTGGTAGGGATCATCAGCAAAATAAATTTAACAAACCAAAGGAAATTCAAACTGCTCAGTCCCAAGTTGGTTCAAAAAAAATAGATGGAGATAATAAGAAGGAAGGAACAATTAAAATGCGGGAGCCTTTGAAATTTTGGGGTTGCGAAGAACCTCATCTGTTGAGGGACTGTACACACAAAAATATTCAGATGATTATGAAAGACAGGGAAGCTACCATAGTGAATTATATAGCAAGGAATATACCCACTATCAGTGCAGCCTTGGATAACCGACAAGCAGAACACCAGGCTACTATGGTCGAGATGAAAGGTAAGATTGCTGACCAATCGTGTCATAGTTTTAATTGATCTGGGTGCTTCTTTGAGTTACATTAGTCCACAAGTTGTAGAGAAATGCAATCTCAAAACTAAAAAATTTCAGCAGTCTTGGTTGGTACATTTAGCCACTGGCACCAAGCGAAAAGTAACTCATAAGTTACCTCAAACAACAATTAAATTAAATTATTTTCAGACAGAATTAAATTTAAATATTCTACCCTTAGGCTCATATGATTTGCTGATAGGAATGGACTGGTTAGAGAAAAGAAAGGCTATGATGAATTGTTGGGATAAAACTCTAGATTGCATAGATGAGGAAGGGAGACCCTTTATACTCAAAGGAAAACCAAAACCAATCTCTGTAAGACAAATATCAGCTCTGCAATTAAAAAGAACAACTAGAAAAGGATATCAAGTATATGTTGTACATGTTGAAGAATTAGGACAGCAACCTGAAGAAAACTTGCTAGACACTTTACCAGTGGTAAGAGAATTTAAGGAAGTTTTCCCATATGAGATTCCTCATCTCCCGCCCCCACCCTCCCCCCCCCCCCAAAAAAGAGATATTGACTTTTCAATCGATTTGGTGCCAGGAGCAACACCCGTTTCCAGAGCCCTGTACTGGATGAGCCCCCCTATAGTTATGGAGTTAAAAATGCAATTACAAGAATTGTTGGATAAAGGTTACATCAGACCGAGTGTATCCCCTTGGGGAGCACTAGTGATGTTCGTGAAAAAGAAGGATGGAACCTTTAGAATGTGCATTGACTACCATCAACTGAATAAGTTGACAATCAAAAACAGGTACCCATTTCCCAGAATAGATGACCTTTTTGATCAGGTGAGAGGGGCTTCAGCATTTTCTAAGATTAATTTGAGGATTGGTTATCACCAACTCAGAATTAAGGAGGAAGATATTAGTAAAACAACTTTTCGAACCGGGTATGGTCACTGTGAATTTGTAGTCCTAACTTTTGGTTTGAAAAATACCCCTGCCACTTTTACGTACTTAATGAACAACGTGTTGAAAAAGTACTTAGATAAATTCTAGTCTAGTGTTCATAAATGATATTCTATTCTATTCAAAAAGTGAGGAAGAGCACAAAGAACACTTAAGGATAGTTTTACAGACTTTGAAAGAAAACTAGTTATATGCCAAATTCAGTAAATGTGAATTTTATAAAGACAAGATTCAATATTTGGGGCATATCATTTATGAACAAGGATTGGATATTGACCCTGAGAAAATAAATGCTATTAGAGAATGGTTGGTGCTGACTGATGTTTTAGCAGTAAGATCATTTATGGGGATTGCAGGTTATTATCGAAGGTTTGTGGAAAGATTTTCTGCAATAGCATATCCCATAACTTCACTACAGAGAAAAGGCACCAAATTTGAGTGGACTGAAAAATTCCAAAACAGCTTTGAAAAACTAAAATTAAAACTTAGTACAACCCCTATACTGAAAATTGCATATCCTGACAAAGAGTTTGTTGTGTGTACAGATGCATGTAGAGAGGGATTGGGAGGAGTTTTGTTGCAAGAAAATTCTGTTATTGCATATGATTCTAGAAAAATTAAGAAACATGAACAGAAATACAGTGTATATGATCTAGAGTTGGCTTTTGTAATTCATGTCTTGAAGATGTGGTGACACTATCTTCTTGGAAAAAAATTTACATTGATGACAGATCATATTAGTCTCAAGTATTTCTTTTCTCAAACTGATTTGAATGCTTGAAAATCCAGATGGCTGTATTTTCTGAGTGAATCTCATATGGACATAAAACATATCAAAGGGAAAGAAAACAAAATTGCTGATGCACTAAGAAAAAATGCTTGTCAAAACATAAGCAGCATTAGGAGTAGTGCTAGTTTTGACTTAGAAGAACTAGTTAAAAAAGTAGCAGATCAAGATCCATACTATGAGAATCTACAAGTGAAAATGATGAAAAAAGAAATGGTTGAATACACCCAAAACCAGAAAGGGATGATCTACTATAAAAACAGATTGTATATCCCCAATGTGGAGTCTTTGAAAAAATAAATCCTAGATGAATATCATAAACAACCATATTCAGGACATCCTAGATATCATAAAATGCTTACAACCTTGAAAAAGAAATTGTTTTGGCTAGGAATGAAAAAGGATGTAGCAAACTATTTAGCTAGATGCATGGAATGTCAACTAGTCAAAGTTGAACATTAGCATCCAGCTAGTCTTTTGAATCCCTTGCTAATTGTAGAATGGAAATGGGACATTGTTTCTATAGATTTTATAACGGGGTTACCCAGAAAAAAGTATCAGCATGACTTAGTGATGGTAGTGGTAGATACCCTAACAAAGGTTGCACACTTCGTACCTGTAAAATCTACTTTTGGGACAGCCCAAGTAGCAAATGTGTTCCTAAAAGAAATAGTAAGGCTACACGTGGTCCCAAAGATGATTATTTCAGATAGAGATGCTAAGTTCACAATCGCCTTTTGGAAAGGTCTGTTTGGGGGCATGGGCACTAAATTGAATTTTAGTACTTCTTATCACCCTCAGACGGATGGTCAAACAGAGATAACAAATCAGATTTTGGAGGATATGCCGAGAATGTATGTGATGGATAGGCCATCAAAATGGGAAGACTACTTGCATTCAGTCGAAAGAGCTTACAACAACAACTATCAATCATCTATCAAAATGAGTCCATTTGAAGCACTCTACGGAAGAAAGTGTCGTACTCCTTTAATTTGGAGCCAACATGAAGATAAGCTAGTATTGGGGCCAGATACTCTACAAGAAATGGAAAGGATTGTCAAACAAATATAGAGAAACATCAAGATAGCACATGATTGATAGAAAAACTATGCTGATAAGAAGAGAGTGCATCAAGAGTTCAAAGTGGGTGATCATGTGTATTTTCGTATTAAACCCAAAAAGAGCACACTTTGTGCTGGAAGTTGTGCAAAATTGGCTCCTAGATATTGTGGGCCTTTTGAGGTGTTAGAAAGGGTGGGACCAGTGGCTTATAAGTTGGCCTTACCTCCTCATGTTAAAGTACATGATGTGTTTCATGGTTCGTTATTAAAAAGATATGTACATGATGCTTCTCATATTGTTGATTGGAATGTGATACAGGTGGAACCAGAAGGGGAGTTCCTTCTAGAACCACTTCAAATATTGGAGCGGGAAGAAATTGAATTGAGAAACTGAACAGTAGAAAGAGTAAAGGTGCAGTGGAAGCACTTTACTGTTGAAGAAGCTACGTGGGAAAGAGAAGCTGAGATGATGGAAAAATATCCATATCTATTTTCAAAATAAACTCTATTATTTAGCTGTTAACACCAAGGACGGTGTTTGTTTTCAGAGGGGGGAATATGTAACACCCCTAGTTTTATGTTTTCAAATTAGACATTTGAACTTCAGTCCAAAGGGGAGTGGACCCCAATGGATAATTATCATGTGGATGTAATTAATCATTTAATTATTAAAAATAAATAAAATAATTCAGTGCATATTAACCAAATGATATTTTTGAGATCACTTGCCTAATCCATGAGGTATGGAAAGAGGCTAAGACTTTCCCCAAAAATATTTCAAAAATCCTTGAAAGAATTTATTTCTAATTTATATTTTTGAGGAAAAAGCTAAATTTCCCCAATGATGTGGAGAGTAGTTGGGAAGAGGTAAAAAGCTGGAAAAGCAGAAAGCAACTTTAAAGTCCCTAAATAAGGGAAGCCTAGGCAAACAGGAAGAAAAGCATGTTGTAATTCTGGATGTAGAATTAGAAACAGGCTTTGGGGAGAGCATAAGCCTAAATAAGCTACTCCATAACAGATTGGGGTTGGTCTATTCTTGGAGGGGATCTCAGCTCGGGGGTGAGTTTGGGAGACAAAGGAACTCTAAGGTTCGAAGGACTAGTCATTAGAAGCAGTGGTATGCACATTCAATTTATAATATGCTAACTCTAGTTTTATGGTGATTATTTGTCTGAATTAAACAGTGTTAAGTTCAAGTTATGAATATTAGATTCCTCACATTTAACAGATTTTGTTAGAGGATAAAATCCTCTAAAATTTGTATAGTTGTAGGAATAAAAATATGTGAGAAAATATCAATCAAAATTTCTAAACTAATAGTAGTTTAAATCTGAAGATTTGTGCTATTCCTACATAAGATTGAATTTTGTAATCTTAATCTATTTCTAGTATATAAATTTAAGTACACGAAAAGAAGTTCAAGTTTCAGTAACAGTGGATAAAACATAAAATTCTGTCCTATTGTTTAAAAGCATAAATTCATGGATTTCCGAAAAACAAATTATTATTCTATCTTCAAGAGAAAGTATAAAGACTTCAGGACTGAAATCCAGAATTTTTACTAATTAGGACTGCAAGAACATAATAGGTATTTAGCTAGATTTTCATGTTGATTATCTTCTTAAGTACTATATAAGATATTAACACACTGCAAATGATTTGCATGTGGAATATGTATAAACATTTAGTCTAATCCAAATTGATAACTCCTTCTTCTATAATGATTCAAAAAATGTTAATAGTTTAAATTAAACTATATCCATACAAGCAGATCTCTACAACTTTAAATCAAAATGAGTTTTAAATATTCTCTTGAATAGAGGTTAGTGATAATTATCATCATTATCAAAATGAAATTATAAAACTAGCAGTGAGGTAACTGAAGAAAATGAAGAGTTATATTATAAATTATAATTGTTAATTCAAATACTGAAATTAACCATAAAATATTCTTGTGTACTGTAGTAAATAAAACTGAACAGAACTCTAAAGAAAACTCTGTTAAGAGCAATATAGAGAACTGTAGGAAATTACTATGGTTAATAATTTCCATAGCTAAATAGAATTCTGAATAGACGAGTATCAATATCAAGAGATACACATATACACTGCACTTACTAAGACCTATTGCGGAGTTTATATTTACTGTCATTTAAGATGAACAATCGATGAACTAAGGAAAATACACAGTATTGATACTTACATATGTATGAATAGTACTACTCCTACAAGTAAAAATACATACCAACTTACTATATTAAAAGAGGATGACATTCTAGAAATTCATGAGGAATGGTGTTAGAAACCATATCCATCATAAAATTTAGTGTCAAAATGTAAGCCAGGAAAAAGGGTTTAACATTATACAATTAACTTTTCAGTTCATATGCATATTATGATACTAGGAAACTATGACAGAGCCATATAATATTGGCTTCTGAGTAAGTAATATGCCAAGAGTAATATAAATGTTTAAATTACAAATTTAAAGAGTATAATGATAACTCCACTGTAAACTGAGTAATCATTCTCGGTGAGGAGTAATACAAATGAAAACTTACCTATATTAAGGGAGATTGAGTTAGTTCCATGAAGTGAAAAAGCACAAACTTTCCACAGTATAACGTCTACGTCGATGGAGAGAGGAAAGTACTTAACGTTTTCCTGAAACCATTCATTTAACGATGAGTTAGGGCAAATATAACACACAAAAATGAACTAAACCTTGTTATACCATAAGCTAAAGTGAAACATGGTTCACCTGTGCGAATGAAGATATATTAAAGCTCATATTTATATCTTCATGGCGAAATATGAGTCGCATTCCTTTAAGGTAGAGAGAAACACAAATTTTACAAATCAAATGCCTATAATATTAGTCATATATAGAGGATGAAGTTTAAAATACCCAATAAAAAGGGAAAAAAGATAGGCATGGAAGAGCGATTCCATAATACCAACTGTGCGCTTAATTAAAACAAAAATTTTATCAAATGAATAGAGATTACCAAAACAACAATTGGGATTCCTAACGCTGGGGTTCACTAAACCTTAGATACGCTTGAATGTAGTTATAAATTGCTCAAGTATGCTGAAGAACATTTACCATAATGACTGTATGAAAATAAAAAACAAAGTCACTAAGGGGGGAAAGTTTATTAATCGTATATGTGGAACAGAGGCTCTTCTTAAACGCATTATCAAACACAAAATAATACCCTTTAGATTATACGTATAAAGCTAGGATGAAAGTCAAAATTTGAGTAACAATAATATTCTTACCGAATGAAAGATTTTCGTCCAAAGAAAGTCGCAGATAAACCCTTTCCAAGAGCTCGTTGTCACATTACAGAGGCAAGTCGACAGAATGGCAAGCAAGACCAGATAATTGATAATGGAGGCAAATTAACTATCACTGTTTTGACCTCTTAGATTAAATATCCAATGAATTTCTCAAACACTAACATCATCCAGCCCTACAAGTGGCGTATTATGATGAAGTCGTATAATTTAATACGGTAAAATCAATACAAGTAAATGTGTAGGACGCTGGGTAGATAATTCATATGTTTACATTTAATATGATGATACGAATGAAATCCCAAAGATCTACTTTATCAGTACGCTGGAAAACTCGAGAAAGGGAGAAGTAGAAAGGTTGCATGCAAACTACTTGTTAATAACACCCGATGGTAAGGACATTAATGGCAATAGTCAAGTCGACGATAAAAACATGTCAAGTCACCAGCGAAGATACAAAACTTATCAATTCTCTAGCACATGAATTAACATGAATACATACAAACAATGAACTATTAAAGAGGTGAATAAAGTAAGCCCTATGGATACATAGGTAAGCTTGATTTGAAACCATCCGATGGCAATATCGAAATCATATTAATAATTTGAAAAAAAATCGTACCATAAACCCTAATGCTTATACTATCCATCGAAAATAACGATACAAAGTGTGAATAAAGATAATATCCATATTGATGTTAAGTTTTATGGGTAAGGCCTGTATAAATTCAACGATTGGAGTACGGGCTTATTCCATAAGAAAATGAGTAAATAAATGAACACTTTGACATATCCATACATCAATAATAAGGTCTTTCCATAATTCTTAAGTAGGAAGTAAGAAGGGGGCAGAGTTTAGAGTATTGAGACTTAATGTATAAACATTATAGACTTGGGGGAAATTAGGAAAAGTTAATATAGAGATTTTATTATAAATAGATTTAATTACTATGGGAAAACCTTTACTCAAATTACATGAGAAGGGAAAATTAGTCAATAGACAAGAGTAACTATGAGTTAGAAAATTGTATGAAGTATGATCGTCACAAAACGATGAAAAAAGAAAAGTTGAGTTTTGAGGTATGTTACGATGTTGGAACTTTTCGTTTCATCTTTAACCTATCTCCCTCCTTAGCTAGAAACGCTGCCATCAGCTGCAACTTACCACGCTTCTGCTGCGTAGTTCTTCAGAGGATGCACTAGTATAAAAAAAGAATCACATCCAGGCAACTCACCGTAATTCCCTCAGCCACCTTAACAAATATTTCGTACCACACTTTACCACTACGCCACGAGACCATGATAACAATGTGTTAAACCTTCAACCCGTATCGAGTCCTCTACAACAATGATTCAACTGACATAACTCTTCTCAACATTGGTCAAATTGCATCTCGTTGGATGACATATTTCCTTCTCGGCTACCAGACGAAATCAGTCATCCTTCACACCATCCCATTAGAAAATGGCCCAATTATGTGTTCACTAACACAACAACACATAATACAACATTCCATGTTTCAAGTCCTCTATGTTTGGCTGAAACACTAGCAAGGAAGTAGCACAAATTCCAATAGGCAGAAGTGACCAAAACCATCCTGTTAATATAGTGAACATGAAATGGATACACATATTTTTGTAACTCAAGTTCATAAACATAGAAAACATGAATTTCTTCCTCAACAATGAATTGATAGGCACAAAAGAAACCACGGGTCTTCATCACCTGCCCACTGACACAAGGACTGTACTGAAAACAAAAATGTGGCAGAATAAAAAAACTATTTCCACAAAAAAAATTTCTCATCAAAGAAAATAATGCAGTATGCCATACAATCTTAGCATCGCCCCGATTAAGAACCAGATTTATCTATCTAGATGGTCTCAAGGCTGAGTCCTCTAAGTTAAATTTTCTCAAATTCACAGTGCTTTGTGACAACACAGCTTGGATCCCGAATTGAGCTATTAAGCTACAATGTTGTGTAGCCTACAAGAGTACAACCGACATTCCATCTCATCTATTGAAAAAAACTATACATAGCAGCTATAGATTCTCTGTACAACAAATGGATTAATGTTCAGTGTTATAGCAACATCAATGCTCGTCATCATTATGAAAGACATACATTCTGACTCTCATCCACTAATTCATATGAGCACATGGGAAAAATTCCAAGGCCAACACCTATCCACATCAAACCCTGAAACATAGATAAAGGTTGAGAAAAGGCATGCTTTTGCTGTGAGGTAGACAACATTCGGCGTACCGCACCACACACACTCATAGTCAAATATTCTGGTGATCACCCAACAACTCCAACACACCCATCACAAATTCAATAGTAGATATGTTGGAGATAGCTCTCTACAGTAGCAATGATCCTCCTTGGCATTCAAGGAAAGTCATGGTGCCCTTTGGTTAAAAACTAGTGAGATCCAATTTGATCCAATTAGGGTCCTCACAGATCAGCTGTATGTAACAAACCTCATGGCCATGACAACACCATAGCCTCCTGGCTAGCGCAGGGACACAACGATCAAACGCTGTAGCTCCAAATCAATCACAGTCTCACACATCACACACAATCATCGTGCCTCCACGCGACTGTACCACGGGCTCATCTACAACCACAAGCTTCAAAGCAACATTGCTCTTGGCCACAACCTTGATCCTTGACACTTCGCTTCTACTCGCAACACACATACACAACGATCTACATGATAAGCCACACTCCTTGGCTTACTCAGCTCTTTTGAAGGAGAATATTTTCAATCCACGCTGCTTCAATGATGCTACCAAAGCAGCAAAAACTCACAATCAGTGTATAAAATTAAAAAAATGCATATTCACATGCATGTCAACCCAAAAATCTGGCGCGGAAGCTTCTTATTTAATCTTCAAAAGAAGATATCCTCACTTTTAACCCATGGTTATAAACACAACAATAATAACTTCATATGCGGAAGCTTTTATATCAATTTAAAAAAAAACTATAATAAAAACATGTTCATTTATCTTCCGACTATACCAATCGACTTTGGATAAATATACCAAAGTACCAACATGTATTAACATTGGTCCACATCTATCAACTATCACACTTTGGTTTAATTGTATTTATGAGTTTACTTTGGTTAAAACCCAAAGCACCAAAATAATATTATAGTCAGGTCCCACAGCATATACAACGTACCTTTCCACCATTCATCAAATCCAATAGTTGATAATTCATTGCACTCCACAACTGATCTATGCGTATATCGAATGGATATCGCATTTAAATATGCATGAAAATTAACGTACCTTTTTCCACCGTCGGGTCCACACATTTGTTAACCTCTACACAACTCCTGATGTGAACATCGTTAGATCTCCAATGTCTATGATCGGATGAATATCACATTCAATTAAGCTTCGACAGTTAAAGGCTCCAAGGCACATGAAATTGGCGGTATTGAAATTCTGTCAAAGCTATGTGTCACACAGTGAGAATTATCACATTCATTTAAAGGTTTACCTCTTACCATTTAAAGGCTGCATGAAAACCACCGGTTTTTTTTCAAAACCTTCCACCATTTCATTTCGCCTTCCCTTTGACTTTGAAGTTCCACAACGCATAGTTCCACAATGCATCATTCTCGAATCAAGAAATTACTCAGGTCACGAAGGAAATCGACACTTTTTCAATTTCAATAGGGTTTATTACAAATTTTTCAACACAGTCCCTCAGCATTCTAAAAAGGAGTCTATCAAAATTCTTGTGAATTTGATTCCTATCTCTGATTCTCACATGCACGCTTATGTATGAAATTTCCCTAATACATATACCCATTTATAAATTTCATTTCCCACCGTATACACATATGATGTATATGATTTCAAATCTGATTGTTGATTCTAACACGATATACTCAAGGTATTTATTTGAGAGATCATTCCCTATTCTATGTCATCGATCCATTCAGTGATCAATGATTGAGCTTTCCTCCACACAGATCAATGTTTTTTCTATTATTTCCAATTTCATCTGTACACCATATAACTTAGAAATGAAATACGAACTTAGAAAATTGAGTTCTCTGTATTAACACACAATAATTACATAGGAAATTCTTCCTCCGGCCTGATCTTCTGTATCAGTGACCTTTTCCCTATTCTGCCCATAGGCTTAAAATTCAAACTCTACCTCTCTATCTCTGTTCTACCTTATATTTTTAATGTCTTGAGGCTTATTCATTTTTATACAAAAGGTTCTGAATTTTTTTTTTTTTTTTTGGTTTCAAATCCTTCATCCTCTCACCAAAACCTTGAATATCCTCTAACTCCTCATTTGCCTCAACTAACCCCTAAGGATTCTCTTTCATCACAAAATCATGAAACCAATTCTAATTTAGGATTTTTCATTAATTCTTAAATCTCTCAATCCCTATACAATCTCAGCTAGCCTAATTCTCTCATGTTCTCCAACATTCGAGAACATTTATAAAATTCCTCACAATATTTAATTAATTCTTATTATAATCACTCAAAACATCACATAAGAACCAACTCCCTTGAAAACACAAAACCCCTAAGTCTATTAAAATAGAAGAAAAATTTTCTTGAGCCTAATGCTCTTGCATCAGACTCCCAAAGTAGAAATTTATCATGATCTCCTGATCATGTGCTTCCAATATTTTTCCTCCTAGATCCCATAATTTGTCTTGTTGTTGTCCAATAGCTACATTATTCTTCAACTACACTTTTCAGGCTTCCATACCTTATTCTGCATCTTTCCACTAGCTATGCCTTCACAGTCTATTCTTGTCTTTTCTTTGTTGTTGTTACTTTGCTTTCTTGTTGTTGTCTTCTTCTGAGACACCTTCATCATCAACCTCCTTATACTTTCAAGCTCTATGTATAGTTTATCTTCTGTCTGGAAATTACTTTGCCTTTTGTTGCTATTGCTATAGATGTTGTTGCCTCCCAAACTTCCTGAATATCTTTGAAGATATCTCCCTCTGCAACATCCTTCTTCTGCTCACTACCTGCAAATTCACTTTTATAAAATGAATTATCATTTGATCCTTTAACTACAGTAACATACTCATTCATTCTTCTTTGTATACTAGTAAGCATAATTAATTTTGGCAAACTAGTATCTACTCCTCCTTATTTCACAAATTCAAGCATTTTCACTCTAGTGTCTACAATTTCCTTCTCTGGAATAATTTTTTCCAGCAAGAATTTCAGCCATTTCTCTTGAAATTGCTTCACATCATCAATCTGCTGCAATTTAGTTTTAGCATAACCTTCTTCTTCTTCCTTGATAACCTTCAGTAATTTTCCATCACCTCCTTGATTGATTCTGGCAATCAATTCAACTTCTTCAAACATTTTATCTTTACCTTTTATCAGAATATAATTTTGATTCTTCACCACTATGACAGTTCTGAAAGTTTTTCCTACAATCTTCTCTTGGATAATCAGACAAGCCAGCTCCTCCTTGTCATCAACAGTAACAAGCTCCTTCATATGAGACATGACAGTCTCACCTTCCTTGGAATTTATGAGTTCCATCTTTTGCAACAATTCATCTTCATTAAAGACAACTCCAAGAGATGGATTGTCTTCTGCAACACCTGTAAACACAGTCAAATTATCAATTTCAAAATCACAATACTCAATGGTTTCATTTGATGATCCAACCACAAAATCTTCTTTTTGTAGTTCCAATTCTCTTTCAGGACTCAAAAAATCTTCACTATCTTTCTTCCCATCTTCCAGGGTTATCTCCATTGTTCCAATCACCATAATAGAATGACGATCCTCCACTATGCTTTCATCTAACATAGTTTCCCTTTCATTAGATTCTCTAAAATTTTCCATTTGTTGTCCTTATTTTCCTGCATAATTAACACATGAATTATCAATATTGAAAATACAAGGTTTCAATGCCTCTTCCTCCTCTCACAAAATTTCAGTATGTTGCTTTGAATTTTCTTCTAAATTCTTTGTCAGCACATCAGTATGCTGATTTAAATTCTCCATGAGACTGTCAACTAGTCTCACCTTAATATTATTTGTTTCAAGAATGTCTCTCTGTCTTGGTTCACAATAATTAACTTCTTCAATTTGATGAATCATTCTTACATCCTTATCCTCCGTTTCATTACTATCATTCATGAAAATTTCTTTTTCTTTCACATTCAACAATTTATCCTGAGTATAGATCCTCTGCTTTTCCAACTCTCTTCTCTGAAGTTCTAACTTTGTATATAATTCAACAATTTCAATTGGAGTAGAGTTTGGAAAATTCACACGACTTTCCATACCTTCACTTGTTCTTTACCAATCATTAGATGTCCCTTCTTCCTCTGTTTCAATATTTTGTTGAATATTTCTATTGGACACCTCTGTCTCCTTTTCTTTCTGAGATATTGCTATCTCAGCATCATTCTGAACAGAATTCAGATTCAACTTCTTCTTCTTAACAAACTTCAGAGTTTTTTTAATATCCTGTGATGTACATGCATTCACACAAAAATCATTAGTTTTAAAACAACAAGACTTTTCAGTTTCAATTTCTTCCTCAAGCACCAATCTTCCACAATGTACTTTCTGGTTTCTAGCAGATCCTATTTGTTGTGACTCAACTCCTTTGAGTATTTCCTTGTCCAACAATGAAATATGTGTTTGTTCAAGTTCTCTGAACTTTTTTATCATCTTAGCATTCCATTTATTTTGCAATAGGTTCCATCTAACCCATTTCCTCATTTTTCATCCATGTCTTCGACAGTCATTCCCTGTCTCTTGCAACCATCCTTGTAGTACCTCTAGTTGTACCTTCATTACTGCAATATCTCTGTGGAATTATCTAGAACCTAGTCTCCAATCCTCCATTTTCATTTTCTTCATGAGCTCCTCACTAACTATGACTTGCACTAAGCCTCTGCAATAGCAAGTCCTCCCTACTGACACTTACCTCACCAATCCCCTCTCTAGATTTGGTCTTTTGGCAAGCACTGGTTCTCTATCTCTAGAACCTCTTGAGCACTCTCTTCTGCTCTCTCTAGGCTATATCCTCAACTCAAATTCTTTGGAGAACACTTCAGTTGTGCTCCCTATCCAAACTTTAGCTGGAATATTAGGTTCACTGCCATCATCATCAAAATATTTGTCATTATCTTGTCTACAGCCAGAAATCTACAATCACATTTTTTAAACCAGATTAAAATTATCTCACCTTCAAGATCTTTGAACTACCTTGTTCTCTTCATTCACTTGCACTTTTATTGGACTGACTTCATTTATTCATGCAAATTCATGTTCACTTCAATTCTTTGTATCTGTTGTTTATCAGATTTAATATCTGGTCTCCTTTTTCTTCCCTCATCGCAGATGCATTCTGATTTAATTAAAAAAAATTCTTTTATTTTCAAAATATCTTTTCCTTCTTTGATACCAAAAATGATGCTGTCACAGCAGCAAAAACCCACAATCTACGTATAAAATTTAAAAAATGCATATTCACACGCATGCCAACCCAAAAATCTGGCAGGGAAGCTTCTTATTTAATCTTCAAAAGAAGATTTCCTCACTTTTAACCCATGGTTATAAACCCAACAGTAATAACTTCATATGCGGAAGATTTTATATCAATTTATAAACAAACCATAATAAAAACCAGTTCATTTATCTTCTGACTATACCAATCGACTTTGGATAAGTAAACCAAAGTACCAACATGTATTAACATTGGTCCACATCTGTCAATTATCACACTTTGGTTTAATCATATTTATGAGTTTACTTTGGTTAAAACCCAAAGCACCAAAATAATATTATAGTCGAGTCCCACAACATATACAACGTACCTTTCCACCATTCATCAAATCTGACGGTTGATAATTCATCGCACTTCACAACTGATTTATGCGTATATCCAATGAATATCGCATTTCAAGATGCATGAAATTTAACGCACCTTTTTCCACCATCGGGTTCACACCTTTTTTAACCTATGCACAACTCCTGATGAAAACACCGTCATATCTACGATGTTTATGAGCGGACGAATATCGCATTCAATTAAGAGTCGACGGTTAAAGGCTCCAGGGCACACGAAATCGGTGGTATTGAAATTTTTTCAATGCTTTGTGTCACACAATTAGCACTATCATGTTCATTCAAAGGTTTACAACTTACCATTTAAAGGTTGCATGAAAACCACTGGTTGGTTTTCAAAACCATCCACCATTTCATTTCGCCTTCTCTTTGACTTCGAAGTTCCACAACGCATACTTCCACAATGCATCATTCCGGAATCAAGAAACCATTCAGGTCATGAAAGAAATCAACACCTTTTCAATTTCAACATGGTTTATTACAAATTTTTCAACACAGTCCCTCAGAATTCTAAAAAGGAGTGTATAGAACTTCTTGTGAGTTCGATTCCTATCCCTGATTCTCACCTGCATGCTTATGTATGAAATTTCCATAATACATATGCCCATTTATAAATTTCATTTCTCACCATAGACACATCTAATGTATATGATTCCAAATCCGATTGTCGATTCTAACACGATATACTCAAGGTATTGATTTGAGAGATCATTCCTTCTTCTATGTCATTGATCCATTCTGTGATCGATGATTGAGCTTTGTCACACAATTCCACACAAGATTCAATATTAAACACACAGTCTCATATATTCATAATTCTTGTAGCTCGTGACAGAAATACTATCTTATGTTATTTCCAATTTCATCTGTACACCATATAACTCAGAAATGAAATACAAACTCAGAAAATTGAGTTCTATGTATTAACACACAGTAATTACATAGGAAATTCTTCCTCTAGCCTGAACTTTTGTGTCAGTGGCCTTTTCCCTATTCTGCCCGTAGGCTTACAATTCAAACTCTACCTGTCTATCTCTATTATACATTATATTTTTAATGTCTTGAGACTTATTCATTTTTATACAAAAGGTTCTGAAAACTATTTTTTCTTTTTTGGTTTCAAATCCTTCATCCTCTCAACAAAATCGTGAATATCCTCTAACTCCTCATTTTCCTCAACTAACCCCTAAGGATCCTCTTTCATCACAAAATCATGAAACCAATTCTAATTTAGGATTTACCATTAATTCCTAAATCTATCAATCCCTATACACTCTCGAATGGCATAATTCTCTCATGTTCTCCAACATTCGAGAACATTTAAAAAATTCCTCACAATATTTAATTAATTCTCATTAAAATCACTCAAAACATCACATAAGAACCAACTCCCTTGAAAACAAAAAACCCCTAAGTATATTAAAATACAAGGAATTTTCTTGAGCCTAATGCTCCTGCATCATTCAAGGATTAAGGAAATGTGAGCACTCTAGACATCACTTGCGGTTTCACAATCTCCTTGATAAATTCCCTCCACTTTCTGCACATGCCAACTAAAACCACAACGTTCTACTGTGCAGGCCAGGTGATCTCACTGCCCTCAATACTCTTAATAATATTTGTGAGTGGCTTATAGGGAAAAATCACCTAGCAGGTCTCATGCAAAATATCGGTGACTATTTTTTTGTGAATCTCATCACCAGAGGTCGCCACAACATTGTGTGAGTGGGACCGCGATCTAGAGATATTCACATCGAATCCCCTCTTGTAAATACTTCTGATGTCGTTGTTCATGTCCTGGATGATATTCCTGATCGGAGGCATCAAGAACAATCTGGACGCTTCAAAGCCTTCAAAATTAAGCTTCATTTCCCCATAATTTTAGAAATATCATTATTTGCAACAAAGGGCCATGAGATGAAAGATTCACTTCCAGGGTGTTAATGTACCGATACAACATGAAATTGACTGATTCGAGGTTAGGCAGGTTGAAAAGGATGGTAATTCCGCAATGGCTTTCCTGACGGTGTTGTTCAAGTTGGACAAGCTTCTCCACATAGGATGCATGCACGCCTTATAGACACATTAGGATCATCCGTGCCCTTCATGCCCCACTGTGTTATATATTCAATCAATTCTACGTTGAATGTAGTTAAGAGTGCCTTGCCCTTTCTGATGGCTACAGACATCTCCAACCTTTGCTGCAATGGAAAAATAAAATAAAATAAAATAAACAATACCGATATAACTTATTTCCCTCAGTCCAGGCGGGGTTGAGATCGATGTATGCACATTATATTATATTAATCAAATGGTTATATATATATATATATATATATATATATATATATATATAGTCTCAAGATAGGAAAACTATCTTGGACGCAAATATCTCAACCACACACCAAACTAGGAATATTTAGATTTAGCTATCTCCTACTATATAGGAACAAGCTCCTTACATAGAGAGAGACAAGTAGGAATTGCATATTCCAACATTTTCATATTATTATAAAACCATTATAAATATAATGCAATTAATATTATTATAATAAATAAAATAAATTTTATCAAATAATTATTATAAAACAATATTTTCACTCTCATGTATAAATGATTAGGCCATATATATTATCATAACAATTACTATAAAATTATTGTTTATGTACATTGAAAAGTGTAATTTTATAAAGCTTACCATGAACTATGACTACAAGCCCCACACACACATATAATAATTAAATTAAAAATAATTTTTTTTTCAAGGCTATGTTACACTTATGGTATATGTATATATAAAAATCATGTTACATTATAATTAAATAATATTAAATCTTAAATAATTTTTAGGGCATGTTATAGTTATGGTCTAATTGCTACAACTCATAATCATCATCTGAATGGTAACAAACCCATTTTAATGGGCATGACATGATTTAAATTACAATTCATATTTTAGATTTATATTGAATTTCATATTGTAGATTAAACCGAGTTTTAGTTAGTTTTAATTTGATTTTTTAATAATGTTTGTGTTTTTTTATTTTTCTTTAATCCTCATACTTGATGATGAAAAAAAAAACACAGTAAATTTTTAATCACAATTTGCTAAAAAAGTACTTTAAATAATGTTTAAACATTTCATTTAGATATGCAAGGAAGTTATCACATTCAATTGTATTCATTGATAGAGTGGCTAGGACCACAATACACTAGCATCCCATGTTATAAAATGAAAAATAGCCATATATATATATATATATCAAATTTTCATAAAATAACCTAATAACCTATCAACTTAGTTAATATTATTAAAATTAATTTAAATATTACAGCTATTAAAATAATATTTTACTACTAACTTTATTATTGAACTTTGATATTAATTATTAAATATTCATACTAATATTAATATTAAGCATAATAGTAATATTATTGTTAGCTTAATATTAATATTATTATTATAATTAAACTCAAATTAATATTAATATCATTATTATAATTAAACTAATTTTAATATTACTACCATGACTATCATTATAATTAAATTAATATTAATATTAATATTATTTAATGTCAAAAATATTAAAATTTAAAATAAAATATAAACTTAAACCTTAAAAAAACTAAAACTAAAACTAATTATAAAAATAAAAAATAAAACTAAAACCAAGAAAAACTAAACATAAAAATAAAACCAAAACCAAAGAGTATAACCTTAAAGTACCCATGAAACTAAAACTTTAAAACGAAAACACGAAAACAGAAACGTAAAACCTTAGAGGACAGGTAAAACTAAAACCTTAAAAATTAAAACCCTATACCAGTTATACAAGTACCAAATTGGCAATTTTTCTGAAACAATGTAGTTTATAAAAAATAAACAATTAAAATAAAACAATAAAAACAAAACCTAAAACTAAAACCAAAGAGTATAACCTTAAAGTACCCATAAAACCTAAACTTTAAAACTAAAACAGAAACCTCAATCTTTATAGGACATGTAAAACTAAAAAATTAAAAAGTGAATATACATGTACTAAATTGGTTCTACCATAGAAAATACTGAACGAAGATGTTTCTGAAACATTTTTATTAATAAGAAACTAAAAACTTTTCAAAATATTATTATATAGAAAACACCTAGAGATATAGTTACTCAATTTCATAGATAAAAAAGAAAATAGATACTCTCCCTGATGAGCCACTGTTTACTATATTCTTGTTACAATGTAGCTTATAACCATTTTTTTTTAAACTGTGTTTATGGTCAATGTATTTGGGAATCGATACATTATATTTTAATGAATTATAACTTTATTTAATTGATTATATGGTGTGTTGTAACTTCAAATTACTTAGATGGAAAATATATATTAATTTCTACTGACCATTAATTTTTGTATTTTGATTGATTGGAAGTGTGAGCTATACATTGAGTTTTCTACAGTTTGGCAATTGGACTTGATGATTGGATTTCATTTTAGTATTTGGATATTTTGGTATTATTGAAAATTTTATATTTTGTTTAGACTTGATTTCTATACATCAATTAAACATTGAATATTGATTGTGCAATGTGAAAGATTCAAATCTTTCAATCTTTTACACTTAATTTTATTCATTTAAAAAATATTCCAAAAATAAATAAAAATCAAACTCTATTTTGATGTTTTTTTTCTTTTTAATTCTGATTTTATAATTCAAGCTTCTTGAATTTTTCTTTTTCTTTTTCATAACCATATATTTGTTTATTGATTCCATTTTTCTTTTCTTTTTCAAGATTTTATTGCTAGAACTGATTATAAATATAGATATTATTATTAAACCTAACACAAAAAAAATATAAAACCCAATGTGAAATACCTCAAAGTTAGTATTAAAATGAAAAATTTAATATTATAAAATTAATTACATTGAAAGAAAAAAATTGAATTATTGGTTTAATGGTATCAAAAAACACTGAAAATTAAAACACGATGGTTAAGATATTAAACAAGTTACTTTGTCAATTAAATAAAAGTATACAGCAACGTCAATAATTTACACAAATAATCATAAAATACACTTGGGTAACAATATTGAAAAATATTATTAAATATAAAAATGAACTTACTCAACCTTCCACACTTTTTTGCAAACCATATTATGAGGTATATCTACATAATAACTAGACTTCAATAATCACAATTTGAAAATTTCTTCATTACTATGAAATTCAATCCATTATATATTATTATTGGATACTGAGAGGGTTTTGGATTAAAAATTGTTTTAATCATACTTTATTCCAAATACTATAGCATATGGTTCTCATTATCTGCTCATAATTATCAATTACATATTACATTTAAAAAAAAAAAAAAAAAAAAAAAAACTCTAAAACACATTTAAAAAAACCCAAACAAATTGGGTATGTTTACAAGCTTGCTAAGCGGCTGAATGCATAATAGGTGAGCACATGTCTCTAGGATTGTATTTGAGCGTGTGACTTGTCAGGTGCATTGCTGGTATTTTAGCGTGTGACTGGTGGGTTGCATGACTCTTTAATTACTGTGAAGGAGACAAGCTCATGCATTCACCTTTCCTTCCATGTATTTATATGCATGTCATTTTTATTTGAGTAGGTGGCCTGGCCATTGAGAGGGTTACAAAATATTCGATGTGGGAATAACACAAATGGTTCATAGAGCTATTTTTTAAGAATGCGAAGAGATATACTTTGAATTATAAATTTTCTGTTTTCTTTTATTACTAATTATGATAATAATTCTATATGATATAAATTTTTAATTGAAGTTTATTAAAAAATAATTAAGTTTAAATAACTTATTTACATATACAAGGAAGTCATCATTGATGGATTGGCTATCAAAATATAAGAGAATTTTATAATTTAAGTCATTACATCAAAATACTTAATTAGAAAAAATATTAAATTTTCCAATTCCAATAAGTAGGAGAATAAAAATAATTATCCTTTATCAAAATACACTTACGTATTAAAAATAATGTGATGAGCAGTAGATAAATGATTATAAAAATAAACAATGATAAATGTGACTGTAAATTTCATGTATGACTTATATCAACAACTTTAATAAATATGCTAATTTTACATACTTTTTACATACGTCTTTATAAATACAACATATACAACATGGTTCATTTAGTTTAATCGTAAATTCATCTATTTGCATTCGCAGCACTATTTGTAATCAGTGAAAAGATGCACACAGCAACTCCTGAGCAGTGGCTGTAATCTGCAAACTGATCTGGGTAATTTCGCTCTTTCCTATTCAAGTCAGTGCTCTAGAGTGAGGGTGACCATCATGACGAAAATTTGATACTCCTATGATGTCAATACTGTAATCGGAATCTTGCCCTCAATTGACAATTATCTTCACTGTGTGTGGGCATCCGCCAAAGCAAGTGCGTTCTGTATGTTGCACTCGATCCATCTGGTTATACATCCGAATGCCAAGTTGGCTCAATGCACTCACAAAAACTGCAATATTAAATCCAGACTTTTGTATAAGCAGTTACCTGCCATGTAGAGTGATAGATATCGAGTTCAAGATGCGATGAATAACCGTGAAAGGTGGATTGTATAATGTATACGAGTTTCATTTAAGAAATTGCATCTCCTTTGCCAATACAGACATTAACATTCTTAATCTTCTACCCAATATCTCTCCATTTCATCTATTCATTAAACTAAACCTATTTATAATATATAAAATCCATACATATACTTAACAAGTTCCAATATTCGTTTATTGCAACTCTATCAAACAAAGAAAGTAGTGGAGAAGCACACATACCATGGTTTTCTTCACCTTGTAATATATCTATAATGATAAAAACTGGATTTAGATAATAATAGTGATAATAAACTTTTTTTTTCACTTAGATAGTCTGAAAGGATAATTATTAGAAGCTGACACCTTTTCAGTAGAATTGTGATTGAAATTCTGCCAAGGACCACAGTTTGATAGGAAAACTCTCTTTATTTTACAGTTTTAGGTTCACTCGAGGGTTTTTCGGTGGTCGAATCATTTTTTCCCTGCACTAAGTCAGTGATGGAACAAGTTGTTTGTCAAATGTTGGTTTCAGATAACTGACATGAAGTTTTTTTGTGTATTTTTTTCACGGACTCGGAGTTCAATCCCTACCGCCGCTACGTTTAAATTATCTGGATAACGATAAATTTTTGGTATATCATAGGACATCATTTTGTACGTGTCACACATTCCTAGAGTCGCCGCTGTTTGATCAGAATAAACCACATGCCCCGGACGGCACCTGAGCCCACTAGCTTCCGAGAGTTCATCGACCATGTATAAATGCACTTGTTAGATATTTATAAATATTATGATTACGATTAGTCGAGATAAATTAAAAGTTACAAAATGTGACGTGAGTGAGATGTGGGGGAGGGATTTGACGGTTAAATAATTCGAGAGTATAGATGCCTAATCATTTATTAGTAACGAGGGTCAAATGCCATTGAGGTTGAAATAATTTTTATTAAATTTCCATGTTATTTTTGAAGTGTTTAAGATGAGATATATATTTTTAAATAGACATTCAGATATATAAGATATTTAATAATATATATTTCAATTAGAGGTGCCGGAAAAGAATGATAAAATGGAAAAAGAGGTAACTCGAAATGCAAAGAAGAGCAGCAAAGATATGTACTTGTTTGTTGAACAATTGTATGCAACCCCAATGCTTTTGGATATATATTTGTTTGCAGGAAAATTGTAGGTAGATGTAAGGATTGTTGTGTAAGTATATGAAAGTTATTTTCTTAAAGGATGAAAGAGATGTTGTAATGTATTATTATGTTATTGGTATATTATGTCATCTAAATATTTTGACTCGATCAAATTGCATAAAAGAAAAATTAATAATTAAAATAAAATTGAGCTAGAATGCCCAATTTACTTTTCACAATTTATGGGCTAGAGTTTTTCACAACCCATGATTTTTACAATAATATTGTCATATATATAAATATATATATAACCTAGATACATGTTAATTCTTATCTCCCGTGTATCAAATCTCTTGAGGTGCAAACTTCTTTTAGTGCAAATAAATATTTGATCTCTCTCGTATTAGTAGATAGGAGTTAAGATGAATCTAGGCTGGTTGTATTGAATGTTGTGCAATTAGTATACAATATTAATATTAATTCGAGACACCATCGGCTGGTTTAATTATTAAATAAAATTAACTAGAAATTGCACCACTTGTTGCAAAAGAAACGTATTAAGGAAATAGCGTAGGAAATAGTAGCCTAAAAGGAATAAGATGCTGTAGAGAAGGAGCCATCATGGAAGAGTGAAAGGAAAATTTTTCTTCCCTGGAAGCACATCATGAAGGTTTCAAAGCTATTGATGATCAGAGTTATCAGCCAAAAAGATACAGTTCTTAAACTTCGAAGCCTCTTCTTGAAACATAGTAAATTGATAACATATAGCTGAACAACAAGAATTTAAAAACTTCTAGGCACAATTGTTACATAATAATTTGATGCACAACATGTATAGAAATAAATGTAATCTTGCAACATGTCTAAATAAAACAACTGAACTAAATACAATCAGTTGGTTTTCAATGAATTTATGTAATTAAAATAGAGATATGAACTTTTGAACACTACTTCATTGACAATTAGAAGCATCTTCATGCCTGTTTTTCCAAGCTAGTCGTGAATAACTCTATGGATCACTTCAATCAACATTGTATTTCTTTCACCGTTATATAACAATCTCTAGACAAAATGAGTAATAAATTTATGAATGGAAACACCTAAAGACCTGTCACAGAAATCAGTTGGTTTTCAATATCAATTTAGTAGATTGATATGAGACTTACTAAAAAAATGATAAGATAACTTGGCATCAACATAAAACTGAAATGATTAGAATATATCATACAGATTTTCATGTATAACTCGTATTTCATGGATTAGGTAGTATATATTATCAACAAAGGATATTAAATTATGTTATAAGTAATGCAACTGCTACATGAACTTCTTATAGTCCCTAACTATATACTCAAAGTTCTTCCACAATACTAATCAAGTGTCTAAAGAAGCCATAATCACATCCAAAATCTCATATTTAAACATACAAGTTGTAAAAATATAATTTCTTTGATAAATTTTAATAGAATCATGTGCTCATATCTAATATATAGTTCAAGCCTCTTCTTTATTGAAAACATACTAAAGTGATAAGATATAGCTGAAAAGAAAGAATTAAAAAATAGTAAATGTTATATATATATATATATATATATATATATATAATATTAAAAAAAAAATATTAAATATATTAAATAATTAATAATTAATTTAACAAATAATTATATCAAGAAAAGCCAAGGACCATGTTACAGTGAAATCTTACTGTAATATTTATTCCTTGAGCCTTACACATCACGAGACCTGTGTTGAATTTAAGTTAAAGACCATGTTTGATCATGCCAACCTGAATGCCTCATGAATAAAGAAATAGATAGTAATTTTCTACCTCCAAAATCAATGGTTGTGTTGGTGTAGTTCCTCCATATTTAATCTTGATCATATCCTATTGATTCACCTATGTATGATTTCCTTCATGATCTTAAACTATTAGAAAGATCACATTGTTCTTTACTAGTGATCTTTGTGTGTCATGTTCTTTTTTTTTCAATATAGATAATATGAAGTTGGTTTGTTTTTTTCTTTGTGAATATAGAAAAAAAATGTATGGAGAGGTGAGTTTCATCACTTCAAGAGTAGTAAAAATAAGGCTATTGAGAACATAACTCTAACACCGGTAGAATTTATGGAATTGGAAAACATGTCCTGTTTTGTGGTGTTGGCTACTCAGCATAGCTTTCTTGATCTTGTGTAGAAGAAATGAATTTGTATTTAGCTTATATTACATTAACCATGAAATTTCCAACATTCAAGGCATGCTTTCCATCAAATTTGTAGAGAAAATTATAACAGAGTATCACACTTTTCTTATGAGAGATAAATGTTCCTATATGCAAAAACGATGGAAGTCATCACTTAAGAGGAGTAGAAAAAGGTTTATTGCAAAAAAAACTCCAACACATTTGTAGAGAAAATTATAACACATTAACACAATTTTCTTATCAGAGCTAAATTGTCCCATATGAAACAACCATGGATTTCATCACTTCAGAGCACTAAAAACAAGTTTATTAAGAAAACAACTCCAACACATTTGTAGAGAAAATTATAACACAGTATCACACTTTTATAATACAACTAGCACAATCACATTTACCAATGTGGTTGATATATGGTAATAGGCGTATATGAAATATATCTACAGCCACATTCATTAATATGTTTGATATACGTCGATAGGCCTATATCCACGACCCACCACATGTATTTTACCAAAATAATCATTACATATTTTTTAATATAATTACCAATATATCTTATATATCTACTTGCAATATATTAATAACATAAACTATATTGATACTACATATTAAACTCTTATATATATATATATATATATATATATATATATATATATATATATAGATATATTATTATTATATAATAAAATATTGTTAAATTTTTTCAATACATTAATAGTTATAACTCAAACTATACTAAAAGTAAAATATAACATAATACTAGTATTTTATTACTATTTAAAATAATTATATATCTCTTACATATATACAGAGGGATTATTAATATTATACTCCAATAGAACTAATTACCCCAATGGTCTAATATTACATGTTAGTAATGTCACACAAAATGGACATTATGACATTATTGAGAAAAACATGGCCATCGTTAGGGTTTCGTTCGCTATTGCCGCCATCGTCAAAACGGTATTTCGGGCTTCGATCCTGAGCTCTAGCTGGTTTTCAAGGTCCAGATGGGAAATTTCCTGGGAATGCTTTCGATATGGCCCTTTGCCAAGCAATGCCTCTGCCTGGTCTAATAGCCTTTTCAATGACTGTCGTTGCACATTCAGAGGGCACCCGATTCACAGAGTTCAGGGATGATGCAGACCTCATTGCCGCTAAGATTCATTGTGTCTACCATTCGGTGCATGCGGTGGCCTTCCTTGAATACAGAGGCGTCTCTCTGCCCCGAGGTCTTTCGGCTGCTCTTCAAAGGGTAGATTCTTCTGGCCTCTCCATTTGCTCTGTTTCCGCCATCGACTGCATCCCATGGCAGAAGCGTCACTCTGATCGACGCGTTGGGTCTACAGTGGGGATTCTGGGTGGCGAAAATTCTCTTGCTCCCCCCCCAAAACCTCGGTTAGGCCAGGTTCTATTGGGTTTCCTGCAACCCAACTCCCTTTCTTCTCAGATCTATTCTAATAAGATGGGTTCTTCTGATTGCTCTGTCCCATTTAAGATCCATATTTCTTGTATTTCAGGCAACACCATTATGCAATGGGTTTGCTCTTCAAACTTGGTGCGTAACCTTAAGTCAATACTGGAACATAAGATTGGGGTTCCCTCCGTCCATCAGAGACTCCTATTCCAAGGCAAACAACTTGAGGACCTTCTTCCCCTCTCTGATTACAGCATTAAAAAAAATGATTCTATTGTATTATCCCTTCATTTGAGAGGAGGCGCAGCTGGACAGTCATCTTCAGCTCCCCCCTTCTCCTACAAAAGTGTTGTTCATTCCCAGATCCCCCTTCCTCAGTGTTCTTCGAAAGCAGCTTAACCAATTATGGCTCCCAAGCCATTTTTGGTGGATAAACTGGAGGAAATTCCTTCTATAGAATTCTCTAATCCTGGGATTAACGAACTCCACTAGAATTTTGCAGAATCCACAATCATATGCAGATTTAATGGTCTATGGCCTCGCACTGTAGATTTATACCAATGGGTCCATAACAACTGGACAAAAAAAAGAAGGATCTACTTATGCTCGAAAGGCTTCTTCATCGTAGCTTTTGACTTAAATGAAGATTACCAGAAGGCATTAACGGGAGGCCCTTGGTTCTGGGGCTCTGTTGGGCTTTTCCTCTCCCCATGGTTTCCAGACTTCGACCCTTCTACCGCTGTCATCACCAAGCTTCCCATTTGGGTCAGGCTCTCGAACCTTCCGACGCATCTATGGCATATCTCTGTTCTTATAGCCATTAGAGACACCTTAGGACACTACCTTGCTACAGATACCTCAAGAAAGGAGAATGGAATCTACACCTATGGCAGAATTTGTGCGGAAATAGACATCAGCAAAGTACTGCCAGATCAGATCAACCTCAAGATTGGGGATTTCCACTGGACTCAAACCTTGGATTATGAAAATACAACCTTTCGTTGCCGCCATTGTCATCAAGCGGGGCACCTCCAAAATGCTTGTACCTAGTTCCTTGACAAAAAGAAGAATCTAAATTGCAAGCCCAAATCCAAGAGCTGGAATCCTTGTGTTCCTCCCCCCCCCAATGGATGATTCAGACTCCTCCAGCTCGGATGAGGAGGAATTAGTTGCTAATGGGAAGCATGAGGGGGCTCGGCCGGACGCTCCCTCTGTTACTCCTGCGGACCCCTCAGCCCCGCTGTTCTCTCAGAAGCGCTCTCACGTGTCTTCGTCCTCGGATTCGGATAAGGATATTCCACCCCCAGGGCAGAATAGTCTACAACTTGTCTTGACTCAGCCAAATTCCACTGACTGGGTTTTTTTAAGCAAGAAAAAAGGGAAAACATGTCGTGTAGCAGCATCCACCCACACTGGGTAGATTTCTCTGTTCAGATCTTGCTTCTTTGCAGTTCCTTGCTATCTTTCTTCTCATTCCTTGCTTGTCTCTCCGCAGTGAGGTTGTTAGCCTTTCTTCTTTGGCTCCCTTGCTTTTCTGCTTCACTTGCATGCAAGCTTGTTTGTACTATATGTTTCCTATCTTAATAGAATTAGTCTTATTCAAAAAAAAAAAAAATATTAACCCCAATGGTCTAATATTATAAACCCAAGGAATTGGTGAACTCAAGGGAAAAATATTAAAAAGCTAAGAGATCAAGAAGTACAAAAAATCCATATTAAAACCTGAAGAGATTAATAAAGCTTAGGAATTAATATTTTAAATACAAATGAATGATAAACTCACATGATTATTAATATTATAAACTGAAGAGAACAATCAACTTTAAGGATTGTTAATATTATAAACCCAAAGAATTAAAAATATAAAATATTAATAAACCCAAGGGATTAATATTAAAATGACAAGAAATTAATAAACCCCAAGCATTAATATTTTAAACTTGAAAACCTAGGATATTAATACCATAATAATCAATATTTTAAACTCAAAAGATTAATAAACCCAAGGGATTATTAATATTATAAACCAAAAGAACGAATAAACGCAAGGGTTTATATTATAAACTAAAGGAATCGATGAAACCAAGAGATAAATATTAAAAACATACAGGACCAATAAGGCCAAGGCATCAATATTAAAAACAAAAAAGATTACTAAACCCTAAGAATAAAGTTTTTAAAATAAAAAACCTAAGAAATTAATAAACCCTAATAGTTAATATTTTAAATTAAATAGATTAATAAACCCATGACATTATTAATATTATAAACCAAAATAAGTAATAAACTCAAAGATTTAATACTATAAACCAAAGTGATTGGTGAACCCAAGGCATAAATATTAATATTATAAACCAAGAAATTAATAAACCCTAATAGTTAATACTTTAAACTCGAGATTAGTAAACACTAAGAATTAATATTTTAAACTCAAGAGATTGATAAACCCAAGGGATCATTAATATTATAAACAAAAAGAACTTATAAAGCCAAGGATTTGATATTACAAACCAAAGGAATTGGTGAACCCAAGGGATAAATATTAAAGACATAAGTGATCCATAATGCCAAGGGATCAATATTAAAAACACAAGAGATTAAAAAATCCTAACAATTAATATTTTTAACTCAAAAACCTAAGAAATTAATAAACGCTAAGGATTAATATTTTAGCTTAAGGGATTCTAAGACCCAAATGTGGTTTAGTATTATAAACAAAATAATTAATAAACCAAAGGGTTTTATGCCATAAACTAAAGGAATTGGTGAACCCAATGGACAAATATTAAAAACCTAAGGGATAAATAACGAGAAGGGATCAATATGAAAAACATAAGAGATTAATAAAGCTTGCAAATTAATATCTTAAACAAAAAGGGTTGATAAACTCACATGATTATTAATATTATAAACTCAAGTTAATGATATTAAACTTAAGAGATTAATATTATAAACCTCACGTGTGTTAAAATCTTTAGATAAATACTATAAACCATAAAATAGACATGGTTGAGCATGTTTGACATAAACATTGAGACAATTAGATCATAATGCGACGTTGGACAAAGAATGACCATGGTTTTCCATGGTGATTTTCATATTGAGAAAATCTTTGTCACAATGTGACATTCGACCATGGAAGACATTGATTGACTATGACTAACTATGATTAACAATGGTAGCCCATGGTTGATTTTCATATAGAGACAATGTTTTTCATAATGTGACATTGGACCATGCATTAATATTAAGTGTATGACTAATATTTAACGCCTATTATTACTAACCCAAAGAATTAAGAAACTCAACGAATTAATAAACCCTAATAATTAATATGTTAAACTAAAAGCCTAAGAAAAGAATAAACCCTAAGAATTCATAATTTAAGCTCAAGAGATTAATTAACCCAAGAGATTATTAATATTATAAACCAAAATAAGTAATAAACCCACGGGTTTAATATTATAAACCGAAGGAATTGGTGAACCCAAGGGATAAATATTAATATTATAAACCAAGAAATTAACGAAGCATAACAATTAATACTTTAAACTCAAGAGACTAATAAACACTAACACTTAATATTTTAAACTTAAGAGATTAGTAAACCTAAGGGTTTAATATTACAAACCAAAGGAATGGGTCAACCGAAGGGATAAATATTAAAGACCTAAGGGATCAATATTAAAAATACAAGAGATCAATAAACCCTAAGAATCAATATTATGAACTGAAATATTATAATCCCCAAAGTTATAAACTCTAAACATTAAACAAAATATTGTAAACCCTAATATTATACCCAAATATTATAAACCAAATATTAACCCATAATTGTAAATGCTATATATTAGAATCTACATTATAACCAAGCATATTATGCTATAATGTAAATCATAATATTAAAATTCAAAAGATTAATAAACCCAAGGGAGTATCAATATTATAAACCAAAAGAGCTAATAAATGCAAGGGTTTAATATTATAAACCAAAGGAATCAATGAACCGAGGGGATAAATATTAAAAACTTACATGATCAATAAGGCTGAGGGATAAATATTAAAAAAAAAAGATTATTAAACCCTAAGAATAAAATTTTTAAACTCAAAAACGTAAGAAATTAATAAACCCTAATAATTAATATTCTAAATTAAATAGATTAATAAAACCAAGACATTATTAATATTATAAAGAAAAAAAAGTAATAAACCCAAGGGTTTAATATTATAAAACAAATTAATTGGTGAACCTAAGGGATAAATATTAATATTATAAACCAAGAAATTAATACACCCTAATAATTAGTATTTTAAACTCAAGAGATAAAAAAACCCTAAGAATTAATATTTTAAACTGAATAGATTAATAAACACAACGGGTTATTAATATTTTAAACATAAAGAACTAATAACACCAAGGGTTTGATATTACAAACCAAAGGAATTGGTGAACTGAAGCAATAAATATTAAAAACCTAAGGGATCAATAAGGCCAAGGGATCAATATTAAAAACACAAGAGATTAATAAATCCTAAGAATTAATATTTTTATCTCAAAAACCTAAGAAATTAATAAACCCTAAGAATTAATTTTTTTAACTCAACAGATTCTTAGATCCAAGGGTGGTTTAATATTATAAATTAAAAAACTAATAAACCCAAGGGATTTATATTATAATCCTAAGGAATTGGTGAACCCAAGGGATAAATATTAAAAACCTAAGTGATCAATAATGCGAAAGGATCAATATGAAAAACATAAGAGATTAATAAAGCCTAAAAATTAATATCTTAAATAAAAAGGTTTGATAAACTCAAGGGAATAATATTAAACCTAAGATATTAATATTATAAACCTCAAGTATATAGAAACCCTTAGATAAATATTATAAACCTTATGTATATAAAAATATTTAAATAAATACTATAAACCATAAAATAAACATGGTTGAGCATGCTTGACTTAAACATTAATGCAATTGTTTTCACAATGCGACGTTGGATGAAGAATGACCATGGTTTTCCATGGTTGATTTTCATATGGAGACAGTATTTGTCACAATGTGACGTTCGACCATGGAAGACCTTCATTCACTACGATTAACTATGATTAACAATGGTAGCGCATGGTTAATTTTCAAATAGAGACAATGTTTTTCATAATGTGATATTAGACCGTGCATTAATATTAAAGTGTGAATAATATTTAACTCCTAATATTACCAACCCAAATAACTATGAAACTCAACAGATTAATAAACCCAATAATTAATATCTTAAACTGAAAACCTAAGAAATGAATAAACCTTAAGAATTAATAATTTAAACTTAAGAGATTAATAAACCCAAGAGATTATTAATATTATAAACCAAAAAAAGTAATAAACCTAAGGGTTTAATATTATAAGCCAAAAGAATTGGTGAACCCAAGGGATAAATATTAATATTATAAACAAACAAATTAATTAAACATAAGAATTAATACTTTAAACTCAAGAGATTAGTAAACACTAACACTTAATATTGAAGAATGACCATGGTTTGTCATGGTTGATTTTCATATTGAGGCAATATTTGTTACAATATGAAATTCGACCATGGAAGACCTTCATTCAGTACAATTAACTATGATTAACAATGGTAGCCCATGGTTGATTTTAATATTGAGACAATGTTTCTCATAATGTGACATTAGACCATGCATTAATATTAAAGTGTAAGACTAATATTTAACACCTAATATTACCAACCCAAAGAACTAGAAAAATCAAGTGATTAATAAACCCTAATAATTAATATCTTAAATTTAAAACGTAAGAAATGAATAAACCATAAGAATTAGTAATTTAAAGTGAAGAGACTAATAAACTAAAGGAATTATTAATATTATAAACCAAAAGATCTAATAAATCAAAAGGTTTAATATTATAAACCAAAGGAATTGGTGAACCCAAGGGATAAATATTAATATTAGAAACCAAGAAATTAATAAAGCATAAGAATTAATATTTTCAACTCAAAATATTAATAAACCCTAAGACTTAATATGTTAAACTTAAGAGATTAATAAACCCAAGGGGTTATTAATACTACAAACCAACATAATAAACTCAAGGGTTTAATATTATAAACCAAAAGAATTGGTGAACCCAGCGGATAAATATTAAAGACCTAAGGGATAAATATTAAAAACACAAGAGATCAATAAACTCTAAGAATCAATATTATGAACTGAAATATTATAATCCCCAATGTTATAAACTAAACCCTAATATTAAACCCAATATTAACCCCTAATTATAAAAGATATATATTATAATCTATATTATAACCCAACATATTACGTCATAATGTAAATCATAATATTAAAACTCAAAATATTAATAAACCAAAGGGATTATTAATATTTTAAACTAAAAGAACCAATAAACACAAGGGTTTAATATTATAACCCAAAGGAATTGGTGAACCGAGGGGATAAATATTAAAAACCTACATGATCAATAAGGCCAAGGGATCAATATTAAAAACAACAAAGATTATTAAACCCTAAGAATAAAATTTTTCAACTCAAAAATCCAAGAAATAAGTAAACCCTAACAATTAATATTTTAAATTAAATATATTAATAAATCCAAGAAATTATTAATATTATAAACGAAAGCAAGTAATAAACCCAAGGGTTTAGTATTATAAACCAAAGTAATTGGTGAACCCAATGGATAAATATTAATATTATAAACCAAGAAATTACTACACCCTAATAATTAATATTTTAAACTCAAGAGAATATAAACATAAAGAACTAATAACACCAAGGGTTTGATATTAGAAACTAAAGGAATTGGTGAAATAAAGGGGTAAATATTAAAAACCTAAGGGATCAATAAGATCAACGGATCAGTATTAAAAACACAAGATATTAATAAAGCCTAAGAATTAAAACTTTTATCTCAAAAACCTAAGAAATTAATAAACCCTAAGAATTAATATTTTTAACTCAAGAGATTCTAAGACCCAAGGGTGGTTTAATATTATAAACTAAAAGAACTAATAAATCCAAGGGTTTTATATTATAAACCACAGGAATTGGTGAACCCAAGGGATAAATTTTAAAAACCTAAGGGATCAATAAGGTGAAGAGATCAATATGAAAAATATAAGAGATTAATAAATCCTAAACATTAATATCTTAAACAAAAAGGTTTGATAAAATCACATCATTATTAATATTATAATCTCAAGGGAATAATATTAAACCTAAGATATTAATATTATAAAACTAAAGTATATAAAAACCTTTAGATAAATATTATAAACCTCAATTATATAAAAATCTTTAGATAAATACTATAAACCGTAAAATAAACATGGTTGAGCATGCTTGATTTAAACATTGAGACAATTGTTGTCACAATGCGACATTGGACGAAGAATGACCATGGTTTGCCATGGTTGATTTTCATATTCACACAATCTTTGTCACAATGTGACATTATACCATGGAATACCTTCATTGACTACGACTAACTATGATTAACAATGGTAGCCCATGAGTGATTTTCATATTGAGGCAATGTTTTTCATAATGTGACATTGGACCATGCATTAATATTAAAGTGTAAGAGTAATATTTAATACATAATATTACCAACCCAAAGAATTAGAAAACTCAAGGGATGAATAAACTCTAATAATTAATATCTGAAACTCAAAACCTAAGAAATTAATAAACCCTACGAATTAATAATTTTAAGTGAAGAGATTAATAAACCGAAGAAATTATTAATATTATAAATCAAAAGAACTAATAAAACCAAGGGTTTAATATTATAAACCAAAGGAATTGGTGAACCGAAGGGATAAATATTAATTTTATATAAACCAAGAAATTAATAAGGCATAAAAATTAATACTTTAAACTCAAGAGATTAATAAACCATAAGAATTAATATTTTAAACTCAAGAGAATAATAAACCCAAGGGTTATTATTATTATAAACAAGAAGAACTAATAAACCCAAGGATTTAATATTACAAACCAAAGAAATTCGTGAACCCAAGAGATGAATATTAAATACCTAAGGGATCAATAAGTCCAAGGAATCAATATTAAAAACACAAGAGATCACTAGACCCTAAGAATCAATTTTTATAAACTGAAATATTATAAACTCTAAATATCAAACACAATATTATAAACCCTAATATTAAACCCAAACATTATAAACCCAATATTAAAGCCTAATTATAAACCCTATATATTAAAATATATATTATAACCCAACATATTACTCCATAATGTAAATCATAATATTAAAACCAAATATTATAAGCCCTATATATATTAAAAACTCAATATTATTAATCTCTTATATTAAAACAAATATTATAAGACTTATTAATAAACCCAATAATATAAACCTTAATATTATACCCAATAATTGTCTTAATGTTTAACCACCCTTCATGAGGTTTCATCTTCGCTCACCTTAGTGACTTTTATATAAATATTATAATTAGTATATTATCTTGTATTTTGATTAATCTTATTAAATATTTTAATTAATTAACTTAATATTACAATTAATTAATATGAAAATATTAAATTTAAAATTTAAAAATTAATGTTTATTGTAATTGAACATTTCTATATAAATGTTTTGATTAATATATTGCCAATTATTTTAATTAATGTTAAAAATTTTAATGTTTTATAAATGTTGTCAATGTCTTATATAATATTAAAAATTAATTAACTAAAGTTAGAATTAATTAATGTTAATGTTTTAATTAATTAATATTAATGTTAATTATTGTTTCAATAATTTAATTAATTAGTGTTGTATTAATTTATTTCTTTAAACATGTTTAAATTAATGTTATTAACCATTTTTAAATAATTTTTTTAATTAATATATTGTCAAAAATTTTAATTAATATTTTAAAGTTAAAAACATTTAAGTACAATTCAAACATTTTATTATTATTATTATTATTATTAACCAAATCTCAATATATTCATGTTTAGATATATTTGAATAATATAGTTAAATATAATAATTATGTATTAATGATTTAATTAATATGTCAATGTAATAATGACAATATAATAATTATTTCACTCTATTATTCATTAATATTAATATATTTTTTTAAATATTTTTGAATTAATCTTTAATGTTATTAAACATTTTTTATATAAAATTTTTAATTACATAAATGTTTTAATTAATGCTATTAATTAATATTTTAATTAATAATGTTTAATGTTTCAATTTATTAATATTTTAATGTTTTAATTAATTATGGATTTCATTAAAATACAATTTACTCTAGAGATCGAGTAGATTTTTATTTTTATTTTTTTTATGTGTTTACAAGGTTAAAATATTATTAAAATAGATTCTAAATTTATAATAATTTCTTCTTATTATTATTATTTTATACAATAATAATAATAATTTAATAATATAATTGGATTAAAATAATTTCTTTAAAATTTAACCTTAAGGTTTATTGCTTATGTAGCAATTATGTGTTAATGAAACCTTATTATTAAGCAAATTTTTCAATACACCAAAATTTAATACAAATGTTGAATAAAACAAGAAGTATAATTGCATTAGTTAACTCATATATGATCACATGATAGTCACAATTTTTTTTACAACTAATTTATGAAAGTAAAAGTATATTATAATTTAAACCTAGAATTTGTTAGTTATTAATTATATTGTTTAAATAATATTATCATATTAAGTAAAGGAAGTCAACATTAAGGAAATCCAAATAGGTAGCATGCATAGTTATATACGAGAGAAACAACATTTTTTTTGAATTAATAAAAATAAATCCAGAGGAGCAAGAATAATTTAATAAAATAAGTTTTTGTTCTTTATAGTTAAATTTAATAAAATAATATTTTGTTCTTTATAGTTTTTTTTTCTAAGTAAAAGTAATCTATTAACAGTGAAAAATTATGTACAACAGGCCATAGCCATAACATTGCCTAGAGTTGTGGCATGTTTAACAGGAAAAACCAGAGAAGAACACTGCCCTACAGGAGGAAAACCAGTGTGAAATAGATAACTACAAAAAACCGCAGGGGAGTCATAGAGTTCAGAAATTGGATAACCAAGTTGGAAAAAAAATGTGACCTGAAAACAGAGACAACAGAGAAAAACAGAGACAAGCCCAAAAGTAAGGGCAGAAACAGCACAAGAAAAACTAGATAAGGGAAGTAGTGCTACTCATTAGGAGTTTCTTCTATGACCCTGCACCACCATTCATCCGGCATCCCATCCTTCGTGTACAGGTCCACAATTGATTTGACCACCTTCCTGGAGGTAGAAGGGAGCCGCTGCGCGCTCATTTGAACTTTGTCCTTCTTCTCATCGCTCGCTTGACCGTCATCCTTCAACACCTCGCGCGTGTGCTCCAAGCCTTCCTGCGCCATAGAAAGCTCCTGCACGTCCTTGCATTCCGAAGTCTGCGTAGCTGTGCTTTCCATCCCCTACAAGCCCACATTCACAGTGGGAAGCGACCCAGGGTGCATATCCGAGGACAAAGCGGCAATGTTGCTTTGCCCAACAAAGTCAGAGTTGGGGGCAGCCTCACGTGGTTCTTCGCAGAAGGCAACAGTGATGGAGGCAGTAACTTGAGGACGATTGAGAGAACAGTCGAAGGAGAAACATGCAGTGTGAGTTTGAGCAGGGGTGGAAAGAGGGATGGGAGAATCAATGCGACGTCCAGAGCGGAGCCGACTTCCTCGCGGGGGACTGGTATGACTGTCAGAGTGAGTAGAAGACGCAGAGGAGGAGGAGGGTGAGCGTTAGAGTTGGCGACGAGTGGAGCCTCTGTGGCATCGCATCCGATGCCGAAGACGCGGCATGATTTTTGGCGTGGGGGAGGAACCAGGATGCAAAGGAGTGGCCAAGCTTACAGAGGATTGAGGAGCATGAGAATGCAGGGAGAAGGTGGCAAGCAAACAGACACCTGCGAGCAAAAGATGAAGATTTTATCCAAGGTCAAGGCAACAATTGAGCCTGCACCTCTTACCAGAGGATGTGCGCAAGATGGAGAGGCCTGCATCCGGGGAGCATCTCTGAGCAATAGGCACAGGAGAATTCTTCAGGCCAGAGCATCTCTCCATTGTATGAATCCAAATGACAATGCAACAGTACACCAGCAATAAACCAACAGTAAATTGAGTTGAAGGATGAGCCATCCCGCAATGAGCAGGATCATATCGAAGATCGAAACGGAGGTTGAGACGAGCGCCAGGCATTAATGCCATTAAACTCAAAGCAGTCCTGTTTAAGTGAGCTATGACAGTTTCCTCGCGGTTGGGCATGTGGCTTACCGTCCTGCCGCACCCCCATCTCGTCATATTAATCTCTTGCATCGGCACCCGCATCCGGGAATTTTGTTCTTTATAGTTAATTGTGAGTGTGAATACATTTGAATGGCATGCATAGGAGACCACTAATCCATAAACCTTATGATAATTTAATAATATAATAATATAATATAATTGTATTAAAATAATTATTATAATTTAATCTTACAATTTATTAATAATAAAATTATATTAAAATAATTATTATAATTTAATATTAAGGTTATCCCTATATTGCAATTATCACAATTGTGTGAAAATGAAATCTTATTATTAATGATAGCTTCCAATACATCAAAAGTTAACACAAATACTCAATACAACAAGAAGTATAATTGAATTAGTTAAGTGATATATTATTACATGATAGTCACAATTTTTTTTACTTTACATTATGAAACCTAAAATTATATTATAATTTAAACCCACCATTTATTATTTATTCATTATATTGTTTAAATAATATGAAACTCTAATTAATTTTTTTATCATACATCATGTCAACCCCATTAATCATTCTAGATTTAATTGTTCAAGTGGATACATTAAGGAAGTAAGTTGAAATGAGTAGCATGGAGACTTGAATATCTAGCAACAACAATTTTTTTTAAAGTAATAAAAAATCAATCCACCGAAGCAATAATAATTTAATAAAATAATATAAAATAATATTTTGTTCTTTATAGTAACATGTGAGCTGTCATACATTTGAATTTGAATGCTATGCATATGCAAACACTAGGTTAATGGAGTGGAGGAAAATATTTTAAACGCTCACTTGCCAAGTGGTATATGTTTGAGAATGCCAACAATTATAAGTTTCAAAATTAATCCACGTTGCAATGCATCTTTTATAAGTTTTTTTTTTTTTTTTTTACATTTATGACTAACTAGCATACGTGGTTATGAACAATAGGCACAGTAAATTTTTAATCATGTTTTGTAAAAAATCAATTTAAGTATGGTTTAAACATGTGATTTAGATATGCAAGGAAGTTATGAATTTTAATTCCATTCGTTGATGGAGTGGCAACGACGAGAATATACCGGCATCATCTAATTCACACCATCCGATCAAAAAGGTTAATTAGAAAAATGATTAAAGTAGCCAGTTCCAATAGGGGGGACGCCTATCAGCGTAACTAGCCTAGATCCATCTTAACTCTAGATTTATTAAGCCTCAAGAGAGATTAATAAACAAAAATAAATAAATAAATATGTTAAAATAAAAATAACATATTGACCCATGTATTCATCTATGGTATTGAAACATGATATTAATGTGGAATATATCATATTTAAAGGGGTTAGACTCTTTAAAGGGTAAATACCAGTCTAGATATTGTAGAAAATATCTAACACAACTCTGATACCATGTAGAAATTACACCAATGGATTCAATCCGATTATGCAATGTACTAAAACAAGATACTGAATCCTTCTACAATATTTTCAGAATATAAATCATGGTCGCTCAATCTCATGTAAGTAAGAGCAAGAAGTAAATAAAATGCACAACACAATATTTTCATGGGGAAAGAAACTACTCAAAACCCCTCCATATTTTATTGTATAATCAACCAAGGAATCATGAAGCAATACAATGAATGCGTGCTCACCACAACCTCATACACTCTATCAATTGTGTCACATTGATCTAGGAAACATTGGACCAATACATAGCTAATTACCTGCCCACCTTCAGCCTGCCTTGCTCACGCAATCCCTAGGAAAAATAATTCCTATTAAATAGGTCCCAAGCTTCCTTGACTATGAAATCCATCATGAGCTTCCCGTGGCTTTATAATTGCGCTCAGTAAATTTGCTAATAATAAAACTGATAGTTTACTTGCCTTTAAGCTTTGTCTCAACTGGGTCGTCATCAGAATTGACATGCATGTAGCTATTAATATTGAATCATCAGTTACTTGGTAGATCACTACTTGTGAATTAAATCGATTTTAATTCACTTGATCTTCCACTAGCTCATCAACCAGTTAGAACTAGTTAGAACTGATTTTAGCTCAATTAATTTGAGTTAACTAATTGCACTCACACCACACTAGTGCTACAACTGCAACTTGATCCTATAAATAATAGAATCACTCTACATACCTATCCTTTGACCCTCAACTCAAAATTCTTTAGCTAACTAAGTCTATCACACTTAGTTAACTATTACAAGTTGTTATGAGATAAGATTACAATTTATTTAAAAATTGGATGCCCACATTAGCACTAATGTGTCACTAAATTCCTCACTCATGTGTGACCTGGAGTCCCACACTAGTATGTGGTGAATTTTATTGTTGAATTTAAACACTCTCTCAACAAGAAAGGGTTCTTTTCTACCCCAATCTTGCCTCTATTGCATTCTAATTTTCTCTTCAAAAGAGCCTTCATGAAGATATCTGCATCCCGACCTTCTGTGGGAATGTGCTACAACAACATAATGCGCCTCTGCACCCAATCTTTGAGATGGTGGTACCATATGTCAATATGCTTGGACCTATCATGGAATACTAGATTAACCGAGAGTTTTGTGCAACTCTGGTTATCAAAATCTATCAACATCGGATCCATCTGATGACCAAACAAACCAAAAAATATCTTCCTCATCCAGATGGCCTTGCATGCAACCTGACTAGCTGCCGTGTACCCTGCCTCGGCTGAACTGAGTGCAAATAATCTATGCTTCCTGCTGTACCAAGAAACTGTTGTTGATCCTAAGCTGAAGATGCCCCCTGATGTGCTCTTCTTGTCTGATGGAATACCTTATCAATCTGCATCGGTGAAGCCTTGAAGCTTCACTCCCTTTGTTCATCTATACCATAATCCATACTCTATAGTGCCCATAATATATCTCAACACATGCTTCCCCGCCTTCCAAAAGAGCTTGGTAGGCTTAGCCATAGCTTGACTAAGCTGGTTAACTACGTAGCATATGTCTGGTCGTGTATTCACCAAGTAGATAAGTGAACCCACAAGCTACCTGTAAATAGTAGCATCCACTACCTCACTTGAAGTAGCATCCTCCTTCCTCTAGTTTCCTGCAAGAGGAGTCTCCAAGGGTTTGCTGCCCTCCATGTGGAACTTCCTCAAAATATCCTTGGCATACTTCCTCAGAATCTCCTCTCTGGTACGCTTCCTACCATTTCTGGTGGATGGCTCTGCATGAGTGGTTTCTGCTATTCCATGATCCTCTACTTGTGGCTGATCCACATCCTAAGGTTCATCCTTTGGAACTAATAGTTCCTCATCTCCATGTAAGTCAAGCTCCCTCTCAAGGGACAATCACATGGCTTTCTCCGCATCAAATTTCACATCTCTCTTGACAATTGTCATCCTGTTATCCAAAAAATACACTCGATAGTTGTGGGAAGTATCAGTGTACCCCACAAATATCCCAACCTTTGTTGTTGGTTCTAGCTTCTTCCTGACATCTTTGGTCATATGGAAATAGAAAAATGAGCAACAAATTTTAAAATATGAAACATCAGGTTTATTACTTGAAAAAGCCTCCTCTGGTGTACTCATTCCATGTATCCAATGAGGGCTACAGTTTGTAGAAAATCTCTAACACAACTATAATACCATGTATAAATTATATCAATGGACTTAATCCGATCATGAAATGTACTAAAGAAAGATACTGAATCCTTCTACAATATTTGCGGAATATAGAACATGATCGCTCAATCACATGCAAGTAAGAGAAAGAATTAAATAAATACACAACACCATATTTTACTAGGGAAGGAAACTGCTCAGAACCCCTCCATATTTATTGTATAATCAACCATGTAATCATGAAACAATACAATGTATTTGTGATCACCACAACCTCATACACTCTACCAATTGTTTCACACTGATCTAGGAAAAATTGGACAAACACATAGCCAATTATCAACCTACCCTGCTTACGCAATCCCTAGAGAATTAAACCCTTATTAAATAGGAAATCCATCCTTCCTTGATTGCACAATTGATCATGGGCTTCCCATGGTTTTATAATTGCACCTGGGCAGTTTTCCTAAAATAAAACTGATAGTTTACTTGCCTTGAACCTTTGTCTCAACTGGGTCTCCACCAGAGTTAGCATGCATGCAACTATAAATAGTGAATCATCAGTTACTTTGTAGATCACTACTGGTGAATTAAATCTATTTTAATTCACTTGATCTTCCACTAGCTCATCAAACAGTAAGAACTAGTTAAAATGATTTTAACTCAATTAATGTGAGTTACCTGATCCCACTCACACTACACTAGTGCTACAACTGCAACTGGACCCTATAAATAATAGAATCACTCTACATGCCTATCCTTCAACACTCAACTCAAAATTCTTTAACTAACTAAGTATATCACACTCAGTTAACTACTACAAGTTGTTATGAGAAAATATTGCAATTAATTTTCAAATGGGTTGCACACTAATGTTTCGCTAGGATCCATCACTGTGTGACCTGTGATCCCACACCAGTGTGTGTGTTTTTTCTGGATGCCAATTTCACTATTTCTTGTTGCAAATTTCAACACTCCCTCTCAACAAGAAAGGAATCAATCTGTCTCGATCAGGTACCTTTGGAATGCTCTTGCATGCAACACTTCCTAGTGTTGTTTGCACATGCAAATCTCCTGAAACTGAATAACCTCCAAACAACTGAATTAGTATAATGCATCTTTCATCAGTATTTTGACTGCTGCTAGATACTACACATGTATACTGGACTGTTGTTGACATATGCATTCATGCACTCTACATTGCCGCCAACTCTGATTTGTGCTCCAGTATCTGACACCTGTCACTCTGATTTCTGTCTTCCTGACATATGAATACATCAATCAAACCGATCCTTCCTACTACTGCTATACTATGGGCTCTTTGTAGCTAGGTTTAATTCATGAGACACACCATCTCAATGGACCCTGCCCAAATTTCTTCTTGGGATTATATATGCACATCGCCCCACCTCACACCTGGAGGTATAGATTCATGTACTCCCTCTGCCCATCTGGCTCGAAATTCCCCCCTCTTGGAGGTCTCTACTTGAATTACCTTGTAGATCCACTTGGATCCAACCACTAACTTCCCCACTAGTCTTGGGACCACTTCCCATGAACTATTTCTGATAATGGAGTCATACTGCTCAACCATGGCATCAACCCATGTTAGTTGCTGCACTGCTTCCTCAAAAGAGGATGGTTATGTCACAATACACTCGCTCATAAGAACCATGTATCCAGTGTGCCTGTCTGGGGACCTTCTCTGCTTGCACTGTGATGTAGGTGCTCCTACATGTTTTGTCGCATCTAGAATCAATCTTTCAGTCTCTCTCGTGCACTTCCTACCATTTCTGGTGGATGGCTCTGCATGAGTGGTGTCTGCCACTCCACGATCCTTTGCTTGTGGCTGCTCCACATCCTGAGGTTCATCCTTTGTAACTAAGAGATCCTCATCTGCATGAATTTCAAGCTCCCTCTCAAGGGACAATCACATGGATTTCTCATACTTCTTCATGGTACATCCCTTGCATGTGTTTATCTACGCAAGAGTACCCTTTGGAAGACTTGTAGAAATCTGCTGCATGATCCTCAAATCACTGTAGTGTGGATGGCCCAATCTCCTGTGCCATAACTCACCTGTATCCTAACTCACCACCTTCCCTACTTTACTGCTCAATGCTGCACAACCATCTACATCTATTTTGTAGAGGTTCTTCACACGAACCCTAATCCTCTTTACCTGTCCTGTGGCTTTGTGACGAACGAACACCTTTCCTTCATTGAAAACCACATCATATCCAAGATCCTCCAACATAGCAACTGAAACTAAATTATTTTTCAAGCCTATTAGACTCATGACATATTTTAATATGAAAGGTTTACCTGACTATCTCTAGAAAGTAACTGTACCAATCCTAGTAGCGCTATACCTCTCGTCATCACCCATCTCAATGTGCATCTAAAGATCCTTCTCCTCCAAGCTACTAAAGAGTTCTTTGTTTCACATCATGTGGAAATATGCTCCACTATCCAAGTACCACATAGATCCTATTGAGATTCAACAAGATGATGAGCTTAGTGAAAATTAAGCACCTTCACTAAGTGGGGCCCGTAGGCTATTTTTAGGTGTATGTCTATTTTTAGACATGGTGAGCATATTCTATAAGTTGCAGGATGCTATTTGCAGGGGGATGGTCGATCAAGTTGGAAAAAGATGAGATTCTAGTTTTAGAAGATTTGGACGAAGTTTAGTAGATCACTAATCTAAAAGTAGGTGCATGTCGATTATTATTAGCCCTTAATAATAATCTGACAATAAATATCAACTTATTCTCTTGGAGAACTTTATTTCAGTGAACATATTTGGCAAATCAGTGGGCTGAAGGAATTACGCAATTCCTAGGGTGGTTGGTGACTCATGCATGGAGGACTCAGTTAGAACTAAAGTGGAAAAGTTGTGACAAAGTTAGAAGAGTAGTTATGGGAGTTGTTATTTAGTTTAACTCAGTTAAGTGAGTTAAACTCAGTTGTGCTAGTCGTATCTAGTTCTAACTGAAGATACATTAGTGAGAGTTTAGTGAATTAATGAAGTTTTAATAATTTTACAATCAGAGACTCACGTAACCGAACAAATACAAAGAAGACTACTATATGTCAATTCCAAGGTGGGGAGTGACCTGTTGGAGTGGATACAAAGGAAGGCAGGAGATGGACTATCTGTTGTGACTATAGTGATGCATTCAATGCATTTGACACACATTGGAGATGCCAATGAGGATTGCGCAGTCAAGGCAAGGCCAATTCGAATTCATTCAGGGGTCTTCTTCAGCAGGGATTATACAGTGGAGGCAGGCTGTCAGGAGGCAAGAAATTGGTGCATAGATATGCAAATTTCTGCATGACAATGTGTAATGATTGTTGATTGTATTGAGAGCTTGATGTACTAAGCTTTGTATGATATTATTACATGATCCATTGATATACATAATATATGATAGTTGGGTTTTTTAGCTTTAATCTTTCCTGTTAAATAACTATGTTTATGTGCGATTGATTTTGCTTCATACGTGTTTTGCAATTGGCAATTTAATTTCCACAAAGAATTAAGTGGAAGGATTATATATTTAACATAAGTTAATTTGTTAGATCATGGGAGTCCTGTAATATACATGCATATTTTATAATTTATACATGGTATCAGAGCAGTGTTAATCACTGAAGGTTGCAATCTTGAAGCAGTGTTGAGTTTTGTGCTGGTGGACAATTTGAATTTACTGCAGAAATTTCTTAGTGTGAGAGTTGAGTATTCATTGAACTGGCTTTCAATGGTTTGCGGTTGGAGTATTCCCTTAAGGGTAGCTCGAACTACATAGCCTAGAAGGATAGGATGGAGGTGGTGCTTGAAGATAATGGTCTAAAGGATTTCATCAATAGTGATGTTCCTAAGCCTACTTCTAGCGATGTTGCATTACTTGACGCCTGGAAAAAGAAGGTAGCGAAGACAAGATGAATTATGTTGTAAGGTGTGAAGGACCATATTGTGTCAAGCCTTCACAAGAAAGCCACTCCATTTGCAATGTGGAAGGCTTTGACAGATGTTTTCCAAAGCAGCAACGACTATAGGAAGTTGGCGCTGAAAGATAAGCTAAGAAAAATCAAAATGGAGAAGGGCGACAGTATTCCAAAATATCTCATGAAGTTTGTCCAATGTAGGGATGAGTTGGGGAGTGTGGGAATCACAGTTGTGGATGATGACTTGGTGAGATTGCCTCTCCTTGGGTTACCGAAGATTTGGCACAGCTATCAGGACTCTGTCAATGGATGGGAGAAACTGTTGGATTGGGAGCGACTTTGTTCGGATCTAGTGCAGGAGGAGATAAGGCGAAGTACCAGGGATGGCTCTTCATCAAAGAATGATGATGAAGAGAATTGCACTTTGGCTTCCAAAGCAAGGAAAGGGAAGGGGAATAAATCCCATCCAAAATCTAAGGCTAAAGGCAAGAAGCTGGATTTGTCCAAAGTGAAGTGTTTTCACTGTCACGAACATGGGCATCTCGCCACTAAATGCCCACAGAAAAATAAGAACAAGAAGGTTGTTGGAGCTGCATCTGGTGAGGCCCTTGCCTTGCAATTTGAACTTTATTTCTCTTTAATCGCATTCTTGGTTTCAAGCGCAATGGGATCGGTGTGGTATCTTGATAGTGGTGCTTCCTTCCACGTGACGAGAGACAACGAGTTGTTTAGTGACTTGGAGGAGAAAGATATCCAAATGCATATAGAGATGGGTGACGATGGTAGATACAACTCGACCGGCATTGGAACCATTACCTTTGAGAGGGATTCAGGTAAACCATTTATGTTTAAATATGTTATGCATGTTCCATGTCTGCAGAATAACTTGGTCTTAGTCGCGATATTGGAAGATAGAGGTTATGACATTGTTTTCAGCGAGGGAAAAGCTTTCTTGCGACATAAAACCAGTCAAACCAAGAGGATAGGAATAAAGTTAAGAATATCTGGCTAACTGAGGTAGATGGTCAGAATAAGAATGATGGGAAAATCAGAAGAAGTGAAGAGTCAGATGATGCGAATTATGGCATAAGACGGCCATCTTCACCATGGTGCCTTGAAGATTTTGCAGCATATTTCTACTGGACTTCCCAAGGGTACTCTTGCGCAGTCAGATCAGTGCAAGGGATGTACTATGGTCAAGTTTGTGAAGACCACCTTTCATGAGAAGGAGAACTATGCTTCGGTGATCCTGGAGAGAATTCACATAGATGTGTGTGGACCTTTCTTGGTTGCTTCAACAAAAAAAAAAATGTATTATGTTATATTTGTTGATGAATATTCTCGTATATGCTGGATATTCTTCATGTAGAAGAAGAGTGAAACATTCTCAAAGTTATGTGAGTTTAAAGCATTGGTGGAGAAGGAGTTGGGGAAGCAAATGAAGGCTCTACAAAGCGATAATAGTGGTGAATATATCTCTAACGAATTCAAAGACTTCTGTAGCAAAGAAAGAATTCGAAGAGAATTCATAGCGCCTCATAACCCACAACAGAATGGGGTTGCGGAGAGGAAGAACAGAACAATAGTGTGAGTGGTGCAATAAGCTATGCTGCATGACCAGGGCCTACTGATGCACTTGTGGGCAGAAGCATGCAACACTACGGTTTATGTGCAAAAGCATTATCCTCATAGAGTACTTGGCATGGGTACACTCGAAGAATCATTTTCTGGTAAGAAGCCTAATATTTCTCATTTGAAGATTTTTGGCTCACCTGTTTACATTCATGTGACAAAGGACACCAGGAAGAAGTTGGAGCCAACTGTAGAAGTTGGGATATTTGTGGGGTACACAGAAACACCCCATAATTATTGTGTGTATTTTCCAGAAATTTGGATGACTATTGTGCGACGAGATATAAAATTCAATGAGGTGAAAGCCATGAAGTTGTCGCTTGAGAAGGAACTACACTTGCATGCGAAGGAGGAACTTCTTGTTCCCAAATATGAGCCTCTAGATGTGGATCAGCCACAGGAGGATATTCATGGAGTGGAGGATTCCACTCAATGCTGCAGCCAAACATCGTAATGTGCGTATGTGTACCATAGAAGTCGAGAGATCGAAAGCTGATAAAGGGGCAACTGCATGGTGGAGTCCCTACATCACAGCGCAGACAGAGACAGTCACCTCACCGATTTACTAGATACATGGCTCTTATGAGCAAGTGTATCGTGACAGAGCCATATTCTTTTGAAGAAGTAGTGGAGGAGCCCACATGGGTAGATGCCATGCTGGAGGAGTATGACTCCATTGTCAGAAACAGTGCTTGGGAGATTGTTCCAAGGCCAGTGGGAAAATCAGTTGTAGGATCAAGATGGATCTACAAGGTAAAGCAAGCTGCTGATGGGAGTGTCGAGAAGTATAAGGAAATATTTTTTGCCCGGGGCTTCTCACAGATTGAGGGGATTGACTATGAAGAAACCTTTGCAGCTATTGCATGGTATTCTTCCATAAGGACCATCCATGCTCTCTCAGTGCAAATGGGTTGGCACATTCATCGGATGGATGTGAATACTACATTCCTTAATGGGATCAGTGAGGAAGAAGTGTACATTGATCAGCCTGAAGGATTTGAGATCTTCAACAACGAGTCGCATGTCAGCATCAAAAGAGCTAAGCAAGGGTCACAAGCACTGCATTTGGTACACTTTGGATCGATGTGCCTATTTCATCGGGACTGGCTTCACCAAGAGGAGGCGGATGCAAACCTATACCAAATTGTGGTGGAGTGGTAAGCTGTTAATCATTGTTCTTTATGTTGATGATTTAATACTAACGGGTGATGAGCAGTTGATACACTCATGCAAGGAAGATCTTGCAAAGGAGTTTGAGATGAAGGATTTGGGCCTCCTTCATTATTTCCATGGATTGGAAATATGGCAGCGAAAAGGTGAATTGTTTGTGTCTCAAGGCAAGTATGCTAGGGAGATACTTGGTAAGTTTCACATGGAGGACTGCAAGCCCATGGATACTCCTCTTCCAGGAAATTGGAGGAAAGATGATGCTACATCGGCAGAGGTAGTGGATGCCACTGTTTATCGACAGTTGGTGGGTTTGCTCATGTATTTAGTTAATACAAGACCGGACATATGCTATGCGGTGAACCAGCTTTCACAAGCGATGGTTAAGCCTACCAAGCTCTTTTGGAAGGCAAGCAAGCATGTCCTGAGGTATCTCAGGGGCACATCTGAGTATGGCTTATGGTACAGATAGACGGATGAGGTGAAGTTGCATGGCTTCACGGATGCAGATTGGGTAGGCAGCCCAACGGGCAGAAAGAGCACATCAAGAGGGGTTTTTAGTATTGGATCTACAACATTTTATTGTTACAGCATGAAACAAAGATCCGTG